>OW388300.1:58712799-59938381 GCA_936450465.1 Gibbula magus
CCATGCACCAACACACGCGCACGGACGGTAACCTCCCAAAACTTCTACATGCCAAAACTTCTACATGCCAAAACTACTACAGACTAAAACAACACAGTTCAGGGTCCACTGCACATGGTCATTACATCAAGTAAAAATGGACTAGTCCGATTAATGTGCCAAATCTTCTACATTAGGCTACGAGTAAACAATAGAGATAAATATCACATGAGGCTGTAGGTTGTATAACTGTTTATTCTCATATATTGTACATTTCATAACATATCATAATCACATTTTTCATATCTTTCACAAGCGCTGACGTCGAAGAGGTAATTGCATAATTCTGCCCTGACATTTTGTAGGAGTTTTGGCATGTAGAAGTTTTGGGAGGTAATCGCACAGACACACCTTTGCTGCGTTCACCCAGCACTACCGGTGGGGACCTCGTAGGATGGGAATAGTAAAATTTAAACTTATGTAAGATCTAGTCTCTTATAATCATTTTGGTTGGCATTTCTACTTTATCTTTTAGGTATACCAGATGCTGTATTTCAACCTCTGTTGTACAAATGGTGAGACTTTAATAAACTATATTGTATTTGTATTGTTTAGTAAACTTGAAGCTCAAAGATGACTACCACTGCCGCTAGATGAATTTATGAGGTGTGTTTAATCGCCAAAAACACATGTTTATGCAATAATTATGTAATTGTCATCTGCGGAATTACCTAGTTGGATATCTAAACATTCGATATATGGAAAATATAAGTTCCAGTCTGTTTTTTATTCACTCTCGAATAGCACTTAGGTATCAGATGGTCCGACAAATCTAATGTAATATTTTGCTGGTTCTGTATTCCTCGAACCCACAATTGGTCCAGATTCCATAATTTCGAAAAAGCAAATCAAGATTGTTTAAAGGTGCATCCATTGTGTTTCATAAAATTTGATTTGACTTTAATACGTTCGAACACACCATATGTGCAACAATACAAACAAATTCACTAAGCTTGCATATTCATCCCCAATCGCCAAATATATCATAATTACTAGTTTCCAATTAAAATCGAGTAACATCATTATGCATGTGCAGAAACCGAAAGTGCATGTCCTATTTACACGCACAGTAGTTATATGACCTATTAAACATTATCAACCCAAATGTTTTATTTTATCTGGTTTAAATAAGATTCCAAAATTACGTTTGACTCATTGGCGCGCGCCACACGCGGTGCATTGTCCGGTTTTCGATCAGAAATCGACACTTTTACCTTCATATCGTCAATATGCTAAGTCGAGTATCATCAAAATGGTAGTTTTCGGTAATAGTTGGTACTTCTCGATAAAGTAAGACCATTTATAACGTTTGGCATATTTGACCCCTAACAACACAATGGATGTACCTTTAATGTGGAAAAGTGGCCGATATTTTTTTTAATTATTAACTGTAATTATTTTTTTAAGATTAAGCAAATCGAAAGCAATTCAACAAAGGTATTCTATTTATTAAAGTTTGGCATGAACCATATTTTGGCAAAACTACAATTCAAAGTTTTAAAAATTATTATTTGTTTAGAAAAAGAAGATCTGACGCCTTCTAGCTTCGTAAAAACATCGGCTTTATTAAATAATATTACATAATTGTATATTCTGGCATTATCACAGCCAATATTATTCGTTTAATACTTATTTAATAATATTCAACGCCGCGAAAAGCTCATTTTACCACCGTCGGCAAATATCTTTGGCACCTGTGAAATCAATTATGACTAAATGTATTTCAGTTATTGGTATTGAAGCAGTAATTGTCAGTTTCAGCATGCTAATATTGGAAACATGGCGTCGGTTGTATTAAACATATGAAAAAATTGGTTGAACACCTAATAACTGCACGTATACGCTTGTTATAATGTATCGCATCTGAACATTTAATATTCGTGAACATCGAATAACCATACTGCTCTGACAGTTGTTAAAATCCATCCAAATTAAATTTTATTGTATATTGTGTATATTTTGGTATATGCTGATGATAATGTAGATTTAATAATGTTGTTTTGATCTTTTCGTGGCTATATGAAAATTAAATCCTGACCAAATCGAATATGGCGATTATTGGCGACGTAAAGGATAACACAATACGAAAATTAAATTTTAGGACAAATGAAATATAATTCTGCGCTGATGCTTATGTCAACATACATCGACGTGTGAATTAGATTCAGTATTCATTCCCTTAAATGCGTACAGTACAGTCTTAAAGTTTGCCATAAATTGAATTTGCAAAAGCGCAACTGTTATCTGTCTACTAAGTGACGCATCGAATTTGATAGAGTCGCCAGTCGATGATTTTAAATGCATTTTCTCTCAATATCGATTTGAGTAGTTACTTTAAGTATGTTATGTTTGACTTTAAATTTGCAATGTTTCATTTCTTGGTTTTACATCAACTATTGTCTCAAAACCAATATTAAACTCCACATAGGGATATTTCAATATTATCTGAAGTTGTCGAATACAATGATTTCTCACGACAAATATGCTTATCAAAATTTACTATTCATATTCATATTCCTGGTTGTCATGAAAATGTATCACTTGCGTGATAACGGTGATAGCATCTGCATCGACACGTCGCACTCATATCAATAAAGAAGTTGACTATCCATAGAACTTGTTCTCATTCATCATACCAGCTTCTAAAAAGCCTCTCAAAGATGTTATTCATATAAAAGTTATTATTTTATTGATATGCGAAAGTACCTAATCTAAAGTCTTAAAATGAGGCATAAAAATATATATTGAATTATAGAGATTTCTAAATTTGTTGTTTTTCATATGAAATGATATCTAAACTTGACCGTATCCGTACTGTAAGCTTTTAACTTCCCCAAAATATACATACATTATAACAGGTAAACAACTGACTAAAGGTTAACATTTCAATTAACAGTAGGAAAAACCTATTAAATTTGAAGTAAAAGTCCCGTTAAATACTATTTTTAACTTCCTAAACTTTACTAAAACTTCCATAAGCAGAAAGTAACTTTTGTTTTTTGGTTTTAGATCATTAGACTAACCACCTATTAAAACTGGTTGTACACTGTTGTACTTATATAACTTCCCTCAGAGATAATAATCATCTGTAGACTAATCAGAACATTTTGTTTGAAGGTTTCAGTACTTTTACTCTTGGTTTTTACCATGTGTATTGCGTTCTGGATACGTTTCAAAGATTTAGAAATACTTCAATGTAATATATGTCTGTCAAAAGATGAGTAGAGATTTATTCCGAGATGATGCATCCTTTGCCGCGTCGAGTTGTACTTTAAATAAGTTACGCAATAACTTTTAGCATCTGTCTAAGAACTGGACAATGTCGATATTTCACCCCGTATATTTACATAACTCATCTGGGTTGTAAAGCGCTTACTTATGACATAATAACTCCAGCGAGCCCGCTCCTTTAAACACCGTCCGATAGTATAATCGTTTAGCTATCAGTATATCAACAGCAAGCCCAAAATCAACAGACCATACTGGCTGACAGTGTTTTATGTACTATCATCCACAGGCCGCCTCAATGGCGCCTGGTAACACACAACTGTTAATAGCCATTAGCCGTGTAGCTCCGCCCATATCTCCGCCCACTTGGTAAGTCCAGCCAATCAGAGAACAGTGAAGTTTACGGGACGGTATGGTGGTATAGTTGTGTCTACAGCATGGCCGTCTCGCCATGTCAGTAGCATGAGTTGAGACGGACTTAGTGTCTCGTTGTTTTCCTTGTGATTAGCCATGTTTTGAGACAGCTCTGAGCTGGATATTAGAATGGAACGTTAGCTCGAATCGTCAGTTGTTGAGCATTTGATGCGGGAGTTAGACTACACCGCCGGACCTTCCACAAAGTTTGCAAACTCCGTGCATTGTTGGCAAATGTTAGAGCCCTCGCTTCTCGACTTGACAGCTTGTTTGAAGATATCTGACAACTCCGAACAGCGTTCTCAATGCTCTCCTGTGTTTCTCTGATTCGGTAACTTACGGTTTTTGTTCCAAAGGACATTGTTACAAACTTCACTTGGAGTACCTTGTGTGAAGTTTGCCCCTGGGCACAAGCCCAATGGATTCAACCCTAGCGTTGATTCTGCTGTTTCTCGGCTACTGTTTTGCTTTGATCGAAGGTAAGTTCATTTTGTTCATTATGTCCATTTCTCAATGACAGGACTCTCGATCCGCTTATAAAGTTTCCAAAAGCTAAATGTGAAATAGTCATACAAAGTACGTCCTGGAACCGTTATAACAGATAACGTCTGCTAGACTTCACGTGTCGTCTGCTAGATTCCCACGGAATATCCCATTTTGTCTTCGCTGACTCCCGACTTTCCAAAAATCAATACCAGCGCTGTATAACATTCCCAATAAAACTAATTTCATTACTCTTCTGCTTCTACGAGAAATCGTGGACGCATTTTCTACAAATGACACATTATTCGTTTCCGACGTGTCGTCTGCCCCGACATCATTTCGCGTAAACTCTTTCTAGTAACACCTGTTTGTGGAAAGATAGACCCCGGTCGCTAACATGTCGTCTGCCCGCTAGGAGTTGTCGCCTGATTCTCAACGCGTGTAACACCAGCAGACGACAAGCTTGAAAAACAAATTTCAAGGGGAATGGCTTGAAAGCGTCGTCCAAATCAAAACCTGAGGACAAACTGTCAAACCAAGACTCCTTGTGTCAAAGGTGTTGCAGTGCCCACTATCGTGCAGACGAGTTATTTACTCACAACCATTACGTTATTAATTGAAACACATTCAAGAGGTGCAACATCGTCCAAGTTAAGATCTGAGGGAAAACTTCAAAGCAGCGACAAGCGACCAAGCAATCAAATTATTGATTAACATTAGATTGTTTCTACACGAAATGTAGATGTACCATTAGAAGACATACATGCGGATCATTATCGTCACATTATATAATGTCCTTTGCGTAGTTACGTAGGACATAAAAAACGCACAGAATGTCAAACATCGACCATCTAGCAAACTGTTTGTCTGTAACCATTCGTAATAACGTCGTATTTAATAACACAAGTTCCTCACAAATCGTCAAAGCCTACATGAGCCCAACCTGTTCAAAACAGTGTTGAAACATCCATTTTCAGCAAGCGTATTATTGACCCCGATCATTAGGTAATTAATGCACCCATGAACAATTTTGTTGAATAGCATGAATGAACACAGAAAAGGCTAACACAGCTCTGAGTTCATCATTTGCCCATCCAGCAATGCGAATATGATCTCTTTAACTGGTTTCCATTCTCCGAACATCGCAGCATCATAATGCCAGTGAATAGACCGACTTCAAGTGCACTGAGGGGTTTATTCACTTTGTATCACCCGGCGGGGAGTCCAATTCATCCCCCATTCTCAGTCGCTGAAGAGAAAGACGGTTACACATCCCCCATGTACATATAACAGTCACTTTCAGTGCATACATATTTGATCAACCCCCGACAATATTCATAATTGACACGGCCAGACAGTATTGTTGTGCCACGTTGATAAGGTTTGACTTCACATAGTGAATACCTATCATTTCATAACTTATATTCCATTATGACAGAGGAAATATGGCATATAATGAAAGCCATGACAAGAAAATTGAAACATACCTCAGATCGTATCTTTGCCATGATGCAAACGGGTACAGTACAACTGAAATGGTAGTAAAAACTATATCAGCTGTCTGTGTCGTATTGTAGAAAATATTTGCGAAAGTCCAATATAAGGGTTGGGCACTTGTGGTATATGATTTTTCTTTTTCATTTATAAAACGAATTTGTTAACTCAACAACGATAATTGGATGACATATACAAACAAATGTTGTCTATTCCAAAAGTCAAGTAATTTATCAGACACAGTGACTTAATTATGGTGTATGTTTCATCTTTTAACACATACATCTTGTATGCTTTTATGATCTCCTACTTGCTATGCTAGAGTGTAGTAAACTATTATGTCCTAAATAGTATATTGATAAATGATAATTTTTATAGATCATAAAGAGCAAACCATGCAACAAATAAAATGTCCGGAAAAACCATATGTAACAAAAAAAACAATATCATTGACTTTTTAACGTAAAATGTAAACGGTCTGTGAGATCGATAAACCCATAACTAAATCTTATCGATTACACCACATATTAGTGACCATGTATTGGGTTAACCACGATGTACACAAACATTGTGTAAACTGACATTTCATTCAAACATGAAAACTGTATTCACTAAACACTAACAAACGTGCACCCTGAATGATGTCCTACAACCGACAGTCACACTTTGCTCCACATCCATATATCATAAGCAGGAAAACCTTCTGGGTTGAATTAAATCGCCCCGACAACTAAGAATAATGTTACACTTTGTTGAGTTAGGAACGCAGAGTGGGACAAATTCCTATCATATCTAGTACAACACACGAACCGATCTGTAACTGTTGTCGCTTTTCCATGGCAACGCTTCGTGAGAAATTCCCCCCACTTTATCGATCATCCCAGCTCCATTATGGAGCCAGGGTGACTGCGAGCCCTCTCGTAAATTCTCGTTTGTCTACGTGGATATATTCATTTGATAAATTCCCGATCTAGCACATGGTCTATAGACAAAGGTGATTTATCAGTCTGTAGGAGCAATTTGGTGTACATAAGTAAAAATCTGCTGTATTTTTGTCTATATGGATATATTCATTTGATAAATTCCCGGCTATAAGAATTTAGACAAGGATGATATATCCACCTCTTTGATCAATGTTGTGTGTATATCAAGGTTAAGTGTTAGTCAAGGTTCTTGTATATGAAGAAGCACGTGTCTTACAGGAGAATATCGTTTGAAATAATGTCACGATCATTTGTAATATCTACTTCAAATGCTTTCTAACTTCATGATAATAACATTACCAAATGTTTAAAAGTCATATATACCGTACACGTTAATTTCGAAATGCCAAATTCATAATCAAAGTTTATTTGTGTATAAAATCAAAATATCAGTATAAATTTAAACGTGATGAATGAATAGATAAAGATAAAAGATATGACATGTCAAGTTACACTCGTTATAAATGACATTTAGAAATCAATCCAAACAGCATCTGTCCTCAAGGTAAAAAAAACTTTCACTCGAAAACGTAACAGCAAATTCAAGTTAAAATCTCTCCGGCTGGTGCTAAACGACAAAACGAAAACCTTACAACGTTTTGGCACCGCACTTCAAAGCCCCTTGTTGCTAAACATGCTCCATGTTGTCATTCCTTGGTGTTTAAACATAGTAGCTATGCTCTGCAAATACGGTGACAAAACTGGTCCCCCTCTTGGTCGGGGCGGTATTGAGCTGGTTTCAAATCTTAGGATGTTGAGGTGGTAAATATTTACCTCCAATGACCCTGGAGAAGTTAAAACACTGGGCTTGAGCTTCCAGCTACATAAGTTATTTTTTGAAAAACATAACGGTAGTTGTCACTCCGCTTTAAAGACGCGTTTGATTACATGTACGTGCATTTTGATTTCCACGAAGCTTGGTGAACTATCTGACGGTGCCTGCTTTAGATGTATATATTTTAAGATACGCGTGTATTTCCCTTTTAACCGTGTACAAAGTATCTTATATTTATGATAAAATATCTAAAGATAACTAATGTTTGGTTAAGTGCACTACACATGGACATGTTATGCTGTGAAAGATGTTATGGATACGGTTGATCATCATTGTCAATATCGTAATATAACGTCAGAAAATATGACGTCTCATGCCAACTTTTTCTCCCACACTTAATTTATGCCCCTTTATAATCAAATCATAAAAATATTTTTTTCTTGTAATCTTCAGCTCTCGTCTGAACTATGTCGCTTCGTTGATAAACGGAAGCCGACATGAAGCTTTGTAGCAAAAAACTTGAGTTAAACGGTTATGGGAAATATGTTTAGGTTATGGAGACTTAACAAAGCAGAGCGAAGCGAGTAATTCATCTTGGACTTGTTTGTGGGTCTAGGGGTCGTCTTGTGTAAACGTGAGTTTCGCTTACGGTTCGCAGCGGCAAAACCGTAGACGTTGATAACTTACTATACAGTCCAACCAAACCAAGTTTGACGAACGTGGGCTAACTCTCCCTTTCAAACCAGCCGTCAAATCTGGGTCTGACTGTTTGTTTAGAGTGGATGGATCGCTAAGGACCGTAATGGCTGGAGGAAATTGCCTGGGCTCGTTTATCGATAATTTTAAAATGCTTTTAAGTCGTTTTTGTTTACTCGGGTAGCCGAGAAAGGCGGGTGGATCAAATGAGAGAGGTAAGGTTGATAGAGAAGAGGGTATTTAGAACGCGTGCGACTATACGGGGTAGATTTAAGGGGTAGCTAGACAAGCGAAAGTAGTTCTTCGTATTCCTAATCCGATTTCATTTATCAAGTTACATACGATTTTAATAATTCTTTTAAGCGACTACTTAGCATAATGTCATGGTGAATGTTAATGGATTTAGTATGTTTGAATTGAATTGAATTGAAATCTTAACAGTTATATGGGCCTGTTTTGAGATGTGCATAATTCCAGTTGCTTTTAATGGATGCAAACTTTCCATAACATTTCTTCGTTAAGACTTTAAATAGGTCTTGAATGTGAATTGAAAGTGAACAGTTTTATCAACCTTCGAGTTATTGCACAAAACATTAGGTTAACCTTTGATGTATTACTGACTGTTACACTAATGCCACCCAGGGACTCACTCAACAAAAGTCCCCGTGTTACCATAGGACCTTGGCAACGGAACCCACATTACAGAAATTATGTTTCTCATAACTACTGAATTTTCTTCTGCTTGTGATTATTTGTAAGACTGATGGGTGTTTCATAAAATATTGAAAAAGATCGTCAGCCTGTTACCCGCTAATTTCTAGACTTTCTCTCATGCAGACAGGGGATAGTTTCAGTGTATGCTTGATGGACTGATTAGAGTAGAAACTTAGAAACAAGTCTGTGTAGGCTATCCTTTTTTACGTGTAAATCTCAAGGATAATGGGAATATTTTAAAACATTTTATACAATAAGAGGGATGCCTATCCTGTATATCTCGTAATTATCAAATTGAATTTGCGGGACCTATATATGATAAAAGTTGTTGTATGTGTGGATTCGGACGCACGTCAAATCTATGTGTGGATATTTTATTTAATACAAGGAATGTTCAGATACTGCATAATATATATTTGTATTCCTTGAACATACGAAACGGAGAAATGTTTTACGGTCGGTTGTCTATATGGGTAGGCTTACAGGAAACACCGGTGACAACGAGGTTACATGACAACGAGGTTACATGACAATAAGGTTACATGACAATAAGGTAACATGACAATGAGGTTACATGACAATGAGGTTACATGACAATGATTACAAGTCATGCTATGACAGATTGCCATCACGTCATTGTATACTGAAATGAACAACATCCGGATATGTATGACACTTCATCTATTTCCACATTCTAGGTGATATAATAGATGCAAGCATAAGAATTGGCGTCGATGAAATGCCAACTTTCCTACGCAAGGCATAACTCTTGCCATCTTGCCGTCTCCATTTCTGGCTGATTTAAGCCTTGCAACATTTCCCTCGCTATTCCGTGTTAAAATAGTTGATCGCTGCACCTGAAAAGCATAGTGGGCTCTGATTTCCTGACACGGAAACCTTACGGTATTGCGGTAATGTTTAAATCAGCCAGTAATGGAGACTGGGCCAATATGTCTTATTTTGAACTGAATGAATTGTTTGAAAGTTTTTTTGGCCAAAGAAAACAAAGTAATTGATAAAGGAATATATCAAAAATAAATACTAACAGCGAATAACATTATGTATTATTTATTTCCTTGAAAGGCTAAAATGGAAGAAAAACAAAATTATAACATCCTTGTGTGACACAAGCTTCCTAATTGTCAAAAAAATGAGGAAGTATGTCTAGTGTTGTCTACAAAAAGTGACAGGTCTAAATTAATAATTCATTATTCGGCCGAGATGGGACATAACTACATGATATGGTAGACAATGGGAATTGAAACTGTCATTTCGAGCAGAAGCGTTTGGCGACAGAAAACCGGGCAAAGCTGATATGATCTCGATTTCTACCTGAAATATTCAAAAGAGGAAACATCTGGTCTCATACTTGTCCAGAGATGATTGGTGTTGAAATAATCACAGGGATATGATGATGGGGAGGGGTGGTGCCGCTTCGTAGGGGGTGGGGGGGGGGGGGGGGGGGGGGGGGGGGGTATTTGTCGACTAGGGGGTGGGGCTGCAGGCTGTTCGTTAGTCGTGCATGACTGAGCTGCGGCTTTGACCACCTGTGTCCCTTGTTCATTCTCTGTCTGAAAGGAAAGTGATTGATTGACTTGATATATATTGACACTTTGATGAATTAATTGTATCTGAGTATAAACTAAGGTGTATTTCAGTAAAAAATAAATTGATTAAACCCCGAGAAATCAATGAAACATGATTTAAATAGTTGTTCTTAGAACTAGTGATTTAAGTAAATTAAACCATTTATGTGTGCTCACTTGGTATCTTAACACGTATTTGCAATGTGGACGACTGTGATTGCTCTGATGTTTTAAGTGAAATATATCAGAAATGTTTATATAAGGCAATACGTGAACATCAATACGAATTGAAAAAACACATTTCCAAAATAAAGTAGACTATTGAACACAACTTACCAGGTTTTGTTTGGTTCATCATTTAATAACACAAAACAAATTAGTAACGTCACTCGCTGAGACGGGGTGGTGATCTTTGTCCTATTCTATTTACGGTATCAGACAATTTTCTTGAATTTCGTGGAATAGTTCACACAAATGCGGTCTATAACCACTGCTCGTTGTTGAAAGGCGCTAAAACTCGCAAATGAGATGGATTGCTCGACAAGGACCCGAAAACCGTGTTAACTATTATTTATCACCGTGCTGTCTGCGAAAACAGCTCATTTTCGTCTCTCATACCTGTCACCAGCGTAACTCCCAACTTCGCTGCATCATTCTAGTTTATGGCAGATGGCCACCTTGGACATTCGATATTCAAAATTATAACTTTTCTAACTTCAACCTTCTTATTTCATTTCAAGCAAAGTTAAACCCGGCACTTAAAGGCTAAGAAAGGTCTTGGAATAAGAGTCGCGGGTAGGCTAAGGCCACAATACGATGCCAGGATGCCGCCTAGTTTTGTATTATCTGCTCTGGATCTGCAAGGGGGTTTGCGGGACCGTCAGACAGAGAGGACATGGTTTCGCTTCGGCCGGCAAGAATAATGAACATACATAGCCGAAAATAAGCACGGCATTATGCGTCTGTTAACATACTCCCGTCGGTATACATCACTGACTGGATTTGAATGGGCTTGGTACAAAGGGTGTAATATGATTACATGCGACAACGAAAGATGGGCATTTAGCAGTGGGGAAAATGAGCTTGCCGTGGTAATTTCCAGTTATTTGAGACGACCAAAAAGCGTCATCTGTGAACCCGAATCACCCACGCTCATTCGCACGTTGATATTCGAGTCTCCGCTCGTGCAATCCAAACCGTGATATCAGGATTTGGAGACAATTATTAATGTCAGTTCCCTGGCAAGGGAGGTCACTGTTGTGGACAGGAATGTCTGTGAGTGAAGACTATTGTCTGATGCCAGGAGGGTGGATTTCACTCGTTGGTCCTCTCTTTGGATCAGTTTGTAAGTAGACTACTCGTAAAACATCCAAGTTGGACTTGATTGTCCTCCAGAGGTAGGAAATTGTTAGCAAATCCACGAAGATGGGCAAGCAAGAGGGGTGGTTATTGACTATTAACGCGTCGAAGAGTAATAAAGCCTTTCATAGGGTGTGTGCACATTGTTTGGGGATTATATGATGTTAACACTTTGTACACTAATGTACTCGTTGAGTTACTAAGATTTCAAATCCATTATGTAAAACATTCATTGTGAGATCGAGCCGACAACACGTATTAAAACAGTAGCCAATGATCGTAACTTTGTAATTTAGGACCAGTGAGATTTTAGAGGGAAAGAGGGAAAGAATTTTACATCATAAAACATCGCAACTTTGTAATTGAATCTTCAGTTTAAGTTCATTATGGTTTCGCAATGACTTGTTTGTGCGATCCGACAGTAACGCGAAAGTGGAAATGATATTTAAAGAATTAATCTGAAGGGTTCCAATCTTCTGCTCAATTTAAGAACATGTTCTTTATATGACACGAATAATTTGAAACATGTTTTCTCAAATACATAGGTAACGTTCTATGTAACAATTTTGGCGTAGATTTGGGTATTTTTGTCTCTATCTACTGTGACGAGATTTGTTTATACGCGAAATTCCTTGAAATCCATAAACTTGAAGTGGTATATCTGAGCACATTCCAATAACAGAATTGGCTTTTAATTGTCTTGAAACTATAAAATCATTTAATTTCAAGCAAAATAGTATCACTTAGATAAAACCTAGATAACTATAAAATAAATTCATGTTTTTAAGTTCACGATAGTCCACCAGCCACTCTGTCTGTATTGTTACCTGACGTTAACTTCAATACCGGTAGGGCATATCTAGAATTTCAAGTGGCTATGTTTCAAGTAGGTAGAACGCCGTAGTAACGATACTCAAAAGTCGAGGCAGGTTTAATAGAGCTGCCTTCGCTTCTTTTTGCCATGTCAAGAGTGAAGTGCAATAAATTTCCAAACCCTTCACTTAAGATGCATTAGAGACGTTCACAAGATAAACCTCGCCTCTCACAGTAGCTCAGCTATTTTAGTGTCACAGGACGAATAAACTTGCTCATAGTCTTTAAAACTGACATTCAAAGGTCCAAATAATAAATATAACTTAAGTTTTTTTGTAAGAATTATATATTCTCGAGCTTTGTCAGTGTCAAGGGGCAAATTGTATTGTATCCTTTACTAAAACGTTATTTTCTTAGGACGATAAAACTTCAGCACGAAAAAGACTTGGATAATCGGAAGCTGGGGTTGTAAGAATTACGCCGTTGGGTCTTTACAGGCTACGTTTGACGCAGTCTCATTAAAACTTACTTACGTAGTGCTTACTTATAACGGTCTTATTTTAATGAGACTGCATGTGACGAATATCATCAGCTGGCTTTAGAAAAGCTTCCATGTGAGCATAAGAGAAATGACGATCACGGAATATACAAAGGGGTCAATCTAGACTTGCTTTTTTGGAACAATGTGAAGCGAGGGGGATAAAGTAAGACTTTGAACCATGCAGACTTGGCTTAGCCTAGAAATGAACATTTCCGGGGAACATTTGTCAGTTAACAAACAAAAATATCATATCAATGGAGCTTATACGATATCTTAATTTTAGGAATTTGGGCTATGAACGCTAGAGACGTCTTCAGCGTTAGACTTCAACACTTGTCAAAACGTGATTTGGATTTTATTTGATACAAGAGCCCAGCACTAAGGCTTGGAGCTAAACGTTCTCTTACTAACCCCGGCGTCAGAATACTAACAGGTGATATGACAACTTTAATTTTGGACGCCTCAGGTTATGTTTTGAATACCCTGAGCATTGTTTTATAAAGTGACGTATTGTTCCATACAGCATACAATTATTAAGACTTAAACGTCTCAAATACTGATATCGATGTAATTAAAAACAATGACGGCAGTGTTTAAATAAGTTTGAAAATATCGTTGGTATGAACGAACCATTGCCTTACTGAGTGATGCATAACCTTAATTCATACTTATTGTATAAAATTGCATTGGATTAAAATTACGAATTCGATTAACTTCAAATATTTCACAATACAAAGTTAAAATACACAATACCGACGTTGCATTCCTAGCGCGATTCATCATATTTCACCCTAAGTGCCTAATTTGTCAATATGTTAGTGTAAGCATTGCAATATCATGATCATTTATCCAACGTTTTTATATCGTTAACTGCTACCGCGCCGCAGGTCGCTTGTCAATGCATAGTTTTGTCTTCAGGCTAAATCCTAAAGAAGAACATATCGTTGACTGTCACGCACTATTTCCCGCATAACACTTCTCATATCTCCCATTCGCTTCTTTCATTGTGCATTGTTTTATTTCACAGTTTTATCGGAGTTTATAAAAATGTACTTTCTTGTTACGTTCAACGTGAACAATTTGAAACTTTTTGGAAAAATTGGTTCACTTTCACACTTTTCGGTACGAACATATATACAAATTTATTCATTTTAGCAAGGCCCTTAATTGGCCACACGAGATTGGCAATGCCACATTTGCCAAAATTATGACTAATGTTTTATATCCAATTTTTGTCGGGCCTATTTAAACTGATATCAGCCACTAACCAAAATGAATACGATACTATCCGAGTCATCCACATGAATATCCATAGTCTTTTCATACATTCAACAAGTTTGTTAATGCTATATTTCCAGAAATCATTAAATGTGTTAAAGTTCCCACAGTGTCGAATATTGAAACTTAAAGCCACACCAAAGATACTACCATTGAAGAATATTCAAGAAAGAACGAACTATAAAGATTTCATTTCGGCCATAATACCCCAGGATGTCCTTATAGTGTATTCACACCAGACACGCATGGTCCATCTAGTTTTTATGGCGCTTCTGAGACCCCTGGTGTGATAGGTTAACCTGTCCCACCACTTTCGCACTTTTTTCTTTTTACACTTGTCCAAAAAGCCATGATGTAGTGAAACCCGCCAATTGAATTATCTGTCTGTCAGTATGTCTGTCTACACAAGCTAGAGCTAGTCTCTAACCACTTCCGATGGAAGCGCCTGTAAACTCTTAAAACTGGGTAAACTATTATCAGACTCTGTTTTTTTTTCTCTCTCAAAATGTTCAGTGACGAAACGTTACTCTCGATAGCCTGTAATAAGATATTCAAGTCACTCTTTTGCTCCCTTATACCCAATAAATTGTTCCTCAACTGATTCTCTATTGTTCTATATTGTCTATAATTGCAATGATGCAACAATGATATTTCTATGAACACTTCATCCCTTCGTGCTGCGTCAAAATTCAAAATGATCAGTCAAATCATCAACTGGTACGTTTAAACGTCAAAATGTAAACATTCACTACATAAACTACAGGACAAGTTCGGCATCTCCGAATATAATGTTAGGTACAGAAACGCCCTTCCATCCGTTTGGGAGTCGTTCATGGTGTAGACCTGGTGACTAAATTTCACCCCAGGGCAACGTTGACCTTGACGAGTATGACTGTCGGATTCCGTCTTCATTACTTACACAAGATAAATTGGGCTATCTATCATCTCACATCGCTGGAGACTCCTTTAGCGAGACAGGAGAACTCGTGACGTAGTCATTTCTACCCCAAGGGGTTTCTTTGACACGTCAGTCGCCTTTGGGGTGTTGATGGCGCACAAAAATGGCGTCAGTCGTCGCAGCGCCTCTGGCGTTAGTATTTGATAACCCAGGGGACATAACTCTAACGTAGAATAACATGTCTGACACTGCTAAGAAACATGACAGTATCTTCTTTGTTAATGCATGTCAGTCAAAATATCTATTTAAGGAGATTATGGACACGTTTCGGTTGTATGCTAACTTCATAAATATTGGTAAATACATTGAAAAAGAAACGCGCTTTGGATCATTTTAATACTATTTAACCTAAGTTCTACGATATGATGTTTTCTATTGATAATATTTATATGTCGCCAAATTCGACAAGATTAAAATCGTGACCGTATTATACTAAGTGTTATACTTTTAAAGTTTGAGACATGAGACTTCTATACTGTATCAGTGTATCATGACATTTTTTTAAATTATTACCAAACATCAATTAGATTGGTACGTTATGGTATCACTATTTGACAAATTTTGAACATACTTGGAATCCGATGTGTCTATGTTCTTTGAAGTTTCTAGGGACGTTTTTGATTACTGTCAATTATCATTTGAAACTGCTATTAGGCAAGGGTGCGTAATTGTGTTAATGCCATTACATAGACGAAAGATAAACAGCACTTTGAAGTTCAAATAGAACGAAAAGGACGTAACTAAACGAGCTGACCGGAAGTGATGACCGAAGTGATAACCTTGATGCGAATACGTGGAGGGTTATCGAGTTAAATAACCACACCGTGTTGTATTTAAAATATCGAATGCAATTATTAGTCTTTGCAGTATAACAAACGAGTGATCTAGTGACAATCGTTCTTGATGCATGTAGAAAACGTACAACATAATGTTTCAATTTCACCATTTTCAGAATTCTCCCAGAAGTTAACAATCCATAGCCATGTCCATTTCATTGTCGTCTCAAAATATCATATCCAATCATCTTTGTTCTTCTTGCTTCAAAGCGTTTACAACAGCTGTATTAAAGTAAGCTTACTTTATTCGATACTTTGGAATTGATGGAATTTAGATAGTGGCATATAAAACATTGTTATACTGTTACTGTTGCTATTCGGGGTGAGTCCATTGCGGGATTCGAACGCACACCCGCAGCGTCAGGCACCTGTCGTTTAGTGTACCAACAGCTGTAAAGTGTAAAGGGGCTGAAGCACGTTTTTGCAAAATTTATTTTTTTAAATTTCCCATTTATAATGATAGTTTATGTCATTTGTATTTACTTTAGGGGGTACAATTTTATTACACAAACCACTATCCGAGGTGGTAATAATGGTGTTGCGTATGAAGCAAAAGTTACATGGCGGCCATTTTAATATGAACACATTTTATTATTTCAAATTACAAAGACGGTTCCCATAGCTCTACCAAACCATGTACACTAATTTTCTAACTTGATTTTCAAAAGAGAAAATAGTGTTTTACTACTAGTGACATTATTGTTCAAGTACACTTCATTAACTTATTTTAGCGAAAATAAACGTGCTAATGCACAACACTTGGAAAATTATAATTAACCATAAAATAGCTTCCTTCAAAAATCCAGTCACACTTCCTATAATGAAATAGTGCAAAGAGTTCGGAACAAAGGACCAAGTGATTTGGTAACAATTATTGCTAATTGAAATCTGAGTTCAATTATCTATTACCTCATAAATGCTCTTTCCACAATTCAATCGCATATACTTAATTCACTCCACAACACTCATCAAACAAAACCGAATGACCAACGACATTGATGTCATGGGTTAATTTGAATAATTGTCAAAGAAACCTGACCACACGTGACCAATATATACACCCCAACTCATTATCCCACCTCGCCTCTTGTACTACATCAAACGAAACAAATGACCATCTAAACTGACGTAACGTCAGATCAACTTAGCTTCCGATGTAAATGAACTCATTTATGCACTCTTTGAACCCAGGGCTCCAAAGGGCGTTAATTAGAGTTGAGTGGAGTCGGCACACGGCCCCATAGGGGTTAACAGGTTACACAATTTCGGTCTCGTGTTACCGTTGCGCTGCTCTTCTTCAGCGACTGTAACAACTCTTTGTCTAGTCGGAGCCCAGTCTGCGCAATTTATCGCCGTAGGGAGCCGTTGTGCAATCGAAATTATCAGAAAATGTGTCAGATTTTACAATAGCGTCAAAATCGCCAAGTCCTGATTTCGTATAATGGCGGCAGTGGTGATGACATTTGATTGTAGCAGGCTCCGAGTGTTAAATTAAATTTCCGACCTGCCCTAACTTCTCGCCTACCATAGAAATACGGAGACGAAAGACCTCGATTTGTCCTGTTTATGACCAAGGGACGCCTCTCGTACAATGAAATATGTTTGTCGTGATGAGTAAATGCTGGTTCGGAATTGAAATGTATTAATATGTCATAATAGGCGTTACTGAATTATACGTTATACAATATCAAATACACGATCTTTTATATGATCCTGTAACGGACCGACACCCACAAATATAGTATATTTACGTATATGGTACTATTCGTATGTATTGAATCATAATAAATTAGTTTGGGACATAGTAGGTAGTCATGATTAGAATATGTCAATTGAAAGTCCAAGTGTCCTACATCAGTGTATTGAGTTGGATAATATAGATTCTAGACTTACACAAGGCTGCGTGAAAATACTCAGTTGTTGATGTTATATTTGAGGACATTATAGTGAATCGAACGTTCGGCCAAGGCTAAACGTCTTTCCTCGTATCTCTAAACGGAGTTGAATTTCCCTGTGCAAGCTTTAGACCTTGCTACTCGTTAAGATAACACAGCTACGGGGCCTTCGATAACCCTTGTACGGCCGGGGTCGTTGGATGTTTGCTAACTGTAGTTATAAAGCCATTTGTCATACTTAGTTAAAGTCGCTTCCTACAGCTTAACCAACAAAATGGAAGCTAAATGCAATTGCTTGCGAACCTTTCCCCATGTTTATGAACCTAGATAATAGGGAAAGAGATTAGAACGCATGTCTATAAATTCTACACACGCTGTCAGGGCAGTCCATTCTGTGATCGTCGTGTTTTGTTTTGTATTTCTCTGTTTTATTGTTAGAGTTTTATTACATGCTGTTTTAGCCTTGTAATTAGCCTATCATAAATTTCGTTTCTACATACTTGGTTATCGGTTTCATAAATTAGAAGTACTTTTGATTCGTATGTCTTTATTATTTACCCATATTTATAATTTGCCCATAATGACAAACGATTATTTTCCCTGGAATACTTTTTCTGTAACTCGATGGTTCGTAATTCTTCCAACGATGGTGAGAAATACAACTGTAAGCAAATACTGAAATGAACATCTATTTACAATATGCAGTTTTCAAAATGACACGTCTCCATTAAAATGAGATTAACTTCGTCCAAAAATAATTAAAAACTCGTATATAACATAACATAACATAACATACTGATCATCTATTTGTTTAGATTGTTTTGTAACTGAACAAATATCGTCAATGAGAATACAAATAACAATCATCATACGTCTTTTACCACAAATCAAATCAGTCAAATATACAAAATTCATTACTTAAATTTGTATTTAGATTTGGACACGTGCATTTCTCTGTAGACTTGGAAATATGTCATTGTCGAATGTCGGTCGAGTTGTCACGTTGTCAATTTCAGGTGTTCATTTCAGACAGAGGTTGACAAGCAAATAATGCGCGGGAAATACACCTAGGGGTAGCAATTATACCTGCTCGTCAAAGATCATGCGGTCTCAAACCATCCGACAACATGAGATATTTTTGGCGTATGCCAGTGTGTACCTCGTCATAAGTGACAAGTGAAACTGACAACCTCTAATTTTCATTATAACGCGAAATGACCTCGTTTTAACAATGTGGTTGACGTTAAGTTATGTCCTGAATATCTATACCTCATACAAGTCATATACTGTATATTTTTTAATAAACTTATAATCTTACTTTGCGTAACAATTGTGCATCGTCAATTTCGATATTTGATTATGAACTGGTCGGGGAGTAGAATTAAATGGTACAGAAACAGGAATGCCTAGTTTCAAGGCGCCACAAATGTTTAAATCTGGTATTTTATGGGAGCAAATATCTTTATATAATTCCCAGGCAAAATAAAGTGTTTATGATTGTCTCATAATATATTTCTTCTCATGCACCCCGAAATCCATGTATTGTATACGCCCAAGGGTAACAGTCTCCTACCTCCATATAAAGTAAAAATGACTTTGCAATTTTGCCGAGAATGTATTATCAATTAGATATCGCCCGATACTCCCCAGGGAATTGATTAAAACTGTTGGATATTCCGTTTCTGTCTTCCTCACACCAAAAGCCCATCTCAATATGTCTAATTAACAAAATCGTTCCTTGCTGTTTAACTCAAAGTCAAATACCTAGGGGATCCTATGTTGTGTTTTATATTTCATAAATCAACCCGCATTTAGTCAAATTCCTTTGGGATCCTATGCTACGGAACACTTAATTAAATACTGTCAATATTTGGATCCTAATCATTAAAATCCCTTTCTCTTCCTATCGTTCTCAGTCCAAGATAATATATCTTTCTTCTCCATAAAACTAATCAGGATTTCTCAGAGTTCAAAGGTCAGTAATGAGTGTCAAGACGACACGGAGAGTCTAGCAGTAGGAACGGTGATAAATAGCTGAAAACATTTAACTGACAACTTATTTAAAGGGGCACTTACAGCAATACTCTCCGTCGGTAGCAACGGGACTATCTCCAATTTAAACACGTGGGTTTCAGGCGACAGTGCGCCGCTCTAGTATACAACGATTTCTTTAGCCTTCTGAGTACAGTCCTACCAAGATAAATGGGTTATCTGTAACAAACATTCCCGAATCGGCGCTTAATTCTACGTCTTCGTAGGTAGAGAGGTTGAAATGAAGCTATTATCCGACATGTCTGGTATTTGTTTAGGTTGTTAAACGATTATTAATGATGAAAGGCGAACGCTTATCAAAGACCTCCTTGCTCGGCCCTACGGAACCGCCATTTTGGTTCCAGTTTCGCCATTTTGAGAAACAGCAGACGACTCCTCAAGTGGCCGTTTGCGCGCCACCTATCGGATTGTTTTGTTTTCCGGTCTGCCTGTAGGGATGTGTAGATGACACAGGCCCAACCTAAGAGCCTCTTTGGTGTTTGGGCTAAGTAGTTCCCGATATATCTTTTATTTCCTACATCGACTTGTATCGCTCAAAGATCACCAGATCCTTTATCGTCTGAGATTGTAGGGCGGCATAAAACAGAAATAAAACCCCGCTTGGATGTATTTGTTAACCCAATATTTACTCGGAAATATTCGCAATAAAACAATAATGAGGTTTTCAGAAGAGCAACTCCTCAGTTTTCACACTTGATACAGTTTAACAAACATCATGCCCAATGCATACCTTTCAAAAGGTTATGAACAAGATAAAGTGGAAGACATTAAGGCGTGGGTGTATATATCTTATCAACCGAGGGTTTAGGTTTTGCTTTTTTTTAATAAGTTTTGCTTTATAAGATGTTATATACAAAATAATACACATTTCCCCAGAAAGTCATAATCACATGCGCTCACACATACACCATTACAACCATCGGTATACATTACCATATGAATGTTCAAGAACAACACTGATCTCACCACGCATGTGAAATGCATGTGAACGTCGGCGTATGTACGTCGACCCCGTCCCACCTCCCTCTACACTGTTATTGTGGTAAAACCGACGTCGCAGTTATATAGAAAATGGTTTCACAAAAGCAAAGCTAAAATTTGTGTGGATTTATTGAAAGTTGATATGTAAAGTTTCTTGCATTTTGCAATTGGATTTTTAAAACAAATTGTTCCACTTTTGCAGGTGAAATCCGATGTTACTGTAACGAATCCGGGTGCGTTAGTACGGCATACATGTGCAAATCGACGTTAGGCAAATGCTACACTGCCATGGAAACAGAAGGGGAGGTAACTCGCACGAGACACGGTTGCTATGACAACCTACCAGAGAACATGAGGACTATGTGTGGAGAGGGGGAGGAGTTTATAGAACCACGTGAACCCCAGTCCACTTTGACAGTTGTTTTTAAGTGTTGCAAAGACGATATGTGTAATTATGGACAAAAGTTAATCCCAATTGTGCAAAATCCGACGTCAAATGGGAGTTCACAAAAAGGTATGTATCTTCAGCATTACATAGGATGATGTTCATTTGGGAGTAACTGTTTTTATACGACGTACTGATGCAAATATCGATCTGAAATATGAATAATGCCATGACGTAACGTCTTATTTGACGTCGACATCAAAGGAATGGGTATTCATACAACTTTCTTAAATGAAATCTTATGAACACAAATATGGCCAAGATAACGCTAAATACTAAATACGTTAATATTTTGTAAAGCTTACAAAAGCTTACATGTGATAAGTTGTGTTAGTTTGTTAAAGTTCGTGTTGTTTAATGTTTTTGCACAATCCACCATAACTTCTAATTATTAGAATTCAAAGATTAATGTTCTTAGAATCCCAAATATCAAAACATAAATATTAAGTGAATAGGCAAACTATATATTAGAGACGTGTTGTAATAAGCTAATCGTATAGAGTTTTTATAGAGCACTGTAGAATGTTATAAAAAGCTCTAAATTGGATTAAAATGAAAACAGTGATTTCATTTTATTTACTCACTAATCAATGCTACAATGCTTAAAACTCCACTTCAGCAAACTTAACTTAACAAAACAGCTCGATTTCTACTGCTATAATTGGTTGAGAGTTCTTGACGTGTTACTTCCCCCGTTTCGTGAAAGGTGTAATTAATTTCATATTCGGAGGAAACAGAACAAGCGAATGCACCACTTGGGTTATAATCGTTATTATACTAGCTGCAAAGAAGGAAAATGTCGAAATAGAACGTACCTCCCAAAAAATAACAAATAACATTTCTGCGAAGAATGGGGAGACGAAAGCAATTATTATTCTTCCCTTAAGTGCCTTATGAAACCGTTGGCGTCACAGCGGTGGCGATTTAATTCCTTTCAAATGTCGTACCTTCTCCTTAACCTTTGTGAATAATTTAATTCTTATCCGAAGGAGCCAAGATTATATTGTTCTCCGGCAAGGGAACCGGTGGAAAATACAGAAGTCAGATTCCGAACAATTCCCAAGCATACCTCTTCACTTATCGCCAACTCTCTTTTGTATCGCCATCTTTTTCTTGGAAAAATTGACAACTACGCGAAATATGACTTTCTGCGTTACGATCTCTATTGCTCAAGGCGTACACGTCACGAGTTACCTCCCTTTGAACTAAAAGCAGACGGCATTATCTGGAAATCTCGCGACTTCCATCCTTCAAGCCCTAGGTTAATGTCGGCTTGTATGTTTGTAATTTTTGCAAGGCGGAATATACTTACTTCAACCGACTAGCAGACGACAATACGGCTTGGCGTCTGAGGTGCTTCATCTTATCTTAGGAGGATCTTTTTTCTTGGAAGATAATTTTCCGACGGGAGCACCATTCTCGTAACTTTTCGGCAGATTCGATCTAAGCGGAAGATTTTAAAATGGCGTCACAACCGCTCAATCTGTCTTAAGCGATGTATTCTTAGTTAAGATGTTTTTATGGATATACTCTTTCAATTGGCCACTGTTCAGGAAAACAGAAATTTACGAATACAAGAAGAAATAATTCCCCAAATTAAGGTTGTACAAACGGATCAACAGGCCATTGTGGGAAGAAGTTCAGAGAGATATGAAACTTGTCATATAGGTTTATACGAATTTATTTGTAAAGGTTCATTAACAATGTTGAAATTTATAAATATTTTCAACACAACATGTAACATGAAATTGTATCAATTAAAAAAAAGGTCCCATGGACATAAGTTCTGTATCTACATTAACTCTGTTTTCAAGTTTAAACGATATACATGTATATAGAGAATATATAGACAAAGGTATAATCCTTGTCAAATACATATTAGATGTGAAATAAAGTGAAAAGGGAAACATAAGAATCTCAAAGCCGAATTTAGGAATCTAGACTTGCCAACATTTTCTAGAATCAAAACGGGTCCTTTATATTTTTTATGCTCTAGTGTCCGGGTGACAGGCTAAGTTTTCGAGGACAAAAAAATCATGGAAAAATGTTTAAAGTTTAGAATGTGTATTTGCTCAGCGTGCAAGCTTAAACAATGATGTTAGTATTTGAGCAGGGGTTGACATGCAATATGTTCATTCAATGCATCGTGCACGAGGACGATACTGCGTCCGTGGTTCAGATTGGACTGATACAAAGACTTTTTCATAAAGGGGACTTTCTCTACCATTCGTCTGACTACTCTGTAAGTCAAGGCTGAAGAGGATATCGTCTTACTCAACCAAGATCCGTATCTCGATGCTCGGCTTACACGAATAGACTGATCGTATCATCAAAGATTTTTAAGTACAGGCCCTTTGAAATGCAGCCCAGCACAGCCAACGAGTTCACGAGGGCTGGCTTCAAGCTCTACCGTTCTACCTTCTCGTTATGCTCTTGTCAGACAAACGCTGCATGGAGTTACATTGCTCCGTACAACTCTAATTGTACACAAACGCTGTAAAGAGTTGCAGTAATCCCTTCAACTCATATGTTATGGTACCTTCCTGGTCAGACAAACGGTGCATTACATGTGTTACACAACCTCTTTCAACTCCTATGGTACACACGCTGAAAGGAGTTGATTGTACATTTTAGTGAATTTTTGGCCGATAAACGCTGCAAAGAGTTGCAAATACTCCAATGGTACCTTCCTGGTATGTGTTCAAACGCTGCATGAAGTTTAATTTCTCCATTCCGTGATCAACTTGATCAACATCAATATATAATATGGTTATATCTTGGCTCAAACAAGGAGCTCTATTACTCCATTTAGTTTTAATAGTCAAGAAATATTTTCACTTTATCCTGGTTTTACTCTGAAATACCACACTTGGTCTTCAATAGTGATATAACGCCGGATCCGTATTATTGCCCTCAATCGGTAGATAAAAACATTTCTTTATCACTCAACGTACGTGTATGCGTGTCGCAGACAAGGAATTTCTGTTAGTTCGTATTCTTTTCCGTTTGAATCGCAGATCAGTGCATCAAACGGCATAATCATGGTTGTAACAGTATCATTCTATAACAAATATAAATCAAGTCTAGATTCTCAACAAAAATGTGTAAAACAATTGATCCGAAACATAAACACATGTTGATGGGTTTTTTTCGAACAAAGACTTGCTTCCAGTTCTACGACGCATATTGCTACAATTGTACATATCTTGACCGACAAACGCGGTTAGGAGTTTCCTTGCTCCCTTCTCCCTTCTGACTTCAGTCGGCATTTCCCGTGAATGCTGACAGTCGTTATCTTGAAATCTTTATTTTCACTCGTAAGCCAACAAAATATGTCTGAACTAACTTGAAAGAGATGTAAACCTACCGACGGATGTTTTTCATATCCCAATGTGAAAAAACTACATTGGCTCTGATTAACAAGATCAAAATCCTAAACAAGATTTAATTTTGCAATTGCGTATTCTTTCCCTCATATCCAACCTAATTTCAAAATATAGAGCTAAATATCGCATTGACAAGTATTCAATTAATTGTACAAGGGATATGGCTATGTTGCTTTGATTTTTCGGATTGAGAAGTACATACTGGCCTAATTTATGGTACAAAAATATTTCGAAAGAATATAAATAATTCTTCTTGCGCAAAGTAAGGATCAGTTTTCTGTCCTTGTATGCGTCATAAACCGATATACGATCTCATCGCTACCAATCATTGAAGTCATTAATACAAAAACAATACGTTACATACAAGCAAATGCCTTCCGAGGTTTCTCATCGTGTGAACACGGTCTCTTCACATGCACGTATAGGGTATCACTGTAACTCATCAGAACACGCAATTCTACAATCGTGAGTAACCCTCGTACCAGACTTAAGAGCGAAATAGTGACCTAGCCTTTTGTTTGGGAGCAATCTTTGTCTTTTTGACGGCCCGTCTTCGGGATTCACACTTCTAGTTGCGCTTTACGTCGTCACGTCATGCGACGGCGACATTAGTCAACGTATTCAATCATGTCAAGACTTAAACCTAATTTTCCACCATCAGAGCGAGGATTTATGGTAGGTAGGCGCCATGAAGTCTTGGTAAGGGCGACAACTAAACCGTGTGGGTACTGTGATAAAAACAGTGTCCATTTTAACGTGTGAACTGATCCGTCTTGGTCGCCATTTTGTTTTGGATCGACTCGAGTAAGAACTTAACGATTTTGTGACTAATTAAGTTGACGATATATTTAGCTCTAGACTAAATGCAGTCGCTTTCTCGACAGTCATTTCAATGAAACATTAGAACACTCCGATTTTAAAACTAAACGACTCTACATCACAATCAAGATTTTCATCGAAATATTGAGAACTCATTGAACCATACCAAAACTTTTAATGTCACTTAATAACGGCTTTTGTACCTTTACCAAAACATGACATTGATTGCACAAACGGGGTTAACTACCAAGTATCCATACTTTGAATATGCGCTTCAGTTCGACTTATAGCACTGTTTGTAAGAAGTCGTGTTTGATGTTTACATGATTGGCGAATGTTGAAGACGCATATTTCGAAACTTGACAGAAAGTACTGTTAGTACAGTGACGTTGTTGTGTTTTTACGTTCTCGTGTTTTATGCTATTACGTCAAATCAAGCTCATAACCTAAGCTCGCCTCAGTGCACCCATAATCAGCGGTCATGACGCCGACACCAATCATGTACGTAGATAAAGGTTACGCTGAAACGTCAATCTGTTCAAAGTAATCCGTCATTCACATAAAAAAATTTTTTTTATCAGAGTAAATCTGCCTGTGAAGGCCGCATATTTTCGATATGAGAGAAGATACGACATTTTCTGCCGCATTCAATGTACCATCACATAGCAACTGCGCATGTCAGACCGATGCAGCGGAAAACTCGATTTGACAAGTACGGCATACCTCGGCCGCGGCAGATACCGACGAAGTCACGTGATCGGCGTATTTTAAGCAAACTGAGAATATATGTCCTTTTCTCCCTTTTAAAAAATTGGAGCCACATCTTAGAAATCTGACATCGTTCTTTTCGCCTGTCAGCTTCGCCTAATTCACTCTTCCCTCAACGCGGTGCGCTTAGTACACCGTGCTCTTTTGCGTCTAACCAGTTTAACGTCCTTGCACCCGATTGGTTAATAAGGGCCGACAGTTTGTGTTCCGGAGTGACTGGTGAGAAATGAACCAATCATTAGAAAAACTAGTTTTTTCAGTCGTCGATGTTTAGATTCTGCCAAATCTATCAAATCTGATCAAGTGCTTGAAATCGTTTAATCAGTTGATATACGAGAATGTAATTGCCAGTTTGGTGAAATGACGTATTTCTCAAGAAGGACTCTCTTTGAAAGAAAGATTATTTTTGAAACCCAGACTTAATAAATATATTATTTAATTACGTACAATGCCGGGTATTTACTGAAATTTACTGTTGATTGTTACTTCATTATACATCAACATTTCGCCAAAAACAAATTAAAAAATGCTTTTGAAACTCTTTCTTGTGGAAGCAACATGACGTGTAAGAAAATATACGCTCAGGTTGATCTCTCGCATTGTTTGTTTACGTTACAACTGGATAACCAAAGCGACTGCGGTAGGGTCTTAGCTGTTCCACCGAAACCAGAGCGTTTGTGTAAAAATGTTATTAGTTTATTCTAGAGCAAAAAAACACAGGAAACAATAACAGTTACCTCAAGAGGTAGGGACGTTATACGGCGACTTGGTGTTTCCAATTCAAGAAGGAATGCAAACGAGAGAGATACGGGGATACAATGTTAACGTTGAATTATTGTGGCACTGTCTTTCGTATTTATATTTTATCAAATAGGACATCTTGATAGGTAATTTAAAAACAAAGTATCACGTGTCGTACAGAAACTCAAAATTGATAATATACGTGATTTAAAATCTTAACAAATCATTTTAAATCTAGGAAAAAAAATAAAATAAAAAGATGCACAAAAATATCAGACGTATCTCTGCCGTCCGCATAGCGGTATAACAGAGACTCGAAAATGCAGCCTATCTGACTTAATTGCATCAAATAATATTTCAGAGAAATAGTTTATAAACCACGTCTTCCCCCTTTACTTTAGGAACACAGACTGGAATATGTAGTCTATTTTGTATCATGATTACATCAAGGTAATACAGAAAGTGAAAAAAAAAACATTTCTCCGTCTCAACATTCTAGGACGTCATTGTATCGACTTTTCCGGCGCGTAACTCGTCAAAATGGCGGATGCTGTCAACTCGTAATACACTTGGAGACAGTAGGTCGGAGGAGGCAGTAGAAAACGCCATTACTTGGGGTTGTTATACAGAAAGCAATGGTAATCAATGTTATAATGCACCATCCTTACAAGTTTACTCTATTACGAACTCGTGTCTAGTCTTAATTCTGTCCTTCAGCGCTTGTTTTCATTCGTATACGCCTCAAATCGCGACAGTGCGGATCCTCAGATGAAACAAGGGCACCAAAGTAGTTCCTTTGACGTATACCTCTTTCAGCTGATTCCTCCATGTCGCCCAGTTGTAGCCATGTATCTACACTTAGTTCCTCCTGTGCGCCAGTTTGGAATCGATGGATAGTCAAAGAGGTTCTGTGGCACCTGCAGGCTTTGTGGTCCCGCAGGAGAAATTTTCTGTCTAATTAGCTCGACTAATGATTGAAGTAGTCTCCAAACTCGGTCGATACCGTCGCTGATTTCCGAGATCAACGTCGCCAGGTTGACGCGACGGAAAGAGCCGATGAGATCCGAATGTAATATTCGAGCTTGGATGAAGCTCGTTGTTTGTTGTTCCCAATGACAGCGAAGTGATTGCAAATATTGTAGCATGCTTGTAGTTTGTCTGTTGTCAACATTGGCATTGCCAGACCTCCCCGATATACAACTCTTTGGAACCAAGCATCCGTTTGACGTTTTTAGTGAATGGCTTTCGTTGATTTAAAGTACATCACTGAGGGAATAAAATATTAAAAGATACATCTGTGATCGCACCTTACTTGAAACAATAATTTATTAGACTTCATTGATTTATATTCACTATGGCTTTAAAACGGCATACCGAAGCCATACACAAGTGCACCTATTCCTCATTAATTAAGTTGACCATCGAAAAGAACTTATAATACTTTCTGTTACAACTTCTCAATGCGAATCAAATTGTTCAATACCTAAGTATTGAGAGAATAAAAGATAACGCAATATATAACATATATTTTTAGTATAATGTGTTCTTATTACATGGCCCTACAGGGAAATAATGAACTCATCCTAAAAAATGAATTGTGTCATTTTGAGGAGGATTATTAAACAAACTCTTTATTGATAATCGCTGGATAGCGTATACATGTTGATATATAAAGGTGAATTGATAACACAGAATGACGAAACCTATTCAATATTTTGTTTATAATTTATTATATATGTTATAAACTTTAAATCAATAAATCTTTATTTGTATAAAACATATCAATACCTCAGGTTAATCAAAGAAATTGAAACAATTCAGTTTCGTCACCAAAGCGGTAGGCAGCTCGGCAGCGCACAATCAAAGACCCAAGTATTTGTGTGTTTTGGCCTGTAATGTTAAAACGGGGAAAGGGCAAACACTGTTACATCTCCAGCAAATAGTGCAAATATTGGAGAAGCAGCGTTTCATCTGGTTCACAGCCCTGTCAGTATGTACACATTGAATTTAGTCCCCGAGTGCAAGTTTCACTTAGAATAGAATTGTGAAAAAGTAAAAAAATTGAAACAATAAAAAGTTGTAACGGAGTGTAGTATTAGGAAGATGTTATAAATGACGTGTTAAATTTGGATGAAGGGTTGCTGGTGCTGTGTGAATGGTTGCGTGTATGAATGAACAAAATTGTAGTTTTGGGTGGAGTAAATAATTAAATATCGGAAACTTTCAAACAATAAACAACACTTGGCGTGGATGTGAAGTTTTAATATTTGGCCACATAACCATGTTAAAGTAATGTAAGAAGATGAGATAATCCTATTTTGTGAAGGAATCTATGATAACCAATAGTTATTCTGAATACAAATGTACTTCAAATGGACAATATCATTTATAAATTTGTATTTCATGATAAAGTATATATACCATAGTTTTTTTCCCTATTCATATAAAGTTGTAACCCGTATAACCTTAACGAGAATAAAGAAACTGAGCTTCGAATACGTTTACCTAGTAAACCGAGGCGTTGCGATGTACGTAACCTTTCTGAAGAGGAAAGTGGCGCCTTTATAGTGAAAAAAGATGGAATAATATTTATGAAGTCAACGAGTTAGGAATAGCAAATTAAGTACGGGGCCATAAGAAAGGTAATAAATACAAGTTAACCATCAACACTTCTCTGTCTATCCTGTAGGCTTGACATTTGATAAATATCAAACTGAACAATAATATATTATGGCGAAATTTGGTCGCGGCGTCGCTATAGGATACTGCCTCTCGCGCTGTGTCTATGCCGATTCTGACGTTACGCCGACGCCGCGCAGGGAGTTATGGGAAATTTTATGACGTCACCCGCTGTTTAATGCGGCACGCACCTTTAATATTCAGCCGTTCCATAACCGAATTTCGCGAGTTTCTTTTCCACCGACTTGCTATGTTATATTGCAATGAAATAATACAACGTATTATCTTTGTAACTAGCCTTTGAACGAATTTAAGAAGAAACTGTATTTTATGTATTAGTCAATGTTTCTAAACGATATGATAGCTTGGGTACTGATACTAGTTATAACTGAATAATTTTCCAATTGTCATTTTAATGATGAAACTAGTCCAGTGAAGCGGAATATTATGATATGTTTTAATGCATCACAAAATCACTGTAAAATCAAATAAATAAGATTATATCTATTACTACTGGTGTGATCATTTCATTGGCAGGTTTTCGAAACACGTTAAATATACTTCGTAAACTTTATTAACAGTCAAAATAAGCATTCAAACTCCATCTTAATTTAAGCTTTTCGCGATCTTTTATTAACCGTGATAAATATATTTATGTATGACCGTTAAATTTTGTGGTAAACAGTTTTCCTCGTTTTTGGCTATCAGCATAAAGCTTACATATTCTGTAAAGCTACCTGGGGTTTTATAGCTGGCGACCTGGGAATTGACCTTACAAACTTGAGGGGGGCCTACACTAGCGAACATATATTGACCTGTTGCCCAAACTTTGTCAGGGTTACACTCTCTACTTATATCTTCTCTCAGAATAAATACAAAATTTAGGGGGGAATTGACGAGAGGACATGTTTCAAATGTGGTTCAAGCTGGTCATGATGGCTCTTATATTTCTACTTTTGAGATAAGTTTAGAATTGATTCTATACATAGGTTTTAACTTATATAAATATTGCTTAATGATTGTTCGACGTTTAAGGTCTGTATAACAGGGTATCAGAAACATTTTGGCAGATCTTTACACTAAGTTTAGTTTTGAAATAGTATCATGTTTATAGTGCGACAGCTTCACTGCAATGTACGTAATTTACGTTTTCATTCTTACATCTACAAGATGATGCATATACATATTGCTTAATGATTGTTCGACGTTTAACGTTTAAGGTCTGTATAACTGGGTATCAGAAACATTTGGCAGATCTTTACACTAAGATTAGTTTTGAAATAGCATCATGTTTATAGTGCCATAGCTTCACTGCAAAGTATGTAGTTTACGATTTCATTCTTTCATCTACAAGATGAGACCATTACTCGAACTTGCGTCAAAGTGCACGTCGTTATGGTGGATTAGTGTTAACTAAACTAAAATTCCATACTCAGTTGTAACTAATCTAAAAATGCAATATTTTCTTATACTATAGTTAAGGAAAATGTGTATGTATATATCACTAAAGTCACTATATACGATGTTACCTGTACCACTTAACTTATCGTCTGTTCTTTGTATTCCAGATCCTACGCGCAAGCGCCCAGAGTACTACTTCCGACACGACCCGGAACGAGATCTCTGGTTCAAGGCCGCCGTGATAGCCGTGCCAATCGCTGGAGGATTTATACTCATTCTGCTCGTACTCTTGGCAGTGCGCATGCTCAGAACAGACTCTCGGCGTCATAGGCGTCTTATTCAAGTTCGAAGGGAACGCAGTTTGACGAAGGCTCAACTTTATGTGACAGACCACTTCAGTGATAAGTCCGATAACTCCTGTACCCTTTTCCCGGACAAAAAGACCCACATTTGTCGTGATATCAATATTAAAATGGACAGAGACGGCAAAATTTACGAAAGAGTTGGTGATAAAAAGATTCACAGACATTCTCATCCGGCGTCGATAATTATGTGGGGAAAGCCGTCGAAAAAGGATATGCCGACGGTTGTGTGATACTTGTCACGTGACAACAAATGCACGTTCTGCGTGCAAAATCTCGTGCTATTCGTGTAAATGGGAAATTGTGTGAATGAGATTATTGATCACGTGACGATCACGTGATATGTGATGAACCTGAAATTGACATGTACATGCCCGGACGGAAGGATGATTCTGCGCATGCGGTAGTGACACTGAATAAATGAGAAGTGATATGAATGAAAGAAATTACTTTCATCAAATGTCATTATTTTATTTTATACAAATGGCTTATTTATTGATGTGAAATAAACACAGGAAAGAAGATTTCTTTGAAATGTTTATATTTGTTTGTTATTGTTTACTCCATTGTGGAATCAACTGTTAAATGCACATTACGTTCGTAAAGGTATGAGCTAACAATACATATATAAACAGAAGAATATTTCATTGATGAATACATTCTCAATTACAATGTAGGAAGTGTGTAACAGAATATGAAATATGGGAACGCACGGTTTGTAAAAGTTATTGCAATAAGTATTGCAATTTTTCGAGGCGAGTCTTTTGAGGGATTCGAACCAAGGCCCCGAATCACCTAGACAAGAATTCATTACTCTGACTGAGCCAACATGGTGGATTCGCTTATAACAATAATATCAGATTTTAATATGACCCTCTTTTTAAGGCTACCTGCATCACAGGACCGTGTATCACTTAGGCATAGCGTTAGCAAGACATATACCTACTACCCTACTCTATTACTATATAAAATGATACCGCATGAAGTACATAGTAAAGAGTAGTGTCTAGTTACCGCTTATGTCCGTCTAACGCTATTTCTAAGCGATACACGTCCCTGTGATTTACACAAAAGAAACACTTGAGATATTTTAATCAACGAGTGACGAAAACGATTGAAACAGTTACACCATATCTTTAAAAGCCAACTAAATTTATCTTGTATTTTTTAGAAACATTATCTGTCAATAATTCTGAAAAACACGCTTTTAAAAAATCGTCTTTTTAAAGGCGCTGTAGCACGTTTTTGCATCTTAAGGTTTCTCAAATTTGCCATTATTATTAAAGTTTATACAATATATCGCTACGTTAATGGGTAAAACATCTCATTACACGACCCGATAAACCGTATTCATAGAAAACAGTTATCCCCATTCGAAGAAAATGGTGCTACATATAAAGCGTCAGTCGTATGGACATCTTCAGTGTGAGAGGTACATTTGTAGGTCTCATGAGTTCTGACAGCAAGATGGTTGACCATTCCAAGAAGGCACATCCGACAACATATTGTATGAACATAATTGCCATATTTCATAAGAAATTTGCCTTAAATACGAAACTGTCCGAGAACATACTCACTAATGAAATTTTGTATATCTCTTTCCGAGATATATCGTCATCACAGACAGTCAAAATCGACTTTATCCGGTATATTGTTTTATATAAGTGTTTTGTTTTTGACTGTTGAAAATAAGGCTTAATTCAATTATGTTTGCCCAATAGTGTAATAAAAATAAATTCTTTTGGTCAGTATCCTGAGGAAATACTCTTCATTGTGTTTAAAACAAATAGAATTTGAACGAACACGTTCTTAATATTATTAATATTAAAATCATTAATATCAGAAATTAGTTACCTTCCTCGAACGAGAACAATTCATTGTGACTGAGGGCCAAAACGGAATTCGTAGCAACTCAAACTCCAAATCAACCATATAACAACTTGGTTATAAGTTGATTTGTTTATTTTTAATGTCATTTTATCGTTATATCGAACGTAATACAACTTGTCTCGGACAAGAACATTAAATTCATTTGGACTGATAAATTATATCATTTTTAATGGAGTTATCAGATGACCTTTATTTTATGGTTCCTTATTGTGGGACAATAGTTTCGAACTACTGATATATTATCTAATCAAGACAGGTTTTCCTTGAGAAATGCATAATGCTGTTTCAACGATGATTTAGCAACTGTAGCCGCAGGAAATGTTTTGGCCAATGGAAGAGACAGGGAAGTCTAAAATTACTTACTTCTGAGGAGACGTATTACATTATATAGCTGACCTTACGAACAAAAGTAATGTCACCATACAAATTACAAGGTAATTAAAAAAGAGCTGTTTTGCTTGTGTTTGACGTCCTAAAGTAATAATGCGTAAAGGAAATTGAGTTCAAGAAAGTTATTAACGATGAAGACATCGTTTATGTACCATTCTCTTCTTTCAAAGGTTGAAGTCCGTGAGTTAGCTCTGTTGCACGTGGAGCGGTTTCTCGGCTAGAAATAGAGACTCCTGATTGGCTGCAGTCAGTGTTAGTTGTCAAACAGTGACGCCGTTGTAAAGGTAGTCATTTGCCAGTGGCAATTAATGGCGTTATTCGTGGAAGCAGAAACGTTGTCTGAATGTATTTTTCAATTGGTGAAGACATTTGACCATAAACATACTGATACATAAAGAATAACATATTCGAGACAAACTGAAAATAAAATAGTTGTATCCTTTATTCGAATTACATATGCTAATTAGCAATACCCTTTACAGTCAAAATTTAAGTAAGACCTTTGAAGTAACTCGGTCGATATGATTCCATGTAAGACAGTATTTCATTGCAGTGACAATAGGTAGAGAATCCGTGGTACGATTTTTGCCGTTATATGGTTTATTTGGAACAGAGGTTACGTGAGATGACTTGAGTCACCTCTATATAAAGAGAATGACAACGTACATGTACACACAAAATATCCCCTTGTCAAGAAATATCCTACCCCTCTGAATATTCACTAGAAAAACAGCCGTCATATTGGATCAGTTTTACTCTCACATGACAACCTACCTTCGTTGTTACATCACTATTTTAGGGGGTGCATGGCTACTTCCGATTCCCTTTGACAAACTAACCAAATGCATTCACATTCAGTGGATTTTAAGTAACAAATGTGTATCATAAAGACAAGTAATCATAATACGTATCAACTGTGATTCAACAGGCGTCATTCTATTTGTACTACATCATATACCAATCTTGCCGGATTATATTTGTTCATGCACAAATATGCGACTTGCAAACAATAGCCGGCTTGTGAAGGGAGATGGCACACCTTTATGGGTTAAGTTGTTTATGTTCACTGCATCGACGTTTTATTATGAATCATTTGCCGTTTTCAATACTTTCCTTTTGTGACAAACATGAAACTTGACAAGCTATAGAAGTTGATACTTTTAGTAGTGTAAAATAAAATCTGTCACATTCACAACAGAACGAGACCGTAGAGTGTTCAACGGGCTATATTGCTGCTTGGCAAGCTTTATTTACTGGCATCACTATGAAAGTAGATTTTGTACAATGGTGTCATAACTTACATGACATCACAAGGCTTTGATATCATCACTTATATGACATCACAAGGCTTTGATTATCATCACTTACATGGCATCACAAGGCTTTGATATCATCACTTATATGACATGACAAGGCTTTGGATAATCACTTACATGACATCAGAAGGCTTTGATATCATCACTTACATGACATCACAAGGCTTTGATATCATCACTTACATGACATCACAAGGCTTTGATATCATCACTTACATGACATCACAAGGCTTTGATATCATCACTTACATGACATCACAAGGCTTTGATATCATCACTTACATGACATCACAAGGCTTTGATATCATCAGGTACATGACTCAAGATGCAATGATGTGAAAAAACCAATGACATTACAATGTAATGACGTCATTAATAATGTCACGGCAACATGACGTGATATTCCTGTATTATTGTATTAGTGGTTGTATTATGTTACTTTCCATTCAAAACAAATGAAGAATGATGCTTAGCTCATCAGGCCTGAAAGGTCCGATGTGTTTATGGCATGGCGTCCGGCGTCCAAAAACTGTTAACTTTTTCGACTTCTACTGAAGAAGCGATGGTTCCAGAGAGCTGATAGATTGTGTACAAACTACTTGGCCAATGAAGATTATGAATTGTAAATTTGTAAAACTACGTTCATCTTCTCAAAACCTAAAATCATTAGAAAGTTGAATGTATTGTCTTGGATAATATTGATTATCAATTTGAGTTTTGCCCATCCTCTTATAAAAAACATTTCTGCATTAATTAATATATTGTGATGAACTCCTGAGCCAATGGCTGTATTTTTTAATGATATTTCTAACTTTTATATTTGATATCAGGAGACCCTTTGTGAGATCTCAATTCGTCGTTTTTTTTTCTCTTGCAAACAATAGACCTCATAATTTATACTTCAGAAATTGACATGCCTTGAAATGTACATAACGACGTCTTGCCTAACGAGTTATATCATAATATTTACTCGCCTAGTTCCCCCAGTGCTCCCCGCTGTAGAGTGAGTCATGCACCCTTTATGAGTTCTAATAAATCTCCACTATCAGTTCTCTGTAGATTGTGGAGCATATCACGGTATTTTGAAACATATTGATAACGGGAGTTTGTATCGAAGTTTATTCCCAGGTTCTCCATTTGCAATAAACCCTTGAATGAAAATTTCGGGGGAAATGCCTATAGTTTAAAAATACACACAGTGTGTTCTTGGAGTTACAGATGTAAAATGTTGTAAACTGTGTTAGTTTATCGACGTGGACGTTTTAATTCTAGTCGATTTAGTACAGTGACGATATCAAGGTGAACGTATAGTGATGTCTGATCGAAAACTGGGCAATTCGCCGCGACTGGAGCGCGTCAATTAGTCTGCAACAGACAAAAAGACCAAATTGGGTTGGTAGTGTTTTAAAACTCAAATATAACTTGTATGCATGTACGTGGGACTGAGGAAATGAGGGAAATAGTGCCTTTTTATATATTAGGGGGGATGGGGGGGGGGGGGGGGGGGAATTTTCGATAACAACAAAAAGGAAATTTATTTTAATCCACGTGGGACAGATGGGACTGAAACACTATGACTCATGAAGCCAACTAAACTTAATTTGTAATTTTTTTAAATTATCCTTAACCAAGCGAGATAGGAGTGTGAACTATGGCCTTCCTGATTGTTTATATGACATCATGCAGCAACACTGCATCATCAATTTAAAGCCCAAGAAGGTACATTATGCCGACAAGATTTTGTACTAACATCTTTTCAAATTTAATTAAATTTCACCTTAAATACCAAGCATTATTTTTCAAAGTATTTTGAAATAGCAATTTCAGCACCTCGTGTGTGTTTGAGTGATATAAGACATTACGTAATATACTCTCATGAATGAAATTATGTTTATCTCTTTACGAGATATATCCTCATCACAGACATTCAAAATCGATTTTATCGGACATATTTTGTGTTTTAATCTTTGGAAAGTGGGTATCGTTTCTTTTGCCGCTCGGTGTGCATACGTTCTTTATCAAATACATCGCTTGAGAAGCAATATGAGTACTGTATAATTCTGTTGATGACGGGATATTGTATTACTTTTAAAAGTTATTATTCGTCTGTCGTCCAAACCATTATGAGAATAAGGAAAAGAAAATATTTCAAATTTAGTAGGTCAAGATATCTCAACACGAAGTATACAGGTCACAAACACTTGAAATAATTTCATTTGTTAATGTTTGACATGTAAGTTTCTTCCCAAAACTTCCACAGACTAAACGCTAATCGCAGAAACTTATTTAACGTTCGTTTTCAAAATATCAAAGTATCTACTATCTATCTAAATTTAAGAAGAATTAAAACATCGAATATGAAAAGAGGTATCGCGGTTTTTATCTAAGTGATTTGTTTATATTAGAACATTTTAGTAAAGTTAGCAAATCTGTTGAATAATAAAGTTGATCGACAACCAAAATCAGTTTTCCCATGTACAATGATTGTAGGGCGCTTCAAAACTTTACAGATGACTGCAGTTTCCATCGCGAAGTGGGCTATGACCCTCCAGTATTAACTATGTAGCCTTTTATACAGTCTAGAATGTAATGTGTCTCATTCAGCAAGTCTATAGTTACCTGAAAGTTCAATCCGAAAATCTAGAAGAACTGGGCAACCACAAAAAGAACTCTTTTTAATTTCTTTGTACAGGTATGTTGAAACTGCCAAAGCGATTTAAATATATATTTATAGATTTAAATTTAGCCTATTTATTCAATGATAACTCAACCTTAATCAATTTGATTCTATTTAACTAAGATTAAAGTTCCATATGTTTATTAAAGTTGCATGGATTTAAATCTAGACTGTATTAAAGACTTCAGTTTCATTTTATGCAGTCATGGGCATGCAGGTTGAATTAAATATATTTTGAAACTGCTCCATAGATGTTTTCATTTAGTATATATATCTAAATAGATCTAGATGAAAGCGAATCTAACTTGATGTTCACTTTAGAATCCACAATTATTAAACAATCATACTGGAAGGAAATTATTTTAAAAAAAATATAATGATTTGTATGATCTCTAACGCATGTAGGTCAAAGTATAAGTCTGCTTAATAAAAGTGACTAATATTTTGGACAGTACGAGATGTCAATCAGCTGTCACGATACGCCCGCCAGTCTTGTGACATGCATATTTGACATGTGAAATAGATGAGTTCGACGGTCTAACGTATAGGTGATTAGAATTGATGTCTTGTCAACTTGTCAATTCCCGTGCATGCACGCTTTCCATGTGCAACACGATTTGCACGACACGCTTCTGAATGACTGAAATTACTGCTTCAGTCCCAGAGTAACTTTTTGTAATTTGAAGCGAAGGCGGGTTTTCCATAATTCATTAAGTTTTATGACTAAAACATTGTAAATGTATGATTTCGAAAAAGAATATCAAAGTTTGTCTTTTTTGTATAAATTTTCTCATTTACTACTTTAAATGTTCAAAGTTTTAACGAAATTCACAATTATTCAAATTTGTAAGTCAATTATGTAAATAAAATTGAATCCGGAATGAATAAAATATATCGAAAGGCGAAAAAGCCAAAATTTAAGAAAATAAATGAGCCTAAATATTTTATAGACAATCTTAGACGATGAAATAAAGATAAGTCACAAATATTTTTCCCAAGATATTTCAAAACATGCATAAACGGACACTGTCTATAAATAATGTATAATTGTATACGCAATATTGAAATTCGCCAGGCGGCTGTGAATTGTGAGAGATTTTAAATATAATATTAAGTGTAGAAACATAAAACTTTCCTTTCTGTTCTTCTTTGTTTGCAGAATGTAAAAAAAACTCAGAACAAAACAGTTAAGTTCCTTTGAATAAAAGATCGATCAACATGTGTTAATTACAAGAACATCGTTCCCAATACGACACCCGCACACAATACATACATGGTAAGTATTGTATAGTTAACACCATGTGTTATGCCATTTAATTTTGAAAATACCCCATAATATCGAACAATATAAATTGTCCATGCATTTAATTCGCTAAAATCCATTTTTTGTCTGATTTTGGGAATATTTGGATTCAGTAGAATTTTTTTTTAATGCAACTTTTACTTATTTATTATAACACTGTAACACTGTACCAATGCCAAGAACTTAAGACACAAGGAATGAACTCTTTTGACTAAATTTAATTTTTCTGATATTTCCCTTTCTTTGGTATTTTAAAGTACAAGTGGAGAAATAGCAAAAGCTCAAGGACACTATATTCACTAAAAGACATCCAGTAGTTACATGTTTTACCAAAACAATAATCGAAACTGACACGTTACGTTGTTTATATAACATTTCATTCCTATTTATATAACTATTAGGGGGTGTCAACCATTTTTACCATGGGTATATTAAATTTAACAGCATTTATTTAACGTTCATATTGAACAGCATTCTTCCCATTCGGATATTTCTCAACTCTCATTCTTCCCACGTAACGAATGTTCTAATACGACAGTTGTGCATGTAATGGAAGATCCCGATTGGTTGGCACCTGTAAACAGCGACGTTGTCCCATTGTCAACATTCGGTTTGTCTAGAGTTACGTTACCTGTGCGATGCGCACATATTTATAACAAGACTGTATGCAGTCTTAAGTGTAAATCGATATTCATTGGACGATGTACGTGTTGAAAATTTTCATCGCTAGGTTTTTTTTCCCGAGAACCGATAATTTGGTCAAATTGTAACAGAGGTTACTCAGGAGGATATGATATGAGTACTCTATAGTACTAACATTTATACTCTGCATAAATACTATTCTGAAAATATCAGCATTGGCTGTACGCAAGACGTTAGCGGGAATCTCAAACAGACAAATACTCTGAAGTGCCTCTTCCATCTAAAAATAAAAAAAATTCAAGATTCATTTCTTTTGTACCTCTGTTCTTTATGTATGTCAACGTGCATACTATGTTTGTTTTATCTTATCAACTTGGAGCACAGGATCCCTACGCAATTCATGACATCCACCAGTATCCATCACTGGCAAATTTAACCCCTGCAGCATTTCCTTCACTTGTCCGTTCTAACATAGCGAAGCGCTGCACCTGAAATTGTTCTGATTCGCTAGCACAGAACCATTAAGGGAATGCGGCAATGCTTAAAGTAGCCAATGATGGTGACTGCCTCGCGGAGGGAAGTTATTTTGAGCATACCGGGCCGTGTTCAAGAGAGGTTTCAAAGTAATCGCTCAATTAGTGATTACTTTTAAACCTCCCTTGAACGCGATTGCTCAATGTAGCGCTACGTAGCAAGGCGAGCAAACTTCGAGGAATTTGCACTGTGTCGTTCAAGAGAGAAGAAGCGCTCATTGAGAGCTACATTGAGTGCTACATTGAGCGATCAATGAGCGCTAAGAAGCGCTTCATTTTGTTGAACCGCCGGCTGGTGTTGTAGGTGCTCCACACCACCGGCCCGGGTTCAAATCCCAGTAGAGGTACCACATATTTATGATCTGGGACCCATGCTGTGTTGTGTCCATTGGCAAGACACTTCATCAACATTGCATTGGACCGATATTCAATTGTCGCGCGATGCGCTTAGTAGTTGCTTCGAAGTACCTTTAAGGTAGTGATATGTGAATAGCGTCTTGAGCACACATTCGGTATGAATATATAAATATCTATATTACTATTATATCATTAAATGACATCAAACATCCATCTATACAATGCAGCCTACAGGCCATTGTTTATTTACCACTCAAGTACTTACTTCCCTCATGCTGAATTGCAAATCCTCATTTTGTACCATTCTCCTGCATGTTTTATCTCCCTGATTGAGTTTCCTCACCATTGGTTTCTGTGCTGTATAAGTGTATCCCGTTTTGTCATTTCTCACATTCCACCAGATGAAGGAGTAAGTGTATATTCCGAAACGTTGTGTATTTACACATCTCTCCAAAGATGCATAAGTAATGTTGTTTATAAAGTAAAGTATACATGGTTTCTGTTTTATTAATATTAAAAGAAATTCAACGAATCAATCAAATATGTTGTTTATTAATTGCGGATTCAACTGAATTACAATGCATACTATGGAAACACTTTGGAGAAATAGGAAACATACATTGAGACAAAATCAGACGAAAATGTTGATAATTCAAAAGGTTTACGAATTATAGAATATAGTATAGTAAAGATATATATTTTTGGCACAAATAATATATATACATATTAGCAAGAACGTTTCCTCCATTTTCACAGTAAGCAAACACCCAATAGACTCAAAGGATTGGGGATGTGAAGTGAAAAATATGTTTTTCAAGGTTATCTTTCCCCTGTCGTCACGTCTTTAAAGCCACCTGTCGTTTTTCTTGTCTAATCTGTATTCTGTCATTCCTTCTTATTCTGTCAGTTTCTATTTTCTTCAACCATTTTACTCGTGACCATATCATTATCAGAATTGAGGTTTACTGTTTAATCTGTGTTCCTGCAGATGGTTTTAACTTCACATTCATGAATGTTATTATCTTTATTTATTCCTTTAAAACAGACGTTGATGTTAACATTAAAGTAAATCAAAACAAGTTTTAGACTTGAATAGTTTCCTTTAATCGTTAAAACTCAGTCAATGGACTTCGGAGGTTCAGCTCCGCGATTTGTTCTTGATTTTCTTTAGATTCAGTTACACATTTCTTCGTGATCCACAAGCTGCATGTTTTTCTCGTACCTCTAGATTCCGTGTTGTTGATCTATACATGATGTTTCCATGCTTTTCACGGTTTCCTTGGCACTCGATGAAAACATCGGCTGGATATTGTTTGCCGATTCGAATGAATAACCAACTCGGTCCTGAATAGAGTCAAATCGAACCCCGCACGTTTTCGAGAATTATTCGAATTTTGACGTCACAGGCATTATGCGTAGTACAGATTCTTCTGCAAACGAGTCACTCGTCACGTTAGGGCTATTATATTACATTTGATATATATGCATATTTTGTAGATAAATTGGATTGAATTGTGGTGCTGAATGATGAGAATGATTGGTTCAACACGTGTTCGCCTTATTTGATAAGACCGCCAAAGCGCATGCGTCGACTCGACCTACGTGTTTTTAACGATACCAGTGAAAATGGCGATGTGAACAAGGTGACAGTATTTTCATAAGGTCTTCTAGGACGTGTTCATTTCTTCCACACATATAACCACGCCCTCTTATTTCCAAATAGACTGTGAATTCTTGCTACGGAACTTGACTACATGTGGCTTTGGGAACACATTTCACTGCGATTTGATTACGAAGTCGAAGATTTACGATGACTTCGTAACGGCCACTGAACCCATTTCACACTCCGTGCGCGTATAACAATGAGTTATGTCATAAACGACGTCGTAAATATTACCCGAAATTGCTCCATCAAAAGTCATGTTATGAGCCCAAGCTTCGCTCACAATTGCATTTTTTCGTGAAAGAAGGCATAAAAGTTTCTCGCTGGTTGCAAAAGCATTTTGGAAGATCATTTCTTTGAAATAAATTGTTGTTCTTTCATAGACGTTTTGGCAGAAAGGGTTTTAATAAAATGTTGAAAAATATTGTTTTGCCTTTTTGATTCTATACCTTTGTTCACGTAACTTTGTATTTATAACGTTGTTTCCCTTTTCAACATGCTAAACTAGATTTGTCATTGAAATATTAACGATCTTTGCTGTCAAAGTATTTGAGCCTTATTACTCCATGTTTAGCTGTGTTAGTCGCTAGCTCGCATTACGAGGTTACGTTGTAAACGTTTTTAGAACAATGGTCATGAAAAATTGCCACCGGTGATGATTGCCATCCGGAAAATTGCGCATAATACATTGCCACCAAGGACAGTTGGTAGCTGGCATTATTAACACAAGACAACCCTAGCCGGATCATGAACACATTTTAGGTATGTACATTGCTGATTGGATTGTTGTGGTCAGCATCAAATCTTGCAAATTCTGATTTGAAATAACGAAATGTATTCTTCTTTATAACTTGTTATCACGAGTGAATTTCAATTTAATAACCATGGAATAGATTACGTAATATTTGAGCTTTCTCGGCCAAAATCTCTCTTAACTGGCTTCCTCCTCGCGGGGAAGGACAATTAGATTCTAGGATTAGGGCTACCCAAAATAGTAGCCACTGATGATTGCCGTTTAGGTCAATTATGTCACCGAAAAATTAACAGGAACAAAAGTAACGGTGAAAATATCAGGAAAAAAGTTACAGTTGACTTGAATAAATGTTGATAATCTTGTCATTGAAAAAGATTATGAAAACAACACCGAATAACATCATTTTTAATCACATATAAAAAATCTACAATGATTGTGATAATGTCACCATGTGCTTGTATATCATATAAGACTTTGTTACACTGTTATTTTTTTCCCTGTTTCTTTTTTTCTTAGCAAATACTGTTACTGTTTTCCGCTACTTCTCGCATATTCTACGCAGAACGATTGCAACCTACTCGACACTAAATGACGCCGAGAGCACCCAGTCATTTGATAATTACCAGTTACCTGTAACCTGTAACGCCTTAAACCCTCACAATACGGACAAGTGCACGGACGCACGGACTTTCACCACGCGGACGAGTGACACCGTGGACACTCACCACGCGGACAAGTGCCACCATGGACACTCACCATGCGGACAAGTGCCACCATGAACGCTCACCATGCGGACAAGTGCAACCATGGACACCCACCATGCGGACAAGTGCCACCATGGACACTCACCATGCGGACAAGTGCAACCATGGACACCCACCATGTGGACAAGTGCCACCATGAACGCTCACCATGCGGACAAGTGCCACCATGGACACTCACCATGCGGACAAGTGCCACCTAGGACACTCACCATGCGGACAGGTGCCACCATGGATACTCACCATGGGGACAAGTGCCACCATGGACACTCACCACGCGGATAAGTGCCACCATGGACACTCACCATGTGGACAAGTGCCACCATGAACGCTCACCATGCGGACAAGTGCCACCATGAACGCTCACCATGCGGACAAGTGCCACCATGGACACTCACCATGCGGACAAGTGCCACCTAGGACACTCACCATGCGGACAGGTGCCACCATGGATACTCACCATGGGGACAAGTGCCACCATGGACACTCACCATGGGGACAAGTGCCACCATGGACACTCACCACGCGGACAAGTGCCACCATGGATACTTCCACCCGGACAAATGTCACTTAACCAGGACAATGGGATAATTACCATCAGCATAAATGTAGACAATAAGTAAAATATATTGATAACCACTTTATTCGCAATATGCGATGTTTCATAATAATATCTTGGGTTATCAAGATGTATCCATATATTCCACTTCAGTAATTTAAAACGTACAAATGTCGCTAGACGAAATATATCGACAAGGACATTTTTTTACTTTTTAAAAAAGATAAATTATTTTCATGTTCAAGTTCAGTTTCAATCATGTATAAATGCAGAAATATAATTTCATTTTTTTTCACGTGTGCAAGTACATTAACGAATGTCAACATATGTCATTAAATTTATTTACAATATTCACAATAAGTGTCATTTTCCATGTTAAAGAATAGCAAAAACAAGTATATAAGAACCCCTGATTGTTGTTGAAGAAAAGTGTCATTTGTGTATTTACATTGTCGAATAGAATAACGGGGTGTTTTTTGTGGAAACGAAATTCAGGACATTCTTGTTAGATATATATATATGTGTGTGTGTGTGTGTGTGTGTGTGTGTGTGTGTGTAACGGGAAAAAAGTAACAGTTTTCAAGTGTTTTTACCGGTGTACTGCTATATCATCTGTTACTGTATCTGTATCAATATATACCTTTTATTATTGCAAACATGTACAATTAGTTAAAATAAAGCGTTTTCCTCATTTCACGTAAGCAGAAACACAAAATAGAATATACCCGATAGAACTCGCTCTTGATAAAATACCGTATATATATTTGTCCATTTGAAACATATTGATTGACAATAAGAATGGAAATGCACACATGGGAATATTTCGCACTGAACTGTCCACGTACGGGTGACACGGTACGTATATATGCCCTCGGTGATATATTGCCCTAACTTCACCATGTTTTGATAGATGTCCTCCACCGAATATACATCACCATCATCATAACTGTCAACATTAGGGATTTACTCCGGTTATTGTAGTTCACTCGCATATTTTCCTGCGGACCTTTCATACAAACCCAGCTTTTATTCCCGTTTGGTATTCTATGGCTTTTTAAGATTTTTGAACTTTGACGAAAAGGGAAAAGTTTAGGATTTGATATATTTGTACTCAACAGTATAGATGTTGAATTGTACGTTATAAATTGTATTTTGGTTTTTGTGGAGTTTTTACGATTAGGGAACTTTGATGAGAAAAAGAAAATGTTTGACTCGTTTATGTATATACTAACGGTTAGTCGACCAATGATATACATTTTTGCTGTTTTATATAAATAATGACTTTTAGGCACAGGAACTCGATAACGTAGGTAAAATGTAGGTAAAACGTAGGTAAAAAGACCTACCCCCTATATTATATAGAGTATACTCTATGTTATATAGGGGTAGTTTTTTCTAAAATTATATTTTCTTTGGTAACAAGGGTTATGTTGGTAGACATGACTTGGGTAATCTCTGTGGGGAATGCATGATACCTTGATATTACTACGTAATCTGGATCAAACAAAATATTGAGAGATACTCTCAAACTCTGTCCCCAGTAAGTTCCAATAAAGTTAGAACAACTTTACTGAGCGAAAGTTTTAACCAGACGAGATAAATAAGCGTACAGACAAAATTTCTAATGAACAAAACCCCTTTCCAAAGAGACAACCCCTTGGACAAAATAAAGATTCAATGTCATTATAAGAAATAACGACATTTTGTCCCAGTAACAATGTTTACAGTACACGTAAATACCCCTGAATATTATCCACCAACTGACATGTTCCTTATAATTTATTTCAAGCCGCATTCATTACATTAAATGATGCCCGAGCAATGAATTGTTTGAACAGAACAGGATTATTCAAAAGCTAGGCAACAAAACAACGCTGACGCCACATATAACGGGCCGTAATTTGTAAACAGTTACTTTCCAATTAACGAGGAGACAGTGAGGTTATTATAGCGATTATCTACACTGAAATTTAAGAGGCATAACGTACGAAGATTTCTGATAATAATCTGTGAATGGTTAAACGGGTGCAAAATAAAGTTATACTGGTGCAAGCCTATTTGTGGCGCTGCCCCTGTCACGAGAAACAGCGAGACTTTATATTTGTATCCATGTTTAACAGGCTTCTTGTAAATCTTTGGCCCAAATCGTGCAAGTCTGAGAGCGTTTTTGCATAAACATTCATGTTATGTATGGGAAGATTTTGTTAGCAGCCAAAATCGAGATTGATTATCTAAAGAAGAGTTCTATGTTTGTTTAAATGTATGGTAACGTTATTGTAAAGAATCTCTCCATAAATACCTTATTATTTTGTCTCGTAAGAATGCAGATGTTATCGTATTTTCATGGTTTAAATACGTTCCAATTCCTTATTTTGTCTGTCATATTTGCCTATCATAACGTCTAAAAAAGATACGACTTTATATGTGGTCTTGGAATGCTATATGTTATGTTAAAGAGGTTATAAGTAGCTAAGGCTTGTGGAAAGAAAGATAACCATAGTTGTATTTAACCAATACATACTATAAATAAGATATCAATGGTTTTTGGTTTACTTCGACGGTAAACTTTTTATTCTTCTTACGATTGACAAATTAATGCACAAATATATATGGGTTGTGACTTTTTAAAAATCTTAATGTTCCTGTAACCCCTGTGTTTATTCGATGTTTATCAATTCATTCATACAGACACTATTTTAAACTACAGATTGTGAAAAAAAAAGTGTCGAAAAAGGTAAATGAGGTAAATAAAGTTAAATAAAATAAAATCTACATATGCATTTTATAGTAATTGTTCCTCGTATTTTTGTCGAGGTATCAATGGTCAAGTGGATAAGCTATTGGGACAATGGGTGTTGGTGATTGGTACCCGACTTCGAGACTTTGTGTTCAAATCCAGCAAGACCCGTCGTACAGCAGGACTATTTTAGTGCGATCCAAAATATGACTATGTTATATACCCGATCGATCAAATTTAATCACTTACCGGTAGAAAATAAACTGTATTTCTCAATAATTCTAAGGATAAAATAAAAGGATGTTCGTCAATGAACAGATATTGATTAAAAACTTACGTTAAGTTTTTATTTGCAGTCAATTAAGTCCAAACATACCATTATCAATAAGGGGAATTACATACCGCTTTTATTTCTTATATTTTATTTCTATAAAACACCAAGTACAGGAAAGCGAAATAATAAAACGACTTAAGGTTTATCTTACAATGAATACGAATTTGTATATTCGAATACGTATTCAATAGAAGCAATTTTGTTCGACAGCAGGGCTAATATCAGGGCCTCTGGTGGGATTCGAACCCTGGACCTCTCGCTCCGAAGTCAACACACTGACGCAGGACATCCATCTATCTATAAAATCCATCTTTCTATAATGTGTTTCTGGCATTACAGAAATGCACTGCTTTCTCACGGATATTTTCTTGACCTTGATTTTGTGTTTCAAATAGTCTAGATATTGTGTTTCAAATAGTCTAGACATTGTGTTTCAAATAGTCTAGATATTGTGTTTCAAATAGTACGATTTTGTGTTTCAGATTTTGTGTTTCAAATAGTCTGATTTTGTGTTTCAAATAGTCTGATTTTGTGTTTCCAACAGTCTAGATTGTATGTTTCAAATAGTCGGATTTTGTGTTTCAAATAGTCTCATTTTGAATGTGGAACTGGACGGTGTGAAAGGTTACAATATTATACACACCCATGGAACAAGACTACCGGAAACGAAATCATCTTATAATTGTTAGATATCTCAACGTGATGCCAACTCGCGTTTGAAAATTTTCATTAACAGGAATCATATTTCTGGCGACTCATTTATTTCCAGGAATCGCAGACGTTTCCGTTTCATGTTTCCGTATTTAATGAGGGATTCATCAATATTGATAAGTTACCTTCTAAATACGGAAGCAGCGGTTCGTAACAAGCCAGCAGCCATTTTCTAAATATGGCGACAGTCCGTCTACGAAACGGCGTCAAACTCTGTATGATCGCAATTGCACGTGACAGACGTGGAGGCTATCCCCTATCATTTCCCTTGTGCAAATTTATTTTCATTTCAAGGTCCTTCATGTTTCTACTAATTCGTCACATTCGTCGAGATAATGACTGCTCCGACTCACGACTAGTCTAGGACATTTGAATTACTAACTGCCTGGGAAATCAGTGCCTGTTTGATAAACGATCTGATAGCATGGTGGTGACTTCCGGACATGGAATCGAGGCTCCTTTGGCGAGCCATAACTTGGCTCTGTCTGCCCTTGAAGAGGATGCGCTGCGCCAATTCATTCCCATAAAGGCTGTAGAGTTAGCGTCGTGATTGAAACGGCGGAAGTTTTGATCACAACTCCACAGCATCGTTTGTCAATGCGAAGAGATTTGAAGGTCAAGATGACAGAAAAAGTACGATGATGTCATATTGTTTTTCAAATTCGATCTATTTTCCCGTAAGTTTTGTGTATTTACATATACTATTAAATCTATTGTATGGTGGCTTATTTTTTTGTCACAAAGTCACTTTATAAAAGCCGGATGTGTACTTACGACTTGAAGTACCGCCTTTAGATTTACTCTGAGAACAAAGTCGTATGAATGTATCGTCTGGGATACAAAGACCTACACTCAATCGCAAAAGAAACGTCAACATACAAAATACAAGATATTTCTATCCGTAAGTTAATATACGACTGAAACAAAGTTACACCTTGTCTTCTGAATGCCAATTAAACTAACATTGAAATTTAAAACACTATATGTTCATATTTCTGGAATAAAACGGCTTTTACAAAGTTTAAGCTTAGTGACCATAAGCTCATGACTTATAAGGACGCCGACATAGGCAACCAATACGACTGGACCAGAGATTGTCATACACTAGAGAAAGAGATGAATCGGTATGTCCTTCAGACTATAACAAGGAACACCAATGTCTTTTCTGTAGTACAGCCATCACATAGATAATAAATACGAAGGCGTTATATAAACACAATCAGTTTATTTTATTCTATCAAATAGTAGACCTTATTTGATTAAAACCATATGTTACTACATCTACTACTTTGTCAATAATGGCATCCATTGACTAAAATATAGTCAATGGAACTTTTATAATTACTGTACCTTCATCCTTCAGTTTATCTAGACTTGGTGATTAAAGATTTAAAGTATTAAAGACGCTAATGACATCCATTAAGATATTAGATATATTACTGTTTACTGATACCAATTAAGAATTGACCGCGTAGCGGATTTACGCCAAGTTTGCACATCATTTTTTAAGTTTATACCTCCATGAACTTAATAAATGTGGAGGTCAATTTCTATAAATAAATATATTCGAACCGGATGTTTTGAAAAGTTTACATTGCTTCAAATACATAAAAATTTCATGGAAAATATTTCCTGTCAAGGAATCGAGGATTAAGCACAATTTCATTTTAAATCTTGAATTTAAAAAAACAAACTGTTATGGTGTCACTTTCCAACAAGAAAACAGTTTATGCACAACACCAGTGCGCTATTCCCTGGTTACGAGATGGCGTCGTGCCTGGGTGAATAGAACCGTCGCTCCGTACATTTAATTCGTTTTTTACTTAAATTGTCTGTTTTTAGATCATTCCGTGTTGTGTTATCGATCAAGGACGAAACAATAAAACTCAAATACCCCCGTGGCTTAAACTGTATAAAACAAAAACATCAGAATGATATATAGGTAATGGCGTTCATTTGAATTGGGGATGGTCCTCCGAACTTTTAAGACGCCAGAAACTGTGCTAGTATTACATTTTGAAATGTACCGAGGGATATGGAGAAATTTCATTACAAGAATTGAGACATTTCACGAATTCAATGTCTCGATATGGCGATAAAAATAACAAACTTCAATTTTCTTAATCTCCCTGCGTCCAGAACTATCAATTCATAGATGAAAATGGTCAAGATGGACATGATTTGAAATTCATCTGTTACGACCTTCAGCAGCCGTTCGTGATTTCATGTGCAATTTCCGATTCACGTTTAATAACAAGTCTTGGTTTAATTCATAACCGTGGCGATTTATAGAAATCTGAGAGAAAAAACTCATTTTCCTGATGATTTCATTATCCGATTGAGAGATGATACGTATATGACTTCCTCGTGACTAAAGCACACATTGTGTTATTCAGCAAAGTTATGTTTCAGATAACTTTTGAAAATATTACAAAATTGAAACTGGTGACTATCGCAAAAGGTAATCTATTGTCTGAACATATAATGTAATTGAAAATATAAAGGATGATTTTAGGAAAGTGGTGCTTTAAGGCAGACGTTATATTGCATTCTAAACTAAATGCACAGACAAAGTTATCGCCATTACGCTCGACATCGCAACTAATGAATTAACCATTGTGCGAGTTCAGCTTAGGTTTTTTGGACTTCGTCCGACTAGGATTTCTACGAGAATCTAGTGTCTCGCCTAGACCCTTAATCTGATAATCTTAATCTCTTATCTAATATACCTTCCTTCCTCACCTCGGTTGCATATGGGTCATATTTCACGATTCTCGCAAGTGAAAGTTTACAACCGCGATAACTTCCTTATTTTTGTCCAATCAAACATCGTATTACATGTGCGACCGAACTCTGTCTTGTTAACAATCAATCAATCAACCGATCTTTATTCACTCACAGACATTAAGCATAAAACATAAGAGTTCAACGCAAATTAGATAGGACATTGAACGTCAGGGGTGAAATGTGAAAAGTCCAAAACATTGAAATCATCAAACAATGGGAAGCACATGGCGGAAGCAATTACATAATCAATCAAACTTGTATCTTGACATGTTATCTTTCCTATACATTTATCATGGCCTAGTCTGCAATTAGCAATCAAGAGATTTACGTTTTTACATATATATATATATATATATATATATATTTCTTTATTTTTCCTTATATTCTGTGCCCCTTACATATGGTAGATGTAAATGGCTAAGGACTATAGTTCTGGATTAAGATATGTCATCGTTGTTGTTTAGTTCAAACTCTTCAGATAAATAGTCATGATATACTTCATAATCACTTAAATTTCATTATGTGAGCATCGCACGGATGAAGCAACTCATTTCGAAAACCTTTCGACAGTTATGGAACGCTCAGAATGAAACAACGACGCTGATTGGACGAATAACTCATGATGCAATCAATCATCATTCTCTATTTCAAAATATAGCCGAGAAAGTGCTCCATATACAACAGAGGTTAGGATGGAAGAACTGAGTGAAGCAAGCACTGAGGGGGAGAATGCGGACCGCCAGGGACTGAGTGAAGCAATCACTGTGGGAGGAGAATGTGGACCGCCAGGGACTGAGTGAAGCAATCACTGTGGGAGGAGAATGTGGACCGCCAGGGACTGAGTGAAGCAAGCACTGTGGGAGGAGAATGTGGACCGCCAGGGACTGAGTGAAGCAAGCACTGTGGGAGGAGAATGTGGACCGCCAGGGACTGAGTGAAGCAAGCACTGTGGGAGGAGAATGTGGACCGCCAGGGACTGAGTGAAGCAAGCACTGTGGGAGGAGAATGTGGACCGCCAGGGACTGAGTGAAGCAAGCACTGTGGGAGGAGAATGTGGACCGCCAGGGACTGAGTGAAGCAAGCACTGTGGGAGGAGAATGTGGACCGCCAGGGACTGAGTGAAGCAAGCACTGTGGGAGGAGAATGTGGACCGCCAGGGACTGAGTGAAGCAAGCACTGTGGGAGGAGAATGTGGACCGCCAGGGACTGAGTGAAGCAAGCACTGTGGGAGGAGAATGTGGACCGCCAGGGACTGAGTGAAGCAAGCACTGTGGGAGGAGAATGTGGACCGCCAGGGACTGAGTGAAGCAAGCACTGTGGGAGGAGAATGTGGACCGCCAGGGACTGAGTGAAGCAAGCACTGTGGGAGGAGAATGTGGACCGCCAGGGACTGAGTGAAGCAATCACTGTGGGAGGAGAATGTGGACCGCCAGGGACTGAGTGAAGCAAGCACTGTGGGAGGAGAATGTGGACCGCCAGGGACTGAGTGAAGCAAGCACTGTGGGAGGAGAATGTGGACCGCCAGGGACTGAGTGAAGCAAGCACTGTGGGAGGAGAATGTGGACCGCCAGGGACTGAGTGAAGCAAGCACTGTGGGAGGAGAATGCGGACCGCCAGGGACTGAGTGAAGCAAGCACTGTGGGAGGAGAATGTGGACCGCCAGGGACTGAGTGAAGCAAGCACTGTGGGAGGAGAATGTGGACCGCCAGGGACTGAGTGAAGCAAGCACTGTGGGAGGAGAATGCGGACCGCCAGGGACTCAGTGAAGCAAGCACTGTGGGAGGAGAATGTGGACCGCCAGGGACTGAGTGAAGCAAGCACTGTGGGAGGAGAATGTGGACCGCCAGGGACTGAGTGAAGCAATCACTGTGGGAGGAGAATGTGGACCGCCAGGGACTGAGTGAAGCAAGCACTGTGGGAGGAGAATGTGGACCGCCAGGGACTGAGTGAAGCAAGCACTGTGGGAGGAGAATGCGGACCGCCAGGGACTGAGTGAAGCAAGCACTGTGGGAGGAGAATGTGGACCGCCAGGGACTGAGTGAAGCAATCACTGTGGGAGGAGAATGTGGACCGCCAGGGACTGAGTGAAGCAATCACTGTGGGAGGAGAATGCGGACCGCCAGGGACTGAGTGAAGCAAGCACTGTGGGAGGAGAATGCGGACCGCCAGGGACTGAGTGAAGCAAGCACTGTGGGAGGAGAATGTGGACCGCCAGGGACTCAGTGAAGCAAGCACTGTGGGAGGAGAATGTGGACCGCCAGGGACTGAGTGAAGCAAGCACTGTGGGAGGAGAATGTGGACCGCCAGGGACTGAGTGAAGCAAGCACTGTGGGAGGAGAATGCGGACCGCCAGGGACTGAGTGAAGCAAGCACTGTGGGAGGAGAATGTGGACCGCCAGGGACTGAGTGAAGCAATCACTGTGGGAGGAGAATGTGGACCGCCAGGGACTGAGTGAAGCAATCACTGTGGGAGGAGAATGCGGACCGCCAGGGACTGAGTGAAGCAAGCACTGTGGGAGGAGAATGCGGACCGCCAGGGACTGAGTGAAGCAAGCACTGTGGGAGGAGAATGCGGACCGCCAGGGACTGAGTGAAGCAAGCACTGTGGGAGGAGAATGTGGACCGCCAGGGACTGAGTGAAGCAAGCACTGTGGGAGGAGAATGCGGACCGCCAGGGACTGAGTGAAGCAAGCACTGTGGGGGGAGAATGCGGACCGCCAGGGACTGAGTGAAGCAAGCACTGTGGGAGGAGAATGCGGACCGCCAGGGACTGAGTGAAGCAAGCACTGTGGGAGGAGAATGCGGACCGCCAGGGACTGAGTGAAGCAATCACTGTGGGAGGAGAATGTGGACCGTCACTGTGGGAGGAGAATGCGGACCGCCAGGGACTGAGTGAAGCAATCACTGTGGGAGGAGAATGCGGACCGCCAGGGACTGAGTGAAGCAATCACTGTGGGAGGAGAATGCGGACCGCCAGGGACTGAGTGAAGCAAGCACTGTGGGAGGAGAATGCGGACCGCCAGGGACTGAGTGAAGCAAGCACTGTGGGAGGAGAATGCGGACCGCCAGGGACTGAGTGAAGCAAGCACTGTGGGAGGAGAATGTGGACCGCCAGGGACTGAGTGAAGCAAGCACTGTGGGAGGAGAATGCGGACCGCCAGGGACTGAGTGAAGCAAGCACTGTGGGAGGAGAATGTGGACCGCCAGGGACTGAGTGAAGCAATCACTGTGGGAGGAGAATGCGGACCGCCAGGGACTGAGTGAAGCAATCACTGTGGGAGGAGAATGCGGACTGCCAGGGACTCTTCCGACAGTTGATTCAAAACAGAAACGGAGGCAAACACTGGACCCTATAGTCGGTGAGAGGAAACATGACTGGGCATGCGCAGTGACTCAAATATGGCAACTTCCTCTTCAACAGTTCTTTATGATTTTCAAGTCAAACAATTAATATGAAGAAGCAAACACATTGTAAAAAGGTTAATTCTTAAAATTGTTGTTCAGTATTGGCCAATGTACAGGAACCGGTTCGGTGTATTGGTCCCTGGAGGTAAAATAACTACACATTCATTAGTTAACTAGTTTTTCATATTCGGAATTGTGTTGCACCAGTGAAGAAATTACTGACTGATAATATGATTCGGCAACTGAGCCAATAGGAGACAATATGGACCTGTAAACAAAACACAACGTTAATGCGTGCGTGACAAAGCGGCCCAATTCCACTTGATCAAAGACCTTACACCAACTGACACATGACGTTTCTCATTTTGATTTAATAGAAAATGAATATGGTGATTTATAAAATGGTCATATTATTTTGTTATTACAGTAACATATATCCGTTGTATTGGCCCTCGGCTTCGCCTAGAGCAAATATGCAACACATCTCATATCTGTTATTCGCCGGCCTGTGAATATATTACTAAATAACTAAAATTGAAGTGGCAACCTCGAACCTGTAATAAGGCCCGTATGAAAACACGGAATTATTAACATTAAAATATGTTTAATATGTGTTCCGTTGTATATGGTATATACTTACATATGTGTATTTCGTAATATATATACTAGGCATGTTTAGTAAATGTTTGGACTGCTTTATTGATTAATATCTCAAACATTCCGTCACAAACAACGTAAGAAAGGGCCAAGGAACAGTTACCGTTCGTAAATTGTTGGTAAAACGTAACCCATTTAGATATTATAGGTCCAAGATGCTCTATATATATTTTATCTACAACAGTTATGTTATGTGAGAAAATTATGTGTTGGCAGAATGTTACATTAATTACGTACATGTATGCTGTTGGCATCACACACAGACAAACGTTATTAATGGTGTTATTTTATCGAGATGTAGGCCTACTGACTATTGCCGAAAATTGCCATTTTAAAGCTGGTTCATTCAGTACAGTTGCAATATAAATGTAATGATGTTTAACACAAACAAACTACTGTGCATGTAAATGAAACGTGTAGTTTCGGTTTCTGCACATGTATAATACCGGTACTCGATTTTAATCGAAAACAAGTAATTATTCTATATTTTGCGATTGGGTATGAATATGCATGTCGAGTGAAATTATTTCAGCACATCTGGTATCATAGTTCGGCACGTATGAAAGTCAAAAATACATAATGTCACTTTAAGAATGTTATCTGGCAGAACAGTCTTCCTCAAAACTTTAGCATTTCTCCGCAAAGTTATACCAGTCCCAGTGAATGTCTCACGACACTTCAAGAGACAACGTTCTACCTGTTCAATGATAAATGTATGGCAAGGCGGGTCTCGGAGACATATGGGAAACTAAGGAGCCGAAAACCGATACTATGTCGTCACAATGTCGACATCTGCCGTTAACCGTTCGTTATGTCGTAAATCCATAGAAAAAATACCCAATTACGTTTAGGGTCGTATAAACAGTTCGCAGACAGCATGCATCCGGAAGATATCGTAAATTTACCAGAATCATTCGGAACAAGTCGTGTGTCTCTGAAAGGTCCACATTACTAGGTCGACACGGCACCGCTTCATTGATCGGCGATGCTGTTGACGACGCTGCATGGAGATTGCAGACGATGGAGTATACACAGACGCATTTGATTTAGCGCTGTTTCCAAAACGTATTGGCGGAGCGTGCTCGATTGGAAAACCGCCGACGAAGGCTGCGAGAGAACGGCACAACAAAGGCGAAGATATTTCTTTCAAGGTGTTTGAAGAATTAGGTTTTAAAGTCCTCTTTTATCTAGAATGTAACCTACAGACACAGTGCATGGGAATTGACGCGAAATCAATTTCCGTTTGAGAGAAATATGTAGTCATACATTTACATGGCTTTTCTAACGTGTAGTTAAACTGATGTTCATTATTCCTTTATCTCAGAAAACGGACCATTTAGGGTATATAACGCATAGCCCCCATATTTAAATGAATTATTTTGGCTGAGACAGCGTAATACATGGCAATTGGAATGATAGTATCACTGTAAATAATTGATAAATCTTTAAAAAAAATTATATATCCACTGACGTTCAAGTTTTTGTCGCTTTTGTCACTTGATAATACACGTACATGAATTAACTTTGTCACGTTTGATACAAGAAAATAAATGATAAAAAATGAAACCTCAAAGTCGTTTAGAAAACTTTGATTTGTTATGAAACAAGTTCGAATATACCAATTACTTATAATTTCTTACTTTGGTAGCCTTTAAGTCTGTAGTTTTTTCAATCTTTAAGTTCTTTAACTCTGTTTTTTCAAACAAAAATATGTTTTAGTCCCAAGATTTTGTTCAATGTAATTTGTGATGTGATGTGATTTTATAAACAAGTTTTAAGATAATTCCATAAATAAATAAACATATCAAAGCTAATCATTATAATCAACTTGCTTTATCATAGAAGATTTCTTAGTCAATAATTATGTTTGTGTAAGGATCTTATAACATGTTTGCCACAAACCAATTGAGGAAGGAACGAACGTCAAACACTATTTCCTTGCTGAAACAAACCAGCCACCATTAAGGTTTTTTTTCGAAAAAGTTCCTGATCAGTCGCGACTAGTTTGATGAAAATAGTCAAGCGGAAGGATACAATTCTTACATAGGCGGCACAAAGTCTGAAAATCAAGATCCCCGTTAAACATATAGGTAATTGCTATGGAAAGTATACACAAAGATATATATAGGAAAGACTCGGGTTTGATTTTTGAGACGATAGTTAGTTAACCGTCAATGTTATCAGTATCATATGCAGACACTGTTTTACAATCATTACGTATGAAAACGATCTTATTTGCGAGGAATTACTTCAAAATATCTGTTATCATCACGGGAAGGGGTGACAACGTGTCCTCAAATTAACTTAAAGACCTTTCAGGAATTGTGTGTATTGTTTCGAGGGTATCTTGTTTTCTCGTAATAACCCCTTTATGTGGTTTCTCTCCCGAGAATATCCTGATATGAGGTTTAACACTTGAAAGTAAGACCAAGGAGGCGGTTTTACTATTGAAAGTAATGCTTTTATAAATGACAAATAGAAGTATCTGTCAGATCAAAAATGACATCTCTGTTTACAATTATTATTGAAAATCGAACAATGATATTTTTCAGAATGTTAATGGTTATAATCGAACTCCAAACCCTTTGCTTTTTAAACGGGACGTTCTACTTCTATGCTACCGAGGAAGCTGAAAGTAAATGCTTAATCATATCTGCCTCAATATAACGCTAGTCCGGGCGACATACTTATTATAACGGTGAATTTGGAATCAAAACGCTACACCTGGGTCTTCTGCTCGAAGAAAACATATATATACGATAAGCGTTCATATTCCTAATTTACGGTACCTAAGTTAGATAAAACACTCAACCTCGGTTATGTCTAGGATTGAAAACCCTCAGTAAAAAAGCTTCGGGGAAGCAAGGGTTCAAGTTTCGCTTTCGGTCTTATTTCTCACTTAGCTTCTTACCTCGGGGTTTACAACCCCAAGCATAAGTGTTTTATCCTACACATAACACGTCCCGAGCATGACGATATCTGATCCAACCAAGTGTGAAGCTCCTTGTCTCCCTTGCAGGAGTTCCCATGCTTTCTGGGTTGTAGACCTGCACCCGTTCAGTTGGCCTTACTTATTACTTGACTGTTTTCTATATTTATTCTTTACCAGTCGTGAGATGTTGTACAATCTCTTTGTTATACCTCTGGATTCATATTTTCGAACATTTCTTAGCACTTAGCTCGTCTTAAGCCAAAGCTAATGTATGGTTCATACGATTATCTTAGAAATACTAGATCCTGGTGATCTCATTTCAGACTAGTTGGGTCCTCAACATGATGGGTTTAATGGAATTTGCGAGAATATGACTGCATAAAATTAAGACATATATATTGCTTAGGGTTGTAATGGTGAGTATTTGTGACATCGTCCTGAAAGAAGAGTGAGTCATTGAATTTAAATCCTCATACCGATATTGTATCGTTACAAATGAATTAGTTTCTTTAAGTTGCTTATACCGTAGGATAATGCACGCACTGTTTCCAAACAATACACAACTAGGAACTGTCTCTCATGATATACATCCATCATTTAAAGAAGTGGTTATGAATGATGTTATGCTGTCCAATCCTGTTGATCTGAAGTGATCATTAACATCTAAATGATAGGTATTTCAAGAAGTTACCATTATTTTAACATGTATGTTCGATATACACATAGCTGCACGTTATGTTACAAGTAACAATTGTCAATCACATTTTAGAAAAGTATAACGTATCCTCAATTCATTATCTGAGGTCGCCCAACTGGCCCTTAAAGTGGATTTCAATATTCCAGACGGCTCTCTGGCGTCTCGTCCAAGGCCTGTTTAATAACCCATGATACTTACTGGGCAGAATCTGGTCGCCAGTGTGGCGATCCTGCGGTCATTAGGTCTTGACCTCTGGTCACTAAGCTAAGCTTTATGTACACGGGGAATGGTCAGCGGCACCAACGGTATTGATTTCCATTTTGTCTTGAGATTTCAGAATCGTCTGGTCAGTTAAACACAATGGTCAGTGTCCGTGATGAATGACCATTACGATTATGAGTAGCGTCCAGTTGTTCAGTAACGTTACAATTTATAGTTCTGATCAGATGTGATTCGTATGATGAGGTCGTGTCTCTATGGAGTATAGCGATGTGCTCCTTCGGGGATGTACATATAGTGAAGATGTGATCATCTTTCCCCAATGATGATTGGTCTTCGCTGATACAATCGCCCTGGACTTGGTGTTCTGAATGATGTTTTAAAATTCTTACGCAGTATTATTCTTGTATTGATATAGATTATTACTTCGGCGAATATATCTACCCCATTCAGTGACGTCATGATTATTTTTTTATGGCACCAAAGAAGAGGAAACTAGTGCAAATGCGATTGTTCCTTGGCGAAAGTTAAATGTAATATAACAAATTATATTTAGGAACAGACAGCATGAACTGGGTAGAGAAATATTCCCATCGGAGGGTAAATGAGGACGTAAACAGGTTGTTATTTTTATTCTATCGTACATCCATCAAAGAATATGTAAGTATTGGCTGATTAACGAAACTGCTCTTTCAGAATGACACTATATTATATCGCTACAATGAAATACGTATTGGAGTTCCTACAAAATCAACCCATTCTCGACTTTGTACACACTTAATCTCATCACAATGCATATTCTAAAATACACATCATTGTATCTCATGAAATAAAACACCATAACGCTGAGATCTAAATAATAAATTGCTCCGATTCGAACATCATGCGCAAACGAACCAACACACGCCTCGTGCGCATGTTAGCAACAAAGGCAGGCGCCATCTTGACGACAGTTGCGAGTGCATAACAAAGCAGTTAACCATCGATAAATTACATTCTTTAAGAAAAAGAGATTTATCTCGTGCATCTCTGGATCACACTGGTGCAGTTGCTGCAGTGTCTGGAGTGGAGTTTAGTGATGGGGTATTGTAGACACAGTTAATTACTGATGTAAGCGCGGCTGCCAACGATAGAGATCTGAGGGAGAGAGTACATACTTTATGTCGGCAGTGTCTCCTTAGTTTTTACCTTGAAACTGAATAACAGAGAAGATTGGAGACTGAATATTCATGCTTCTCTGTGTTATTGTTATTTTCTCCGTGTTTTTCTGATTTAAATATTTATTTAGGGAAAAGGAATGACGATTTTGAAGGGCATTTGGAAGTGGCATACCTTAGAAGACTTTGATGGGGTAAGCATATACTCAAAAAAGTCCTGTGTATTTTTTTCAAATAAAAGATGTTGTTATCCAAAAAAGCTTCCTTTTCTTATGATAAAGGAATGGTTGATATTAATATACTGGTTGAAATTGTTATTGATGTGTTTATTTGTTGTGTTCATTGGTTGCATTTTTACGCACTTGCAAGTGAGAATTTCTTGTCATTCATTGGAATTTACCCCATACGTCGTAGCCCGCTACAGTTAACAAATAACCTAATTTGAAAAGTAACAGAAAAATTGCATGTGAACTCGTGTGACCACAAACAGCCATTGAAGAGGCTTGTATTTACCTACCATCGATCGGTAACACAACACGAAGTCGTGTTACACCTGGACACATAAGGTATAATGACAGTGGTTAGTTTTCACCATATACAAGCTTATGTACTTGTCTTTACGCAGTGACATATGGTCGTGTGAATAGTTCATTTGACAGCTAACACTGAAGTTCAGCAACACTATGGACAGTTCATCATCGAATGGGTGACCCGAGATAATATGAGGGTATGATGGGTTGATTCCCCAACATCACACTGGGACATATTATGATGAAAGACTTGTAGTGTCACATAAGGCAAGACACTTTCTGCACTCCTGTTTACCCAGTACCTGGAAGCGAAGATAACGATACTTTTCCAACGTATTAATCGACTGCTTGAGTTGTATACTCCTCATGATGATACTGAAAGGGAAAGATGCATGTACATTTCCATAGTAATTTATAGGTGCCAGACACTTGAGGCGTGGGTTACAGCGTGGAATATCTATACCTCCCAGCAAACATGACCGTACTGGGCCAGTACTGGGCCAGTAGTGGCTGATACAGGCATCCGGTACTGGCCCGATTCAGGCATCCGGTACTGGCCCTGTACCAACTTGCACACTGGCGTGGTACTGGGCCAGTACTGGCAAACGTAGACTAAGATATAGTCTCAGAAATATTTTTTTGTCACGAAAACACCATTTTACAAACAATTCAAATATATGTATAAAATGGAGCCCTAAAGATGCCTTAATTTCTGAGCTGAGTAATCTAGACTTGGTATAATTTTCTAGACTGGGTTGGTCGTCAATTGAATATTTTGCACTAGGGTCTGGATGACAGACTATGGCAAACGGTACTGGGCCAGTATCACGCCATTACTAAAACGATACCATTCCCTGTACTGGCCCAATTCAGGTTAGCCTTTACCGTTCCGGTACATTAAATATATTGTGTATACCGTAAATTTTCAATATCCAAATTACCTGGTAATTGAAGGTTAATTTAGCTATTATCATTTTCTCTTTCATTTTCATTTTTTCTTAAAGTAAACAACATTAATCATATCAGTTTGTAATCTTCCATCTTTTTTTATTTTGAATGTGTATTTTTATAATGAAACTTCAATATTGTATTTTTTTTCATAATGTCAATAATGTCAAATATGTAGTCAAATACATGTTATTTGAAAACAAGCCAGAATTTATTTTTAACAAGTAGGCCAACGTACAAAGACAATGATACAAAATCAACCTTTGATTATTTTCATTCTTAGATTTCCTAATGATATTAATACACACAGCGGCAATTGTTAATGTAAAACACACCAGAGATAGATAGGAATATAGAATGTATCAACGTTTTATAAATACAACTAAAGTAACTCATGAATTGAACTTACATTGAAAGGATACCAAATCGTTGCCTTCTCCTCTTGTCTCTCTAAAGCAGACGACAATTTGAAATACTACCCATAATTCCCTAACAGGAAGTGTCATGCCTGAATTGGGCCAGTACTGGGCCAGTACCGGGCCAGTATATAAACCTAATATAATCTGTACTGGGCCTGTACCGGTCCTGTTCTGGCCCAGTACTGGCTCTTTGAAAATATCCCATTATGCATTTAGACAGGAAATTATATGCCTTAACTGGGCCAGTACAGGGCCAGTACCGTATTTCAGTACCGTATTGCCAGCACTGGACCAGTACACTTTTATCTTAACTGGGCCAATTCAGTTAAAACGGTTCTGGGCCAGTACTGGTTCCTTACCGTTTGCCAGTATGCCTTTACCAACTTTACCAGCCAGTACCAAGCCAGTACTGGCCCAGTACAGTCATGTTTGCTGGGCTGTTATCACCATCATCATTATAATTGCAATGAATAACAGTCCCACCGACTATTCCCCTAATAGCTGTTTTCATCCAGGTAACCAAACCATATCTTCTTCTTTTTATATTGATTCGATTATGTTCGTTATACGCAGTCCATCAACATGCCCCGGGTTTCATAACATACTGAGGAGCTATGGCGACTGTATACATCAAAAGGGCTCCTCCTCTTCTTGGGGACATGTGGCGAGCCGTCGTAACTTGCGGATATATTTATGATTCGAGTTTCTCTAATTAATTCCAATCTTTTACCTCCCGCCGGGGTCCTTTCAAATAATATAGTGACTAGTCGACATATCAAAGCGCTTTACAGACATACTTTGAGCCAGTTATGAAATATTAATTTCATTGTCTACAATGGTCGAGGTCCCTGTCTTTCAAGTCCTCTCCCCAGAGAGACGAGTCGTAATGAAAAACGCCGGAAGCGTCAGGGATACGTTAGGTGGCGCCTCTGTCAGTCGTCTATTATTCCACAAGCAGTTACCTCCCTTTGAATGCCGACTATCTTCAGCGTTTGTTACCTTTTAAATGTGTGTGTTCAGTAGGTACGTATAGGCAGGTAGGTAGGCGCAAAAACTTATATTTCCCCGTCAATAAAACAGAAGATTACGAAGGCATTAAAACAGGACACACTTAAATTACAACATGCAATAATATTTATCTGTGTTCTTGGCATAATTTAAATGTGATTTAGGACCGTTACTGAAGACCACGTTTTGTCCAAGGATAGATCTCAGTGAGAATATTTTGTCCGTATTTTCAGAGGTTGTCTCCCGCGGTAAATATTTTGTTGTTGAAATATAGTTATACTACATTTTGACCTTTAAGTATTGTGACTCATTGTTGATTGGAAAATGTTCATAATCGTAACCTCGATGTGATTCTATTTAAATATTTCCTTCATGACTGAATTGATGATTGTTTATTGTATAGTGGCTGATTCGTCGTTTTGTCGATTGAAGTTGATATTACTTTCTTGTTATACAAAATACCCTTCACAGATTAAGTATCCTTGAAAATGTGGATATCAGATAATATTCATTGTCAAATGGGCGCATTTTATCTTCGATCTTTAGTGAGCGACCTATCACGTTATCAGATGTGGATCTTGTCAACGTATACTGTACTTCCGGACAAAATAAACGCTTGTAAACTACATTTTCATATTTTGTTTTAGATGTAAAATTTTATACATTCTATAATATAATGAATTGTGTCCAAACTATACCGAAACAATAATTGATATGACAATCCAAGGGTTTAGATAGAATTCTATCAAAATCCTTGGACAATCCAAAGTGAGTCAATGACCACGCCCAATGAAGGCGGTTGCGTCACGTGACCACGTACCTCTGAAGCGTCATCACTACTTCAAAGCGAATGCGTGTCTGTTGACGTTGGTTGTTTGTAAATCTGTTTCAAATGCCATCCCTCTAATTAATTAAACACTGGTCGAATGCCGAACAGTTACCTATGTCTCATTTATTCATCAATGCAACAGCCTCTGAAACTTCGAAATGTTCTGCAGAAATGGTAATTCATAATGCCATATTGCAAAATATCCTTTATACTTTGTTACGAAATCTGATAATATATCTCTCGTAGGTGTTTCTTGTACCAGGTAGTATAGTCTAGACAGACTGGCAATGCATGGTTATTGAAAAGACTCGTTAGGTGAACACTCCACGTCAACTGGGACAGATTTATCTGAAAGCAATTCTCAGTATTGATTGAATATAACAATAATATTTTTTATTTAAAATATTATTTATGTGTTAAGAGGTGTTGTGACTGAATGCCAATACCAGTTAAAATTAATAAATCAAATCTATTTTAAAGAAACGCTTATTCATTTTTAAGATTTTAAATAATTCCTTCTTGTAATATGTTTAGCTTTTTAGATCACACTAGTTTTATGCAATAGTACAGTTATTGTTTTTTAGGTGTCAATTGTGGGATTCGAACCCACAGTCATTCTCAGAGAACACGCACTTGTCGTCAGCACTGCATGTCCAAACAGTGAAACAACTAAACCACCACGCTTCGCCTGGACATCTACGAGGATTTTTTCTATTGGAGAAAGTGTGACCAAATGTTACATTTATTAACATCTGAATGCAATGTTTTACTTGGAGTCGTTCTAAACTACAAAACTTTTCCCAATAATGTGAAACTCTTCTATCAAAAAATTAACCTTTACAAAATTATCAAAAAGGATTTTTACAAACAGTGAATCAATTAAATGATTGAAAAGCCTCTTTGTTTAAAAAAAGACTTCATTTCAAAAGTCAAGTGGCCATTCTCGTGTAGTATTTGTGTTATATTTTAGACCATTATATCCCTTTGAAGATGGCAGCAGACGTATATTACTCCGATAACAACCCCCTTATATCACTACTCCGTTTCAACGTGTTTAGAGATCATGAGAACGTCGTCTGTTATAAGAGTCATACTCTTCGTGACTTAACACCGGTTTGTCTACGTCCCGTTTCGAGTGGTATCAATGTGACTATACACCGTTTTGTTGGCGTCCATGTTTGAGTGTTATTAATGTCATGTCTGGTTCCACACCCACCGCCAGATGTCGTGGCGTCATGACGAGGTCACGTGACCACCGCCTCAAGTCTCGTCTGTCTCGAGACCTCACTATACTTGAACCGCGGTAGAATTGATTGACATAATGAGAATATACAACGATAGTAAGATTTGATTGCTGTGTTGTGAACGATACTTGAGTCCAGACATGAATCCATAACATACAAAGGCTAGACATAACAAACGGTGTTGTAAAAGTTCCGTTCCCTGTGGCATTTGGACCCCCTTGTTTGAAATGTGAAGATTTATCGCTGTGTTAATGGGCGTTCAGCCATTATGGAAATACGTGTTTGGAAGTTTAATTTAATTTTATTACGGCTTTAGTTTTTTAAACACTGGATGACATGAATCAGAGAAATGGGATCGGCATTGAAGAATTGGCTCTTATGACGTTAGTCCATTAGACTTATATAACATCAAATAGACTTAGGACATGGGTCGTCATCGGACGTCCGTCTCTCCTCAAATATGGGCGTGGCAGGTTGTCCGCCCTCAAACCTTCAATACATCTTTAATGCCAATGTTCATATTAACAAGCTGCTGAAAGTTTCATTTCAATCGATCATGGCTTTTTAAAGGGACAGTCAACAATAAGTGTGAAAATATGATTGTTTATTTTATAGCGAATTAATGCAAGAGAATAACCATATATATATACATATTAGAAAACCATATTGATTTTTAAAAATGTCACCCGTTTAAAGAACGACAATAGCTTAAAATTCGCAAGGTTCCCATCAACAGGCAGTGACTGGCGTTGTTGACTATTGTCTATGCATAGATTAGCTGTATACATTTCGGCTCTTTCTGACTGCCGCATACGATAGCTTGATAGGCACTGTATCACGCCGTTCTTACTGAAATAATGATATAAAGTGCTCTCGCAAAAGAAATTAAGTGTTACAAATGGTTAAATGATATTCCGTCTAATTCCCTTCGAGCGGCTATTTGAAAGTGTTCACACTAAAATGGCCGCTCGGAGGTAGTTCAAATGATCTGACTGATGTTGTGATACCTATATACTCAGAGTTGAGTTGTGAATATGGCACCTTGGGGGAAAGGTCAACCAACTTTTTCTATTGATAAGCGATTTTTGATTGTGTAATGATATGTTTAATCTTGTAACTTAACAATATATTGTATAAACTTCATTAATAAATGCCAAATTTGAGCAAAAACACAATATGTAAAGTAGTCAATTCAACAAATTCTATAAAAATAATAATTTCAATATGAAATAAACTGGCAATTTATATAATTTAAAATCATCATTTATACAATAATGTTACTATTCAGGGGTAAGGAACTCACAAACTTAATTTCAAACAGGCATTTTTTTTCTCAAAATTCCCCACGGTACACTCTTCAAACATATGATATGTTTTCAACTGTATGAATCACGGACTTACATGAAAACCTCCTTAATGAAATGTTCACATTTCGTTTTAATATTGTCTTTACATTCCGAACAAGTCTCTTTTAGCTTCAACATCTCTGGGGGCTATTTAAGAGGAGGCTTCAAATTGAGTTTCAATGTTCCTCATACGTAATATGCCACCATTAGGTCAAGTTCGTATGCTTCGTGTTGTCAACGATTGATAAACTATTAAAGTATGAACTTCGAACAGGCAAACTAAAAGAGAAGTACTTATGACTTATGTTCTTACTTTAAGGCATATTTGTCAACGTAGGAAGTTTGTGAAAAGGACGGAAGGGGATTAGTTTAGTTTAACCAATATTAAGGGACCTTATTACTCCCGTAAAACCATTGTGGTTGTAAGCTTACCGTTAATCCCCCTACTCCATAAGTATATATGACTATCCTCAAGGCTCATAAAATTCCCTGATTTTCCTCGCAGCTTTAACATCGTATCGCTGAAAATAACCAGCCTATAACATTATATTGGGCGATATCAGCAGAGCCCGGATGTGAAGACCTATGAGCAACAGTCAAATTTCATATCACGACATTTCATTGGCTGAAAGATAATTACATTCTATAAATAGCTATGAGAAACCAGATTTCAGCGATTCGACGCAATAGCTGTCAATCAGGGAATATAGAAGCCTTGAGGACACACATACCCTGACGGAGAAAGATCAACAAACCTCAGATAATCCGTCAATAATTTAACAATAGGAGGAAGACTCGGACTGTGTGGCTACGCTATAGTCTCAACACCTTGTTTTTAAACCCCGTTTACCTAACGTCACCATTAGGTTATAGTTCTAAGTATAAGGAACAAGCAACGAATCCTTAACATTTTTCAAGATACGCTGCTCAATGACTGTGTATTATAAAGTATTAACAGAAGTATTAACACAGTTGAGCTGTATGAAATATATCAAATATTTACATTCGATAAAACCTATGTCAGACGAGAATCTAGTCTTGATATGCTTCAGACCATTTTTAGATTTAACTGCACTATAATGATAGTTGTTTGATATGACCACCTTCTACACATGCGCGAAGCATTCTCAATTGTTACCTATCGTTAACATACCAACTTGGCCTTAGCGAGAAACATGCGCTTTATTCATAGACGCCAAGTAGCCATTTAAACCGTAGGGAGTTTTATCAAGCCATTTACTTGATAAATATGCTTTTTGGTTTCAAACGTGAGTCAACTATCTCCGGAACCATGTGGATCTTAAAGGCAGGCACTAATCTAATAAAGCAAACATGTTACATTTTAAGAGTTTCAAATTCTAACATTTAGAATTGTTTAATAGGCCACACGTAATTTTTGTTCATGTGTGTAGAGTCGTGTCTTATGATTTCAAGAGCGAATAGTATAATCGTGATTGTATTCATATGATGAATAGAAATGCAATTGAACACCCAATATATTCAATTATCAATTGAGAATTATATTAACGTAATTATATTTTGCTATATAAAATTTAATATCCTTGATATGATTTACGTCACGAATATGGACGTATCTCTGTAGTTTATTAAGCTGCTGGTACAATCAGTGTTGGCGATTAGTGCCTGACTGCCTGACTGCCTGCGGTTCTCGAAAACAAATACAGCAATTTCTACTACTGCAGATTGTTTGATCCAAACTATAGCACCGATACATGTTTCACTGTCTGAGTGGCATGTTTTTCTAATAGATAGATTTGGTCGAACACAATTTTGAATTTATAAGATTCCCTTATTGTATGTACATGTTCAAGTGTGTCCATTTGTATCGATAATACATATAGTATATGCACATACTTCAATTTAGTTTATATAGTTATATCTTATTAAAAACGATATAATTGGCATAAAGTAAATTGATCATTTAATCTATAACTTTACTAAACTAAATCTGTTCTCAAAGCTCCTAAACTTCATTGAACATTAAGAAATATTTGTAGATTGGTTATCTAACCTGTCTGAAAACTACACGCCCGCACCATTAATCAAACCCCAATTGATAGGTTTTGAAATCTCATTGACCATCCAATATGTGTATGTGGGTTGCATTTCGAAACTGCCAGATTATCTCCCTTAACTAAACTTCACCAGCAGCATGCACATCCCTGTGTCAATACACTTGTTTAAGTAAAATACCATTGAACATCCGAAATTCTTGTGTTGGTTGCTTTTCAAAACTACCTAATTATCTCCCTCAGCAATACATCACAACCATCTTGATTTCAAGCATCCCTCTTTTCAAGTGAAGATTTACTTCTCATGTTTTCTATGGTTTGAAGTGGAAGGTAAAGAGCAATCAGAAACACCCCGCTCTCAATAGATGCTTGTTGAGCAAGATCTCACTTTCATTTTTTAAGACAGGAATCGAGGGAATAAATAAATGTGAATAAAGACATGCTAACAGTGTTAAACAGTACAGAAAGCATTACCCAATCATCTTCAAATTCCCTATCTCACCCCATACTCGCTATTTGATTACCATCAACTATTCTCTTCCTAAGCAACCCCCTCCAAGACATTCTCTGCTTATTGGGGTACTCATTTTATAAGCTCCCATATAACCTATGTGACACTATGCCAATATGCTAGTTCAACTGTTAGAGGATACTGAAATGTAGCAATTATTTATTTTTTCAATCGGCGACGTTGCGGTCTTTGTCCGTCGTGAGTGCCTAGTTAAAAGTTTCTGAAAATCAAGAATTTTCAGGGGCTCGTTTTTATTTCATACTAAATTTTTCAAACTTTAATTATGCTGAAATGTTCAGTTTAAAGTCTAAGCATTGTTCTACCTTGACGTTTTCAACCAGCGGTCGTTCCCTGACCCTCTCCTATACTCACATCGCTTCTTCCGACCCCCCTCCTTGACAGCAAGCTCTCCCTGCCGGTCCGATCATTGGAGATACCGATGTCTACTTGAATGGCTCTCGGGAGTAGCTTCTAATAGCGCCGAGGAGTTATCATGTAGCTGTACAGACCTATTCGTTTACCTATCTCTCTCTGACAGGCTCTTCATTATAGCGGCGTCCCCAGAGTGGGCTTATGATCACATCAAGACGATTGGAGCTGATGCTACCAGACTGTGGAATTGGTAACGGTTTTGCTAGAGATGAAGACGCATTCCGTAGATTGTACTAGAATCTTAGAGACTTAGAGATTTCTTAAAGGGACAACCGTTGTGGTGTGTGGGTCACATGTGTCGAACGTTATAAATGGTCTTATTTTGTTGAGATGAACTGACCAGTGCCGAAATATCTGTTTTAATGCTGTTTACATGAACTGACCAGTGCCGAAATTACTGTTTTAAAGCTATTCAGTATAGTGGCGATGAAAGGGAGAACGTAATGGGTTCTGATCGAAAACCGGACAATTCACACATTGTGGCTTCCACGCGTCTATTAGTCAAACGTAGTTTTGGATATTTATCTGCAACAGACAAAAAGACAAATTTTGGATGATATGTTTAATAGGTCATCTGACTACTTTGCATGTAAATATGACGTGTAGATGCAGCTTCTGAACACGTATATCACTCATAGTGATTGGTCTTAAAGGTCCAGTTGAACAGGACTCTTTTAAAGGACAACTTCTATTAGACCAAGGACGTATATCACATCTAATTCCTTGATTAGACTAAAATGGTGTGTCTTAAAGGTCCACTTCGACTAGACTCTTTTAAACGACAAGTTCTGCAAGACTAATGCAATGTGTCTCACGGGTCCACTTACACAAGACTCAGTTTGGTTTCCTATAAACAAAGGTAAATGTATTTTAGACAAGACTCGTGTCGATCTTTCTAAGATTCGCCACACTGTACATCAGTTTTTGTAATAGACCCTTGATATTCTAAAGGTCTTCCAAAAACTCTCACGAGCAGGATCTTAAAGCTAAATTTACAATTTCTGGCAGCGAAAAGTCTGTTTGATGTCGAAAGCATTATAATTGATTAATAGCGAGAAAAAGGTACGGGCCAAAACGTTTTCCCCGTCTGACGCCAACGCAAAGTGGGATTGAATAGGCGTCTAGTGAGTTCATATATACAGATGTACGTTTGAGAGGGGGAAGGAAGTAACATGGGTAGGACCATAATTTTCTTGTTAACAACAATTGAGAGTTTAACCTATTTCCATACGAATATGTGTCACCGAATGACCCGTGTTAACATTTGAATGAAAAGGTTATGAATATGATTAAAAATGTTGTTAATAATGTGTTATTTATTACGCAATGTCTCTCTGAATGTTGTATGAGAATGATGAGAATTAACTTGATATTGCGGTACTAAAGTCCCGTAAGTTGGAAATATGTTTGTACGTAAGTTTTATACACAAACATGTGCAGCATTTGTATATAAAAAAATAACCAGTGTACATACTATTTTCATTTCCTTTAATAACAATTGATATTTAATTTGTAGTTCATTACATACTTGAAAAATCTTGTAAAAACCTAGCAGAGTAATTTGCATGAACAACTACAATACGAACAATTAATATATATTGATATTACAATCTAATTTACACGTGTTCAAAGCAGTCGTTCATATAAGTAAAGCGTATATGCTCAAGGGACGAACACTGTCAGGGTAACAATGGTTTAGTCCCGTAGTCATGTCAGTGTTTTATATTTTTTCCTGCGTTCTTAGTAATACTCATAAGCCTTTTTGCAGTCTAGATTTGCCATTTATAAAGTCTACTAGTGCTAGGAATATGTACGGAAATGTTATATATATAATTATAGAGAGGGAAAATGGTACTATTGTTTCATCCATTAATATAAATTAATTGTTCACAGATATCACAGAAATGTTTTGGTTTTTTGTTTGTTTTTTTAAAGTATTTTGTATTTCCCAGAGTACATCTTACAACTTGACAATTGAATTGAAAATTATAGAACAATGTGTAGCATACATCAGCTGATACGGATATTCATAAGTACAAAAAGTGTTTCCGAGTATACATTTACAACATACATGAGCCTGTGCACAATGTGTACATGATCAGAAGTTAAATATCAAATCACCCCAACACACCTCTGAATACTTTGAAATTGCAAGCCGAAGGAATTAAAGGAAGAATATAATTATTTCTATACTTTAATTTTGTTCATAAACTACATGTCAGTCGACAAAATATACTTTCATGGGGTTATTAAAACTATTTTTGAAATGTTTCGTTATAAGAAAAACATATTTCAGGTAGTTGACAAGGGTGTTATCTAGGTCCCTATTTATTCCCACCACTTTGAACACATAATGATATATGTAACTAGTTGAACGCTGCAGGAATGAGATTACCCCCCTTCTAATCGGACCCTCCCGAGGTGAGGGGGATAGGCCTGTCACTTTATCGGGGGAAGATGGATAGAAGGGAGGACGGAGGAATGATACGCAAGTCGAAACTGACAAAAACAGAGATGTGGACGAAATAATCAGAGATTTGCGTTGGGAAAAAGAAGAAGACGAGATTTTTGGCTTAACATTTTACTTGCTAATGTTGTTTATTACAAAGAGGTTTTTGGACTGAAAGATTTAAAGGGTGGTTGTTGACACTCTGTGAGATTTCGCCTTAGTTGAGTAAACGATGAGGTTGAACTTGTTGATCTCTTAATTGCTTGTAGGTTTTAGCACAAAAACTGATGTAGGAAATAAGGCCGGTTTGACTAGTTTTTTTTTTAATTTGGCCCAATAATTTGGCTTGTAGTTCAGGTATTAGCGGCGGGTTCAGGAAGATTCAGGCTGGATTGAGTGCACCCGATGAGGACAGCAACACACGACCGCCTCAAACGTTGCATGTAAACTACACGGAAAATCTGGGTTCCGTTCAATAACAGCGAGCGCTTATAATCGCTCATTGATTGCTCAGTGTAGCGCTCAAGTAGCGCTCAGGTACCGCTCATTCTCTCCTGAACGATACGGTGCAAAACCTCAAAGTTCGCTCGCTTTGCTACGTAGCGCTACATTGAGCAATCGCGTTCAAGAGAGGTTTAAAAGTAATCGCTAATTGAGCGATTACTTTGAAACCTCTCTTGAACACGGCCCAGCTATAGCTACCATAAGGTAATTAAGGTTCTTAATCCACGAGATGATAAACACAACTGACCTACCACAATCCACGAGATGATAAACACAACTGAAGTATAAGTGTACCATATATTTAGAAGCCAACTAAATTAGGAATCTTTTAAACAGTATCTGTTAAAAAATTTCGGAAAAACACGCCTTTTAAGAAATCGTCGTTTTGGTGGCGAGATAGGGGGTGAAATGAAGCTGTATTGTTTGTATCATGACGGCCAACAATAACGATGCGTGAATGAATTTAGGTCAATGAATGTACATTTTGTATTAATATAATTTTCGTAACTATAAACTTAAATTCCAAACATTATTTCCAAAATGTTGAAATAGCAATTCCAGCAATTCCAGTCCCCCCCCCCCCCCCCCTAATTTGTAAAACATACACACAAGAATAAAGAATGCAACTGTGTGTACTCTTACAAAATATACCCTCATCACAGACATTCAAAATCGACTTTATCAAGTAGCAGTACTTTATCGCTGACTGTTGAATATTGAATATACCTTGACAGCTTAATTTTGGAATACACACATGCCCTCTGTATTCCCTAACTGGTTTATAGACCTGTGTATGCCTGTGGATGATCTATGAAGCGTGATTCACAATCTTCGAATAGGACTAGGATTCTCGTGACCAAAATTTCGGTTACGAACTAAAATGTGGTGAAAGCAGAGGTAAGGTTTAACCTGGAGATAATTGGTAAATTAATATGGGTTTGTGGGTGGGGAGGTAGGTTTTTGATGGATGAGGGGGCGGGGGACGTAATAGTGAGCATCATACATGATGCTTGCCCCCCGGGGAGAGATTGGGCAATGTGTGACAGGAGCTCTCAACAACGCGGTCACCGAGCAGGTGGTGTGAGGAGTTGTTAACAATGCGTTGTGCAACTGTGTATTTAAATGAAATTTTGGAATGAAAGTTTTGTTCCCAAGAATTGTTGGTATGCGGGTAACCTTGGATACGTTACGGGAACAGCACGATGACGAATACATCAGAAACGATTTTAGGAATAATCTTTTTTGAGGTTTCCAAGTTACAATTTAAACTGTTTTAAATGACAAATAAAAAATTAAATAACGATTCAAGTCATTAACACACTAACAGGATAATCCTTTGAAACACAAAATATATCTCGAGGAAGAGTGTGCCATTGCTTGTACCATTAATAACTGATTGAAGGTACACATTGACCAATATTCACTGTGTACCCCACTGTAGTGAAGCAATGTTGTGCATCGTGTGTTTTTTTTTTTTAATTCGGAGTGAATCACTCTAACATAGTACTGTGTGCCCTAGAATAGTTCTTCAGCTATAGGTATCAGGTAAGTAGGAGCAGACAGTAGACATACAATGAGGAAAAGAAGAAATTGAATATTACTGTTACTTGGGGGAAAGTTATACTTCCTAAATTATACAAATCAGTTGGCTGGCGTTCATGATCTGAAATACACTAAAACCGGGAAGTTGTTTTTAGTAATCGCTTCTTTCCTTGTATCCCACTTTTTAGACCTGCTGGATACGACATATTTGTATTGATTTTAATTTACTGTACAGGATTGGACTAGAGACTAAAATACCCAACACTCGTATGCACTTATGCAAGTTAGTGTCACACGCACGAGTACATTTACAATACAATACTTCTCACGACAGCATAAACCCATGCGTCGAGTGGGAAAATGGCTCATTTATACATTGAAAGCAAAAAACTTGAGAAAAAAATATTTGATTACAAAACAAACAATACAATCATACGACATTAAAGTGTTTAAACATTTGTAAAACTATATGACAGCTTCTCTTCATTGATAATAAAACAAATCATATCAATATCAATTGAGTATAAAATCTACATTTAAAATGAGCTTCAAACAGAATCAAACGTAAATCCTCATAGAGTCACATCAAGAAGCAAAATTCATCTACAACCATATGTACACGTGAATCAGTGTCAGTTATAATACATATATCTGAAATGCCAATGTCATAAGTACGTTTAGCTGGTTCACGCGATATGGTCAAGATAGCGGTCAACTTAATCTGACCAAACTATGTCCACACACGGTGTTGCAATTACAATGTTCACAGCCTTGACGAGCGATCGCGAAACGTTTATGACAGCGTTACATCATCCCGTCACGGGAACGCCCCATACATGCGGCCAACAGATAGAGCGGCGCCATCTTACGTAATGGTGGTCATGGCGTTACGACGTTACGTCACGATGATGAGCGTTGCATGTGGATGGAACGCTTCGTTACCATGGAAACGTGTAACTCTGTTACTCTCAGGTGTGCGAAACGTGTCCAAACGTTCACAGTTGATAAGAAATCCATATCCTGACGCCAGTTTGGTGAAAGCGTCAGATAATTGATGTACAAGACGTGATCATTCGTTTGGACAGTTCGTGATGGACTTCAATTTCTATATGTTAACTACTAATCTCATTATTGTTAGCATATTTTCTGACCAAGATTAATACAATATTTTTTATTATATTTAGGATGTCATTTTCATTGCTAAATATTATATTTCCATCTTCTCTGATTTTTTCACTTATAATTGTAACGGATTTGATTGTATACGGTTTCTCAGTTACTCTCTTTTTGTTAGGGCTTGGCGGATATGTCTTTACTTAACTTGTTTATGTAAATTTTAATTAACAGTAAATGGATATTAAGCATGTTGTTGGAATCACGCATATCAAACGTCATTAATGATGTCATTTTATCAAGAAGTGCTGACTGTCGTTTGAAATTATCATTTTAATGTTACCTGGTTCAGTATAGTAGCACTTGACAGGTGAACTGGCGTGTTTTTGATCGAAAACTGGACAACGCACTGCGGCTAGTGCGCGTCGAATAGTCGAACGTAATTTTGTAAACTTATCTTTAGCCAATATATAGCCATATGTAGGTTGATAGTGTTTAATATGTCGTATATTTCGTAAGTGGGGCGTGTGATATCAGCTTCTGAACTTGTAAACGGTCGTTGCTCTAGTTTCATACTGAAGATATAATTGTCATATATTTTGCATTTGGGAATGAATTGTCACATATAAGTCAAGCCTATAATTCGTGAAGAGTAAAAAATCAACAGCATACTTCCTTGTTAATCGTTAAATAAAAAGTAAAACCCCGGACACTACTATTTTACAACGTTTATTCTTACGAACAGGAGAATTTGTAGCTAACCACGTCACACAAACAAACGAAGACAGATAGTTATGATATTTACCAAAGCTTTTACTGCAATAATTTGTATGAAAACAAAAAAGGTAGCATTTCATATGAACATGTATCACGTACGAAAACACGAACATAAAATTACCAGTCTTTCTTTCCAAACTGAGCTTTTCTTTAAATCCAAGAGCATATAAAATGCATTTTCCTTTTAAGGGATTTCCTTGCGAAGAAACTAAACCTTTGAAAAAGGATATCGTAAAAGCTTTAATGTCTGGCGATGCATTTCACAATCACTCTTCATGAAAAACGCCAGTTTATTTGTCACATAATGGAGTCTGTTTTCCTTTCAGTAAACGTCTGAAGCAACATATCAGACGACGCTGTATTTCTTTTACACTTTTAAAATCTTTATTTAATGTTGAAAAGTGAAATCACTGTAAAACTATAATTATCAGAGTCTGTAAGCCGTTTTACTCGTGCAAGATGATACAAAGTCATGAATATGCAAGACGCACGTAATGCACGTGCATAAGAGGATTTCATCCACTGTCACAGGCTTAGCGTGAGCTTTTTCAGATGAACCCGTCACGGGATGCATGGCTTGCACGGACCGTTGTATATTTCATCCGCGTCGATCTCTTGAAAGTGTCATTATTAGTTTGTTTTGGTCAAAGTATTAATAAATTCAGTTTGTTTATAAACATTCAAACTATACTACGTATTCAATTATTCTTTTTCTTTTTATATTGTTATACAACGTGCATGTAAACAAACAGCATGCATGAGATAATGGCGACACATTTAATCACATATATTACATCATTATATTCATATATGTACATATAATTATATGATAATTTTAATGAACATAACCAATCAACCTATATTTTTCTCCCCAAACAACATTTGCATGTACATTTCAGTGTGAGCTATATTAAAACGTTCTATTAAAGCAAACACCTCCATTCGGGATTGTATCTTTAAAGGCGCTGGAGTAATGTATAAGCCGTTCGTCCTGAAATAAAGTTCCCTCACGAAATGTTATTAAGTGTTACCAATGGCTAACAAATATTGCCAAAGAAATAAAGGGATTTCTAAAATGACCGTACATGGTTCAGTTAAGTCCATTTTCCATCGAGCGGCCATGTTAATGTTTTCACAATAAACTGGCTGCTCGAAGGTAGTTTTACTTGATTTGACTGATGTAATGATACATAAACGCTCAAGAGTAGAGTTTTAAATATGATAAAAGGGTGGAATGGTCAACCATCTTGCTGTCTGAACTCTTAAAATCACACGAGACCTACAAATCTACCTCTCACACTGTCGCACCATTTTCCTCCAATACTGATAACCGTTTTCTAAGGATACGGCTTATCGTGTGGCTTAATGAGATGTTTTACCCTCTAATGTAACATATATTGTTTAAAATTCACTAATAAATGGAGAATGTGCCCAAAACGTGCTACAGCACCTTTAACTAAACGTAATGTAAACGAACATTTCAGAATGCGATTGCAGGAAACTAGCATAATCAGCGAGTGGCGCTTCGCAAGTGAAATTTAAAACTGGTATTATATCTATGCGGCGCCACGAACATAATGACCGTAATCATTACTACGAAGCTAATTGTCTGAGTTTGACGCTACCTGAAAGCAATATTTCACTGTGATTGAGGTCAAATTTCATTGTCTTGAAAACGTGATGTAATGAAGGCTGATTAAATAACTGCGCCCACTGCATAAATGTCCGCCATCTTTGACATATCTCATTATGTAATGCAAATAATGCGCGCCAAGCTGCAATTAAATATTTCTCATAATGTCAGCTTATTTAAGATTTTAATCCATTTGTCGTCTGCTCGTGACATTTTGTGTTAATCAGAGGATAACAGATTTTTTTCAATATCTTTATGGCGCTCGATGTCATTTATTTCATTACTTATCATTATGTTTTTGCAATAAAAAGGGTAATTTTAAGGGAACATGTTCTTACGTTTTTAGATGGTAGCAGTAAAAAAATATCCTCTTCTCACGACGTAAGTTACAATACCATTTTTTCTATATCTGTAGATAACTGACGACTTTCTTGTTTTGGTATTTTGTTTGTAAAACTAATGTTGCATTTGGCGTATTGATAAGAAAACAAGAATTTTTAAATATGTAGATACAGTAAGAACATAACATTGAACATTGTATTCTCCAAACAATTAAATGATTCCAAAAAGGAAAATTATTAAAACCAATGTTTGTAGTTTCTGTCCTACTTGAATTGAAACCGTAATACACATTGATAGTCTACGACTTAGATATGGTCCAAGAGCTATGGACCCATGGTATCAATTGGATTTCTGATGAAGGTGGCACTCTTCTTCATGAGATATTATTCAGATGCCCCAACAAAAATGAAAACATGTGGTAAATCACATATTAAAGGGGCTGTAGCACGTTTTTGCAAATTTTATATTCCCAAATTTCCAAAATGCTGATAGTTAAAGTCATTTATAGTTACTTTAGAGGGTAAACAATCTTATTACACAAATTAATTATCCGTAGTGGTAATAACGGTGTTGCATGTAAAGCACATATTGCATGGCGGCCATTTTATGTGAACACATTTTATTATTTCGAATTACAAAAAACGATTGCAATGGCTTTACCGAACCGTGTACATTCATTTTAAACCTGAATATCCGAAGAGAGAAGTGTGTACTCTTAGTGACATTATTTTTCAAAACATTTCATCGACTTATTTGAGCGAAAAAAACGTACTACTGCCCCTTCAAGATCTGAAGTTTCCAAAGCAGTCACTGATTCCAAATGACATTTTAGTTTAATGTGTTAATTTAGTTAAATATCAGTGATTCTGTACATTTGAAACAAGATAATAATTCCATGACCTAATGTTTATTATTTTGAAAAGGAGAAAGTTTTTTTAAAAAAAGGAATACGGGTCGTTGACTTGAAGTACTCGCATATATAACCACATTATATAGGGCTGGATGTACCAATATGATCTCATAACCAATAAGTATCAATTAAAATGTGTTCTATTATTGCAATAATAGCGAACACAGACAACATGTACGAACTGGGGTTGGGGCTCTGGAATTCCTGGTTCTGGCTGTCAACTGGAATATCCCCTCAAAATTCACCTCCACATAATACCCCGTCAAAGACAAAGAAAGGTGAATTACAGACACGATCGAAATTATGATGACGGTGACGATGATGCTTATAGTATTAATGGTGAATTGATGACGACCATGTCGTAATGACAATAACCATGATTGTGATTATGAGATTTTGATTGTGTTTATGATTATGATAACGATGCTAAGTATGGGTGTGGAGATGTTAATGAGATGATAATGTTGACGACAGTGGTTGATGATGAATATAATGAACATGGGGACGATGCTGTTATAATGATGGTGGCGCATATGTGATGACGACGATGATGACAACGACGTGAAGATGATAAAGATGATAATGATGACGAGGACGATGATGATGATGCCGAGGACGATGATGATGATGACGACGATGATGACGGTGATGATGACAAGAACATGAAGAAGATAAAGATGATAATGACGATGATGATGAAGATGAAGATGATGACGATGATGATGGAAGTATTGGTAATGATGTTGATGGAGTTGATGATGACGATGTTGGTGATAACGACGACGATGATGATGGAGGTATTGGTGATGATGATGGTGTTGGTGGAGTTGATGATGACGATGATGGCGATGACGATGGAGATGGTAGTATTGGTGATGATGATGGTGTTGGCGGAGTTGATGATGACGATGACGATGATGATGGTGGTATTGGTGATGATGATGGTGTTTGTGGAGTTGATGATGACGATGATGGTGATGACGATGACGATGGTGATGGGGGTATTTGTGATGATGATGATGATGTTCGTGGAGTTGATGATGACGATGATGGTGATGACGATGACGATGACGATGATGATGGTGGTATTGGTGATGATGATGGTGTTTGTGGAGTTGATGATGACGATGATGGTGATGACGATGACGATGGTGATGGGGGTATTGGTGATGATGATGATGATGTTCGTGGAGTTGATGATGACGATGATGGTGATGGCGATGATGATGGTGGTATTGGTGATAATGATGATGATGATGTTTGTGTAGTTGATGATGACGATGATGGTGATGACGATAACGATAATAATGGGGGTAATTGGTGATGATGATGATGGTGTTTGTGGAGTTGATGATGACGATGATAGTGATGACGATGAAGATGGTGGTTTTGGTGATGATGATGGTGTTGGCGGAGTTGATGATGACGATGATGGTGATGACGATGATGATTGTGGTATTGGTGATGATGGTGCTGGTGGAGTTGATGACGATGATGATGATGACGATGCCGACGATGGTGGTGATGATGTTTTTGTGATGTTGACTTGATGTTAACATTATAAGCTTGATGATACTGTTTATAAGCAAGTGTATGGTGTTGGTGGTCATGATCTGTTATGAATATGATAGTGATAGTGATCACCGGGTCGTGAAACAAAATTAATTTCATAAAACGTTCCAAAAATATCATGTTTATTTCAAATGAAACAAACGACGTGTTCCACATTATCCAATTCAAACTCCCGCATTGCATAATGTAATCAATTTCAGAGCGGAATGACATCTCACCAGGTGTCGCTGTGAAAATGGCGGGAACTCCCGTCATACTGGGCAAGTAACGAATCGTGTCTAGACCCGTTAATGCAATTGACTCTCAAATATTTGAATGTTCGCTCTAGGCGCCAGACGATACGTTGAAATGCGATATGTTTTTTTCTCAGAATTATAAATGATTAAATTTAATTGGTTGTATATCAAGATTCTATTAAATCGTGTTTTAGACTGTAGAAGTATAACTTTATATAGAAATAATTGTCTACTCATGTTTACTTAATTTCCTAAGTCGATCTTAATAGTATAACACAGAAAGTACAAGTCAACATTGGGTATTGAGGTATTGAACGAAAAACACAGTTGTTATTAAAATATTTTAAATCATGACTTAGTACTTTTTTACTTAACCATTCAGCTTATTATTATTAATGATGCCATTGTTGCTAGTAAAATATTCATATTTACTTAAAGAAATCATAATAATATACATATTAGGATTCTTGAAAGGGATAAAAATAGTGTTTGTTGAAAAGTACCTATCCTATTTCGTTGTTTGGAGTTTCAAGAAAAAGGTTATAATCTATACACACTTAGAAAAGCAAAGGCTGTTATAATGTTGAATGATACAACCATCCTAATGGCTGATGTCTGAACGTACCTGTAAATAAACATCTCTGTTAACCCATGTTGTATGCTGCTGAACTGTCGGTAAATTCTGAAATGAATAAAAATGGTATGAACAATGTACAATCCTGGATTAGTACGCACAGATAGAGGCTATCATGGGAGTGTGTTTTGGGATGGTCAATATCATGCATTCGGAATAAACATTATATTTTGCAAACCCTGGCCTTGTTATTTCTCAAATTTATGTTTATTAAATAAAGCATGTACATTGTATATCTACATGAAGCTCCGTTATTACAGGCGTTTGAAATGGTAACGCGTGTGACGTAATTTTAAGTTCCCTCTTTTGACCTCTATTATTTACATGTTTATCCACATATAACCCCAGCGGATATCGAAAATATCCGTTGCATTTATTATTCCGAGAACACCACCATCGTATGATCAACTCTATAGGCAGGAGACGATCAAAACATGTTTACCACCAACAAATTAACAAGAAAGAGCGAGAATTGTTGCATTAAGACTTCTTCTTGTTTATAAAGCATTGTGATTGTTATTTCTGGGATCTGTGTTTGTGCTGTCGACACCCGTTACTACAGAACATAGACAGTGAGATCTTCCCTCGTAGTACTGAGCGCCAAGCAAGGAAGCAACAACTCTCATATGTTAACGCCATTTAATCGAACCCCGACGTATCGAGCGATGACTGGGTATTTATCAGTTCAAGTTCAATACTTTAAATGTCAAATAATCAACGTAAAGCCTACACGTACGAAAGAAGTAAGGTACCACGTGAATTTGAAACTTCGCAGAAAAAATTATCATGTAACAGCCAACTTAAAATAAACACAGGCTTTCAAAAAATCCAATTTTGAAAAATAGAAAATATGATCTCATTTCCAATTTTCCGCTGTTCAACAGATATAATCGCCGTCACTTGAACGTGGAGCGCCGATGACAATTTAATGTCGACATGAAGTCGGCGCGAACAATAGTAACCAATATTATCACCGGTATTTCCTTTAACCCCTTTACCGCCATAACAAACTCGATAAAAACGTATAAGCGCATATCCTCCTGAATAGCAACCTTCGCGTTAACCTCTTTCTCTCTTTAACCCTTACCGCTGCAGAACAGTCCGTGAAGCTGTGATGAACACAAAGAACAGATATGATTAGATAAAAAAACAAATTCATATTCTGGTGCCGCGTCAGTTTCTTCTGTATATGATAAAGTTCGGGGCAGTAGAAGGGTTAAAGATTTCTAAAAACACAACTGCCCAAAAATAATGTGATTAAGTGGTATTGGTATTGGTATTGGTATTGGTATTGGTATTGGTATTGGTATTGGTACACGTAACTCGAGGGGTAAAAGAAACGATAGCCTATTATATCAACAGAATCAGACACAAGACATCTCTGCTGGATAAAGCATATTTCTAATGTCTATGATGAGGATATATCTCGTAAAGAGATACATGTATACACAGTTTCATACAAGGGGAATGATACTTAATATGCTGGGGCGCTGAACTTGCTTTTTTTAAGGGGTTTTGGTCATTTTGTGTGGTATTTCAGGTAAAAGTTCCTGAAATAAGGAAATATGTTAGAACAAGATGTTATCGGTATAATGTACCTTCTTAGACTGTCCGTTTAAAACAGTGAAAAAATGCTCAACAACCTACTATCGGTGTTTGGCACGCCGGGGGTTAACATCCGTGTGTTCAAACATATAAATAAATTACAGGTGTCATTTTTTTGGACACATATCATTTTTCTAATGCATCAATAATTATCTGATAGTGACTGTCTCGTCGTTAATAAGGCTCTGGCACCAAGCTTCAAAGCCCGACATCTAGATAATACACAGGTCTCGGGGGAATTCTATACAGACGAGACGGGAATAATGAGCAGGATATGACTCTCTAATCACGTGTCAGGATGGTTTTTAAATCTTTGATTGGATATTGCGAGTATTGGATGTGATGATATGAAAGATAATTGTTGGATATTAACAAAATTAGTCCTTTTTTCAGCTGTGTTTTTTTGGTTGCATGCTTTTCGGTAGACCCAGTTCATAATACAGTTACTGCGTATTTAGTTTGTTTTAAAGTTGCTCTTGTTGAACCCAATAGAACCACTTAATGAGCCATTAATATTTACTTCTTGTGTACAGGGTGCGTTAATGTGTGAGCGAGTGTGATGTCCGTCTACTGTTTTACAAAACAAATGTTTTAAAAAAACAAAACTGTTTTTAATTCAATGAAGCTCTTGCTTCCCCTGGTACATGTCTCTTCATGTAATAAAACATTCACTTAAACATGATATTCATTCAATGTATAACTTCACCTATCTATCTCGAAAGATGATCCACCTTTTGATGAAAACCTTTTGTGCGTGCCATTAAGACGTTATAGTGTAAAAGTATTTTAATGGAGTGATAATCCGTAGATTTGGTTTACACGATTATGATATAGGGTAATTTGGGTGGTTCCGTGTTCATATTATATATGGTTAATGGTTATTTGTACACTATGTAATGAAGCTGTATGTGACGAGTACCATTTTTTACTTGCATGTCCATCACTCTGTGAACAAAGAAAAACTTTCTTACCAAAATACTTCTGTGTAAACCCAACAATTCTTAAATTTATATTCTTAATGAAATGTGATTATCAACCACTTATCTGTAAACTATCCAAATATATAAAACACTGCCTGTACCTTTTCAAATGATATCATGTAAATGTTTAGTAATACTCATGCTTGTATATACCTGTATGTTCTCTGTATCACTTTGTGTGCTTTTTGAGAATAAACTCTGTTCTGCCCGTTCTGTTCTGTTAAGATAAATATATAATTTTGGAGTTTTAAAATGTTTATCTAATCGTTTTAATCGGATGATTGTGATGTATATATAGTTTGTATCAATGAAACAAATTTATGTTATCAGTCATAAAGGCGAACGCGGGTTAAAAATACAAGAAACTGTGTTTTTCTATATGCAAACTAGTAAATGCAATTATTATAAAATTTGTGAATTGTAAATCAATATCTATTTGTAACCGATATTACTTATTTATAAAGTTTATATATTGTAATGTAATTTTAATTTTTATGTTAACATACTAGTACTTTTATATGGAGTAAGCTTGATATCCGTGCATTGTTTAGTCAGTTTATAGTCGAAGTACATGTGGAGAATATAAATGGTAATACATTAACAAGCATCGGTGTTTAAATACCATTTCTAGAATAATTGAGACTTAAAAAACAAGCTCTGGCAAACGTGTTTTGCTTAAAGTATTTCGAATTCAAAAATGAAATTAGTAACCACTTTATGTCTTCGTTATTTATAAGTAAGTTTGTTGTAAATTAATTTGGTATTCAAAACATTTGTACAAAAACGTGGATACACGTCCAATTAAATATCAAAACTATTTCATATTCATTTATTCAACTATAAAACGAAAGCTTCAAAACACGCATAATATCAAGCCGAATCAAAATTAACATTTCTCATGCCAAGGCAACGATTAAATACCAAATTCAAATGTTTGGACGTTATTTCGTAGCTGACAAATATAACCCAGCAAGATGCACGAGACAAATGGCGGGAACTGAGTTCATTCACATTAATCATGAAATTAACCAAATTCACTTAAGTAATACACTCGACGCAAAGTGAGTTACATGAAGTCTTGCGGCGCACGTGCATTGTGACTGGAGTGCTTAGGCGCCATGTTTCATTTCACGAATTGATAGCCGCATTTCAACAGTGATAAACTGTCAAATTAGACGGAAAATAACTCGATAAATATTCTGTCTGATTGGCTAAATCGGGTCGGAAGCATTTTTGGATCCTGGCCTAGAAGGGTTGCCCGAAATTGGTTTCCAAATCAGCACGCATGCTATCGTCTGGAGAAGGATTATTGTCTCCGGTGAAGTTATTTGTTTCAATTTGCTCTACAAAGGTCCCAACCTCATCGCTTAAGCGTTAACCGATCCGGAATTGGAAATATGCGGATTAGATCAAACGAGATCACTAAAAACGAATTCGGAATGAGGTTTACGGATCGCGGCATAATAATTCGAATTCACATCTGTGCGTTTGACGCCTCAGATTTGATTTGAAAACGAGGCTTTGAAGACTGGCCTTTGAGACCATTATGGTCTGCAAATGAACAATGATTACAGACAGAAGTGGTAAAGCAATTAGTTGTACACCTGTTAAATCAAAAAGAGATTTCCACTGGAACGCTGGCTTTCAAACCTTTTGATCAATTGTAACATGGGAAAATGATTGGTGCCAATATGTTGACATGTGTGCATTTTCTTTAATCGGAAAGCATCACGCAAATGTAGTGCATTGTATAATGTTTAACACAACGCACAAGACAATCAATTTTGTATCAAACAAAATCGGTTTTCGTTTCCAGATGACTAGGTCGATGCCCGTTTCATAAAACAGTTTTAAAAAAAAACAATGTTTGTCTCGAGTTATATAAAGCAATTGTATTTGAACCGTGTTCTAAAATCTAACAAAAAAGTCATTGATGTTTTGTAAACTCCTTTTCTAAGAAATCTCAGTTGAAACTTATTAGGTGTTTACTCATTGTCAGTGTCCTCTGTTCTTGAAAAAACCTTAATAGGCTATAAACCAATTAGATGGTGTCCATTGTTTTGTTGGTAGGCCTATTTTGAGAAAGTTTACATTCACGGCAAATATAAGGCCCAAATTTTTCAAAGGAGAAAAGCTATCCTAGTTTAAATAACATATGTGAAGTTATAATGCAATTTTTATTTCTTAACTTGTTTTGTTACTATTCTTATGAACTTTTCGAAATTATAAACGTTGCCTAGAGCAGCCCAACCCTCTGACCCGAGAACATACACTAACCATAATCATCACATATGAGTTAAACAGAATATATGACATGTTTAACCATCAGTTGAATAGGCTCGACACTTGTGTAAGTTTCTCACGCTGATTTAAGGTTTTAAAAAATTTGACAAATCAAATCAAATCATTCATCGTTGACATTTTAAGTGTTGCATCTTTTTTTTCTGTGGTAACTACTATCGTTTCAAATTATATGTCAAAATCGTGACTAGTCCATTGTCAGTTATAATACTTTCTACAGATTTAAACGTGCGATTATTGCAATGGTAACAGCAGTTACATGAAAGTCATATTTCTTTGTCAAATAGTCGATCTTCTTTAATGAAATTGGGCGTGATCAATCAATCAATCAGATAATATCAGTATCGGTATCTAAGCAACATAGAACACCTATATATATGTTATGTTATAGAATTATAAAACCACAATGGAACTTCAAAACATCGTTTCTAATTCGCCCAATTCTGAGCAGGAACTTGTTAGATTACACAAGGGTCCAATTTTAAAGCAATGGTCATATTATTGTCTTATGCTTTCTGTGTACATTAAATACGATGCTGATGAATTGAATACGATGTTCACGAGTTTACTCCGATGTCAATGAGTTGAAAACGATGTTCATTGTTTGAATACGATGTTCAGGGGTCGAATACGATGTTCATGGGTTGAATACCATGTTCACGGGTTGAATACCATGTTCATGGGTTTAATAGGATGTTCATGGGTTTAAGATTATGTTCACGGGTTTAAAATGATGTTCAGGGATGGAATACGATGTTCATGGGTTGAATACGATGTTCAGGGGTTGAATACGATGTTCAGGGGTCGAATACGATGTTCAGGGGTCGAATACGATGTTCACGGATTGAATACGATGTTCAGGGGTTGAATACGATGTAAACGGGTTGAATACGATGTTCATGGGTTGAATACCATGTTCACGGGTTGAATACCATGTTCACGGGTTGAATACCATGTTCATGGGTTTAATAGGATGTTCATGGGTTTAAGATTATGTTCACGGGTTTAAAATGATGTTCAGGGATGGAATACGATGTTCATGGGTTGAATACGATGTTCAGGGGTTGAATACGATGTTCAGGGGTCGAATACGATGTTCAGGGGTCGAATACGATGTTCACGGATTGAATACGATGTTCAGGGGTTGAATACGATGTAAACGGGTTGAATACGATGTTCATGGGTTGAATACCATGTTCACGGGTTGAATACGATGTTCATGGGTTGAATACCATGTTCACGGGTTGAATACCATGTTCATGGGTTTAATACCATGTTCACGGGTTGAATACCATGTTCAGGGGTCGAATACGATGTAAACGGGTTGAATACGATGTTCAGGGATTGAATACGATGTTAACGGGTTGAATACGATGTTCATGGGTTGAATACCATGTTCACGGGTTGAATACGATGTTCATGGGTTGAATACCATGTTCACGGGTTGAATACCATGTTCAGGGGTCGAATACGATGTAAACGGGTTGAATACGATGTTCAGGGATTGAATACGATGTTAACGGGTTGAATACGATGTTCAGGGGTTGAATACGATGTTAACGGGTTGAATACGATGTTCATGGGTTGAATACGATGTTCAGGGGTTGAATACGATGTTCATGGGTACGATGTTCATGGGTTGAATACGATGTTCACGGATTGGTTCATGGGTTGAATACGATGTTCAGGGGTTAAAACGATGCTGACGGGTTGAATACGATATTCAGGGTTTGAATACGATGTTCACGGGTTGAATACGATGTTCATGGGTTAAATACTACGTTCAGTACAGTATTCATGAGGTTATTCAAGGTAACATAATCTGTATTTTCAATAATATTCAAGATACAACAAGGTTGACAGACAGATACATGCAGGATGCAAACGGCGGCCAACTTGGGCCTATTATACATCTTTAACACTAAATAGTACAATAAATGTTAACAGCGCTGTAAGTGTTAAAGTGATGACTATTGTTTTGTAATCAGTTACTTCTATCATAAATGAAATTAAATCAGTTAAATCGTTTCGCCACCACGGACATGTCTAAGTTACATCCAGACAAAATGCTTACTTAAATCGCTTGTCAGCGTACGAATTCGTCGATTTGGGTATCAATTTCCCCTATAATTTAATTTATTCTTGGCGAATTTCCACCTATCATAATTAGACTTCGCAGTGGACGGACTACAGGCGCCGACTGGCCAGTAATCATTCGCCAAGGGGAAGATAACATTCTCGACTGGCGACTAGTAATGGCTGCCTTATCTCCCTTGAGTTGAACAGTCCTCCTTGTTTATAATTTTATCATAAACAATTGGTTTAAAGACGATCGATAGGAAATGAAATCAGTATAACAGGGTCATGACCTTATCGGAGAGAAAGAAACGTAAGAAATTATATCAACATAGCGACATGACATATTTGCAAACCTGGCGCCGTATTAGCCCGGAGCAACAGCTTGACAAAACCAGTCTGTGACGTCATCTCATTAATCGTCTGCTCGTCTGGGCAAGCCGCCATCTTGTTTTATGCGATGTCAAATCAAGCTGAGATGTGATCAGGAGCCTAAGAGTGTAAGAGGCTATTATAGCAATTGACTTAGTTTGCTGTTCCAGAGAAACAGTGCGCTAGACTTTAAATGTAGCTCGAATACGGAAGAGCAAATGTTATGGATGCTATTTTGTGGTCATAAAAATGTTTTACAAACTACAACATTCTTAGTGCCCGAGATGAAAAGGGAGCTGTTCTCTACATGTAGCCTGCCTTTCATTCAGAAAGTCCACACCTGCATGAACCGGTCAAGACAATAAACAGGGGAAAGTATGACCGTACGTTCAATATGTACACATGTACATTATTTAAGCAGCATGTTATTTAGAACCAACACGTTATACGGTGGTCAAAGACATTAATTATTGAGAAAATAGTGATAACAATGTGATACTTTTGAGTTGTGTACCAATATAATCATACCTTTTCTTCTTATTCTACATTATCAAAGTTAAGTTAAACGGGCCTTAATAACGGTTATATGACCAAAATGGTTATGTCATAATAAATTAATTCATTTATTCAAAATGAAAAAGGACTAATAAATCCATATAGACTCGAAACATTTTCAGAGAAGTAGTTCCATTTTTAGGCTATTCGATCAAAAAAAATTTTAAATCGTAGCAGTCTACATTTGTTCCGTTTGATAAGGTGGATTTTAAAAAGAACTAAATTCCAGGTTCCAAGAAATCGGGATAATGTCCCACATTTGACCTTTCTAATTGTTTATTTCCAACAAAACGTGATTTCTGTGATTTCGTGGATGATAACCAATTACTTTTAATAAAGTTGGAGGGTTTTGACGTCGGGCTAGCGGCCCAGCTCTTTTATTAAGACGATCCATGGAGTTTATACCACTAGACCGTTAGACCACTAGACCGTTAGACCACTAGACCGTTAGACCACTAGACCGTTAGACCACTAGACCGTTAGACCACTAGACCGTCAAATCACCTGATCAGCAGACTATCAGAACACCAAGATCACCAAAAACCATCATAACTCACACCAAAAAAACCAGACCGTATCACACCATGAAGACCAACAGACCACTTATCTGGCCACTTGATCACCAGGCTATCTGACCATAAGACGATACCATGGCAAGGAAGCCATCAGACCATTATTTAACGGACACAGATTATTAGACTACCAGATCAACCCAACAGTCAGACCACGTAACCAATCATCACACAATCAAATAATTAGGTCACCATGCCTCCAGACAATCATATCACATACAACCAGACCTTTAGACCACTAGATAACAATAGTATCATAATACTAGACCGTTAGATCACCTTTCTATCAGACAATAGGACCATCAAATCAGACTATCAGATCACCAAACCATCAGACCATGAGATCATGACATCAGAAGACCAACGCACAACCAGACCATGAGATCAAAAGACCAACGCACCACCAGACCATGAGAACAGAAGACCAACGCACCACCAGACCATGAGAACAGAAGACCAACGCACCACCAGACCATGAGATCAAAAGACCAACGCACCACCAGACCATGAGAACAGAAGACTAATGCACCACCAGATCACGAGATCAGAAGACCATCACACCACCAGATCACGAGATCAGAAGACCATCACACCACCAGATCACGAGATCAGAAGACCATCACACCACCAGATCACGAGATCAGAAGACCATCACAAGTTCCAAAAACAGTCCACCAGAGTACCATGAACCATCCAGATAGAATCAGCTGATCTCTGATAGAGCTCCAACAAGTCGTATTCTCAACTTCTAATTACACTACGTATCATATTCGCAGTACCATTGTCATCTCCTAGTGTGAAATACCCCAGCCCCCGATAACATCGGCGTCAGGGTAGCCAGAATGAGGGGTAACCCCTACACTGATGTGTATCTTCCTCATTCATAGACACCGTTCCTTGATATGGCTACCTCCGTCAAGCACCATTGATAGGGGACTCCAGATCCGTATCTCTGGACAGTTCTTATGGACTGACCAAGACTTCATTAAGCGACCAGTGGTTATCGTCTGCTAGATCTCCCCCTTCTTTATCCCCCTTGTCGCCATGAGACGCTCGTCTCCATCACACCAAGGCGCGAGATAGCCGGGGTGGGTCTTTAACCCCCAGTCTTCCATGAGACTGTTTGTGATCCTGATTGCTTGTGTCTCAGCATTGAAAGGGTTAAACACAATGATCGACCATAAAGTTACTTTTAATACATACTGCAGTTTAGATACTTTGAATATGGACTCAGAAACCTCTGTTTTTCACACAAACGCCACCCAATGATCATTTTGTTGAATCAAATATCTTGCCAGAGTAACCCGTCCAAAGCACTTTGGACCATAAAGGTTAAAGGCACTATTCATAACACACTCACAATCTCATTAAACTCAGATCGAAATTAAGCTCCAATTGTACTGACGGGGGGTTTAATTACGATCTCATTTGGAAGACATTAATCACACTCCCAAAAAAGTATAAAAAATTCCAATTCAGTAATACATCTACCTGCAACTGCGCCAAAACGGAACAAATGCTCAATAGCACTACAGTATGAACAACTGATCTGGAGTCTGATTAAGGGAACAGTTCAACAGGTGTAGTTTTTTCCCTCTAAAAATCAAGGTGATGTTATCGTTGTTATCTTTATGTTATTTAAGTATAATTAAAAAACACATTCTATGAGAAACATTTTGATTTAATTCAACTTTATGATAATGAATAGCATGTGCTAAATGCAGACATATTCCCTCCAATTGCCTTTCCACAAAACTGCATTGATCCATGCATGGAAACAATTTAATCTCGACGCGGACTATTTAAAATTCAATTCAAACTGATTATATTTATATATCAACAGAACTCTACCAGAAATACCAGCTTCTGTTGAAAACAAACAGACAAATAAATGTGAAAAACGCATGACAGAAATGAATTACTCCCCTCCAGATCATAAACAATATATAAAGCCATTAAAGAGAAGCAGGGAGACAAAGGAACCTCCTTAATATGTCAAACCTACATTTTCTTGGGTGACGTTTTCATATCGCGTCCGCATGGATGACTTCGCAGTAACGACGAGGGACCGTCTCAAAACTTCTAATTTTAATTTCGGAGTTGACATATTTCGCCATTTCGAGACAGAATACGAAGATAAAACATGTCTCACTGAGTATGTATTATCTATTGAATACGCAAACTCGATCTAACAATAATATTATTATAATAACTACTGTTATTATTGCATGTATATGCTCTTGAACGCGGCGTTAGACTTCCAATCACGTCACCTTTGAGAACAAATATATGACGGATGTCACATGCAGGCGACATCGGGGGGACGGTCGTGGGCGTTTGTGGTTGGGGGAGGGGTGAAGGGGGGATTGGGGGTGACAGGTAAGGCCAATATAGCTGCAGGTAAAATAGATACCAATGTTAGTCGCCATACTGGGCATGTATCATTACTCACATTTACAGCCCTGGGCAGCAAACGCGGTGCATAGCAGACTCCATGTTAAGTGTTTGCCATTGCTTGATGTTGACTTCCAATTTGGCTTTAAAGAATGTGACATGGTGCGACTGAAGTCACACTGCACAAAAAGTATATTTAAAACAAAAGTTTTAAAAAGTTAAAATTGATAACGATAAGCAGAAGACACGAGAAATATTTTCACTCCTTCGTTGATTTCGTTTCTTAACATCAGAAGTTTAGGATGAAACAATTGAATTATCATTGAACAGACATATATATATATAACTTACACAGCATTTATTTCGAGATGTTCCAGGAAAGGGGCATTGAAAAATAGGGTTGCCCCTATATATAGAATAGATATCGCTCCCCGTGACGTAAACAGGATTAATAATAAACATTGTAACATACAATATAACAAGAAATAAATTCTTCTTTTTTGTTTGCCTTATGTTACAGTTTGCAGGCCAATCACTAGTGGAATCAATGTGAAATGCACTGAGTACATTTCACCTGATGAAGTCCTCCAAACGGCGTGTATGTTACAAAGTTGTCAAACAACCTCGTCATTATTAATATATTTGTCACTAAATAAATGTATTCAGTTTGTGGAAAATTTATGACAATAGACTGCAATATGAAAAAATAAATGGTTAATTGTAAACTTCAAAATAGATGATAGCAAACTTTTATCATATCATGCCCAGAATGTCATACCGGCCACCTTAACACATGCTAATGATGAAATGTCGGTTATCAAGAAATATTATATTCAAAACTTTGCTAATGGTCGCAAAATCTAAACCCTCTCCCATTTCCACAGTAGCAGTCTGTAGAATAAAAACTAATATTCCGTTTCAAATCTGTTTTTCTGGGACACAATAATTCATACACTGCAGCAGATCATACACTATCGCTGTTATGGCGGCGCCGATTCGCTATTTGATACATAACCTATTTATCAATGTTGAAGCTCTGGCGAGGATCGGCGATTATTAAAGTAATTGAAATACACTGCGGTTAACAGAAATTGTTTTAACGTTTCCAATTACACCACATGGATTAAACTTGTTTCGAACATGCAGGGAAACATCTCTTTTACAGAAACCACTTATTAAAGTTATTTTAAATCGTTATTAATATATATATATTAATATATATATATATATATATATATATATATATATATATATATATATAAATATATATATATATATATATATATATATATATATATATATATATATATGTAGAACGTTTAGTCAGTTATCTACTTGGCCAAGCGCACATGTAACAAAAGTGGCCAGAAGACCAACCAAGCTATCACTTGAAAATTGCTACGCGCATGAAACAGAGATGTAGTGATACACAATGAATGATTTTTGTAGATAACTGACTAAACTTTCTACATTTATCACGCTCCATTTTACAAATGTTGAGCACTCTACCAATTCGTAACAAGGCCAAACTACACAAAACCAAGTTGGTTTTTGTATTTTGCTTATATATATATATATATATATATATATATATATATATATATATATATATATATATATCTAAATGTAAGAACAGGAAATGTTGAAATTGATTTAAACAATATTTATTCATTATTCATGAGTGGATTGGTAAACAGGCATTACGCCTATATAAATACCTCTCCAGGAAATGTTGAAATTGGTGACATCTATCAGTGTCTTCCACCAGATAAACAGGGGCGGGATAGCGCAATGGTAAGCGTTTTCGTCTCCGCATCAAGAGGTTCGAATCCGGCAATTAGCTCAGCAACGTTGTCGGCTGTAGAGAACTGGTCTACATATAGTAAGATTTGGGTCCAATGCTACACTGAATTTGCTGTAGAGAACTGTTCTACATACATGTATAGTAAGATTTGGGTCCAATGCTACACTGAATTTTAGCGCAGTACCACGTGCACCCATGGTTCACAACTTCCCAGCCCATGCTCGCAGGTTTCACCGCAATGCACAGCCATAGAGGTATTGTGGACTTCTCATTGCAATACTAGCACCCGTGATAAAAGTGACATACTCTTGAGAGCGGCAATAAATATCACTTCACATCACATCACATCCAAGTATACAGCTATCCAAAAGCGAGTGGACAACGTTTCAAAATACAACCCTGAAGAGAAGAACTGTTTATTTCGGATGGAAAATCATTTTCCTTCAAACTTTGTTAATGTTATTGCAAAACATCGTAACAAATATGTACGGTTATATGGAAAAGTAATGTGGGGTAAAAAATCGAAGTGTTTTCAGAAGCTTTGGCACTAAAAAGATCACAATTCATCCTTCACACAACATTATGGTACACGTGGTTTCTCGTGGATAGAGTTAATATCGAGTATGTCCTCCTGGGGCGTTAATACATGCCTGGGCACGACGACGCACATCCTCGGTTACCCATGGTTTTATATATGCTCCGTTACTCTCCACTATATCACCCATGGGAAACCTTATCAGAAAAAATCTGTACTCAAATTACCCGCCCTTGGCCAGCGTGAGCCAATCAAACTGCTACGCAGCTTGGACCTGCGAGCCAATGACAATTCATATCACTTCGTTTCAAAGCAAGCGAGGTCATTGTGTTAGCAATCCGTCACCGGTTATCTCCCTTGGCCATTTCCGTCTTATCCCATTGAGCATTTTCTTTGGTTACTGACTTCGTCACGCCGGCCAAGGGCGGGTAATTTGAGTACAGATTTTTCTGATAAGGTTTCCCATGGGTGATATATTGGAGAGTAACGGAGCATATATAAAACCATGGGTAACCGAGGATGGACGACGCATAGACGTTGTCCAACGTCGAATGGTGTTAGGGTCGATGTTTTTGTTATTCTCTCTGCATTTTAGATAATCTAAACATTTTTGTGAGTGCTTTTGCTGCTATGTGTCTGAATTTGTTACTTTCTATGCTTTTGTGCACGTACCATTTCGTCGTTCTCGATTTAAAAGCATGATTTTCGAATTCATTTTTACCATTTCATGTTTATTGACTAAAGTGCGTTTTGTCGATTGTTTTCGTTTCATTAATATGTAAATTTTTTCATTTTGAATATGGAAAAGCCCTCTTTTTCAATAACATTTTCTTCTGGACATCAATATACAATATGTCACAATTTGTAACTTTTAAAAATACCAAAAGCTGAAAATTTTAAACACCCCCTTATTGTTTTAGCAACACACGATAACTATCCTATTAGAGCAGAGGTTTCTTGGGAATCGTGATTTGATAACCGCTGTAAGGGATCAGGATGCCAGTGCGATGTGCACTCATCCATAAATTTGTTTTGGTAGTGGTGTAGGCAATATGGGATGTAGTCGATAAGAGGACAGGCCGTATGGAGAGAGTATACACTACATGCATTGTGTGATGAAGGAACATGCAGTATGTTTGAAGTAAACATCATTTCAGTGCACCCAGTTTTAAAAAAATAGGACAAAATACCGCCTCGTGGCATTATGTGGCATTAATTTTTTTACCGCTTTTATTACGCACAAACCAACATGCAAAAGAAGTTCAAACATAAAGTAACAGAATTAAAACAATGATCTTTCAGATATTTACAAAATAAAAAAATACATCTGTGTCCTCACACGGTCTAAATGTGAATGATCCAAAAATATTATAAGGTAATGTGCTGTTACAGTCAATAGAAATAGAATAACAGACTGAGTATATACTCTAAAGCATCAGTTGTGTTTATTGGAATAACAATGAATGACCACAGGAAGAAACAATGATTAACAAGAAGACATAGTCATCAACATCCCCCGCCAGAGCCAAGAAATTGGAAAAAGGGCAATAATTCGAAATAATTGTGCATTACTCATTTTCTTTCCATTAAGGTATGTATGCCCTCAAGCAACACACCAATTTTGGTTCTCCTATCTTAAATAGTTTCTGACTTTGGAGACGGAACAAGGGCAAAAACTCTGGGAAAAATAATTGCACGCTTCTGATTTTCGAACTCAATCAAGGTATTGATGCCTTCCAACAACACACCAAATTTGGTAACCCTCTCTTAAACGGTTTCTGAGAAAAGCTGTCTCCTTTGGAGATACCATGAACAAAGTTAAAAAGTACGGAACAAGGGCAATAACTCAAGAACAAATAATTGCGCGCTTCTCATTTTCGGATTCCATCAAGGTATTTATGCCTTCAAAAAACTCATCAAATTTGGTAACCCTATCTTAAACGGTTTCTGAGAAAAGCTGTCCCCTTTATCTCGGACGGACGGACGGACGCACGGAGCCCAAACCTATTTCCCCCGTCCACTTCGTGGCGGGGGATAATAATGAACAACTGTCAACAATAAAACGGTTATCGGTAACAATGTATATAGAAACTTCATTTTTCACTTTATACACCGCTCTCATTAGGAGTGAATGAGTGAGTTTATTTCTGTATGGGGGCCACAGACCCATGGTACAAGTACATTATATTCAATACAGTGTGATACAAGCGCCATAAAATGTAACATTAATCAGTTTAGCATGATACAGCAATATTTTCAAAGTACTTTTTTCGCATTTTCAGACCAAGAAATACATATTTTGCTAAAAGGTTAACAGTTATCGGGTTAATAGATTACATTAATTTCTTTTTTTTTTCCATCGTTGGGTTGGTGCAATAGTAAATGGGAAACATATCATGTCCAAGCTTTGCAAAATATGGACATTTTAAACAGAAGTGATATTCAGATTCTACACATGGTTTAACACAAAAGGGACATAATCATGATTTCGATGAAGATTATATTTCCTACCCTATTCTACAAGAAGAGTGTGGTTGGAGCAACGGAACCGAGATAAGGCTATCCTATAAAGAGGAACAGTTATGACAGATAGATATGGTTCAAATCTAATTTCAGATTTAAAAGTCCGAAAGGTATCTAGTTTTGACATATAACTCTGATTACTAACAAAACGCACCTATCTCTAAACTCTGATATAAAAATTACAAGACATCAAGCATCCTGATTAGTAATAGTAATGTCAGTTAATGCGACTTTCTGTTATATCAATGCTCAATGCCAGGAAGCACAAACTCCGATCGTTCTTCTTTTGGAGTATGAATTGCTTGAAATTGAACCTCATCATTTCAAATAATGCCGAGAGACTATACCAACATGATTTTATCAATAATGTCAACCACTTGACATATTAAACAACAACTATACACGCACACATGACTACCTGTAAAATCAAATGGCAAATTGGGGTTAAATGAAGTAAATATAACGACTTTGTGCCTGTTCATGAAACAATTAAAGCGTAATCTTATATTATATTATATTTATGCATACATGAATATATATGAAACTTACATCACCAACATTAAATAATATCATCATCTTTCCTGATTCATGCGAAAAGGTAAATTTTAGCTAAGATAACAAAAAAAAGTACTGGCTAAGAAATAGCTTATTGAAAAAGATTTCTTAAATCGTAACATGATCCTGCAACCTCTGTCAGATTTGTTAAGTCTCCCTCGGCGCTAAGATAGCTGTACGCAACTATCTATGTATGTCTTGTACATAATATGCTCGCTTATATAGCATTAGCATACTCTCCCCACAGATCTAGAGCTAACCCAAGTCATTTCATCCAAAGTAGACTTGTTATGTGTTGGTCATAGTTTTCGCTTCTAACTAAATCCTCGAGCGACAAAAACGTCATGAACTGTTCTCTTTACTTAATTTCAAATAAATCACTAATTCCTATAAATATATGTACTTCGAAAATGTTTGATAATTATATATATTATATAGTATATGTTCAGGGAAGATATCTTCAAACATAAAAATCTACAACTATGTGGGGGAAAAACTAAATAATAAGCATATTCTCCTCACGTAAGTTACTTATTCCATTCTTCCCACGTAAGCTCTGGTACAGGTGGCGTCCCTCGTGGCTAAAACAGAAGATCCTGATTGGTTGTAACTAAAGGTAGAGACGATGACATCATACAGTATGTTGAAAGGGTACCGTTAAATACCTTTTACTGTTAAAAACATAAAACGTAAAATTTGCTAAAAACGTGCTACTGCATGCCCCTATAAAAGATGCAACACGTACATTTTAAGTTATTTAAAATATGTTCAGTAACATGGAATAAAGATATTTCCATCAGCAGAACCAATATTTAAAGTCGTCAAAGACAACTCAAGTTTAACGCTGTATTGGACCTGCTTATTGAAAATGATTATGACGCCATCTTTCGATGCCAAAATATATTTACCATACATATAACATGAATCTCTAAATCGGAAGGTTTTGGGTATCTCGTATGTCATGGTAACAGTTTGAGATTTAATATCTATCAACTCCAGGAGTTTCTTATGATTTCTATCACGGTTAAGCATTGTAAGTGTTTGATCATCGATCAAGTCAATGATGAAAGTTTCCCTAGAAATATTTCTGATTGATTTTGAATGCATTTTCTTGTCTGTGTTGGAAGACCAATAAATCCGGTTAGATTTATCTTTCTTAAAATAGTTATCTAAAGTGATCTCGGAAATACCAATCCAACTATAACGTTTGTTATTTTTAAACACTTTTCGTATGTTCTTACCACTAAAGGAAACTGACCAGATATCATCCCGTTGAGTAAAATAGTTTATTATGTGGACATATTTTTCCAGCGATCTGATTGGTCGAAATGTCATCACGTGACCGTCGACAAAAAAGCATATTGACTCCAGCCCGAGTCCGACCAAAAGCAATATTGACTTGAGTGACGTCAAACGATTGTTGCATGACGTCAAACGATTGTTGCGTGACGTCATGCTATTGTAACCATGACGTCATCAGTTCCAGCTGTTCAAACCAAATTACATATTTGACTGTATTTCATTGTTTTCTTTTCGTTCCTGTGTCAAATACATAATAAAAAATTATGGACTGGTGATTCGGTCAATACCTGTTTTTATGGACCCGAGAAAACAATATTGACCGCGGACTTCGTCCTTGGTCAATATTGTTTTCTCGGGTCCATAAAAACAGGTATAGACTTCGTCCTTGGTCAATATTGTTTTCTCGGGTCCATTAAAACAGGTATTGACCTCATCACCAGTCTATAATTGTATAATAATGTTCTAGTATTCTTGTGCAACACAACGATTTTGATTTTGTTCTTCAAAATAGTAAATTTATTCTTACCATTAATAAACATTAGGAATATCGCAAAACGACGTGTATAGAAAACCCGACAAGTTTCTAAATGAAACAACACTGATTGTTCGAGTCTAAATTTCAATCCTAACCTAATCCAGCGTTTTACATGTACGTCATACGCATACACACCACGAGAACCGGCATTGATAACAATAGGAGATTCACAGTTTTTATGTCTGATATTCATTAATTTTGTACCACAACGATTGCATTGTGTACGGCAAATGTGCATGCAGGATCTCTTCTCAGCTCCAAATGTTGTGTTCTCTTTCACTTCGTGCCTTTTACCGGAGTTTTTCGACCTAGATTGTACTTTGATCTTTAGCTCACGTGAAGTTGGTACTTCCTGTTCTGTGAGCACTGGGCCAACTGAAGATGACAGAGGAACTCTCTCAGTTGGTACTTCCTGTCATGTGAGCACGGGGCCAACTGAAGATGACAGAGGAACTCTCTCAGTTGGTACTTCCTGTCCTGTGAGCACGGGGCCAACTGAAGATGACAGAGGAACTCTCTCAGTTGGTACTTCCTGTCATGTGAGCACGGGGCCAACTGAAGATGACAGAGGAACTCTCTCAGTTGGTACTTCCTGTCCTGTGAGCACGGGGCCAACTGAAGATGACACAGGAACTCTCTCAGTTGGTACTTCCTGTCCTGTGAGCACGGGGCCAACTGAAGATGACACTCTCTCAGTTGGTACTTCCTGTCCTGTGAGCACGGGGCCAACTGAAGATGATACACGAACTCTCTCAGTTGGTACTTCCTGTCCTGTGAGCACGGGGCCAACTGAAGATGACACTCTCTCAGTTGGTACTTCCTGTCCTGTGAGCACGGGGCCAACTGAAGATGACACAGGAACTCTCTCAGTTGGTACTTCCTGTCCTGTGAGCACGGGGCCAACTGAAGATGACACTCTCTCAGTTGGTACTTCCTGTCCTGTGAGCATGGTGCCAACTGAAGAGGACACTCTCTCAGTTGGTACTTCCTGTCCTGTGAGCATGGTGCCAACTGAAGATGACACAGGAACTCTCTCAGTTGGTACTTCCTGTCCTGTGAGCATGGTGCCAACTGAAGATGATACACGAACTCTCTCAGTTGGTACTTCCTGTCCTGTGAGCATGGTGCCAACTGAAGATGACACTCTCTCAGTTGGTACGTCCTGTCCTGTGAGCATGGTGCCAACTGAAGATGATACACGAACTCTCTCAGTTGGTACTTCCTGTCCTGTGAGCATGGTGCCAACTGAAGATGACACTCTCTCAGTTGATATTGTCTGCTGTCCCTTCCTTCCTTGACCCTTTCTTTCCATCTCCTGGAACATGTATTTACTTCTACTGTATAATCGACATCCGTGTTTACAATGATCAACTGAATGTCCAGGGCGTTCATCACCATCATGTTCATCATCATCATCATCATCATCATCATCATCACTTTCACAGACACAATTGGTGTGACATAGTAATACAACGTCACAGTCGCGTTTCTCCAGCACACATTTTAAGAAATCTTGATATCGAATGCTTGGAATATGACAATCATCCTCTACCAGTCTCCATAAAGAACTGGTAAGTTTATCTTCCAGTTTTTCATCCATACCAGCTTCTACAGAATCTGTGGAACCAGTTGACAGGAATACTGGAAGAGTCAGTGACAAGCACAGGGCGACAAGCACGATGTACATTGTTCTTGGTGTCAATCAGTAACGATCTGAGTTCATTCTACAATACCCTTATACAAGGGCCTTAATTGCTTCTTCAAAGTAGTGGACTTGTACATCCAAACCAGTATAAAGTGATCAGAAGCTTTCTTTTCCTTTCCAAGGAAACCTCTCAGTTGCGCATATCGCTATGTCATGTGATATTTAAATCGGTAAATCGAGCTTTTTTTCGTTTCGAAATATAAATGTCCACTCATTATGTTTGATTTATGTGTAACTGTATTTAATTGACATTCAACTAATATGATAAAAAGGTAACCATTATATGGATGTATATATCATGTACAAACTCAAGTTTATATTTCATATGACAAATCTATAATCAACTGTATACAATCTTAATCATGAAATTATGAAAATCATGTAAACTGTTCTGAAAAACAATGTACCATTGTTAAAAAGAAATGATCAATACAGCTTCACCTCTCAGATATTGTATATGTATATTTTATATTGTATTTGTATGTATATTGTATTTTTGGAACAGTGTTAAAAATACATTATTTTGAAAAATAATTACAGCCATGCCCTAAGACTCCATCTTTCACAGAACTAAAACGGTGTCCCGCAAAACTGTTTATTCATTCATTCATTCAACAACCGGCTCTTGTTATCCTTATGTTCCATGAAGCTATCACTTTTGAGACTTGCTGACTACGATATAAACTATATTTTGACGTGATTATAACTCGAGAGGTTCGAGACTGTGCATTTAAACCACAGGCCAAGTTAAGCGCAAATGTGCTCCTCAATAGAGATGAACGACCAGTTCTCACTTTGTTCGCGCATACGGAAAACTGGTCGTTCATTTCTGTTGCGGAGCATATTTGCGCTAAACTTGGCCTGTGCATTAAACACCTCAGATGAAATGATCCTGAGAACATGATGTAAGTTGGATTGTTGATGTTCTTATCTTTATTGATTCGCGACTGTGTTCTTAAAACTATTGATACAGTTATATTGTGGAAATACTGTAAAATATGTATATTGAAGAGCTTATTGTTCAATAAGTTAGCGATTCTGCCTTTAACACTTCAGATGAAATATCCTCAGCAAATATTGTCAGGTTGAATGTTGACGTGCCGATTCTTCTCCCATTGGCTATACACGGAATCGTGCACTGAAATAAGACTTTTCGCCTGAAGGACCTTCCTTTTAAGATTCACAGAATGTTTTTAACTTCTCTTCAACTTCAATCTTCCATCAATGTCCTCTTTTTGTGTCTAGTTCATCTTTGAACTTTAGGAAACATGCTTGATGGGGGATGGTTGATGTGCTTTGAACACGAAATCTAGCTTGTTTCGTTTTTTAAAAATCTACATTCAAATGCTTAACACATTTTCTTAAAATTCATTTATTTTCAACTTTAAAAGATGAATGCACTTTGATGAGGATTTCAGTTAAAGAAAATTAAGAAACTAATATCCCTCATATTTCGTAATTCTCTCATGTCTTGATTTTGAATGAGTGAGTTATTGTTACATAACGATAATGAATTTAACACATGCTTAGTTCAGCTTAGTTCACTAGTTGAACAACAGGTTTCATCGCAATTTAAGGCCCCAGGTTTTGCGGGCTTTCTCCCTGTAGCAATACCATGTGAAATACTTAACATTAATGAAAATACCTCACTTGAATTTCACGCATGAAAAAACAGTTTGAAACAATTTCTCTTCTTTTCTTAATAATAATAATCGTTTGTAGTTTCTTATAGATCGTCATTTTAATAATTTTATGTGCTTTCAGACAGCACTAGACTTTCTAAGATATACCTTATAAGAGGCACCTTGATAATATACAGGCATAGTGCAGGAATACTTCACCTCTAAAATTGTGTTTGATTTATTTAATTTTGTTTTACATTGGTTTCCCCATCTGATATTTGTTGCAATATACATGTTCATCGTGAAGCATACACAAACAATTCAGACTGGTATATATGTAAGATCTAGTTTGCAGGTATATCAGTTTCATGACACTGAATTTGCAAAGTTCAATCGTTTGCAATTTCTAGCATTCTGTAGAGTTGACATCATCTACCACTCTCAGTGTGTCTGTCTGGATAATGCTTGGAAAGAGCACCAACATGAACTAATTTGGGCTGCCTATTATGACTTGTAAAGGCAATGTGTTAGCATGCTCGGTAATGTCTTCATAGATATGTTGGATACTTCCAATATATATATATATATATATATATATATATATATATATATATATATATATATATATATATATATATATATATCTTATCTTTACTGCTCATAGCATAGCTTTTATACATATAATGTTAAATCGATATATCCTTTACTAAGGCCCCCCATTCCACCGAACAGCGACCCATATGCGACAGTGCGCGATCGCTGCGAACTAACCGGTCGTAGCGGTCACAGACATTTAGGCGATCAATTTTCAACAATTATACCACTGCTACCAAAAAGTGATTTATAGCGAGCACGTTGAGACAGAGTTGAGACTGATATGATTGGTCACATCGACTCCAAAACGACCATGGCGACTTTTCACATGACCGCATTGGGACGTATGCGACTTCATCACAACTTTCCAACGTCCAACGTAAAACCGCGACCGTCCGCAGTCATGTCATTCTGGGTCTCACCAGCATACAGATAGTACCTAGATAAGATGGAAAATGAAATGGCCCTGGTCCAGAACTGCCAATCATTCTTTCATGTTAAGTGTAGACATATTGCAATTATGGAGTATTTGTTTTGTTTATAGGTGTACAAAAGTGATGAAGTTAGTATGATACTATTAGTTCAAGATATCATGCTCTGGTATGACAACACTAATCTTTTTCGGACTTTTTTGACTGGGGGTTTCTCTTACTTAGTTATAATTTAACTCTGGAACAGTTCAGTACTCCATTACTCCATTAAGAAATTTATGAACTATATTTCAGGCAGCGCTAGACTACCTGTTTGGGAAGAGGCTTTGGGATAAATGAATGAGAAAGAAGGCTCCCACCTTCGAAACATGTAACTTACAATATTCTATATGTTATATATTAGTCTTTCTGCGTATCTATGTGCGTTGATGGCGGCTCTATCCTCCCTCTTTACGAAATTTATGGAATGAACAATTATTATTTTCACAATAGATGTGTACAATTTACAACATTGGCGTACAATCATATTTTATGACAGTCATGTGTACAAATACTACTGGTATGTCACAAGTGTACCACGACTACACATTCCATCTTCCCACGGCAAGGTGAAAATGTATCGAGATCTCTCCATTTTTAACCTTGCCTTCAACCCAGGCAGAGGTGGTGAAACGAATCAGCGACACCAGTTGTGATCACGAGTTACGCCCCTTACCATCTGCTAACATACCAGTCTGATTAAAATCGACCTTGTTCCGAGGAATGAAATTTGCAAAATTTTGCATCTGCCGGGATACGAACAGGTTCTGTAGATTCCTCGCCACAAGGTCTGAGAACACCCCGTATAGGCGTGTGTTCAGAACCAGTTTAGCGCAGCCTAAACCCAGTCAAATAGCTGACCAATCACATCATAGTATTTAAACGGTTGCGGTTTTGAAAGCATTCGGAACAGACAAAAGGATAGCTGTTTGGAGTTATCTGCCCCTGTTTCTCGCACCGAAAGCATTTGTTGGGCATCTTTTGATTGGCTAGCTGAATTGCGCCCGAACACGCTAGTGTACGGGGTGCTTTCAGACGGTTTGGCGTGGAAACCCACGAACGAGTTCGTATCCCGGTAGATGCACTATTTTGCATTTTTTATTCCACGGAAAACCGTCGATTTTAATCAGACTGCTAACATACAGCCAATGAATTCGCCGTTTACATTCGGTATCAATTCAAAATAGCGACGATCGACACAGACACAGAGGCAATACAACTGTCTTCTGATTGGCTTATCCGATTAGTCTGCAGTACGTTAAAATCTTAGCACTGAAAATGCGAGGGTTGAGGTCAAGGGCGGAAGGAGAAGATATGGAAATCTTTTCATTACGCCTGTGATGTTGTGAAGATGACCCATCCATGAACCTATTGAACCAGGTGACTAATTCACATTTTGAACCAAGGAAGCCGCCCTACCTCTTCTTGGCCGATGACGCCTTTGCCTTGAGAATATTCTTCATATCCAAGAGGAATATGACCTTGTAAGAAGTGATCTACAACTACTGTATATCAAGGGGAAGATGTTTTGTAGTGAATGCCTTCTACTATCGCATGTTGATCTAAACCGGTCGTGGTACGGTCATGGTGGGGTCTCGGTGCGATCCTGATCCGTTCACAGAGGCATCGCCATTGATTACTTATTTGTCGTGGGAATACTCATGATTGGCCCCATTCAAACCATTGATAAAAAAAACGCAGTCGCTATGGGATCGCACTTAGGTTTTAGAGCGCTCGCAACTGATTGCACTATTTGGTCGCCAGTTAAAAAATAGTGCGAACGTACTGCGAGTTGACACGATCGAGTTGCGAGTTCAAACGACTGACAAACGACCGTACCAACCCCCATTGAGACCAATACGAGCGCATAACGAGCGAATTTGCGAGCAAGACATCAGTCGCATCGATCGCAGAAATTGTGCGATTTTTGAAAACAGACAATCGAAATCGCAAACGCCTCTGCGACAATATGCGACTCATAGCGAGTAAAGGAGATGCTTGTTGAGAGCAGTGGGATCTTCCTAAGACTTCAGTGCGATGTCAGTGGGATCTTCCTAAGACTTCAGTGCGATGTCAGTGGGATCTTCCCAAGACTTCAGTGCGATGTCAGCGGGATCTTCCTAAGACTTCAGTGCGATGTCAGCGGGAGTGAGTGAGAGTGTGCACGATCAAGAAACCAAAATCGATCGCAATGGAGTCGTATGCTCGGTGGGTATAACCAATCGACTACTTCCACAAGTTTAAACACTCGTCCTTAAAATGACATGTAATTAATTACTTAACTGAAGGTGAGACAAAAATACTGCGTAAAAAGTAACTAATTCACGAATCTCTTTTATCGATTTACAAATTACGACCAAATTAAGGAATATTGTCAGATGTATGTCAAGGAGAAAGCGAAAGGAAGATTTTCGTCGGGCAACCTTTCATGAAATTTGTTTAACAAAAACGCACTCTCTGAGAATGAATGGACGAAACAAAAATCATGTAACAAAGTCGTCAGGAAGGTACTGAAGGCACCTTTGATGTTTTAATCACTAATGACTGGAGTTATGTTTGCTTATATTGACGAGGACACGTGTTTTACTGTGAAATTAAGCTAGACTTGCCTTGCCTAAATAAATAAATAAATAACTTAAATAAATAAATAATTATAATAAAGTGTTGATAATCTGCTTACTGTGTGTTGTATTCAGTACACATTGCATAACATAAGACTTGTCTGTTTTCATTTAAATTTGCGTGTACCAATATCCAGTATTCTAGTTGTTCACTCATATTAGCATCTACAGAATCTGTGGAACCAGTTGACAGGAATACTGCAAGAGTCAGTGGCAAGCATGATGTACATTGTTCTTGATTGTTCAGTAAAGATCTGAGTTACTTACAATACCACTGTACAAAAGGACATTTGCTTCTTCAAAGTACAGCCAGACCAATAAAAGACTTTAAAGTGATCAACAGCTCTCTCTGTCTTCCAATCAAATATCCCAACTACACACACCGACATGTGATATTTCAGTAGCAAGCAAGCAAAACTATTTCATTGGTAAATTAAGCCTTTTTTCGAAATATAAATATCCAATCATTATGATTGATATAAATCTAATTTTATTTCATTGACATTCTATACATTTCATACCAGTATTAACCTTTAAGGCGATCTGAAGCTTTCTGTTTCTTTCCAAATAAACATCTCAATTATGCACATATCCTTATTGTCATATGATATTCAAATATGTGTCAATGAAATCGCTTGTAATATTTCATTGGTAAAACAAGCCTTTTGGTTGTCATTCGAAATATATATATTTACACTCATTATGATTGATTTATGTGTAATTGTATTTTACGATGAAAGGGTATTACTGACCATCTATACTGATTGATATATTAATATCATTAAGAAAAATCAACTTTATATTGCATATTGCAAATCTGTAGAAATATATCTTAAGGAACGTTTTGTAATTGGATACAATCTTTACAATGAAGATTAATGAACATTTAATATTGGTTCTGAAAAGCAATATACATCTTTTTTATTTATTAGAAAAGTTCAAACATTACATCTTCACCCAGTATACATATTTTCTTATTTTCAGAATGAAATCTCAAAAGTGATCGCCATAGCTTATGTCGTTATGCTTCACTTACAGGAAAGTGAAAGTGGAAATGAAAGAAGAAACTATCTTGAGAAATTAACCTCCTCGAAACAACCCTATGTAAACATAAGTTTTGATATCTTGAAAACTTATTCAAAATACTAACACAATAATGAATAACTACCAGGTACAGAGGGCGCTCTAACTATATAGTGCTGTATGATGTGCAAGGTCCACCGATCAAAACGAAACGTGAGTCACAGGTCTCGTTAGAACTGAACACTTGCTTGTAGAATTGTTCTGTAGAACACGTCCGGAGGAAGAGCGACATCATTCCGTATATACTACATATATCTTATATATGTTTTGAGTAACAGGCACTGAAAAGTTTCAGTGTGCATAATATAAGTAATGAATGATATGAAATAATAATATAATAATGAATAAATAAAACTTCCCAACAAAAATGGAGACAGAACAACGTTGCCCTCGTGGAACTAAATCTATTGAACATAACACGATCTCTGCACATTGTTTTACAACAATATTTCAATAAAAAAAAATGAAAACTCGGAACTCTTTCGATCTTAAAACGTTTAAAGAAAAGTGACATATAACAAATTTCTGTTCAAAGATCAAAGGCTAAATTAAAAACAAATGATCGAGGATTGAGAACGAAGGAAGAAAAGCGTGAAAGATGAAACCCTTAAAGGATAGAACGATCATTCATAGTCAGTTTATGCAGTTGATATGCCTTTGTGAAGAAATTGAAAGAAAACATTAGCTCTCAAGCTTGCAGAGTTACTTGTCCTTGAGGATTAAAGAGTAATTCATTGTAATTCTTCTCACAGAGAGGCAGTCGTTGTGCGTCCTATATATGGCATATTTGGTCCTACAGTTTAACAAGTCCTCCTCAGTGGTGAGGTCCTGGGGCGGGTCCAGCGGTGAGGTCCTTGGGCGGGTCCAGTGGTAAGGTCCTGGGGCGGGTCCAGTGGTGAGGTCCTGGGGCGGGTCCAGCGGTAAGATCCTGGAGCGGGTCCAGTGGTAAGGTCATTGGGCGGGTCCAGTGGTGATGTCCTGGGGCGGGTCAAGTGGTGATGTCCTGGGGCGGGTCCAGTGGTGATGTCCTTGGGCGGGTCCAGTGGTAAGTCCTGGGGCGAGTCCAGCGGTAAGATCCTGGAGTGGGTCCAGTGGTAAGGTCATTGGGCGGGTCCAGTGGTGATGTCCTGGGGCGGGTCAAGTGGTGATGTCCTAGGGCGGGTCCAGTGGTGATGTCCTTGGGCGGGTCAAGTGGTGATGTCCTTGGGCGGGTCCAGTGGTGATGTCCTGGGGCGGGTCCAGTGGTGATGTCCTGGGGCGGGTCCAGTGGTGATGTCCTGGGGCGGGTCTAGCTGTAAGTTCCTTGGGCGGGTCCAGTGGTGATGTCCTGAGGCGGGTCCAGTGGTGAGGTCCTTGGGCGGGTCCATTGGTGATGTCCTGGGGCGGGTCCAGATGTGTGGTCCTGGGGCGGGTCCAGTGGTGATGTTCTAGGGCGGGTCTAGCGGTAAGTTCCTTGGGCGGGTCCAGTGGTGAGGTCAAGGGGCGGGTCTAGCGGTAAGTTCCTTGGGCGGGTCCAGTGGTGAGGTCCTGGGGCGGGTCCAGTGGTAAGGTCCTGGGGCGGGTCCATTGGTGATGTCCTAGGGCGGGACCAGAGGGCGGGTCAGGGGTTCGAAGGGTGATATTTGAAAATGAAAAGTCAAAATACTATATTATATATTATATACACATTTTCTTAAAATTCATTTATTTTCAACTTTAAAAGATGAATGCACTTTGATGAGGATTTCAGTTAAAGAAAATTAAGAAACTAATATCCCTCATATTTCGTAATTCTCTCATGTCTTGATTTTGAATGAGTGAGTTATTGTTACATAACGATAATGAATTTAACACATGCTTAGTTCAGCTTAGTTCACTAGTTGAACAACAGGTTTCATCGCAATTTAAGGCCCCAGGTTTTGCGGGCTTTCTCCCTGTAGCAATACCATGTGAAATACTTAACATTAATGAAAATACCTCACTTGAATTTCACGCATGAAAAAACAGTTTGAAACAATTTCTCTTCTTTTCTTAATAATAATAATCGTTTGTAGTTTCTTATAGATCGTCATTTTAATAATTTTATGTGCTTTCAGACAGCACTAGACTTTCTAAGATATACCTTATAAGAGGCACCTTGATAATATACAGGCATAGTGCAGGAATACTTCACCTCTAAAATTGTGTTTGATTTATTTAATTTTGTTTTACATTGGTTTCCCCATCTGATATTTGTTGCAATATACATGTTCATCGTGAAGCATACACAAACAATTCAGACTGGTATATATGTAAGATCTAGTTTGCAGGTATATCAGTTTCATGACACTGAATTTGCAAAGTTCAATCGTTTGCAATTTCTAGCATTCTGTAGAGTTGACATCATCTACCACTCTCAGTGTGTCTGTCTGGATAATGCTTGGAAAGAGCACCAACATGAACTAATTTGGGCTGCCTATTATGACTTGTAAAGGCAATGTGTTAGCATGCTCGGTAATGTCTTCATAGATATGTTGGATACTTCCAATATATATATATATATATATATATATATATATATATATATATATATATATATATATATATATATATATATATATATATATCTTATCTTTACTGCTCATAGCATAGCTTTTATACATATAATGTTAAATCGATATATCCTTTACTAAGGCCCCCCATTCCACCGAACAGCGACCCATATGCGACAGTGCGCGATCGCTGCGAACTAACCGGTCGTAGCGGTCACAGACATTTAGGCGATCAATTTTCAACAATTATACCACTGCTACCAAAAAGTGATTTATAGCGAGCACGTTGAGACAGAGTTGAGACTGATATGATTGGTCACATCGACTCCAAAACGACCATGGCGACTTTTCACATGACCGCATTGGGACGTATGCGACTTCATCACAACTTTCCAACGTCCAACGTAAAACCGCGACCGTCCGCAGTCATGTCATTCTGGGTCTCACCAGCATACAGATAGTACCTAGATAAGATGGAAAATGAAATGGCCCTGGTCCAGAACTGCCAATCATTCTTTCATGTTAAGTGTAGACATATTGCAATTATGGAGTATTTGTTTTGTTTATAGGTGTACAAAAGTGATGAAGTTAGTATGATACTATTAGTTCAAGATATCATGCTCTGGTATGACAACACTAATCTTTTTCGGACTTTTTTGACTGGGGGTTTCTCTTACTTAGTTATAATTTAACTCTGGAACAGTTCAGTACTCCATTACTCCATTAAGAAATTTATGAACTATATTTCAGGCAGCGCTAGACTACCTGTTTGGGAAGAGGCTTTGGGATAAATGAATGAGAAAGAAGGCTCCCACCTTCGAAACATGTAACTTACAATATTCTATATGTTATATATTAGTCTTTCTGCGTATCTATGTGCGTTGATGGCGGCTCTATCCTCCCTCTTTACGAAATTTATGGAATGAACAATTATTATTTTCACAATAGATGTGTACAATTTACAACATTGGCGTACAATCATATTTTATGACAGTCATGTGTACAAATACTACTGGTATGTCACAAGTGTACCACGACTACACATTCCATCTTCCCACGGCAAGGTGAAAATGTATCGAGATCTCTCCATTTTTAACCTTGCCTTCAACCCAGGCAGAGGTGGTGAAACGAATCAGCGACACCAGTTGTGATCACGAGTTACGCCCCTTACCATCTGCTAACATACCAGTCTGATTAAAATCGACCTTGTTCCGAGGAATGAAATTTGCAAAATTTTGCATCTGCCGGGATACGAACAGGTTCTGTAGATTCCTCGCCACAAGGTCTGAGAACACCCCGTATAGGCGTGTGTTCAGAACCAGTTTAGCGCAGCCTAAACCCAGTCAAATAGCTGACCAATCACATCATAGTATTTAAACGGTTGCGGTTTTGAAAGCATTCGGAACAGACAAAAGGATAGCTGTTTGGAGTTATCTGCCCCTGTTTCTCGCACCGAAAGCATTTGTTGGGCATCTTTTGATTGGCTAGCTGAATTGCGCCCGAACACGCTAGTGTACGGGGTGCTTTCAGACGGTTTGGCGTGGAAACCCACGAACGAGTTCGTATCCCGGTAGATGCACTATTTTGCATTTTTTATTCCACGGAAAACCGTCGATTTTAATCAGACTGCTAACATACAGCCAATGAATTCGCCGTTTACATTCGGTATCAATTCAAAATAGCGACGATCGACACAGACACAGAGGCAATACAACTGTCTTCTGATTGGCTTATCCGATTAGTCTGCAGTACGTTAAAATCTTAGCACTGAAAATGCGAGGGTTGAGGTCAAGGGCGGAAGGAGAAGATATGGAAATCTTTTCATTACGCCTGTGATGTTGTGAAGATGACCCATCCATGAACCTATTGAACCAGGTGACTAATTCACATTTTGAACCAAGGAAGCCGCCCTACCTCTTCTTGGCCGATGACGCCTTTGCCTTGAGAATATTCTTCATATCCAAGAGGAATATGACCTTGTAAGAAGTGATCTACAACTACTGTATATCAAGGGGAAGATGTTTTGTAGTGAATGCCTTCTACTATCGCATGTTGATCTAAACCGGTCGTGGTACGGTCATGGTGGGGTCTCGGTGCGATCCTGATCCGTTCACAGAGGCATCGCCATTGATTACTTATTTGTCGTGGGAATACTCATGATTGGCCCCATTCAAACCATTGATAAAAAAAACGCAGTCGCTATGGGATCGCACTTAGGTTTTAGAGCGCTCGCAACTGATTGCACTATTTGGTCGCCAGTTAAAAAATAGTGCGAACGTACTGCGAGTTGACACGATCGAGTTGCGAGTTCAAACGACTGACAAACGACCGTACCAACCCCCATTGAGACCAATACGAGCGCATAACGAGCGAATTTGCGAGCAAGACATCAGTCGCATCGATCGCAGAAATTGTGCGATTTTTGAAAACAGACAATCGAAATCGCAAACGCCTCTGCGACAATATGCGACTCATAGCGAGTAAAGGAGATGCTTGTTGAGAGCAGTGGGATCTTCCTAAGACTTCAGTGCGATGTCAGTGGGATCTTCCTAAGACTTCAGTGCGATGTCAGTGGGATCTTCCCAAGACTTCAGTGCGATGTCAGCGGGATCTTCCTAAGACTTCAGTGCGATGTCAGCGGGAGTGAGTGAGAGTGTGCACGATCAAGAAACCAAAATCGATCGCAATGGAGTCGTATGCTCGGTGGGTATAACCAATCGACTACTTCCACAAGTTTAAACACTCGTCCTTAAAATGACATGTAATTAATTACTTAACTGAAGGTGAGACAAAAATACTGCGTAAAAAGTAACTAATTCACGAATCTCTTTTATCGATTTACAAATTACGACCAAATTAAGGAATATTGTCAGATGTATGTCAAGGAGAAAGCGAAAGGAAGATTTTCGTCGGGCAACCTTTCATGAAATTTGTTTAACAAAAACGCACTCTCTGAGAATGAATGGACGAAACAAAAATCATGTAACAAAGTCGTCAGGAAGGTACTGAAGGCACCTTTGATGTTTTAATCACTAATGACTGGAGTTATGTTTGCTTATATTGACGAGGACACGTGTTTTACTGTGAAATTAAGCTAGACTTGCCTTGCCTAAATAAATAAATAAATAACTTAAATAAATAAATAATTATAATAAAGTGTTGATAATCTGCTTACTGTGTGTTGTATTCAGTACACATTGCATAACATAAGACTTGTCTGTTTTCATTTAAATTTGCGTGTACCAATATCCAGTATTCTAGTTGTTCACTCATATTAGCATCTACAGAATCTGTGGAACCAGTTGACAGGAATACTGCAAGAGTCAGTGGCAAGCATGATGTACATTGTTCTTGATTGTTCAGTAAAGATCTGAGTTACTTACAATACCACTGTACAAAAGGACATTTGCTTCTTCAAAGTACAGCCAGACCAATAAAAGACTTTAAAGTGATCAACAGCTCTCTCTGTCTTCCAATCAAATATCCCAACTACACACACCGACATGTGATATTTCAGTAGCAAGCAAGCAAAACTATTTCATTGGTAAATTAAGCCTTTTTTCGAAATATAAATATCCAATCATTATGATTGATATAAATCTAATTTTATTTCATTGACATTCTATACATTTCATACCAGTATTAACCTTTAAGGCGATCTGAAGCTTTCTGTTTCTTTCCAAATAAACATCTCAATTATGCACATATCCTTATTGTCATATGATATTCAAATATGTGTCAATGAAATCGCTTGTAATATTTCATTGGTAAAACAAGCCTTTTGGTTGTCATTCGAAATATATATATTTACACTCATTATGATTGATTTATGTGTAATTGTATTTTACGATGAAAGGGTATTACTGACCATCTATACTGATTGATATATTAATATCATTAAGAAAAATCAACTTTATATTGCATATTGCAAATCTGTAGAAATATATCTTAAGGAACGTTTTGTAATTGGATACAATCTTTACAATGAAGATTAATGAACATTTAATATTGGTTCTGAAAAGCAATATACATCTTTTTTATTTATTAGAAAAGTTCAAACATTACATCTTCACCCAGTATACATATTTTCTTATTTTCAGAATGAAATCTCAAAAGTGATCGCCATAGCTTATGTCGTTATGCTTCACTTACAGGAAACTGAAAGTGGAAATGAAAGAAGAAACTATCTTGAGAAATTAACCTCCTCGAAACAACCCTATGTAAACATAAGTTTTGATATCTTGAAAACTTATTCAAAATACTAACACAATAATGAATAACTACCAGGTACAGAGGGCGCTCTAACTATATAGTGCTGTATGATGTGCAAGGTCCACCGATCAAAACGAAACGTGAGTCACAGGTCTCGTTAGAACTGAACACTTGCTTGTAGAATTGTTCTGTAGAACACGTCCGGAGGAAGAGCGACATCATTCCGTATATACTACATATATCTTATATATGTTTTGAGTAACAGGCACTGAAAAGTTTCAGTGTGCATAATATAAGTAATGAATGATATGAAATAATAATATAATAATGAATAAATAAAACTTCCCAACAAAAATGGAGACAGAACAACGTTGCCCTCGTGGAACTAAATCTATTGAACATAACACGATCTCTGCACATTGTTTTACAACAATATTTCAATAAAAAAAAATGAAAACTCGGAACTCTTTCGATCTTAAAACGTTTAAAGAAAAGTGACATATAACAAATTTCTGTTCAAAGATCAAAGGCTAAATTAAAAACAAATGATCGAGGATTGAGAACGAAGGAAGAAAAGCGTGAAAGATGAAACCCTTAAAGGATAGAACGATCATTCATAGTCAGTTTATGCAGTTGATATGCCTTTGTGAAGAAATTGAAAGAAAACATTAGCTCTCAAGCTTGCAGAGTTACTTGTCCTTGAGGATTAAAGAGTAATTCATTGTAATTCTTCTCACAGAGAGGCAGTCGTTGTGCGTCCTATATATGGCATATTTGGTCCTACAGTTTAACAAGTCCTCCTCAGTGGTGAGGTCCTGGGGCGGGTCCAGCGGTGAGGTCCTTGGGCGGGTCCAGTGGTAAGGTCCTGGGGCGGGTCCAGTGGTGAGGTCCTGGGGCGGGTCCAGCGGTAAGATCCTGGAGCGGGTCCAGTGGTAAGGTCATTGGGCGGGTCCAGTGGTGATGTCCTGGGGCGGGTCAAGTGGTGATGTCCTGGGGCGGGTCCAGTGGTGATGTCCTTGGGCGGGTCCAGTGGTAAGTCCTGGGGCGAGTCCAGCGGTAAGATCCTGGAGTGGGTCCAGTGGTAAGGTCATTGGGCGGGTCCAGTGGTGATGTCCTGGGGCGGGTCAAGTGGTGATGTCCTAGGGCGGGTCCAGTGGTGATGTCCTTGGGCGGGTCAAGTGGTGATGTCCTTGGGCGGGTCCAGTGGTGATGTCCTGGGGCGGGTCCAGTGGTGAGGTCCTGGGGCGGGTCCAGTGGTGATGTCCTGGGGCGGGTCTAGCTGTAAGTTCCTTGGGCGGGTCCAGTGGTGATGTCCTGAGGCGGGTCCAGTGGTGAGGTCCTTGGGCGGGTCCATTGGTGATGTCCTGGGGCGGGTCCAGATGTGTGGTCCTGGGGCGGGTCCAGTGGTGATGTTCTAGGGCGGGTCTAGCGGTAAGTTCCTTGGGCGGGTCCAGTGGTGAGGTCAAGGGGCGGGTCTAGCGGTAAGTTCCTTGGGCGGGTCCAGTGGTGAGGTCCTGGGGCGGGTCCAGTGGTAAGGTCCTGGGGCGGGTCCATTGGTGATGTCCTAGGGCGGGACCAGAGGGCGGGTCAGGGGTTCGAAGGGTGATATTTGAAAATGAAAAGTCAAAATACTATATTTGGAAATAGAAATGTGAGAAAAACGTTTTCTCGTTTAATTTGTTTTCCTCGAAATATGCAATTTGATTTTGTGAAAGCAATTAACCTTAACATAGTGATATATGAAGAAGAGCAAATCAGAGATTAAAACCGAAAATAGTTTGTTTGTGTTATTAACATCAGACATATTCGAAGGAAAAACTCTAATTACCAAGACCCTTAACAGTCATAATAAAGCTGTGCTCTTTGAAATAACTCGTTCGATGTAAAGATATAGTCGATGTAACATGTTACATCATTGAATAAAAAGCAGGGATATTATATGTAGTATCTCTTTTACAGACAGGGTTTTTGTTAGAAACGCAAAAGTCGTCATAGTAGAACAAATGTTAGGTGGGATCGACAATCTGAAGGGAACAAACTCTGTGAGAAGAGAATGCGCGCATATAAGAAACACAAGGCAAATTATTACTGATTTTATTCAGAGGAGACCAGTTAATTAAAGTCAGTTTCTGGTATAAAATCCAATCATTTTGTATATTAAAAACCTTCGATATGAAGATTTTAAGAATATTTAGGGGAAATGTCACATTCATTTCATTTTGTCCTTAAATATCAAGATTTATTGATGTGGTTGTGTGGTGATTTTTTTTTAATTATACATGAGGTATAAGTTGTTTGAAGTGCAAATGTCACATTTATTTCATATTTTTCAAAAATATCAAATTGTCTACGTATCGGATTCATCATTGAATATTGTCTTGACGAAATGAAAATGTCATATCTCTCCTTTCTTCCAATCATTTATACTAACCGTAGGAGTCAAATTTTCACCACACACAAAAAATTAAAAAGAAAATACCATTTCATTAATAGCAATTTGAAACGGATAATAGCCAATACTCGCCATAGTGACAACATTGATGAATCGGTTATGTATCGAATAGCGAATCGGCGCCGCCATAACAGCGATACTTTATGGCTGAGTGTCATTTATAAATTATTGTCTCTCAGAAAAACAGATTTGGCACGGAATATTAATAGCGAGTTTTAAATCCGGAGACTGCTACTGTGGAAAGGGGGGAAAGGGGGCAGATTTTGAGACCATTTAACACCGACCCGATCATCAGCGAACGTTTATGAAATATAATGTTTCATGATAAGTGACTCGCTCCGTCCTTAGCATGTGTTATAGGTGGCCGATGTGACTCCGCGGCCAGGCTTGATAAATGTGTGCTGTCATGAAGTTTGAAGTTCATAGTTAATATTTTTTTTGAAGCGAAAATTTTACGTTTTTATGAAAAGAGAAATGTACATGAACATGAATGATAAACAAAGTTCACAATTTTTATTTTTGTTCAAAGAAAGATTTGCATTTCCATAAAAGTTTTAAAAAAACCCAACTCATTATAAACGATCACCTTTGAATGTATTTTGAATATTATAGCATTTGTTATTTGAGGGAATATCGACATAATTTATATTTAATTATATGACACATGTTTTCATACCATGGAATATTGGAAAACGCTAAAGCAATTCAGGAAGACGCAAAAGGGAGAGACGTGTCTACTGGATAGAAATCTTTCAGATAGAAATAGAACAGCTAAGATTGGTTTACAAAATTGATAGAAAGGAATTAAAATGGAACATTTGGAGTAGAAAATGAGTAGAAATGGGATGTTTTATGATTATAAAGTAATAGAATGACACAATTATATGATAGAAATGAAAAGAAGTGCAATGAAATAGAAATGGGAAATACATGAAAGGGAAAAAGTATAGAATATCAATGAAACTAAATGGATGGGAAACTCAATATAAACGGAATCGAGCGTGGTAGAATGGGGAAAGTATCCGTTATTGTCCTTTTCCATTAATTTTATTTTCAATTCATTAAATTTATATCCCACTTTAAACATACATAGATGCATACATACATACAATATCATATATACACAATGTCATAATACATAGATAGTATGATATGGGTGTTTTCATATCACATTCTGTATCAGCCCTCGACCAATATCAGCCCGAGAACTAAAGCTATCATGCTGATATTGGGGTCTCGGGCTGATACAGAATGTGCATACACACAATAGGCCTACATACCACACCATACTATACCGTCTTATACCATACCGTACCGTAACATACATACCAAACATACCATAACATACCACACCGTACCATACAATACAATACAATAAAATACAATACAATACAATACAATATCATACCATACAATACCATACCAAACAGTACAATACAATACAATACAGTACAGTACCATACCATAATGCACGCATATATATATATATAACATCGTAAAGGAATAAAAACAGAACAATTTATGGAATAAGAAACATACTGGAATAAGTTAGAACTCCAATTGAATGGATGAGAAAATGGAAAATAAAAATACCAAAATGGGATTGAAATGAGGAAAAGCTGGAAGAATGAACAGGAAATGATTCTTTCCCCGAATAAGAAAATATTTTCAAACTATTAAGCTAAGACACAAAAGGTGTTTGAGCAATATATCTTTATACACTTTATTCGATAATAATTAGCACACATTGGTTCACGTGTACGCTATGTTTTAGACTGATAAGCAATGCCGCTGTCAAAATTTTTAACAGAAATGGACATCTTAATATTATAAGGTCTTAACGTCAAATGCTCAACTGATATTTGTTTAAACAGACTTCTAAGTTTATAATGGACTGGTTGCGAAGTCAGATGTGATATTTACAAACATTACAAACAATATCAATATCGTTTCTTTTCATCGCTTAAAACTGCACTTCAAACAACAATGAGGATGTCCATTTCAAGACTGAAATGTACACCAACTTGTAAGAGATTTAGCCTTGTTTCCATGAAATAACTGTCATACCGAATCAGAAGAAAATAAACAAAACCCTTTCAAACCGGACATACGCATACAAAATCCACTTTCTTCCATTCGGGTATACTGGTAAACTCGAGGTTTGTTCCCAATCCTTGAAATCCGATATCAAATCATGTAAATTTCACTCTCGAGTCCCGCGTCATCTGTCAATGGTTGCTCGCCTGATACGTAAGACAAACACGGGATTTGAATATCATTGTCATGTCCATATAGCATGCTCTGCACGGGCACAACGAGATTTTCTAACTCAGCGACCCGTCTAAAGGCTTTGTTTACTTTTATTCGCAAGCGACTCGGTTAGGGCAAGCGAAAAGAAAGATTTAGTAAACAATATATTTGTTCAAGGGAAAAAAAAACGAAGAAGCGTTTCGGTGTAAAGTGTGTGAGTCTTTCAACAATATGCAAACTTTTACAACACAAATGAATAAAAAGTAGTCCAAGGGGGGTAACTCTGTAAAGATCAAAAAAAGGATTCTCCGTCAGGGGGCGGAGCTAGGACTGTCAGTCACATTTGATTGGCATACGTTGATGTGAAACTGACAGCCGCGCCAGACCGATTCACAAGTAGTTTAGACTGTGTGTCAACGTCAGCGGGGTAATTATTTATATAAGTCGTTATAAAACCTCGGACTCGGGCAGATTCATCTAAAACACCGAGTAAACGTGGGCCGCTATGCCAAAACATTAGCCGCAAGTCAAAACAAAGTTCTCGCCCTCCAAAGCGACCCAAGGAAAGACACGGCCCAGAATATATTCGTCAAAGAAGGCATATTTTTTTCAACATTCGTAGGGCACCGGCGATGTTGATAGATTTACGAACAAATAAGTCAAACAAATTCAAAATATCCCTTCAGATTAATGGAACACGGTCAAACTTGTACACCATAAATGAATAATATCTAAAAGTATGATAACATTCAAAATTATTTAAAATTTGTTTAAGTCGGCTTCTGGCCTTGCTGTCGCAGTCTGACAAAGTTGAATTAAGAGTAAAAGTCACTTAGAATTTCAGTGAAGCTTTTATCACCTAACCCTTTGTCGACACAACTTAATTGAATGGTAAATTGCCTAAGAAATTGGTGTTTTGATTTTAATTCTAATGTGTTTGAACTAAAGTATTGGTATTTTACTTTAAAAACAAACTATCTGGAAAACCTTGAATCAAGTTTGTATCGCTCCTAATTGAAACCAATTGAAAACATAAAAGTCTTAAGAGGAAGTACACTGTTAAGCAGATAATGAGTTGAGTTAATTAATTAAGCATAAACTGATTTAATTCTTAAAATTTCCACTGCCATAATTACACTCGATTGTTAAAGAAGAGTGGCTCTCAAAGTACAATCTTTCTCTTTCAACTGGGGGCGGGATAGCGCAGTGGTTAGCGCGTTCGGCTTCGGATCAAGAGGTCCGTGGTTCGAATCCCGCCAGTTGAAGGAGATTGTTAAGTTTGGACTTTGAGATATGCCTTTTATATCTATTCTATCTCAAAACAAAATCTTCCTCACGTCATCATCTTTAAAGTCGATCCTTATAGCTATAAGATAGATTATTCCCACCCAAAAACAAACAAAACAACTTTAATAAGTCATATCATGAAAGGCGTTCAGTCATTTTAGTTTATTTTCATTTGTTGTACTCTTCTATTCAGTCAAATATATTTTCGTATATAAATGTGATCAGATGTCGGAACTATGTATATTTATTTCATACAGAAATATTCCATTTAACAGAAATTTGATTCATTTAGAAAATATAAATGGTGATCTGGTAAATCTTCATATTACGATACGTTTCTTTCTTAAATATGAATGTACATTTTATTTCCTCGTCATTTCAGTGCTATCATATAAGTTAAAAGTGACATCGATTATGTTTCATAATATTTAAGTGAGCTTTTATTCGTGCCAAAAAGTTCAAATCACTAAATTTACCTTATCGTCACTATACTGAGTGGCACATGGTATGTATGTATGGTATGTATGGTATGTATGGTATGTATGGTATGTATGGTATGTATGGTATGTATAGTATGTATAGTATGGTATGTTATGGTATGTATAGTATGTATAGTATGGTATGTTATGGTATGTATAGTATGGTATGGTATGGTATGGTATGGTATGGTATGTATGGTATGTATGGTATGTATGGTATGTATGGTATGGTATGTATAGTATGGTATGGTATGGTATGGTATGGTATGGTATGGTATGTATGGTATGGTATGGTATGGTATGGTATGTATGGTATGTGTGGTATGTATGGTATGTATGGTATGTATGGTATGGTATGTATAGTATGGTATGGTATGGTATGTATGGTATGTATGGTATTGTATGTATCGTATGTATAGTATGGTATGGTATGGTATGTATGGTATGGTATGGTATGGTATGTATAGTATGGTATGCTATGGTATGGTATGTATGGTATGTATGGTATGTATGGTATGTATGGTATGTATGGTATGTATAGTATGTATAGTATGGTATGTTATGGTATGTATAGTATGTATAGTATGGTATGTTATGGTATGTATAGTATAGTATGGTATGGTATGGTATGGTATGTATGGTATGGTATGGTATGGTATGGTATGTATGGTATGTATGGTATGTATGGTATGGTATGTATAGTATGGTATGGTATGGTATGTATGTCATGTATGGTATGTATGGTATGGTATGATATGTATGGTATTGTATGTATGGTACGTTATGTATGGTATGTAATACCATGTATGGTATGTTATGTATGACTTGGTATTTCATGGTATGTTATCTATTGTATGATAGCTATGATATTATAATATGTATTGTATATTGGTATGTATAGTACGGAATGTTTGATATTGTGTGTATGTATGGTATGGTATGTATTGCATTGTATGTAGTGTATAGTATGTATTGTATGGTACGGTATGATGTATGGTATGGTATATATTGTATACATGGTATATATAGTATGGTATGTATGATACGGTATATTGGTATAGTGTTGTATGGTATTGTGGCATGTATGATATTGTGTATATGGTACGTTTTGTATGGTATGGTATGTTTGGTACGGTATGGTATGTAGTGTATACATGGTATATGTGGTACGGTGTGTATGGTACGGTATGTATTGTATGATGTGTATAGTACGGTATGTATGGGGTACGGTATGGTATATTATTATGGAAGATTGGTATAGTATTGTATGGTAGTATGGTATGTTACGTATTCTATACATGATATATATATATTGTATATATGGTATGGTAGGCCTATGTATGGTACGGAATTATATATTAGTATGGTAATTTTTTATGGTAAGGTATAGTATGGTATATGTATGTATGTACGTTTGTATGTCCGTATGTATGTACGTATGTAAGTATGCTATTGCTAATATTCTACATCCATGATGTTGGTAAAAGCAGAGCTACAGGTGACTGTAAGAGGACAGAATGTAGGCCTACTTTTTCGAAAGGCTGTTCATAACAAACGCCAGTTGACTAAATGACATATCTGATGAAAGAATCTCAAGAAAGTCGTTTTAATTTTAAAGCTAATTGGGATAACAAACTTATCAAATCTACGATCTGAAAAGTAAATTATTTCAAACAAAATCGAAATACAGAGAACATTAACGTCAATTATTTATGTCTTCAAGTTAAAAGCGGATCTGAATTACAAACGTATCAGATCTACAATCTATTAAAACTGTTTTAAATTGATAAAACGAGATTAAGAGACAGTTGTGTAAAGGGTATCGGTCAGGGGTTTCTCAAACGAGTAAAAGCTTCTTCTGACGGCTGCAGTGGTCTCCTAGTCTTGAGACAGAGTCAAGAGGTTTAAATAAACTTTGCTTATATCATGGACACTGCACGGCATTCAAAATAAAGGCGAGTTTGAAAGAGCGAGTACTGAGCAAAGAATTGGCTTTTTCATTGCGTGCCGATTATCTACTGCAACTATCTTGGAATACTTAATGCATGGAGATATGACAGCGACGACTAGTGTTGAAGTGTTTACAGAAGAGAAAAACACTAAATTACGTGCTGTTTACCCAAACCTCTTGAAAACAATGGGCAATAGAAAAGTTATCGGAGTCAAAACCGACTTAGTTTTTCATTTTCTGTTCACTGAAAGTACTCCGCGAATAAGCCATCAGATACGATTCAAGATGGCGCGTGATAGCAACAACTGTCGTCTGCTTGCATACAATGCTGATCTGTTGCAAGCGACGCGATGTCTGGAGTTTGCAATCGCAGGCCGCGATTACAGCTCTCAAAACTCCTTATCAGCTCCAAACCTCGTCTCTGTTGCGGCGGCAAATCAACCAACGACGTTTATGCCGAAATATTCGCCGATGATGAATAGTCTATGAAACGACTTGGGGTCCGATTTGCAGATTTGCAACTCAACACTGAGAGCGCTCTTTGTGCCATGTATCACAGCCGCTCGTAAATTGGACGTTTATAAAGCTCGTCTTGTGATATTCCGAAACAGATCCGAGCAGTTCCGAATGCCCTACGACAAACGATACGACCTCGTCAGTGCTAAAAATGAACCATCATCGGTTAGTTTACAGTTTCTGAAATAAAAGAGTAATACGATATTCTCTATAACATAAACTTACTTTAAACAGGTGTACCTTATATTTCAATTTGGAAGTTCATATTATTTGTCGAATGTAATTAAATTATTGGTGTTGTGATAAAATCAGATATAAAATAGTTTATGGGGTGGTCTTTGGATAATGGTAAGACTACCACCTTGATCATTAATCGCAATTATAGCCTCAGCAAGTCTAGCCAATTGTGACAAGTCTGTATAGCCTTCACAATGAAGAGATCGGCTTGTCTTCAACCACCGTATGGACCAACTGCACTCGAATTATAGCAGTCCCGGCTTATATTAAATAAAAGCAAAATGAAGTCTAAGGCAAGAATGCAAACTCCATATATGTCATATACTTAAGAATTACTACCAAGAACGGAACAATGATGTATAAAATTTGATTGACAAATCGGAATGTTTCCAATAGGCCTACAACCTTCTTAACAATTGAGTAACATGTATGTTCGGCTCGATGAATTGTTCACCTATCGTTCAAGATAGTGCTCAAGATAGGAGTGATCTCCTCGGATCATTTCGGATCTCTTCGGATCTCTTCAAAATGACAACGATATATAGAATGCACTTGGGTTTAATGACCGAGAGGGGCGATTTGAAATCTCGCAACATTCACAACGAATTCTCGAAATCGCGAAAGCATGATGTCGCGAATTATTGACAACAACGCGAAGTCTCGATGGCCAGTCAAACTAAACATAGCCTCAATAATACTCGATTCACTCCGGCCGGCCCTTATATTCTAACATTTAGACCCTGAGATGAATATTTTGTAAAATTTAAAAATTAAAATATAATAAAAAGGAGCCTCAGAGATGTGTTCATTTCCCTTAAACTGAGCTCTGTAGTCTTGTTGTAGACTTGCCGAGGCTCTTTAAACATTAAGGGGTCTGGGTCTGAGTCTCAGTATGGGAGTCTCTCCAGTATTAATGAGGCTGAGTTTATTGACTGCGAAATGGTGGAATGATGAAACGTTTTGGTTTCGATATTGTATCGGTATATTGGTTGAAGTTTATTAGCGATTTCGTTTAGACCAATTCCCAATTACGCAACTTCTTTATAAATTTTTCGCGATTTTTCAACAAAAATTTAAAAGGTCCACGTCTGCCATCAAAATCGACTTTTACTGGAGACCTGCATGCATCTCTGAGAGATCTGACGCCTATTCGAAGAAATACGGTATTTACCAATTTACTTAACTTGTCGGTGATAAACATACTCGAGGCATGTATTCACCAACTATATCTCAATTGCGTATCAGAGGAACATTACAGAGGCGACATTCGGCATTACTATAACTCCTGGAACAATTACAGAACTTTGGTGCGATAAAAGTCCCAGATCAAATCGTAAATTAAATGATTAAGTAATTCCGAAAACAATTACCTAAACATAAAACGTATCTTTTTCAAATGCAGTGCAATCGCTTAGTTTTTGTTAGGTACATAATAACTTCTGATAAGCAATAACGTATAATGGTCCAGATGGGAAGCGATTGGCTCTGGAGCCTAAGCGCAGCGCTTCAAAGATGTGACAACCACTTCCCGAAAACTAGGTTCTGTCTGGTGATAATATCGGTAATGGCGGCATGAGTTAAATCAGATATTTATGTGGCTCAGAGGCTAGTGCGATCGCAACGACCAAAGCGCTGTTACACATTACTTAATCACGAATTCTGATTGGATCTATGAAAAATATGCTTGCTGAACTTTTACATGACGTTTTGAATTAATAATGTATTTCCCGTCTAGACTCCGCGTTAGATGGAAAAGAACACGGCATGGGTGACAGTGCAGATAATGCAACGTCTGTACCAGAACACGAGAAGATTTGAATCAATTATAAAAATTGATTGAACGTGAGCAAAAGCATTTAACTAAAGTGGTTTTAAACTGGTATCAGTTCAGATCAATATCTGGACAGTCCTCGAAAGTCCAGAGAGATGTCACGGTCATCGTACAGCACCTGAAACGGATTACGTTGACATTCTGATTTGAAATCAACCTTGGAATAGAAGTGTTGATGAAATTCCTTGACATTACTCATAATGATTACGCATGAAAAGTTAGTTTTATAAAAACAATATCTAAAACGATCTTTAGATTAATCAAACGTGATTCAAAGTTTGTGTATTGTAGTACAGTAACATACCTTTAATCCAAATGAACTGTTTTCATAATACAAATGTTGGTCCTTAATCCCTGAATGACTGTGCGTAGATGGCGTTACTGCATACCTGAATTCACAACACCAACGGAGGAAAGATAATAAACTTTTACTATGAAATTACAAAAAAACCATAGTAGTCCAATGGGTTCATGGCTATATGCTATGACTGTAGGAAACTACATTCATCACTTTTGGCAAAGCGACACTATATTGATTGGAGACAAAGTTAGTTCACAATGCTTAACCCCCCCCCCCCCCCCCCCCCCCCTCTCAAATGCTATCAAATCTTGAACAAATGTCTCCAATCCTTCATCCTTAGCTTCTGAATTTGGCTTTATTAACTGGCAATTAACTGGGCTCAAGCCAATCTAATGCATCCCCCTCCCTCTTCTCTCCCCCTCAGTCACATCACTCCCCCGAAAATACACAGACCTCTGCATCTGCATCTCCTCAATATACGATATACGAATACTAATGCGTCAGTCAATACCACATGCTCCGTGCTTGGATGTCACTGCAAAGAGAAGCCAGTAAATTATAGATAACATGGTTCTCATTTCCATTGTATGGTGCTACAGACATGCCATTGGGCTCCTTTGAAAGCTGTTTACATTGCCAATGTGATTACATTGACTATTTTATCAAAGGGATATATTTCAGTTATTAAAACGCTGGACCCGATACCTACCCGATCCTTTGCTGCATGGGTAGGGCAACTTAATATACAAATTTTACTTTACGCCAAACAAATATGATATTCTCAAAATGTGAGCATCCTGGCATTATTGGTTCTTGAGGAGAAGTTGTTTAAAGATTTCAGGGTTGACCCAGTGCTACGCCAATATTCGTTTACAGCTTTTCGAGGAAATGCCTGTCCCGTAGATGAGGGTGGTGAGAGGAAGGTGTCAAGATGAACCAAATGAACTTTGATCCCCTAGGTGCAAGGTACCTCCCCATAAAATGTCAGCTTTGGGGTGCAGCAGTTCTTGAGAAAACGTCTAAAATGTCAAAAACCGAAGGACGTCATAAACCCATTTGGCCTCTCAGACCTGTCGAGCTACAACAGACAATAGTAAAGCACCGAACATTTGACCATAACCTCCTGTTTTGTTTTGTTGTTTTCTGTTTATATCTCAAGAGACGAGTCCAGTTTTTATGAGAAGTAATTACTTCAAACATAAACTGTGAACAATTATTGTGTTGATATTCATAAATAACCTACTGATTATATCTTTGGTATTCAGGTAGTTTCTCAGTGTCAATTTATGACTAAATTATCAATATAAACACATGATATAATCAGTTTCAAACATAATACGATTCTATCAACGTCTTTTACCATAGAAGCGATAGCAATGGCAGCATTATGAATTTCTTACGTCATTATCTTGTAAAAGAATCCAGCGAGTATAAATTCGTTATCCTCTGTTGATATTTCTCGTGTATCTTAAGCTCTGAACACCGCGTGTATCAGCAAGCGACAGGAAGTTCCAACAATGTGTGTGCGGAGCTAATAAAACCCAGACTGAAGGTAATGCATTTTAACCTATCTAGTGTCAAACGACCCGATAGGGTGCCATTTTGTGATAACATTGGAAGCGCGCTGCAGCAGAGAAGGTCACCAAGGGAGATAACTCTAGGTCTGTTTTAGCTCTCTAATGTTAAACCCGTGCATCTGGGAAAGGTCTGACAGAAGATTAAGAGATATTCAGGAAACGATTTGTAGGACCTAGCGGAGAGGGAACAACATAGCCTAATAGTTCAAAGTCGAGAGAAGGATAGAGTCGGTCTCAGTCCTCTGGTTCAGTGAAAGACGATATTAAACAATCTTTGTATAATACCATTTTATATTAAAAATCAATCGATATGATATTCGGTCTAGTGGCATTACATTGTAGTATCGTTGAGTATTGTCGTGTAAATATTGAGAGGAATAGTATGTACTATGGCATTAAAAACGAGTTCGATTTTTATGCCCGCGAATCGGTGGTCAGTGACAAATCGTTGAGTTGACAAGTGCATCTCTTGTTATGAGACCTTTCATACTTACAGAAACCATTTTTCGAAAACTTTACCGTGGCCATAACTTTTGATTGGTCAGAGGGGTCTTCGAGATTGTCAGATTAGGTAAGACATAACCACTTCATTCACATGGGGTATTAGTACTTATCTTTGGTATTGTAATCCCAAACTATGCTTATATCCCGGGGCATCAGTATCTAACAAACACATCTTGTTTATATTGGCTGAACGAGCGCGCGAGTTTACAATATGTGAGAATTACCTTTTCTTTTCCATTTGAGTCGAGTAAAAGCAAGAAAATGGCCCACTTGTCTTGCGACGGCCAGCTAAAATAACACCAAGAACAATTGTTTTATGTTTCAGACGACGAAATGGTGATGAAACAATGGTTGCTATAGACAAAGGTGATTTGTGCACATGTATCGAAATTATTAACTCTTCAACCATGCATGTTGGTAATAAAACAATGAAATATCTTCTTAGGCGAGGGGAAATTATGTCCTTCACTTAACAGAAAAATATAGTCTCCTGAAAATGTGTCACATGTTGTTATTAAAACAGATTATACACTTACAAAATCAGTTAAAAAACAACATCCAGCCTTGAAGGCTTATGAGACACGAGATTCATAAAACTTAAAATATGGTAGGATAAAAACAGGTTCATTCCTAAAATGTCGTGATGGCAGATGTAGTACAGACACAGGTGTTAACTACATTTTACTTTTGCACATTTTACGTCTATTAAAGAGCTAATGTTTTACAATAATCCTATAAGAATCACATTTTGTTTGGTCTTTAAGTCCATTTCTAAATTTGTAACGATGCCTCGATTATCGGTTGTTGAGAGAGAACGGGCCGTTGGTTCTCAACCCGTGCAGTGACCTGACAATTCAACTGTCACATGTCCACAACTGTTAGACGCGTCCAGCGTCTGCAACAAACAGGCAGCACGCGTGACCATCAACGTAAAGGACAACCATGCGTCACAACCCAACATCAAAACCACTCCATCCGGGTCACTGATGTGAGGAACAGTTCTAAGTGGGAGTCTCTGAGGAACTCGATATCGTAATTAAAACGTAGGTAAAACGTAGGCAAAAAACGTATCTCCTATATAACATAGACAAAAGTACTATATGCTATATAGGGGGTAGTTTTGTTTTACTTATGTTTTAATTACGATATCGAGTTCCTGTGTTCTAACCAGCAGCGAGAACAGCTCCAATTTCCGTGGGAGAAGGCATCTTCCAAACGCAAGGTATAACTCTTACCAGTCTGCATTACTGGGTGATTTAAGCCTTGCAGTATTTCCCTCTCTTTGCCGTGCCAATATAGTAAATCGCTGCACCAAAAATGCATAGTGGGCCCGGGCAAGCACATATATCTTAAGGAAATACTGCAAGGCCTAAATGAGCCAGTAATGGGGACTGGCAAGAGTTATGCCTTGCATTGGGAAGTTGGGGAGAAGGGGGATACGCGATTCTGACGTTGACTTCCTTGTGGTTTTCCTCAGTGAACTTATGATTTAACCCAGTTTCTGTTTAATCCTTGTTCGCAAAATGCAGTGCAATTTCATAATACATTTCATTCTTCCTTTTAAATGGTTACTTATCACATACTTATCGGAAAAAATATTGGATGACCAAAGGGGCCTTCAAATATGATAATGTTTCAGTGATACGTTTCTAATGACTTTCATTATACTATTACAATTGATCGTAACCAACGTTAGAGCATTCTCTTCTTTATAGCCCACTTCCGGTCTCGTTGCTATGGTTTCTTTTGTTACAAGTGTAGGTGTATTAGCCGATACACCTACACTTTTTCTGATAAACCTATACTTTTTCTGATATACCTACACTTTTTCTGATATACCTACACTTTTCTAATATACCTACACTTTTTAACAACTGAGAAACAATGTAGTCAATTTTCTAAATTTCCAACTTCTAAGTGATGATACTTTATAAAATGTCAGATTATAAATGAACATACATGTATATATAGGGAACCTGGGATCGAACCAGTGTCCTGTTGCTTTCTGGCCGAACGACCTAACCATTACACCACGAAGCCAGTTGAAACTGAATCTTTTTTCATGACCAAATGAATAAGGTTTTTATAATGCGTGAAATAATATCACAAATTTATGTATTTCTTTTTATATAAGAATGTAATTTAATTTTGGGTGCAAAATGTCTTAACACACTGAAAGTTGTTTCTGTTTTCTCTAAACGTTGGCCACGTTGACATTAGCCAAGCTGTTTATAGCGTTAGCTGTACATTTCAGGAAGATGCACGTGCATCTGCGCTGACAATGCCGTCATTTGGCCATATCAATTAGATTTCGAGCCCCAAACATGGGTAACCATACAACGCAGGACGGGCTGCGTTGTCACAGACGAGGCCGTATTTGGGTTGTGCGTTTCATGCACAAGCTTGTTTACAGCTGTATTTGTTTAGTAATATTATGAAATAGTATCCGCTTACACTCGACCGTAAGTGGGGTATAAGACAGATATACCCATACTTTTCCTCGTGTATCAAATGATACCCTACACTTTTCCCCGTTGGAGCCTTACTCGCTTAGGGCCCCACGGGGAAAAGTGTAGGGTATCATTCGATACACTCGGAAAAGTATGGGTATATCTCTCACATATACAGAGGTACTCCCTTCAGATATTCAACTGCTGTGACGAGTGATGTTGAAGTGACAGAGTATACTTCATAAACTTTTATTCGGCTTCCTTACGTACCAAAATACCACCAGTGCTGATTTCATATTCATCACCAAATACAAAGAACTACCTGTTTCAAATGAACACCGAGACACGATTTATGTAGCTTACATATGCCGAAATTACACGTCAAATTAACATTTAAAGTTAAATTTAAACTTTAAACTCCAATCACAATCTTCGCTTTTTTTCTACTATAGACCTAGATAAGTTTTCAAAATTATGTTTGACTAATTGGCACGCGCCAGACGCGCGACATTGTCCGGTTTTCGATCAAAGCAAATAACGAATTTACACGTTTGTGTAGTCACTTTACTGAAGTGATTAACTAATTTGTAACAGTGACAAGTACTTCTCGATAAAGTATACACCTTGATAACGTTTGACGAAATGTGATTACAAAAAAAAATACACTGTGACTTCGGAATAAGCTCCAACAGATTGGAACTACCTGACGCTTGGATCAACGTGACGTATTGCACGTGCATCAACTGTACCTACTCGCTGTTCCTTTTATTACCGTGGCCGGATCACTGACGGAAGGGACACGTATCGTGCAAACCGTGAGATAGATATTCATTCTATCGGCTGTACCCCTTCATAAATAATTCTTCAAAACTTCGAAGCACGCTTGAGGCAATGTTGTAAGCATGCTTCACGTGCATTAGATTCCCCGTGATGCACGTGTATTAGATTTCCATGGGATACACATGCATTTGCTGTTCCTTGTGCAACACCACATACTTTTCTCCGATTAAAGTGGTCAAAGGGAGGTAACTTTATATTATCATCTAAACACATAAAATCCCCACAAGCCAGTTATAACAACACACAATTTGTACATCGGAATTTATTTTCTGTGTATTGTATGTTAACAGATTATACATATTTTGTCACTTAACATACTGAACATGTTTTAAAGTAAATCAGCATATTAATCAATTTTGAATATTGTTTTAATGTCTCTGGCCATAACAAATCAATCAAAAGAAACTTATGGGAAATTAACTATAACAAAACAAATAAAACAATATATTAAAATTTCATTTATACATGGTTTTCAAAGGAGACTATAAATTTATATGTCTAAAATAATGTATTAATTACTCAGTCATGTTAATTTAATTTGTACATGCACAATACACATTTCTAAATAATAAAAGACATCTTCATAACAGAACTAGCCAGACATACTTTCATAAATGTTTACTTGTAACATAAACATTCATCAATCAATATTACCAAGAAATCAATTATATTATGTCAATTCTAACCATAATTAACAAAATATAAAATATGACATTATATAAAATGGTTAATCAAAGGATTAGTGATCAGAGAGGACATTCTCAATTCTGTATTAATTTATAAATAACATTATAAGTAGTGTATTTCAAATGTACTTCAATCATGCATTGATAAAATAAATTCAAAATACAAGATAATCCCCTCAAATTTTATTAACTGATACTTATTGTCCAAACACTACTTATTGCTTAGACTTCATCTACATTTTCAACTCTTTACATTCTAATTGGACCCTTAATCTTCAAGTCCCTCAACATTCCAGGAACTACCGGTACCTTGGTACCATACGTTTATGGTCCGGATATCGTTCCACTTACCAATCTTAGGCCTGAGATCAATATTAGCCAATGATAAAAGATGGGATTATGGTTGATCGGTTAGTGAACGGCCCACAGAGTATTCCCTTTGTCAACAAGTTGATATTTCTGTAAACTAGCAACTCAGAATGGTTCAGAACTAATCAACACAGCAGCCCGAGTGTTACTAAGTGTTACATCTTTCTTGCTATTCTGGAATCAATTTTAGTGCAAGGGGAATAAAAGATTAAATCTGGTGACAATAGTAGAACCACGATCTTACCTCTGGATCAAACTCGTCAGGAACTGGAAGAATGAGTCTTACTTTGTCTGCGTAGTTACTACTAACAGTATTTAACAATTAATTATTATTTTATATCCTTTACCTTACATTATTATAGGTTTATGTTATAAAATCTCACAGATGTTCCAAATCATCGCTCTTTGCTAATTTTACAGCAAATTCCCCTGTATGTTGTAACTAGCAACAGTCTCCATCACTGGCTAATTTAAGCCTTGCTGCATTTTGTAAACTTTTCCGTGCTTGTTTAGCAGCAAGGGCTGTGCAGTTCAGGTGCAGTGCACAGTTATGCTTTGACTCGAGTGGAAAGATCATCTTTAGGTAGCTAATGTAAGGAAAAGGACTTTTTATACAAGATGATATATTTTCGATTCTATCAAAACGGTAGGATGACGTTCTTGTTTGTGTTAATGATGTATTCCTCTTTCAGCGGCTGAATCCGATATGTGCTGATGCTGTCAAGAACCCACTCGCGTGATATCGTCACCAGTCGGAAATGTTTGTAGAAATCTGAAATATACATGGTTTTGGTGAAATTGACTCCATTTAATTTGTATACCATTTAGGAAGTGGTCAAATTTAACAGCATTAATGCAGTATTATAAATAGAGCGACTGGCTCTGTAACTCATCAGGCTTTGTATAATACATTATATGAGGTTGAAAATTTGAGGTAGTTCTGCAATCTACAATCTATAATGACCATTAACTCTGGAGTCTACATTCTAGTTTACAGTAATTCTTCTATCAAATTTACTTTCAATATATCTCAAGATTTATAAACGTTTGTTAGCCCGCCACTATGGTCATGATTTTAGAAACTGTAAATTTTACAAGGACCACTGTATTTTTACTTCATGAATACCTCAGTCTAAATGGTTATGAACAACTTTGTATTTTATCAAAAATGTGAAAACTTTTGCTGCTATGATTAAATAAAGTATTAATTTATTCAGAAAGTAAAGATATATACAGTCAGGCCTCGATAATCCGAACGCTTCCGTTTTTCATCAAAACGTTCGGATAGTGAAATGTTCGGACTACTAAAGAGATTAGTTTGGTTACATCTTCCTACCGTTCGGAAACTGCGAGATTCGGACTATCGGAGGCCGGATTATCACGGCTTGACTGTAATGGACTTCTTGCGTTGTTGAAATGTATTGGAAGAAATGCTGTATGTGAAAGAAATACATACAAGAGCCTTCTGAAACAAAAGACTCCTTAGTATATTAAAAGCAACTAGTCTTACTATTCAAACTTTCAAGCTCTGACTGATTTGGTCTCTCCTCGAAGTCGAGACATCTGATGATGAGAGGGACGTCCGCCTTCACCGCCCCCAACTCCCAGGGGTCCTCTGCTACCTGCGCTCCTCCCAGCTCTAGCAGTAGTCGCATGTCATCTGTAACCATAGCAACATAACAATCTCATTTAAATCGACCATAACACTCGTACCTGGCTGCATTTCTGATCTGAGCACTGCACCAAAAGGTCCAGCCCGGTGAACTTTTACTCCAGCCAATGAGAGACGAGGCTATGAAGCCATCGACCAACGTGCATTGACATGCAAAACACCACATTCAATGACATATCGAAAAAGGCCTCTGATTGGCTAAATTTATTGAAGATAAAAGGTCACACAGTGACGGTCACTTGACATGATCTCTGTTGGGTAGTGCGCAGATCGTTGAAAGAGTGATCTGATTTAAATGAGGTTGTTCCAAATCTTAGCTCATTTTTTTGTTTTTTTCATTAATCATATGCAGAACTGCCTACCCTCCTTTCATGTTAAGTGTAGACATATTGCAATTTCGAAGAAAACCTAAGAATGTCTCACCTTCAAGATCTGCCACTGGAAACATTTTCTTTTGCTTTTCTAGTAACAGTTAATATCTTGATTTTGTTAAAATTTGTTCCTCTTTTACAGAAGATGAAAGATTGTAACTGACCTTTCGTCATCTCATTGCTGACTCCAATACAAGCAAAAGCAAATCCAGAGAAGAGTTTCTTCTTGGTGAGTCTGGAACGTTTGGGTCCGAAGTGATTCTCCACACTGACAGTATCTCCTACCATCTCGTAACTCTCCTGTCAAACAACATGGTGGGACAATGTTGAAGCACTTGTTAATTATTCCAGTAGATGCAACTTTTATGCCAGGTTCTATTTTAATCAGAAGCAGAATTTGTGGGTAGATGCGACAGGTCGTACTTTGACGTTTTTGTAAAGTCTTAATCATAGTTGCTCTGTCATGAATGGATGGTATGCATTATGCATGAAGGTATACTTGCATCGCAAAACATTTAACTGAACAGACTACAAACCTCAGGTACAGGTTTCCCGGCAAGGAGAGAATCCCGGACCCAGTCGAAGGAGAGAACCCAACACTTTGCGACAACACCCAGGAAAAACTTGAGTGTTCTGTCACAGATTGCGTCTTGCTGGCCAGGAGCTGTTGAAGGCAAAAAGAAATTGATTTTAGAACCATTATGCAGTCTCTGTGTAACGTGGACAAAGGTGAAAGATAAAGTGAATGAGCAAAATTATGTTCATTTGGAATTCAATTCAATATACCGTCAAAACCATTTCACTGTTGACAAGCAGCTATTTGAAGCAACTTTAAAATTTACAGGGGTACAATATAAGTAAAAAGGCAATACATGCTTAAATTTGAGAAGCAACACTTTGATCTTTTTGAGAAAATTCATTATAAAAAATTCCTACATACAGAACCATTAAGAAAATTGCTCATTTAATTTCTGAATATGGTCCTTTGAAATTGTAAAACAATGTGACATCATTCACCAAAACTGAAATATTGATGTTGAAAAGGAGGTTCCATTCTGAAATATTAGTACCTTTGCGAAGAATCACATGGGTAACAGTCTTGTTGAATTTCGGGAAAAACTTGTTTCCAGGTTTTGATACAAACTCCTGCACTGATACCTGAAAAAGAGTTCATAGAGAAAATATTATTTAATAAAAATATGTATTGTCCAAAATAATGCTACTCCACTCAATTTGTTTGTGTAATACATGTCATTGGCAGATCCAGAAACATGCACAATTTTTCAAATGAACCCCCTACCCCCATGGGATTTGTATCTGCAACACTCCTACAATCACCTGAGGTTGGTTTCCCATATCGTAATATAGAATGTATTTTATCAGCAAATGAAATGTAGTGAGTGAAACAGTTCATGGCCGCTGACCAGTCTTCTCATCAGAGCACTGTTAATATTGCTTGATTTAAAGTCATTTCATTGGCTGGTTATTTATAAATAGATACAAGGCAAAAGTTGCTTAGACACTCAGCAGATTGTAAGAGCAATGCAGATACAAATACCCCATGGAACATGATGACACCGAACATATAAGACCTGTCTAGTATTATGAATTTACTGCTGTGCAACTTTATATTCGTTTATAACACTGTGAAAAATTTCATAATAGCAAATTAGGTCTTAGACAACCAGATTTAACATGAATGCTAGTGACTGAATAATGAATTCAGGTTGTGGATAGGATGCTTTCAATTATCTAAAATTGCCAGTGCAGTTGATCGGAAAGAAGATTCAGTTGAAAGAAATCAATATTTAGAACAATCTTACCATCTGTTCTCGAGCAAGACCACTTGTGATCATAACTATCATCTTCGATTGTTTTTTATCCTTGTTTTCAAACACAAGAGGACTCAAAACTTTTCTTCCACTGTCTGACTTCTCCATCTTAATCTGTCTGGGTGTCAAAGTTGGAGAGTTTCCTAAGGGGAGATCACTCTGATTTACTCCCTTAGTTTTGGGAGTAACCTCCCTTTGTCCACCATTTTTCTTAACTTTGCCATCTTTTGTCTTCTTTTCAGCATCTTTACACAACTTTTTAAGCATTTCCTTGGACTTTGTAAGATTTGGTGATCGAAATTTGTTGATGATTTCGAACGCATCAGCGACCTGCTGTGATTTCCGATCTTGTTTAGATGTTTCCGGGGTTGGTGACTTTGGCGGGGGAGGGGAGGGAGAGAGAGGACTGAGAAACAACTCCCCATCACTGGAAGATTCCTCATCACCATCATCATCAGATTTTGTTTTGTTGGAAGGAGTGATCGTGTTAGCGGTTTCTTTGCTGCACTCTGGAAGGAAGGAAACATCTGTGATTGACAAGTGATCTCAGTAGTCTCACAAACTTAACTCAATGCAATCCACAACATATCAACTATGATCGTAATCAAGAATTATTAACTTTCGTCAATGAAAGTCCAGGGTATTGACTCTATGTAATACCAGTTTTTCAACCTTATGAGACACATTTTAAAAGGGGTTAATCAATTATTAAACAGGGATTGGGAAAGGCATGTGCATCCTGGCCATCTAACATTTTGATGTTTGTTATTGACATAAATGCAACAACCCATTTAAGATACAGAAAATGACTAAAAGCCCCGAAAATGGCCTATTGTCAAAGGCGTCTTTCAATGTCACTGAGTGAAAATACAGAAACATTTTACATTCAACATACCTGGCAATGCACAAAAACAAGATATCAGACACCTCTCTCAAACTGTCCCTTTAAGGCAGAATATGAGATTATCAACTCTTCAGTGTCACTCCAACCTCTTCAAGCAAGGCATAACCCGTGCTTGTTTCAATCACTGACTAATTTAAGCCTTGGCACATTCCTTAACTTGTCTGTGTCAGTGAAGCAGAGTTCACTATGAAGTTCAATGAGCTGCTAAACTAACACAGACAAGTTAAGGAAATGCAGCATGGCTTAAACTAGCCAGTAATGGAGAAAGACAATCGATTTATGTTACGGGAACGTGAAACAGGGCTACAAAGCGATCGCCAAACCTCCGCTTGGAGTTTCAAACCACAACTCAGTGTTCTTAATACAAACCTACAGGCAGATACTGAAGACTCAGAAGGAGCAGGCAATACGTGTGAAGACTTGAGATCCCGACTCTATACAGCGACTCCAAGGTTGCTTTGATTGTACGGACTGGGACATGTTTTTCAGCAACAACGAAGATATATGTGCTACTACAGATGCCATCACAAGCTACATAAACCTCTGTGTCGACAGTATCATCCCCGAGAAGTTGGTAAAGATTTTCCCCAACAACAAGCCGTGGGTGACGAAAGAACTGAAACACCTTCTTAACGAGAAAAAACGATTGTTTTGTGTTAAGGACACATTAAACCTTAAATCTATTCAGAAAGATATCAACCTGCAGATTAAGAGGTGCAAGGACGAACATAAAGAGAAAGTAGAAGCTCAATTCAGAGCGAATAACACCTGTCAAGCATGGCAAGGCGTGAAGAACATGATTAATTGGTTGTCCCAGAAAACATTCTTCCATCACCACAGCGGACAAACAGACATATGCTGAGTGTTTGAACAAGTTCTACACCAGGTTTGATACACGTGATTTCGGCAATGAACGGAAAGTTGTGATTGACAAGATTAACAATAGAGATGCGGATAACATTGTTATTACTCCAGAAACAGTTCAACTGCAATTCTCAAAACTGAACACAAGGAAAGCGCCGGGACCAGATGGTTTAGGCGGCATTGTCCTGAAACGGTGTAGTGAACAATTGTGTAATGTATTTTCACGACTGTATCAACTCTCCTTTGATTGTCATGTGATTCCGGAATGTGGAAAATGTCAAAGATAATACCAGTACCAAAAAAGAATAATTCTACAGAAATGAACGATTTCAGGCCTGTTGCTCTTACTTCCATCGCTATGAAATGTTTCGAACGCATCATTCTTAACTCATTATTGTGTAATGTTAGACACTTATTTGACCCGTATCAGTTTGCATATAGAGCAAGAAGGGGTGTTGAAGATGCAAAACTCTGTATTTTAAACAGCGTATATAAGCATTTAGAACTTCCAAAATCCTATGTGAGAATTTTATTTGTCAACTTCTCTTCCGCATTAAACACGATACAGCCGCACATCTTGTTAGAGAAACTTTGAACATGAACGGAAATTGTAATCTACTGTTGTGGATTGAAAAATTTCTAACTTTTAGACCACAGTTTGTGAAGGTTAATTACGCCCATTCTTCTATTGTGTATACAAACACTGGAGCCCCTCAAGGATGTGTCCTTTCGCCTGTATTGTTTACAAATGATTGCATAAGTAATAATCCCTGTAATCTAACAGTGAAGTTTGCTGACGATACTGCTTTGGTAGGACTTATTCAAGAAGATGAACTTTCTTACAGAGATAACATTAAACATTTTGTTACCTGGTGTGAAAACAATTTCTTAATGTTGAATGTCAGGAAAACGAAAGAAGTTATTATCAATTTCAGGAACAACCAAAGTTCTACAAGCCCTGTTTGTATAAATGGTGACAATGTGGAGATTGTAAATGACTATAAGTATCTTGGCACAATTATAGATAATAAATTGAACTGGAATGCTAATACTGATGCTGTTTTCAAAAAATGTCAACAAAGATTACATTTCCTTGCGATCTTTTAATGTAATTGAACGAGTATTATCACTATTTTATCACTGTTTTGTTGAAAGCATTTTAACCTTTTCCTTCCAATGTTGGTATGGTTCTTTGTCTCTAGTTAACAAATCTCGCTTAGAAAAAGTTGTCCACATCGCTGGTAAAAGAGCTGGAGTTTGAAATTATCTCTGAAAATTTTGTCGGATCCAGATCATGTGTTGCACAGTGAATATGTTCAACTTCCTTCTGGAAGGAGATACTTATTACCTCGATACAAAACCAGTAGAGGTCTGAATACATTTATTCCCTTCGCATTCGTTTGTTGTTAACCAATTGTGATTGTATTTTGTATTACATGTATTCTGTGACTGTTAATTGCCATTCATGTACACGAGCTCTGTCATGATACAAAATGAATTCCTTTCGAGGTAATAAAGTTTTATTATTATTATTATGCCTTGCTGGGTGAAGTTTGTGTCATTCCAACTGATGATACAAAATGAAATCCTATCAGTCTTGATGGAAGGAGAACTGAAGGTATGATTACATTGATCAAGCCCCATTTTGTCTGATTACATTTTTTAATGAAATCTAAAATTTGCCAAAATATTAAACATTGTTTTTCAAAATAAATTTTTAAAAAAAATCAATTTTTTAAAATTATAAGCTAAAGAAGCTGACCCTCTGTATCGAGAACCTGCTCGTTCCTGGGACCATCTGCGCTATCAGTGCCACCTGCTGCATCTTTGAGAGCCTCCAGGTGTCGGATCTTCTCTCTCATACTCTCCACGTCCTTCTCCAGACGTCCCTGCTGCTGTAGTCATGAAAGAGTAAGTGTGTCATATATGGTTTTACGAGGTCCTCAATCACACCTTTGTTTCCTAGTATAAGTTTATGTTATTTCCAAGATTGATCTGAGATCTTTCCAGGTTTTCTTGTGCAGGAGCGGTTTTCTTTGGTAGACTTGTTAAATGTCAGTATGGCTATGGACTGCAATGAAATTTGCAAGCACTGGATGGAATGGGTGGTACTGGACTGAAAGTCTATGTAACATTGCACCCAAGCCTTACAGCATGTAGAACAATTCTCAACAGTAGACAAAGTTGAAGAGCCTCAGGAGGGTTTCTAACGCTGGATGCCGCCCCCTTAATCATCTAACTGAAATTTTGATCCAAAACATGAACTGTGCTACCCCGGCACCTATATAACTCTAGAGTTACTTACAAATTGCCTGATTCTTAAAAAGTATATTTTATGTGTAATGACTTATTACCCATCCTATTCATCTCAGCAAGTGTGACAACCCTAGCCAAATTATGTCCCAGTCTATTGTTTCATGATATCAAAGAAGATAAAACACAGGAGCTCAGGCATAAACAATTAGTTTGAGCCAAAGCTGTTAGGTGCATTTATGTCTAGTTTGTTAAAATTTCCATTCTAAGTTCTCCATACATTTCATGTCATGATTGAGTTAAATCATTTCGTATCATAAGTTTAATGCCTGTAATATACTTCTGTGAAATATTTTTAAATATTTTGGGGACAAAATTACTTTAGAATTAGGGCGCTCAGGACGCTAATTACAGTTTATTTATTCATCTACCTGTGTGGTCAGCATCTCGCTCTGACTGGAGAAAGCGCTGGACGACGTACAGTTCATCTGTTCATCTTGGTTGCTATGGATACTGTTATCATCACTGTCATCATCGTCACTGTCAGAGATAACTGGGCAGCGAGATTGTTTTCTTGAAGATGTCTTTGTAGGTTCTACATCACTCTGAAGGAAATAATCATGTAGTTGATATTTTAAAAGATCTTTTTCATGAAAGTGGTGAAAAGAAGATCTTTTCAGATGGTACCATAGGGCAAAAGATATCACACATTATCCTCACTTGAAGACAGGGTTCTATTGGATTTTTTGGATGAAACAAATTTGGGACCTACCTGTTTACATATATTACTATTATTACACGATTGTAACCCAATCCAGAAGAAATATTTCCTGAGGATAAAATTTTGATGCTTTTAGATTTGACAATTTGAAAATGACAGCACACATTCATTAAAAAACAAGAAGACATAGTCATCAAGATCCCCCGCCAGACACAAGAAATGAGAACAAGGGCAATAATTCAAGAAGAAATAATTGTGCGCTTCACATTTTCTTTCCATTAAGGTAACGATATCCTCAAGCCACATAACTGATTTGATATTAAACAATGTCTGAGAAAAGCTAACCTTGGATGCTTGAAACAGAGTCGAAAAAGCGGAACAAGGGGAATAACTCCGAAAAAAAGACGCATGTGATTATTTTTATTAACTCCATCAAGGTATCGATGGCCTTAAACCACACACCAAATTTGGTTATCCTATCTTAAATAGTTTCTGAGAAAAGCTGTCCCCTTTGGTGATACCTTGAACAGAGTCCAAATATATGTAACAAGGGCAATAACTCCGCAAAGATTAATTGTGTGCTTCTCATTTTCGAACTCCATCAAGGTACTTATGTCCTCAAGCCACACACCAAATTGGGTAATCCTATCTTAAATAGTCTCTGAGAAAAGCTGTCCCCTTTAGAGATACCATGAACAGAGTCCAAAATACGGATCAAGGGCAATAACTCCGGGAAAAAAATATCACACCGTTCTTATTTTCGAACTCCATCAAGGTATTTATGTCCACAAGCCACACACAAAATTTGGAAACCCTATCCTAAACAGTTTCTGAGAAAAGCTGTCCCCTTTGGAGATACCATGAACAGAGTCCAAATTACGGAACAAGGGCAATAACTCCGGAAAAAATAATCACATGTTCTTATTTTCGAACTCCATCAAGGTATTTATGTCCACAAGCCACACACCAAATTTGGAAACCCTATCTTAAACAGTTTCTGAGAAAAGCTGTCCCCTTTGGAGATACCATGAACAAAGTCCAAAAATACGGAACAAGGGCAATAACTCCGGACAAAATAATCACACCGTTCTTATTTTCGAACTCCATCGAGGTATTTATGTCCACAAGCCACACACCAAATTTGGTTGTCCTATCTTAAATAGTTTCTGAGAATAGCTGTCCCCTTTATAGCGGACGGACGGACGGACGGAGCCCAAACCTATATCCCCCTTCCACTTCGTGGCGGGGGATAATAACATTGAAAAGTGAAGCAATTCATACAAGATATGAATGTGGAAAGATTTTCTACGGCAAAGACATTGTTGGCAGTCTAATGATGAATTACTTGTTACTTTGTGGATATTCCATATATATATATTCTATTACAAAACTAGAAATATGTGCATGTGATGCACTGTGATGTCCCCCGCTCCAACTTTCAATCCAACCTAGTCATATTACCCTTATTTTTCACTTATGCTAAGCACTAAGTTCAATACTGCATTAATAACCAGAAATAAAAAATTCAGAATAGTCAAAGTAGCAAAAGGCACCACTCCACCACTAGGTCTAACCACATACCAAGTTTCATAAAGAAATACTAGATAGATTTTGAAATAGAGGCTGGGAAAAGGTCCCTACCCCCAATATGCACTAAGTTCAAATTGTTTCCATGGAAACCAGAAAGAAAAAAAAATCAGAATTACCAAAATAGCAAAAGGCACCACTCCACCACTATGTCTAACCACATACCAAGTTTCGTTAAGAAATACTTGATAGATTTTGAAAAAGGGGCCAGAAAACGTCCCTACCTTCAATATGCACTAAGTTGAAATTGTTGCCATGGAAACCAGAAAAAAAAAAAATTCAGAATAACCAAAATAGCAAAGGCACCACTCCACCACTAGGTCTAACCACATACCAAGTCTCGTGAAAAAATATTGAACGTTTTTTGAGATATGGCCCGGAAAAGAAAGCATTTCAGAATGACGGAATAACGGAATGACGGACGAGGCGAAAATATTAAGTCTCCCGAAAAAGTTTTCGGGGGACATAATAATAAAACAGCAGAGTGGTTTGATTACTGAGATTCTTTTACAGTATTTCTACCACTGACTGGAGTTTTCTAGGTCTAAGGTAGTTCCTAATCAAGGGAGATAACTCACCCCACTTGAAACATCTTGTCTGGGACTGCTGGCACAAGGGGGAGGACTGGATTTGGGCAGCTCGCAGTATATGTCGTTAACTGTTGGCATCTCAGCCTTCCGTATAACTTCATCATCATCCCGTAGTACAAACTCCTCATCAGAACTGGAATCCTGAGGGTCAAGGTCATCGGGCAAAATCTGCACCTCATCCTCTTCAATGACCTTCACAGTTGGAGATATCCCCACTTGACAGTCAGCTGTATGGCTGTCTCCCTTTGAGTTCTCTTTCATCTTTTGTGATCGTCCCGACATTTCACTTCCAGATGACAGAAGGACAACAGTCAGGTCTGCATCCTTGGACCTTGTTTTATCTTTCAAGTCTGTCGTTGATCTACGAGGTGTTGGTGTGGGTCCAACGAACTCTGAATCATCAAGGGAAAGCTTTCTTCTTGAATTTTGTGAAGACGATTTGGAGCTGGATGTTATTGTCTTAGGGGATTCTGATAACTGAACATTAATGTTGTCAATGTTCTCTAAATTTGAAGTTTTTGTGACCTTTTTTGATCTTCCAGAATGAGTAATGCCTGGTGAAGAACCAGAAGCGGTGCCCATTGGAGATCTGCCCAATGTCTTCCTCTGAGATTCAGGCTTGTCTCGCTCCACTAATCTTTTAGCGGATTTGAGAATCTTTGCAACGGATCCAGTTAGTCCAGGTGAAACTTCTGATGATGTGCCCATGGGAGATTTGCCCAATTTCTTCTTGTTAGATGCAAGTCCTCTAGCAGCCCTTACTCCCTTTCTAACTGAGCCTGTGTTGTCACTGTCATCTGAATCAGAGTCTGAATCTAAATATTTTGAAAGTTTTTGCAATTTTGAAGATCTTTGAGGTGTTATAGTTGATGCTTGATTGGGCACAATCTTGACATCATCATCACTGTTCTCATCCAATGCATTTGAAGGTGCAACAACAGCAACATCCTCAGGGTTCTTGTTAAAGATGTCTTCCATTGACTGTTCCATCTGAGATTCCTCTGGGAGGGTACTAACAAGCTGGAGATCAGTTTGGTGTTCTTGAGTAACAGTTTCTGAAACTTTCTCCATTTCCAGCTTATCCTCATTCAGATCAACATCAATAGTTTCAACCTCCATGGTTTCTAATTCTGTTTCACGACAAGTTTCTTGGTTGCTAAGGTCCAGATGTCTTGGTGATGGTTTGACCTTCCTCGACAACTTAGCTCGGGCCAACTTAGCTTTAGCTTTCAGAGGACTACCTTCAAGTGAAAAGCATTTTCTCTTCGGCCTTCTAACAACAAGCATCTCATCTTCAGAATCATCTAGATTGATGGTTACTGGAGCACTGCTAACAATTGGGAGAGATCCATCCCTTGACACTGTTGGAGTTTCAAAAGAATCTTCTGCAGCTTCATCCTCCCTTTTCCTCTTCTGTCTATCTTTTCCTTTCACATAATTGTTCTGTTTATTATTCTTTGGAGATCCAAAAGTTTGATCTTTTGATTTTTCTTTACAGTGTCTATCATTCATATCATCTCGTAGAAGGTCCTGGGAGGGTCCACACGAATCTCCAACTGATGCCTCGTCATCAAACCCTTTCCGTATTTCCTTTACAGGTTCACCATCATGTAGGATTGAGATGCTTTCCAGAGTAGAAGCTTCTGCAGACTTTCCTGAAAGAAATTGAACTTCATCTTCATGTTGTTCCTCACAGAGGGGTTCCAAAAGGCTAACAGACTCGGTTATTGTTTCTGGAATGTTTGAAGCCGTGTCCTCATCTTGTTCTCTGACTTCTTGATGGTCATTTGTTCCCAAAGCATCTGCATGAGGATTATCAACACTTCCCATGGCATTCTCTGGATCATCCTCATCTTCCATGACATCCTCTGGAGGCAAAGTCTGGACATCCTGAAGGTTCTCCATGGAGGTTGGTTGTGTGGAAGCCTGACTATCAACCTGAACAGTTGAATCTGAGTTCCTAATTACATTTACTGCAGTCTGTGTTTGGGAAATAGCTGTAAGCTTGTCTGACATATTGGTTTGTGTTTCAGGGCAGGTTGATGCCTCTGATCCTAGTGGCTTTAAAGGAGCGCTATGTCTGTTTTGAGTGTCTGGAGCTGCAAACTTATCCATATGTTCTTCATCAGAGTCCTTGACTTCAATCAGGTCTTCATTGATCTGAGCCTTCCTTGAATGTTTTCTTGTAACTCGTTGCCTTCTTCCCAAAGCTTTTGCTTTTGGCTTTATTTGAATTTTATTTGATCTAGTAGATCTTCCAGAACTCTGTACAGTATCTTCAATGATATCAAGAGATGCTTCAATGGTTGAATTGATACATTCCTCTTCATTATTTTCATCTGGTAAAGGAATTCCTGCTTGCAGATCCTTTTCAGATGCAACGGTTTCCACAGTTCCAGCAACAACTGTTAGTTCATCATCATCCTTAGGAGGATGTTCAGGTTGTACAGATGGAACTGCATGACTTGCATTGATGTTATTTGGCCCTTTCTTATTGCTTTTTGACAAATTATGGTCTTGTGAATGTCTGTTTGATTTTGCATTCTCCTGAGATGACCTTTTGACCGAGTCTTGAGATATCTGTGACAATTGTTTTCTGATTTCCTCAGGTTGAATATCTGGGGATTGAAAAAGAAATGTTGGAAGATGTTCCTTTGTATGTAATATCCTCACCTTTCACCCTAAATTTTATTTCACTAAAAAATGATAAATATCAGTTAGATAAAAAGACATCCTCTATCACTTCAATGCAAACAGATATTAAAGTGAAATCATTGTTACTAATCAAATATGAAAAGTCAGTGATCGAAATAACGGTCTGCCCGTCAACCTTTGTCGGGCTGGCATGAATTTTTCTCCCACAGACCGAGTGTCTGGCTGAATATTATGGGTGCACATCTTGTTGCAATTAATTATTTGGATTGGAAGATGATCAGTTTCGTTATGATTGGTAAAAAGATAATACTATGAAATCATTCTCACCTAGATCAGCCTCTTCAAACTGTGTGTGGTCCGATGTGATGTTGAGATCCTCAGTGGAGGAACTGCTGTCGGAATTGCGACACTCATCTTCATCTGAATAGAAAATGCACATCAGTTCATACATGAAGTTTTGAAAACCAACTTCCAAAATCTGAACTTGTTAAAGTAAATAAAGTATTTCAGCATCAAATGATCAATTGGTGCATTGTAACACTGCCTCTGAACTCAATCCCTAAACATCAGTGTATTGTTTTAAATATTTTATGGTTACGTCACTGTGACTGGTTGATATTCATGAAATATTTCTAGTGTATTTTTTATAGATACAATACCTAATACTAGATAATTAATATTGCTTGTAACATTTTAATTCTCTCATCACAATTTATCAGCTCCTTTTTTCCAATGTTTAGAACAATTTCTATTTTAATCAAATCTAGACAAGGTACGTCATGATTAACAATGAAAGACGTTTATATGCATTTGTTATCCACTATTTTCACAGCAGTCATAAATACCATGAGTTTAAGAAATAATACCTTCATTTGGGAGGTTCTTTGCACTTTCATGAGCAATGGATGTTGGTGATATTTGAGCAGGTCCTGAAGAAGCACCAGGAGATTTGACATCTTGGCAATCCTTCTTCCTTCGAGGAATAGGCAGAGGCATCTGACTGCAAGATTCAGAGTCTGTCAAGTGGATATCCTCAGTCTCTACGCATGGAGTCTGTGGCACAGAAGTGATGTCTGCCTTCTTAGACATCTGCTTTCCACTTGTTGGACCTTTTGGCAAATCCTCAATCGGAAGAAGAGGTGTTGGTGGTATCATGGACAGAGACTGTGTCGTCTCAGTTTCCTCTATTGATGGTAAAGGCGTTGGCACAACTGAAACATTATCCTGCTTTGACAGAGATTGAGTCTTTTCACTTTTATCTATTGGGTGAAATGAAGTCACAGCTGAAGAATTATCTTGCTTAGTAGTTCTGGATGACCTCTTTGGAGGTGACTGAAACTTTTTGGTACTCACTGGCAACAATGGTGTTGGTGGTACAACTGAAAGTGACTGAGATTTCTCTGAAGCTGAACCAGCAGTATCTTGGGAAACATCGTCCATCGTTTCTATGTCTGCCTCAGGAACTAAAAGTACCTCCTCCTCCTCTTCTTCTGGTTCTGCCATACTTGACTTTGCTTCCTGCGTGGAGAACAAAAAGTCATGATCTTCTGCTGATCCAATCTTCTCCATCAAGTGAGTCAGTTCTTGCTCTGGACTCTTCAGAGCAAAGTGGACATGCTTGTCTTTCTTTGATTTCATCCTTTTTGGAATGTCTGCATCAACTTCATCCAGACTTCCCTTCTTTGACTTGGTACTTTTTGGAAGTTCAGCATCAACATCAACTACATGCATTTTTTCTTTCTTTGATTTTGTCCTTTTTGGAACATCTGCATTAACTTTATTCAGTTCCTCAACATCTTCAAATACACCTTGAGAATCTTTGGAGGTTTTCTGGACTTCCTTTTGAACTGGAAAAGTTTTTGAAGCTATCACTGACTTTTTAGACTTCCTTCCCCTCTTCTGCTGGGTGGTTGGTGCAGTTCCGCTACTTTTAAATTCATATGGATCAGAATTCTGTTGTTCGCCTTCATCTTGAGAAGAGATCTCTGGAGATACTTCTTTGACTTTAGTTTTAAATATTTTCTTTCGTTTTGGAACAATATTGTCAGAAGTGTCATTCTTTGAGCCTTGAGTAGAGTCTTCAAGAGCAATAAAACCAAAGTTATCAAAGGCTGAATCTTTGTTTTCTTTAAGTCTTTCTCTAAAACGAACCTCCTCACTACTGAATTGTGAGTCGCTTTCCGAGAAGCTGTGGTTCCCTGTTGCTGTTTGTGCTTTTTGAACCCATTGCTTCACCAAGTTACTCTTCCTGTTCTTCTGTAAAGCAGTCTTACTGTAGGTCTTAACGTGCCCAAGTGACTGAAATTCTCGAGTAAGTTCAACAGGAGATTCTGAGAAACTCATCATACTCTCATTATCAAAATTCTGCTCACAAAGATTTTTAGATTTCTGTTTTCCCTGATTTCTTGTCCCAACAGACTCCAGCTTCTTGCCAGAATAGATATTCAGTTTTACTTTCGAACTTTTATCTTTCATCTTCACTTCCTGCGACTGAAAGAGAGGAAGATCATCTCCTAAATCATATTCCTCTCCTTCATATTCAATTTCAGGTGTCAATTCAAGAATACTTTTGGTTTTTGGAACATTATGGTCGACCTCAATGGTCAAAACTTCATTGTACTTGGTACTTTGCTGTTTTCCTTTTGCACAATTTTTCACTTTAGTAGATGGACATCCAGGATTAACTCTTGACCTCAAAACTTCATCTCTCATCTTCTCCAGAACACAAACAGGATGTGCATTTTCGTGAATACCATCTACCGTAATTTCCTTGACAGAATGGATATCATCCAAGTCCATTCTTTCATGACCAACCTCTTGTGGACATTCATTGTCATCCTCGGTTTCAATCCTGTCTTTTCCAGGAGACCAATGATGCTTTGAGGAGTCTTTATCTTCATTCCTTTTCCCAGAAGACCTTTGTATTTTGTGATGATCTTCATCTGCAATGTTTGCTGCAGACTCATGACTAGGACATTCATCTTCATCTTCACTTCTTGCTACTCCACAGGAGCCTTGGTCAAGGTACTGCAACAAAGCTTCTTCTTTTTCAATCTCGTCTATAGACTTCTCTTTTGTTCTTGCCTCAATGCTAGGTAACTCCTCATTCTCCTTTCCTATTCTGGTGCTATTCTCTTCATTTTTCTCCGTTGCCAACCTTGTTCCTGTTCTAGTTCTTTGTCTTCTCGTAGTATTTCTTGTAATCGTTTCTTTCTTGTTGCCTCGACGTAATGTCCGCCGGTCTCTTGCATCTTGCACCTCTGAAGTTTCATCATCATTTTCTTCAGTGCTGAAAATGATAACGGGAAATATATTTATAAGCATCTGGGCAAGGATTTTCAAAGCTCTCTTAATACTAAAACAGTTATCATTACCATTTGTTAACAAAAAGTTCCCCCCCCCCCGCGCATCCGCCACTGGACTATCTTAGAAAGCTTCTAGATTCAGATTTTAGATTCAAGTAAACAACTGAGTTGACTAAACTATCAGAAGTTAGCCGTGTTGTCGACTGTTTTTTATATTTGCTATCGATTAGGTACTATCAATGCAATTATCGCGATAAGTGGATAGTTCGATCAATCATTACATCCATAATGGCTACTTACATATTTCTACCTTCCTTTTGGTCTGAAAGATTGTTTTTCTCAACATTCCTCTTTGTTGTCTGAAACAGATAGAAATTATTTTACAAGCTGGTGTACAATGGTGAAGTTAATCAGAATGATGTTCAGAATAAAACAAATTAGAGCCATTGGCTCTCTAGTTTACCTGGTTTTGCATGATACATTGTAATCTAAGATTGAATGAAATAGTTTATTCAGTATAAAGGCCACAGGTCCATATTCAATATACAAAATTCATGTTGTTGAAGTTAACATATTTGGTGCAATAACTAAAACATCATAACATTTGTTTACAGGCTTTACGTGATATATATAGGTTGAATACTCCCATATGAAAAGTTTTTGGGATGTCGCCAAACAAATAATAATAATCTGTTGGTAAAGGTATGTCAACACAAAATGTCAGCAGTTCATTCGAAGACATAAAAAATAGAGCCATTAGCTCTGAAGCTCATCAGGAATTATGTTATTCATTATCACTAAGGAAGAGATTAAGATATCACATAATAAAGCATTGCCCAGTCATCAAATTTAAAATTTATTATCAAAATTGGTGACACATTAATCAACATTCACTATAAATATTGTAGACTTTTGCATTTGATTTTTTAGTTCTTGTTTATATTCTGGAAATATCAACATTTATCACATATTGAAAAGGAACCCTGATCTGTTTCTGAAAATCCTGTTTCTCATAGGCTCCTTTCAATATTTAATAAAATGTTCATATTTTATGAAAAGTTCCCTTGAGTATCTGAGTGTAAGACGAAACCAGTTTTTAGTTCTTTTTTGTATTCTGGAAATTTCATCAACAGTCTCACACACAGACTGTAACACAGCACAGTTTGAAGTAACCTGAAACCTCTGTGTATTAGCAATGACAGCTATAGCTGCAGTTTGTATCTCTCTACCACTGAGAGGTCACTGCCCAGGTCAACACAATGCAATTACACAACATAAGACCCTGGACTAACAGCCAGTGAATTATATATCTTAACTGTTGTTTTCCACACACTTAAATATTTTTCTGTACTGGAGAAGAAGATGCAGTGTCACGATCTCATGTGGTTACTTTTAATAGTCTTATCTTATCATTTTATCACCAGTCATATTCAGTTCACACTGTTCACATATATGTTCATATTCATGTAAAATTAAAAAAAAACCTCCTCTTTTATTTAAACTTTTGACGCCTGTCACAATATTCAGTTCATAGGTTATTCAATAGTTCTCATTTCACGGTAATTACATCAAACATGTCCATAATGTAGATATTAATGCTAAATCTACATATATTTCACATTCCTAATGAATAAGATTAACTGCAAAGTTACTTTTTTTTCTCAATTCCTGCATTTCTCAAACCACATGTTAGGACTCTCACATGAAAACGATGAGATGACTCCCCCAGGTCTTTAATAAGGGATTACTGGTATTCAATGAAGCACACATAAAATCTCAGAGTTCAAACCTTATTACAACAGCTTTTTAGACTGTGGCCCATATTTGGGGTCAAAGGTTCACCAAATTTACAATTTAGAATCCCCATTGGCCAAAGAGTTTGTACATATCATTTCAACTTTGTAGAACTTTTGGGACTGTAGAAGAAGATGAAAATAGCTTTTTAGGTCATGACCTCTGTGGCCCTTATTTGGGGTCATAGGTTCACCAAATCTACAATTTAGAATCCCCTTCAACCAAGGAGTCTGTACATAAAATTTCAGCTTACTAGAGTGATTTGTTCTAGAGAAGAAGTCGAAAAAGCAGAAGTTTACGGATGGACGGACGCCATGCCATGCCATATGCTCGTAAGTCCATCGGGCTTTACAGGCCTGAAAATTAGTTTTCGATAGTAACATTTATGGCACAAATTTTTAGTCAATGCAGCATACATTTTCAAAAGCACTAAATGACATGAAAAACAGCTAACAATATGCCTGTAATAGCAAATAGTAAGTTTTACTCCTTCCTCAACTGCCAGGCTCCCTTGCAACACAACCATTCATTGACCTCTGGTAGTTGACATGATTAGAGTCCAAGACACAGAAACCATTGCATGGATAAAGGCAATAAGCATTAAAACGAAGAATGACCTACCTGTCGTTTGTTTGGAACCTGCTCTCTCTGTGAGAAGATTGTTTCTGGTGTAGACGGGAAGAATGCATTGACATCATGGTTTACTCTTGGTGGACTGACTGCAATGGAGTAATTGTGACATTGTGGTATACAGAAAAAAAACTTTACACTTACAGTGTAATGAACCGAAAGCAATTTAACTAATATCGCTACTAAATCGTTACAATTTCATCCCATGAATAAAAGCAATAGGGAAATACTCAACGTGCTAGTATTGCTAGTTATTTATCAGCATATGGGGCGTTTATCATGTTGATTATGGTATATGTAGAATGATTTCAGGGTTAAAACATGTTTCATTGTCAGTAAGTTAAGGACTTACAGCTGTGTTTTTCAGTCAGACTCATTTACAATTTCAATTCATTAATTTTTCTGTGCTATCGTAATAATGCTTTGTACATGAACTTCATCTTGAGCTGATATCCAGGCACAGAAAAGTAAAGGAAATACAGCAAGGATTAAACTAGCCAGTGCTGGAGACTAGAGCGAGTTGTGCCTTGAGAAGATGTTGGACAACTTGCTGGTAACTTGTTTGGTTTGATGTATATATTCAAAACATTCTGCTGGACTGTTAACTTACAAAACTCTCCTGTGTCCTGCTGGTATCCTGTGATCAATCCGCGGACGTGTGTAACGATTTCACTCAATCGATCTTGGTCTTGAAGGCTCCTGTATATTCATAAAATTAAATAATTGATAGAACTAAATCGTCAAATATAATAACATGTGTTATATTCATCTGATATCGAAATCATGTGTTAACAATTTGCAGGAATACATCCTTAAATTTCATCCCCATTCAAAATAGAAAATGAAAATATATCAATTTTATTAGGAACACAGAAGTTATAAATCCTTATAAGGCATCACACAACCCCATGGCGACTTCTATACCAAACTTTAAGTCTTCTCATGCCTAAATATTGCAGCAACAAAGTTGAGAACGTTTAAACAAATCTCTACTTTGAGACCTGCTTCTTTGTCATACAGTTTTCAAGCAAGGCTCTGTTATACTAAAAGCTAGGTCATCAAATTTGCTTGGTCAAAATTTGTAAATTGTAAATCCCAAAAAGCACAACACCATCGCATGGCAACTTCCATACAATGAAACAAGACATGAAGTTATTGGTACCGATTTAATACCAAAACGAATACACAATCTTGTTCTAATTGTGCTTTGGAGAATCCATGAAAAAGAATGAGTTGATCATCAACATAAATAGATGAAGGGATTTCAGGGTAAAGAGTATTTCATTTATTATCATGGCGGCTAGTATTATTGGAGGGAGAGATCCTGCAACACTATTGTGGCTATGCAAACTGGTAAAACCTGCGAGCATTGGCTGGAACTAGCGAACCAGGGCTTTAACTGCGCTGAAATTCAGTGTAGCATTGCACCCAAACCTTACTTCATGTAGAACAGTTCTCTACAGCAAAGTTGCCGAGACCCTGGCGGGATTTGAACCTTTGACCTCTTTGATACGAAGCAAAAGGTAACTTACCATTGTGCAATCCCAAACCAACATTATTATAAATGTAATGTCCATTTAGCATTTTCTCATTAGATGATAGCATCAAACTTTCGCAAGTTTGCCAAGTGAACATATTTCGATAGGGTTAAACAAAATGTTCTCACCTTTTAGTGACGGCCTCGTTGCACAGTGGGCAGGGGACTGATTTCTTGTTTTTAAGGAACTCTGTGAGGCAGAATCTAAAAAAAATAATTATTATGAAAGAAATGAGGTGATTTGAGGTTTAATGCCACTTTCAAGAATACCATTTTGGCTATGCATTGTGGTGAAACCTGTGAGCATTGGCTGGAACTAATATACCATGGGCTGTACTGCAGTGCACTGAAATTTTACATACCGGTAGTACGTATTGCAACAAAACCATACTGCATGAAGAATAGTTCTCTACAGTAGCAGTTGACAAAGTTGTATATACAGTGCTGTGCCATAAGTTAACATACGATGATGACGTTATTTCCACAGACTTGCATGTTAATTAGTCCAGGATAAATAATTTTCATAAAATAAGTCCTCTTTGGATCAATGTCAATTTTATTTACCTTTATTTGAAATCATCTCAGCTTAAGTACATAATATAAATTACAGTTTCTGACAACAATTTAACTAATGTCATCCGATTTACCTACATGTGTATATTAAATAAAAGAGTTTCCCATAGATTGCCATGTTAAATGTTTTATATATGTTGATTAGATAAAAAATGGAAAATGAAACATACCTTATGAGGTCGTAGCCAATATGATTCCTCACAAACAGTGACTGGATCAATGTGAATAGGATCGGACAAAAATCCTATCTTTGTCTATTGAAATAATGACACCGTTAGTTCACTTGTGGCATGGCACTGTACATACATATAAATGTTTTATTATCACAATTATTGTCATCCAGTTGATGATGAACTTATTTTACTCACCTACAAAAGCTGTGGTTACATTTTGTTGTGACAGGATTTTTCAGTAAATCAAGGCTGAAAGAAAAGATCAATTTAATGTGTTAATGTACTTATGTAAAGTTATTTATTAAAAAAAAATAAAAATAATAATATATTAAACTCATTGCTTCTCTTACATATAAGACATGTTATTTAAAACTGTTACAGACACAAGATGATTGTTGTTTTTATTTATGAAGATGGGCCCTATTATCGTGGGTCTTATAATTTTACATGCATATTACCATGAAGATTAATTGAATCTTGATCATCTTTGATTTTTTTGGAAACCTAGCCAAATATTCTCTAAAATATCTAAAATTAAACTCATATCTGTGGAAAATAGTTTTCTTGACATGGAAGGAAAAATCATTATCTGTGCAGTGTATTTCAAAAGAAGCGTCCCTATTTTTGGGGTATTTGAAATTCATATACATATACTTATTATCGACGTCGAAAATCACAACGTTGAAGTGATGTCAAATATCGACATAACACCTACGTCGAAAATACTGACGTTGAAACGAGATGCGGTGATTTCGTAGACCAGACCGGTTCGTATTTGCGGTGAATTCGTATTTGCGGTGGATTCGTAACCGGTGGATTCGTAGAAGTAGTATAAATAGTATATCCCTAAGATGTTATTTGACTATTGACACTGTATATTGGGTGAAATGAAGTGGTAGGAGGTCTGATTAAATTGAGAGATGAAATTGATGAATACAATTAACAATTGGCTATTAACGAAGGCGATGTGAAAGTGGATCTTCTCAGTATTAAACAACTAAATATACAATATGTTGTGAGTTGCTTTTATTGTAGTCGGTGTATTTCACAACTTGAAAGTAATGTAATGTTAGTAAATTAGGTTGTCGGTAGATTAACGACTTTATAAAAACAGGATGTTGTGATGTGTTTTGATTGTCAATGACTTACCGTACTTCATCTTCGCCGACGTCTGCTAATTAAGTAATTTCCCGTTTGTTGTTGATTGATGCTGTATATGGGTATTCTAAATGGATTATATATATACTTACCATATTTCTTTAGGCCTATTGATTTCAAACACAAACAATCTCCAACAACAAATAACAACACGGAGTGTCCGATTGCTTTATTAAAATTCTACCTCTACGAATCCACCGCCAATCCGTCTACGAATCCACCGGAAATATACGTCTACGAACCCGTCTGGTCTACGAATTCACCTACAGCCGTTGAAAACGTCTGATATATAATATATATTATTGACGTCGAAAATAACAACGTTGAAACAACATAGTTTTATCGATGTCGCTACCTTATTCCAACCAAATTTTGACGTCGTAACAACGTCGTGTGCCTGCTTGGGGTCACTCACCATACACATGATACAATTTTAAGGACGGTTAACAAAAATAAAAATGAATGAATTATTGAAAATGAATCCATCACTGAAAGTTAATTTTAAAAATGTTAAAGTCGTATTAATTATTTTGACTGAAATAAGCTCATCAGTTATTATATCAGTTAAAAAGAACACGAATTATCGAATAAATTCTGACGCAGCGACAAGTCGTCAAGTGAACGACCGTCTCCGAGTAATTTTTCTTCACTCAGTACAGAGGTTAAGACTTACCAAATCGCACATTCTAATAGCTTTGAAATTGAGCCCAAAACTCCTTGTATTCGATTGCTTGTCATTGCAGGTGTTTGTGATACTTATGTAACATTCTCATGTAAACAATCCACAATAATTCATTTCCCGCAATCTGTTTCATAATATCCCGCCGACTTCATACTCAGTGCACCACTTATCATCAATGTACCGTTAAAACTTACGGGAGCGAGTCCTCACTTCGCTGTACGGATGACAGACACTGAATCTCCTTCTTTAGAGAGTGCTACCAACAGAAATCTTACACGAGACATATCGTATAATCAGGTTCGAACCCGGACTCTTATGAATTTATTTTGTATTTTTAAATACAAAAGTGGTATGAAAGTGTATTTAACAGTAGGTCTTAATGTTTTATAGCGATGAAGACATGGCATAACTATTTCACAACACTTCAACAAAGTTACAATTATTTTCCATTGAATCAGTTATTTAATGACACTTTATTAAATTCTGTATATGTTCATGTTTTTGATATTTTAAAGGGGCAGTAGCACGTTTTTTGCAAATTTTCTTATTTCAAATTTCCCATATTTACTTTAGAGGGTAAAACATCTTATTACACAAACCAATTATCCGTAGTGTTAATAACGGTGTTACGTGTAAAGCAAAGATTGCATGGCGGTCATTTTATTGTGAAGACATTTTATTATTTTGAATGACAAACACGATTCCCATTGCTTTACGGTACCATGTACACTCATTTTTTAATTTGATCTTCCGAAGTAATAAGGATGTTTTATCATTGGTGACTTTATTTTTCAAATACATTTCATCGACTTATTTGAGCGAAAAAACGTGCTACTGCTCCTTTAATTTGTTCATTTAAAATGAAAATGAAATCGCCTTATTGTCTCCTACCATATCGTTTAAAAATTGTTTTATTTGTAATTGAACTTTGTGACCAAATAAAAGAGTGATTAAAGCATTCATAAAATATATCGAACGTCTTCAGAATGCTCAAATTGCCAACTATTATATGGTAGCCTTCTTCTTGAGCTTGGTGAACAAGTAATCGTAGATCCCTATATACTTTAATGTACTAACTGCACAACGCATATTCTTGAATATAGTAAAGTCCAGTTCAGTTGAGTCGAAAGCCATTCTGTAATAAAAAAGGGAATTCATTTAGCCAGTATATTCTTTCAATGTCAACTACCCAGATTTGTAGATAGATGACAGTGAATGAGTCTTTAACCTAGGCCGTATGATCATCAATACAAGCCCCTGTGATTTAAGCTGTTTACTTTCGTTAAAAAGATTCGTGTGTATAATTCTAAATAATATATATAATAATGTTTTATTTCGTGCTGTTGCTATGCACGACTTTTGGATCAATTTTTAGTTTATTGTTGGTTCTCCCTGTTATTGTCTTCCCTTCATTTCCTTTATAAGGAGCGTGGTACCCCAGTTCATGGTTTCCGCCTTCGACATTGGTCCAGAATACGCAGGTTTCACGTAAGGAATAGCACTACTTATGCAGACTTTCTTCCTGGTCTCTGTTCCATAACAGTGAGCGCTTATAATCGCTCATTGAGCGCTCAATGTAGCGCTCATTCTCTGCTGAACGACATGGTGCTATTCCTCGATGTTTGCTCGCCTTGCTACGTAGCGCTACATTGAGCAATCCATTTATTTGAACATGGCCCTGTTTTTGTACTACTAATAATATAATAATTGCGTGCTTATACAGCGCCTTTTCCACACCCTAAAGTATGCTACAATTATTACCCTGAAGGAAATGTACTTTCAAAACTGCTACTTAGCGCTTCCCGTATTCAGGTCCCCATTTGTACGGCTGGGTAGACTGAGTGCAACGGTTGGATAAAGAGTCTTGCCCAAGGACACAATTAACACAGTATTCGACCCAAGTCACAAGTCTTTGGTGTCTCCACCGGGACTCGAACCCGGCTCGTCGGCATGAAAAGCCAGCACGCTAACCACTACACCAATGTACAATGTTACCCCCTTCAGATTTTCTATCGCTAACTCTGTTATATTTAGACTACTTTCTAGTCCAGTAACGTTACTATAGAAAATCTGAACGGAGTAACCTCCGGCTGTGAGAAGAGAACGGGCATAGACGGCTCGCTCCCGTTTCTTTGCTTGATGATATCAAAGATACCCAGTGTCTCGAATGATTATTCTTCAATATGAGGACATATGTTGTACGAGTCACATTCGTCAAATATTATCAATGGTGTTATTTAATCGAGAAGTACTGACTTTGGCTGAAAATTACAATTGTAGGCCTAATGCTTTTCGGTTCAGTATAGTGACGATGTAAAGATAGAAGCCTAAATAAAGATAAACAAAATTATCTTTCTGTTCGATCCTGTTCAGAAATACAAAGACAGATCTGGATGTTTAACAGGTCATTTAACTCGACAATGTATACATGTCAATGGGGCGTGTACTTTTCGACTTCTTCACATGTATCAGGCTGTTGCTCATTGATAACAAGACATTGTCTTAAACTTGGCATTTTGGGAGTGGCGTTCGAGTTGGATCAAAGCTAAATTGTATGCTAAATGATTTTCACAACTTTATTCTTTCGATTCCTTTATACATGTTCTATTTATAAGATCTCTTGATTCTGTATAATCAAGTTGTAAACGATGAAATATCAATGTCATATCATTAAACATGATATCTTACATTATCTCAGGGTTGACTACTTCATACCAGTTAACACGTTTCACAATCGAACTGATGACCTTTCATATCGTGGGTTTGACGCACACCTTTGTGATAATAAAATGCTTATTCATCCAATTCCTACAATGAAGAACAAAAGAAACGTCACGGCATTTCATCAGAGCAAAAGCGAAATACTTCTGCCGGAAAAAAACTTGGTTTTGAACGTCTTTGATAGGAACATGTTGCGAAGAAGCACTTAAAAGTTTTTACATCAGAGTATGATACTTTTTTTTCGATGAAATTTCAAATACACTTGGTGCTCAAATCGCTTTCTCAAAATGGTTTTTGGCCAGCAAGTTTTTTGCATTGAAGTTTAAAATTGTAGAAGTTTAAAATTGTAGAACTTTTATAAATAAAATATGTTGCCGACATAATTAACCTTCTTGGATCAACATGAACAAAATGTCAATTTTATTTATTAAACATGTGCAGCTATTCCATGATTTCGTAATGAAAAAGCACAATGATTCAAACAGAAAGTTTAAAAAATATCTTCGATTTACTCGCAAGATTGTTATCAGTGTTATACGTTTCATAATACGGACGTATTGGGCGTACGACTTCTTACAGTAACAACATGACGATTTTCTGGATACCAACTTCTTTAATGTGAAAATACACAACGTTTCGGAGTACATACTATTCTTACAGTAAGTTGGAATATATTGGAAGTTTTGTAATAGCTCACTTCACACTCAGGACTGTCCTCCATGTTTGGTACATGCTATAAAATAACATTGCCCGACTAGACGTCGTAATACTTGATATGTCATCACGATGTCTATGACGTACTAAGAGTAAGTATTATATCAGCAATATTATTTCAATTCAGTTTGAATAACATAATCGAGCAACGATAAATTACAAAATTCGATCCCGTTTACAACCATGTTTACCAAACACATGAATGTTATTGCTATGTAATTCGCGTTCGCTCGTTACTTACTTAAGCATTCGGTCGTTTCATAAAAATCGGAATTCAACGGTATTTAGTATCATCTATATCTTTGTTCCTATAGCCTATTTCTCTCATCGAAGACATTCGATGATCCTATGTAAATGTTGCCATTTACACATGATTCTGTTAACTGTTTCCTTTATCATGTCTCGAAACAATGGCTTCTAAAACCCAAGTTCCTTGCATTCTCCTCCGGCTTCTACAACCAATAAAGAACCGTTACCTTTTTCACACATACACTGACAGGAAAAAATATTGTCAAGCACACCACAGTGATCCCCCTTTCTTGTAACCATAGCAACCCTCCCGTCATGCAAAGTATAGAACAGACCGGAACTCTCGTAGGCGAGACTTGTAACTCCTTTTCCTTTCAAAACATCGCAGGTTCCTTCTGTGGCTCGACATCCGGTTTTTGAGACTGAAACCAGTGATGACGTCATTGAATCCCAAAGCATAATCTCTTGTTTGGCATCGACGCAAAATGCTATGTCTTTAACAGGATGATTCCCAACGCAGAACTGTTTCATCACTTTGCCCTGAAGGGTCACCAGATCAATGCAACAAGTTGCCGCACAAGCAGCAGCCACGATCCCAGAGCGATAGGGCATCAGTGTGCGGTAACTCCTCTGAACTTGCAGCTTTGTGATGACCTTTGGTATACTTCCGGTAGAAACTACAGCAAGTCCTTTCGAAACAGGAAGACTTGCCAATACCCGATCAGAAGAAGCAGCGGCAACACCACAAGGTCTATCGTCCAAACGGATCGTGAAACAAACCGACCTGTTTCTCACGACCTTGATGGACATGTTTGCAGAATCAGCCACCATGAGCTGCCCATCCGGTAGCACCGCCACACCGCTGATATCAGGGACCTGGCCATCCTCACTCGACACCAAGGACATCCTATTGACAACTCGAGATGGAATCACGGACGCTCCATTATTGGGTTGGTTTATTTGGGAGATCCTAAATTTGATCATATCACACTCGTCTTCATCATCCACCTCCTCGCTGTCGGGTGATTCCGCCTCCTCAACAAAGAAATTTGGCCTTAGATTACTTTCCGGCACCTCCAAACTCTGGTTTGTCTCCAGACTTTCCTCTGACCTCACTCTTGCTAATGCTCCTAGTCGTGGACTGCTGTTGAGGGTGACATCATAATGAAGATTTGGTACTGAACCAGGTCTTGGTAGGGGATCACTGACATTCTCTCCACGAGAAGACGTTTGGCCTTCCCCATCAGCATCATTCTCATCTTGGTCCGAGTTTAATTCTCCTTGGGGATGGTGTCTTACTACTCCTTCAGGAACAGAATTACGTTTGAAAAGGGAGTCCACTGATATTTTACGCCTCAGCTGGACGGTAGATTGTGATCTTGTCAACGTAGGAGCAGCATCTTCTGCAGCAAGGACTTCCGAGTTATAGAAGGCAACACTCCCAAGGGTGAGGTCCTTCTCCAAGCAAGCAAAATCGGGAGCAAACGATGCTCTCATCCTTTCAAACTTCGGTCTCTTTTCTAAACTGGATGCTAACATAGCTTCGTTTATCTTCTTTGTGATTTCTCCTGCTTGGCTCGATGTATTCCGTCGTGATTCAGATTGGATGAACTCTCTTGCATCAATATTTAGCCGTTTCAGGAACTGTAGACGAACATTGTCTGCTGACAACTGTTTGTCCATATCCTTCTTTGCTTCTTGGTAGTCTGCATCGAGTCTACTGAAAAGCTTCCTTTTAGCTCTGTCCAACATCAAGCTGAACTTGGCAGCATGACTTTCAATCGCATTTCTTGCCTTTTCTCTTTGACGTGATAGATACGTCAGCTCATTCTCAAGCTCATTATTAACCCTTTGAGTTGAAATCATCTCATTCTTCAATCTCTCAACACACGTCTTCAAATCACGTTTCTCCCATTCAGTCATCTTGTCCAGATTGACAAACTGACAATGCATATGCTTTGATACCATACACACATTGCAAACCAGAACCCGACATAAAGTACAGAACATACACAGTTCTTGCTCAGCATGGATTGGACATCTTCTTCTTTCCGTTGGTTCTTCTGCAGGACCTACTGCAGCTTCTCCAGAACTTAATGCCTGACTCATCAAATCCTTCAACCAGAAGTTTGCAGGGAATAAGTCAGCCCAGCTCTCTATTGGCTTACCCTCTGCAGGAACAGGAGTCGCCTGCCTGCAAACTGGGCAGAGAAAAGATGGCGGCGCTCTCTGGGCGGAGAAGCTGATGTGTTGACAGAGACAAACTCTACAGAAGCTGTGGAGGCAGGGAAGGGAGCGAGGATCGTTGTAGTCATCATTGCAGATACTGCAAGTGAAGAAATTCTCGTCTATCCTGACTGTTGCTGACATTACTGATGCTTGTGGTGTTCTGTAACAAAACAATCAACGACGTCAACACGTGGAAACTTACTTTATGGCCGTATATTGTAAACGTTATACGCTAAATGACTTTTATTCTGATCTTGGTGCTCTAATAGACCACCATCATTAACTTGAAAACATTGGTAACTTAGTTTGTAGACATAGTTGACATTTGTTGAATTAATAACCAAAATCATCGAAATAAACGATCGCGATACACTGTGACGTGCTCACAAAGATTCTAGTATGACATATATTAGGTAAATTATTATGATATCTATCGTTCTTGATATATGTCTGTGACAATCATTCACTTAATTTCTACACTCTGTCCTATTAATTCTTTCACTATTTACTTTTGTTCATGTATTACATTCACTCACTTAATCCAAATAAGAATCCATATAATAATTGATCTTATGCCATTCCGTAAGTCAATTCCTTTAATAACTATCGTCGTTACTATATGACATTCATTTCCTTCATTCACACACACACACACACACACACACACACACACACACACACACACACACACACACACACACACTTACACACTCTGCTATTGTTCATATATGACATTCACTCCCTAAATGTCCACAATAACGTTTTTATGTTTGAAAAGCGGTCGAGTCCTTTAGCATGTCAACATGGGAGACAGAGTGGGTCGACCCACACAATTATAATAGCGATGTATTCATATATCATTGTACTTGTAGCGACTACTTTAGATAAGGAGTGAAATAAATAATTGCCAATAACGTGAATTGTGATATTAAATGTTTGTATATCCAATCTACGAAATATCAACACATGTCAAGACCTAAATTGCCTCTCTTAAAAATAGAAAATATTCCTACCAGTCAATAGAATAAAATGTTTTGGATATTATATCGGTTAAAAAGTAATGGAATTCATACAATCGAGTATTAACTTATACTTACCAGTTTACAAGTTAATTGACCCAGTCACTAATCGCCGCTCTGTGTCATGATGTCTCGCGTTGATATCAGGGTTGCGTTTAGGAGCATATAAATTAACTAATTTTCGCGACCATCGGGAAAGTTTCCTTATTGAAATTTAAAGAAGCATGCCGCTAAACGCAACCGTATCCCTCCACCCAATCGTGTACTTTGTACCACAGGCAAGCTCCCGCTGTCGCCGGCTGATACCATACCCACGTTATAATATATGTGGACCAATTATACTAATGTTATCTATTTGTATTCATTACTATAATAATAAATATGACATTAGATGACTTGGCGATTACATTTTATTTCATTAGACAGAGTCAAAGTCACATTATTTATACTATATGCAGAAAAATTGCAATTTAAAACTACTACTACTACTACTACTACTACTACTACTACTACTACTACTACTACTACTACTACTACTGCTACTACTACTACAACTACAACTTCTACTACACCTACAACTACAACTACTACTACTACTACTACTACTACTACTACTACTGCTGCTGCTACTACTTCTACTACTTCTACCTCTACAATTGACAATTCTGGTTTTTGTATACTCTCGTTTTGCCGTTTGTTTATATCAAGTATTCAATACACTTTTGCATCTGGAAATCATACATTTTGGAAAGTGATAAAACATAATGTTTACCAATATTGATTGAAGCCCCTGTAAAATATCTTAAACCCTTCTTGTACAAGAATAGAATTAGTCAAAAGTTGCCTTCGACAGTTATGTTTATAACATATGAGAAGCTAAATGACTTTATTTGCAATTAATGGAAATTTCATTCTTGATAAAATTATTGAAAGATTATCTTCATTGTTACAAAACTGTTGTGCATGTTAACTAAGCATGTACTTTCAACAATTTGTACACTTTATAAACCTTTAGATTCCTAGTATAACTGCTGGTAAAATATTTGAAAAACGTGAACCAACATTGATAACTTTCTCATGAGCATTGTGCCTGTTGATGGTTTTAGCGTTGAAATATAGTATATGGTAATCCCTTTGGATATGTGGAGCCCAGTGTAGTGGTTAGCTTGAGGGCCTCTCACGCCAAATACCGGGTTTGAATGGACCGACAATTTATGACCATGGGTTTCATACTGTGTTATGTCCCTGAGCAAGTTACTTCCTGCGCATTGCGCTCAATCGACCCAGTTGTTTAAATGGGTACCTGGACATGAGTGATATGGGCCAATACGACTGCGCGAAGCGCTCCGAAGCGGCTTCGAAAAATGTAATTCCTTAAGGGTGATGTGAGTAGGGCCTTGGGCACGAATTGGGTGTGGAATATCCACATTATATTATTAATAGTATTTGTTGTATATGTTAATTTGCCACACAGTCAATCTTATATCTATTCTTTGCGTCAATGATGAATGCTTTGTCATATCTATGATTATATATGCAACATGAAATGGCAGAAGTAACTTTTAAATAATCATCTAAACAGTTCGTATAATTCAGCAACCAACTGTATTGTTATTATTAACTTCACATAGCTGTACGGTTGAAGCGCACATAAAATAACGTATTAGTCCCTTAGTTGTTGATTCCCATAGACGAAGCTAAGAGGAATTCTATCTTGATTCTTTTTCACAGCAAAACAGTCATATCTAACCATTTGTGTAAGTAACGAAAAAAAACCCCCCCAAAACCGGATATTCAATAGCCGTTTATTCGGTCTGTTGATTATTCTTCAACGTAATTATTATTTTTATTAATTCTATTTATGTAATACAATGATTACAAGTAAGAATGGCGTTTTGCCTATTAACATTTGACTTGTTTTGTAGCTAAACATATGTGCACTTGTGCAAACGCTGAAGGAAGTTAAGATTGTAGCAGGTGATGGAACGTTTGTCTGACAAATGAAATATTTGCCTGGTTGGGCGCAATCACTTTAAGTGGTATTAGATATACGATATGTCATCCTTATTAGCTCATCATATTAGTAGGATGGGCGTTTAGCATGGGCCGTCATCTGTGAGTAAACTTTTCACATTGGCGACTTCTCTTCCAGAAATGCATGCACCCTTAAAGGGGTTGTAGCACGTTTATTTCAAAATGTTTTTTTCCTTTCAAATTTCCCATTTATGATGATAGTTTGTGTCATTTAAATTTACTTTAGAAGGTATCTTATTACACAAACCAACCATCCGTAGTGGTAATAATGCTGTTGCGTTTAAAGCATATTGCATGGCGGCCATTTTATTGGTGTATTCGCTGTAGGTATTGGTTATGTATAATGGTACAGAGCTCTGAGTATTGGAATACTGTGTGTATTGTGGGGATATGGGTTAATGTGGTTGATTGGTACTCGCGGAATGTATTAACTGCTCAGATAGTTTCAACTAATGAGAATATAAGCTACTAGGGGTTGCACAGATACTTACTTTCCTCTAACTTGAGCATTGGGAGAGACGATTCAGGAGGGCGGTGGTGGCCTTGGAATGCAAATGAATGCTTTGCTATTTAGATGTTTTATGCCATTTAAGAAAAGTGACTTAGTTTTTTAAGAATGGATTACTTGTTTTTAGATCTTCAACCTTAGATACTGTATCACGTACATCCTGAGCTTGTGGTTGTTATAACTTCTAAATGTCTTAAAGTAATTCGATCTAGAGATCATATTGGAGATGAATATCCGAATTTGAATAACTATTTTTATCATAAGTATGATTTTTCACAGCAGAAAAAGCTGAATTATCGGTAAATTTTGAAACCAAATTTCAATCCTCATGATGGCAAATCAAAGAGTGGTATATTGGTGATGACATAAGGTGTTACTTATTGGCAGCCACATGCACGTTAATCTCGCCACCAATGTGTCGCACACACCAAAGTTTCAAACAATCATAAGCAATGAGTATTTAAAGATCGGTATCGACTTCATTATCACTTGTTTTGCAGGTCTGATAATGACAAGAAGGAGAATGTCAGAGAAAGCATTGGGATGGCAGATCATTGAACTTCATCGGGCAGGACTTTTTTTTATTGCAAGTAGAACTCAGTTTCACTACACCATAATAAGCGTTCTGGTGAGGAAGCATGCGCAAGCCCTCTCGTTCTGGAAGACCAACAGCTACCTAGCCCCAGGTGGATAGAGCTCTGTTACGGCATGTTAGACGACTGCCTTTTGGTTCAAGCATCCTTCTGAAACAGATCTGGTTACCTCATCGCAACTTGAGGAACCAGACTGTGAGAAACCGCCTCAAACTGCTGGATTAAGAGCCAGAAGGGTCGTCAGGCGTCCACAGCTCACACATCGCCACATTAATAAATATTGTTTAAAACAAATCACCACAAGCGTCAGCGTAGGTTATGGTGTGTGGACACGCAGAGTTGGAACCTAAGGTCATGGAGGAGAATACACTGGACCGACGAAAGTCGTTTCCTCCTGTATGCTGTTGATGGGAGAGTCCGCCAACGGAGGACTAGGAATACACTTCCTGTCCCCAGAAACATGGTGCCAAGAGTACCATTTGGCGGGGTATCCGTAATGGTTTGGGGAGGTTTCTCCTACGACTGTAGACTGGATTTGGTGACTTTACAAGGTTCACCCACATTCAGAAGGTTCTCGATCCTGTAATTATTGACCTTTGTTCGTGGACGAAAATGCACGACCTAGTCGTTCACGTGCTGTAAACCAGCATCTGGCAAATAATGTTGTGACACGAATTCCATGGCCAGCAATGTCTTCTGATTTGAACCCAATCGAACATGTTTGGGACTTCATGGACCTTCGGGTACAAAGAAGGAATCCTCCTAAACGAGCGTCATCAGTCAAGGAATATTTCAACTGGTTTTCAAAAATGCAATTTTAAATTGATAACTTCTTTTAAAATAAGCTTGATAAAACAAAACTGGCTTTTGAATGTGTGTATATATTTCCCCTGTCTACATAACTCCTATATATGTTAACCAATCATTAACCATACACCAAAAATGTATTCCAACTACTGCAGATGTCCATTGCATCACATTTCATTTAAATATCGAATTAATCGAAAATCGCACAATGAATACTTTCTTTGAAAGTTAGTTTCTGTATTGTTGATCATTACCGACTAAAGCAAACCGTAATTGAGTCATTATTGTTTATGAGGCAGAGAACAATATCACGCCGTCACGTTTCTTATATAACGTAACGGTTGATCTCTTGCGTAGCTTCCTACAATTCACGTCCTCGTTAAAGGTTAAGGTTACACTAAACATAATACAACGTTTTTTATGCCACATCAACTATAGCTACGACAACCATCTGATCACCAGTATATTCCTCGTTCCGCTCCCGCTACTAAATACATGTATATGCCCGTTTCGTAAATTTGGTATGACTTGGGAACTCATATAATATCATCGATATACGACTCTTGAATGCTTAGCAAGAAAAAATGAATTTGGCGAAGCATGCAAAATAAAATAAACAAAAGCTCACATATCTTCCAATCTCATAATGGAAATGAGGGGGACAGAGTTGTGTGTAATTCATTTGGGAAATTACGAAGTCTAATGAAGAATGAAATGCAATTTCATGCAACATCGACCTCTATAATCCAATAAAAACTATTTATATTCTAACTTAAATATTTTATAAAATGATTTAAAAGCCGCTGGAGATTGTTGAATCATTAGTTATATTAAATCAAGGTTTTACAAGTAATCTTAGGCAACTCTTTATTCGAAATGTAAAATTATTTATGTATATATATTTAGGTCTTTGAATGGCATTTAGAAGTGGTATATATAAGAACATTGACTTCCTTCACCATTGTTTTGTTTGCTATATAAATGTACTATATTTTGTTATTTCCTTACATTCCACCTGATGAAGGAGTGGGTATGTACTCCGAAACGTCGTGTATTTTCACATTAAAGAAGTTGTTATCCAGAAAATCTTCCTGTTCTTATATATATATTTAGATTATTAATTTCTAAGTGTCAGTGAATATGGGTGTTGGAAATCAACGTGAATTTTCATGAAACTAACATTGAAATATGCATGTTGAAGGATTGTTTTGAACAAAGGAGTACTGCATTTCTCTAACCCCCCCCCCCCTCTCTCTCTCTCTCTCTCTCTCTCTCTCTCTCTCTCTCTCTCTCTCTTCTCCCTCTTTCACTCTCCCTCTCTTCATTGTTAACGTATCTTTGACTTCCTTGCCCCGATGCTTGGCATGACACATATATAACCATTTTCACTCTACTCTTTATCTTGATGCTCTCTCTGAGAGGAGAGTGTGAAGTTTGAAGATAAAGAAGAAATACATGAAATAACATGAGTGATCGTTCTTTATTACTCAATGTATTTTACAAAGTATACTTAGTTTGGGGTTCACAAATATGGCAAAAAATGTTATCAAAACAGCGAAATTCACACAAAGAAGGATAACATAACCGACCGTCAATAACCAATAGCTCATTCTATACTACAGGCAACGATTGCGTAGCAATTCTCACTCAAATATTTGTATCACAGGAAAATTGGAACCAAATACTAAATAGTAAATGGAAGAAGTAACAACCACGTCTTACTCCAAGTGACCGAAGTCCAAAAAATGTCTGAGGACATAAAATTAACCAATCCATTATTTTGGTCTGAAAACAGTATGTACTAACAAAATATATACAAACTAAAACATCAATTGCATCTTGTAATTACAGCTGTCAACATGTGTATATCAGTCAAAATTGTTACCAACAAAAATACAGAATTTGTTTTAATTATTGCATATACAATATTTTCATATTATATACATGTTGGACTGACAATACTAGGATTAATACTAATAATTTGGTTTGAAAGAAAACATTTAAAGAAATACGCCTTTGATGATAAAAATGAATAAAAGTTTGTAATGTGCAGTGAAATTTTAAAGTGATCATGAAAAGAAATTATCAGACTTCAGACTTTTTAATTAAATTTGGTAACAGTATTTACAACCAGCACAATGAACATTTAGCAATCAACATTTGCCGAGAGTCGATCAAAACCAAACGTAATGGTAAAAGTAGTTATTCGATGTCGTATGCAGAAAATATCGATATAAGAATATGAAATTTTTTTCTGTCACAAAATACTCTACATTTATATCATCATCGACACAAGAAATATACCTAGGTTGACACAACATACAACCCTAAAAGAAAACATACAGTGACATTAACCATTACAACAGATAATGATATGAATAAGTAATTAAATCATCCAGGATGCACTATTTACAATTGTGCTACATGCATATATATCAAGTTATAACTATGAAGGTTAATGAAAAGAGGGAACTTTTATATATAAATTGTGCGATATTTCACGTTGGATCCTTTTCGTGAAAAAGATAACATGTCACCAAAGTTTAAATACTTTCAATTTCCAGCTGACATGGATATCATACATCCCAAAATTATGTTCATCTCTTCCTCCCTCTTTAAATAGTGTTGGCAGATTGAACTTCACTGCGCCAAAGGAGAAACTTACAAAAGCTCAGTCTCTGTCTTGCAATTTTCATGTTCTTTTTCGTGCCGTCAGTACAGCGGACTATTACAGGAACTGATAGGCCAGTCAGACGACCAGATATATAACCATGCAGCCTGTATTTTACTATCTCTCCTAAACCTCTGTCTCAGCTGACACAGTTCAACCACGGACCAAGCAATCACTGTAAGATTAACCTCTGACTACCATGATTTAACATTATATAGAGGCTACATAGTGACTACAAGTTGAACCCTGTGAATTGGTTTACTGCAACGTGGGCTACACAAGGGTATGTTAGGAATACTAACATCTCTCTCTCTCTCTCTCTCTCTCTCTCTCTCTCTCTCTCTCTCTCTCTCTCTCTCTCTCTCTCTCTCTCTCTCTCTCTCTCTCTCTCTCTCTCTCTCTCTCTCTCTCTCTCTCTCTCTCTCTCTCTCTCTCTCTCTCTCTCTTTATATAAACTAACTAGTAGATAGTAAAATGAATATTACTTTATTGATAAGTTCATTGCTTGTATTGCTGCACGTTGGAACATTATATTTCTAAAACAATGTTTAAATTGTATTAAATTGTAGGTTTAAGAATTATGCAAAGTATTGAATTGATTGCTCACACTATAACACACTGAGGGCCCAGGACGAGTTTGATCCGTTTCAAATGGTAGCTTGACACTTGACTAGAACGTTTCCTTTCTCCGTGGGAAGTTTCCTTGCATCAGACGCTGAACGTTTTCAGAAAAATAAAACCGTAATGCATGAGGAATAGGTTTTACTCTATTTCCGCTTACAACTTAACGTCTTTTCCTGTTTTATAGAAATACAAAATATGTCAAACGTATAGATGGTATTTGTCGTTTAAAAAGATGAACAAATCTTTGGGACGCATCATTGATGACTTGACAAAAGCTTACACCGATGGTTCAACTATAGCCTTTCTAATTTACAAAAGGGATAAACACCGACAACATTGAGTGCATAATTGAACAGGTAATTCCAGATTACCTGCGGACTTGGATCGGTGTAATTCATGTGTAATTCATGTAATTAAATCAACAAATAGGGTGGAATACATCTCCAACAGAGGCAAGTTTGGATGTCGTCAATAAATTATTTACAATCTGATAAAAATTAATACTTAGGCCACACCGCAGCAACTTTCTGAAGAGAAATGGGCCGTTTGCAGGTTACTTATACGTGTTTCATAGTAAATTTCATAGAAATAATGACGACCGAAAGAGTGCCATATGACTTATTTTAAATTCGCAACATAAACATTCAAACTCATAATATAACACACTTGTCCGTGTGACAACACTATATATCTACTGTACATCAGAATAACTGCAAACATTGTCATCCATATGCAGCAAAGTGCTGGTCGAAATATGGAAAAAATCATCGCCAGTCATTCTGGTTTTATACAATATTCAGAGGTGAAAATCAAATTTAACAAATATTCGAAATATACCACAGTATTACATTGGGAGGGAGCAACAAAAGAACTGTACAATAGAAAATTATTTCTTTCTCCTAAATGATCCGAAAGAAAACAATTTTAAACACAAAGCTACAATGAAAATTGTATCAAATGAAGTTCGATATTATAACAATTAGTTGTCAACCTAAAATAATGATCTATCGTTTAAAAGCGATATCAATAAAACAAAAATACGATGTACAAAACTATGGTGAATTTTCTCATTTATTTTTCTTCTGATAATCACGTGATCAGCAACAGCAGCATTCACGGTACATCTACCATTACGATTAGTCGTCAGCATTGTAGCATCTACTTTTGTACGATTGTCAGAAAAATAATACTTTCTTTTTTTGGGTCATAAATGATACATTGAGTTGGCTTTTATCAGTTGTAAAAAGCAGTTATAAACTTTATTATTTTTCTGTAAATGCTTGGCACATTACATTTATTTAACATTTATCAGTACCGATATACATACACTTTTCTCTGACGATCTTCTGTTAGAATTAAGTCACACCATGCACCCGAATATAATTATGGATGGGAGACGTATACGCCTTAGATATACTTTGAAATATTAAAATGTATTTCGTTTAAATTTCCTTTGAATAAATTTCAAATAAGAATAACCAAACAAGCTGCTAGTGATTGAAACCAATTGATTTGCATCTAGGACTTCCTGGTAGCTACAATTTCGTTTTAACTATACCATGACTATATAATGAATTTTAAAAATGTTCAATATTAACTCAAATTTGCCGAACATCCAGCAAAAATCAACAATAGATACAAAGTGTTTCTTCTGAAAATTATTAATCAAAATTGTAAAATCATTAAATATCATGAAATGTCATGACAATAAAAAGATAGTTTAATTGGAAATTTGATATTTCAATAAAGTAAATACATATGCTACACAATAGTATGTACACAAATAAATTCAAATCAAGAATTTACAAATTAATTTTAAGTAAAACAATACTGGCATTGTTCCTACGAGTAACGAGACATCTATGTACAATAACAATGTTTTCAACTTGCTAGATTTGACATTTTGGCTTTTTTTCTTAATTCGATGGAAGATAACGTGATATCCAGAGAAAACAATATTCTCTCAGAAGATTGACACAATTCGATTCCATGCATCTCATACTTGAAATTAATTGGAAAAGGTCAATCTCGATTTGCCTCTTACGACCAGTAATGTTTCATAATTTTCAGTTTCGATCGGTTCCAAAATGCTTCAATATGAATGGATATCCGAAAGGAAATTCTCTATGACCATATGACAACGTCTACCGCTTTCACAATCCCACTCGATCCGCGTCATAATGCTTATATCCCTTTCACAATGCTTCACTATAATTGATATCCCAAAGGTGCTGAATAACCAGCTTTAAAAAACACAGTATCTCCAATATCCACAATCTTATTCGATCGGTGTCATAAAACCTGAAAATGAATGGATAAACAAAGGGTAAGCCTAAGTGACCAGCAACATGTCAACATCCATAGTCTCCATCATCCCGTCCTTAATGCTAGGACATAAACAGATATCCGAAATGTATTTTCGGATTTCTCCGTTGTGACTAGCAATATCCCACCAGCTCCAGGTTCTCTTTTGCACAGTCCCGCTGTGCAAGGGTTAAACAACTCCCTCCTCAGAACTAGTAAGGCTCTCCGAAAGCAGTAGAATGGGGTGATGGTAGGAAGATCCCCAGAGTTACACAAACGGTTACGAACACAAACACTGTCATGAGGACTCGATCTAGAACCAGAGCCAACTGTTGCCACTCGTGCTTCAGCTGATCTTTACGATCCTGGTCCGCCAATCTCATTTCGTTTTTCTCGATTGTCTGGTACACTTTTTGTAGGACCCGGATGAATTGTCTCTCAGTGCTGTCCCCTGTACTTCCGCCTGTCACTCCCTGAACTCCTGTAGGAATCTTCCGGGCGAACCTTGGAGAAAGTCCTCCATTTTTAGGCAGTTTGTCGCTATCATACACATCGTAGTAGTCCGACGTTGGGACTTGGGTCTGCAACGAGAGAAGATTCATTACATTTTTCTTTAATTGGTTATCAAATCACATGTTTGAGAGTGATCTAGACATATACTAACAATAGCGCGTTCATTTGCTCCAATGACGTTTCTATAAACGTTCCTGCCCATTCTATTATATACCTAGAAAACTTTTCTACCTAGTTATGGCCATAATTACATCTGTCCATCCGCGACTACTACTACTACTACTACTACTACTACTACTACTACTACTACTACTACTACTACTACTACTACTACTACTGCTACTGCTACTACTACTACTTCTACCACTACTATTACCACCACTACTACTACTATTAATATTCTACTACCACCACTACTACTACTATTCTACTACTACTACTACTTCTACTACTACTACTACTACTACTACCACCACTGCTACTACTAGTCTTCTACTATTACTGCTATCACTACTACTACTACTACTGTTATTACTACTACTACTACTAGTACTTGTCTTTTAGCAAATTTCAATCAAATAAAATATATATCAGCTTTCAAAAACTGTGTTCTTTGAAAATAAAAAGGTTACGTTACATTTAAGAAAATTACATTACAATAGTGACATTTTATTGACAATGTTGACAACACGGTTACCTATCTTCAATTTTGGTTATTTTGATTATATATACTTCATTTAGACAACACCAGTAAAGTTGAAAATCAGCTATATTTATATATGTATTCCTTGAAGATGAGATATATGTTAGTAATCAACCTTTGGTTCTGATCTGCTACCACGAACTGATACAAACAGTGTCAAACAAGTAAGACATCAAATAAACAAAAGCTGCTCACTCTCCTCGTGTTTATTATGAAAGACGTTGCCTTGATCGAACCTTAAACATATGACAGCCAAAGGGAAGCTACAGCCTAATGTCAGGTTCTACCAAGTAATAATAAATCTTAGATAAAAATGGTATAATGTTCATCTCGTATATTATGAAGAGATGCTCGGTCACCAGGGCATAACACTCCGATACTCTACACACATAAACTGACGAGCAAAAGAAACGCTACCACATTTTCACCAAGGTAAAAAACCAAAATACTGCTGCCGGAGAGAGTCGATTTTGATTGCCTTTGATAGACAGATGTTTTTATCATGTCTGTTCGAAAACACAAGGGATGTTAAACATGTTTCAAACTGGAGTTTGGCCAGAATGTTTGTCAATCATGTTAAAAAATGTTGAAATATGTTAGATTTTTTAAAAGATTTTGGCGACAAAATTCATCTTCTCTGATCGGACAGTAGAACGTCATTCAGGAAGACAAAAAGACTCTCTTTTATCCCCTTGTTAAAGACATTAAAAACGAGGACATGACTAGATGAATTGATAATGTTTCAATATTTTAATTTAGTTGAGTTCTGGAGAAATGACGTTGCCCTGTATCACTCGTGGATAAATATATTTTGTTGGTTGAGTTTCTTTTGCACGTGAGTTTATGATTCACGAGGCTGTCATCGGGAAAATCCCTGAGAGATCGAGGATGAAAAGAGGGAGGGCTACAGAGAACCAGAATGTCACATGTGTATTACGAAATACGTTGCCTCGATCGCACAATACATATATGACAGCTGAACGGCAATATACAGAGAGCCAAAATAACAAAATTGTGTTACTGCAACTGGTACCAAGAGATATTTAAGCCTAGATCAGATATCGTTTCATATTCACATCATAAGGTATGAAGGAATTCGCAACAGAAATCAGGCGAAGAGAGGACTACAGAAAACTAAGCTATTCTTAGTTCTGTTATTGCAACGATTGCTAAATGATATTCGACCTGATTGAAAATTGTTTCATATGTACCTGTTATAATACGAAATAATTCACATCATCATTCATACATTGAAGAGAGAATGCTACAGAGGCTGTACATAGTATGTTGTTTTATTGCAGCAACTGTCAGGTGATATTATACCTTAGATAAGAAATGGTCTAATGCACAGGTTCATTCGGTCAGAGTGAAAACTATAGAGGTGAGGCGGACTAAGACCTCCATAGCCTATTAAACAGTATAGTTATCACTTTTCATCTTTATATTTAAAACCTAATACGTTTAAGAACCTTAAATAGACATCAACCTGTAGGTAAAACCTAGAACATGAATAACATAGTTTCTGTAATTTCAACTGGCTTATCGTGAACAGCGAAGTGGGTTTATCTAGGACCTTATGTCAATTTAAACAGACGTTATTTATTCTCCTCTTCGTTACAGTTACAGTTACCTGTAGTATGAACCTAACCAGATGTCAGACAGAAGAAAGAAGAATAACATAATCTCTGTAATTTCAACTACAGTATCTTGAACAGGGAGGTGGGCTTATTTAAGACCCATATGACCATTTAAACAGAACTTGTTTGTTTTCCACCTCGTGTTCTATATACAGAGTTACCTGTATTAATAACCTAAAGCAGATTAAGAACAGAGAGAGGATACAACTAAGAAAACAAGATGAACATAATTTCTGTCATTTCGAACGATCCCCTCTTGGACGTGGCAGTGAAGGACCTCCTAAAAACACAAACAGAAGCTGTTTAATTTTCACCTCGTCTATTATGAAATACGTAACCTTAACAGATGTGAGACAGAGGAGACGGCTGTACAAAGATAGAACAACACAATTTAAGTTTGCACAACTATCTTATCTTGAAGAAGACCTGGATTTGGGATAGTAGTTTGAAATATAAGACAAAAAACGTGTCAGACGCCCTAGGAAATATAAACAAGAGTTGATTTATTTGTACAGTTTGTCTCACAGAGGTGCTTCCGATGACAGATGGTGAAAAACATACATGGTTGTCAAATAACGTTCAACATTCAAAGATCGGATAGCAATAGTACAGGGAGATCCCCTGGCTGTACTGGGTGCTCCAGAAGCCTAGTTAAATTCGAATAAGCTTGTATTTATTGAGATCAAGGGCCATATACAAAAGTACAAACCAGAGTTGTATAATATGCACATGACGTTTACAGGGTTTATTTTAAAGGCATTGTAAATGTAATATTGTTCACTTCTGGTAAGATTTTCCTAACATGTATATAACAAAGGCTTACATCTATGAATAGAAAGTGATTACAAAGAGTGTTCCTAGAGAAATGTTGTTTGCAAATAATTGCACAAATGACACAGATTGAAATGATACTCATCCTCTATTGCAAGGTTAACTAAGAGGCAGGACATCTAAATTTGATGCCAGTTAAACGCACCTATTTTCTTTCGACATATACAAATATCTTTCTGGTTCAATATTAATTTATATTCTATATATATCACATATCTGGGGCAATAATTCAAAGTAGACATCCACCTTTGAGTGCTCCCTTTTTAAAGCTTAACTTATCTTTTTTAGAAACAGGAAATTGATGTCATATACCGTTTACGATAAAAGTATCAAATTAATTAAGAAAATAGTTCATAAAGTCTTTCTACAAAGAGGTTCCTTGCAGAAATAAAATGTCAATGTTTTGTTGTGAATTGTGAATGTTAAAAATCTTAATTGCTGTTTTGAATAAATAAATAAATAGACCATTAGAGCGTGATTGATTAACAACATTTGCAAGTATCTGTTATCTTAGTAGCGATCAATCATACATGGCAGGATTCAGGATTTCTGAGAGAGGTCATAACCTCCATCGGTCATTGGAGATTAATTGATAACATAAGTAAATACATATCTAACCTTGTTTACAAAATCAACAATAAACATGGAAAATATATCAAGTTACCATTCCAGTTTCCTATGTGAACACTCGACGTTCTCAATATATAACTGATAACAATACCAACTTGAATAAGTAATAGAAAAGGGTATAGAGCTAGCATTGACAACAATTAATTTAAGTATGCAAAACATCAAATATATCACGCAATTGACAGAACGTAATGTTTAAAAAATCATAAGGTTAAAGAATGATTGAATGATTGAGTACCAACATATTTGGTTTAATAAGCAAAGATAACTTCAACATAGGCAACTTCCTTGTTTATATCAGGTGTTCACTCAGATGGTTTTTAGCATATCAAGACCTCCTTGTAGCACTCACTAATCACAAACTCTCCCCAAAATATCAAGTAGTACTAACTTGTTGTAGTTAAAAAGTCATGCTCCGGAAACAAACCCTACCCTTCAAAACGACAAAGGTCAAATTGTTATCAGACTTGTACCAGAGTGTCCTTATGTTCGAAGTTATCGAAACCGGCTTTCCATTTTGAATTTTCTGAGTACGTTACCCTTTTATATTACGTTTGCAAATCATTCAAGATCCAAGATCCATGTCAATATAACTTTAAGTTAGTATCACTTTCAGCGCTATACGCATTAAACACCAGTTAAAACAAGTAATTCTTCCCTCTGCGCTATAGGCTTCCCTAATAGATATCGTAGGCCTACTTGACGTTAGACAGTCAAGGATATCTGATGATCGTATTTACCAGGAGCTGTTGGACTCACTCCGAGTCTCTGATACTTACTACTAGTACTAAGTTATTATACAAGCTAGTAGCTACTTGAATTGAAGTTCTCGAACAGCATTCAAAGGACATCTCCTCAATTTCACTTCATGGGTTAAAAGGAGGGTTCTATCGGGGTATTTTTTGTGGGAACGAAATTCGAGAGGATATCCCTGATTACACAAATAAGCTACTAGCACATAATTAAAACACACTCAAATTGAAAGATACTAATGGAGGTGATCTTTTGATGACTTTATACTTCATTAATTGATAAACACAAACGCACATGTGTTGAAAAATAAAAACAATGAGAACTGAAGCCATTCATCGGCGCTGCGAGTGGGGAAAACTTCGCTACAGTATATAACAGCAAATTGTTTATTAGTTTTATGAAATGTTATGTGTTACTGTATGAATACTCTATCATTGTATGTCTTTAATGATTAAAAAGTTGTAAAATTAGGTACAATATAGTGTTTTCATTTCACGCAATGCAAACACTCCAATATGTCGAGAGAACCACCCCTTTAATGATCACTATAAAAGCGATGAGATGGTCTTTGATCAACTTGAAAATTATGACATCATGTGAATGATCTAGTAACAATAAATGTACACGTCAGATATCAAAGGCCTATAACTGATAAATCATAAATATTGGCAATGGTTGAAGATTTTCTTCAGAAATTGCAATCCTACACCAATGTCAAGGTCACAAAGTCAAATGTAATTACTTCAGTAGATGATGACATGGTAAACATAACATATTCAAAAGCCTATGCTGACGAATTTAAAGTAACTGTCAAGGTTAAACTTTCGTCGAGGTCAAGGTTAGAAGGTCAAATAAAATGACTCTATCTCAATGATCGTATATGAGGGAAACACATATACTTATGAAGATGTGCATCACTGATGTTTATCAAAAGCATCTGTGAAGTTTCAGAAATATTGATATAAATTATGTGGGAGCCGAGCCGAGCGTTTAAGGTCAAGGGTCATAACTCTGTAAACATTCATCCCATTGGTCAAAAACATCACATGCGTATCACCGATTGATTAAAGAACTGTAGGTACCCTTTTCTGGACGGACGCACGGACGGACTGCAGTAGGACATAAAACCCCATTCAGTTGGTTAAACAATCTAAAACCTCAAAAAGGCACATCTACATGGTTTGGAGAGGCACTATACCCAATTCGGTGAGGATAGGTCAAGTTGTTAACGACATCGACGCCAACGCCGACGCCAACGACGACGCCGACTTCGACTCTGCTAAAAACAATATGTCGCCAGACCGGGGGACTTTTGTCTAACATTAACGGAAAATAACTCTTTAACGGTTTAACCGATTCTCCTGATTTGCCAACCTTAATGTGATAATCAAATTCAACCTACTTAATCCTGAAATGGATATTCGGACATGACGTCAATACCTATTACATGTTAATTCAGTATACAATACGAAATGAACGACGGATTGTAAATTAAGCAAACTTCATGAATACATCTGTGTAAACAAAGGAGAGATAACTCATGCGCATGTGTAGGAATGTCTGGCTTATCTACCTGTAAACTGCATTTCAGTCAGGCAATTGACGCCTTTTTATGTATACCTACTTTTAATATGACGTCATTTCAAACAGTTGCATGTTAATCAGAGAAGCATCAGAACAACACGTCTCTCTGTATACTAAAGGGAGATAACTCACCATTCCCGGTACAGGTGCAGGCTCGTCTGGTAGGTCTATCTTTATAAACATCATTCTAGCCAGGTAATTGAAGCATATCTTCTTGACTATCCCAGGAATCTCGTGACCTCTTGACCCCTTATGATGGATGTTGAGGGTAAGTACTGACATCCCAGTTGCAAATGAAACAATTGCTATAGTAATACCGTAGTATAGACCTGAAACATACAACAGAGTGGTGATGTTATTACATGGTATACATTGACACGTACATGTACATGGTTACAATAAGAGAAAAGTTGAAATTTACAACATCTTTATGCCGTTATCACATTTATTTGTTAACTGACATCTATAGGGCTACACTCAAGTGAATAAACAACCCATTAACGTAATTATTTGGTAATTGAGTGACCACGCAATTCGTTGCACAGACCCGAAATCTTATCCCACATATGATAGCTGAGTGGTTAAGATGTTGGGACATTCAGTGCTTGTTACTCAGGTGACTGGGTTCAATCCCGCAATGGAATCGTCCAGAAAAACTACAAAGGCACTATTACACTGTACTATTGCAAATCGTATGAACCCAAATATAACAATGTTAGACGTTGTTAAAGCCAAAAAACATGTTCACATGTTGATATTGGTGTTCTTTAGAGAAAAAATGGGGATGCAAACATATTTCCATTGTCATAATGGGTACAGAACGGAAAAATAAGGTATTAGCATTTGTTTAATATGAAATATTTATAAATCACATAAGTTGATATTGTAATTACATGTTGTAACCATGAAACATGCAATTGTACATATATATTGTAAATCCACTGTGGATGGACAGTATGTATGTATTGAATAATGATGTATACGATACACTGGAATATATCACAAATACACCAAAGCTGAAATATATCAACATATCCTGATTCTTGACATTTATTTAATCCTTCTTTTGGTAGAGCGGACATAATATACATCTCGTATTGGCATTGTATCTGAAACTCTATCGTAAACACCAGGTGCGTATCATTTTTCTTCAGAAACGAATCCACGGTGTGCCGCTTTATGCTAGAGCTACTTATAACAATTACTAATTATTACAATGATAAAACATCTTAGAAAATATTAGATATGACATTATAAAACACGTCAGCCATGGATAATAATAATATTTTGTACTTGTAGAATTGTTTTTGGAGATGTTAATGCTAAACAATGCTATCATTATATATAACAGCTACCTAAAAGTCCCAATACCTTTCTATATAGACGTACTTGAAACAGACCTGAGAGAGACGATGGTAAAGTTTACCTCGTGTAAGACATTACAACCCCATTCTGTTCAGCGGTAGTTCATTTCTCACCTGTACTGCCTCGAGAACAGATCTATACTACCGCACCTGCTAAACGTTTTAGCGCTCCCCTAAACAATAACGCCTAGTAACGTTTAAAGAAACATTGCCTATGTGAGTTGTAACAAGCTTTGGTTAAAGACTACGATATTACGTTTAGGTTCAGCGAGATATGCTTACATTCTTAATCGTGAAATATCAATAATTATTTATTTAATGAAGATAATTCTTAAGGATAAAAACAATCTGTTCCTTCTTGAGTTTGATTGACAGATATTGCATTTTTGATGATCTATACATTATATATTAAGTTACACCAGTAAATTGTTGATGTTTCTTCATATTAGGGTGAATTTTTGCAATGCTTTCTTAGTGCTAAGATAATTGTAGGACAAATCTTACTTTTGCATACGACTATCTTCGTAAATCTAAACCCAGGGGTGAAGGTAGTATATTGGGGGATCCGTTAAACACAAATAAGACCTATACAGTATGGGAGTTAACGTTGTTTTTTTTAACTTGCCTGGGTTTCAGGAATACAAGGACAGATATATGCATTAACTGGCACATATTGTTGCTACTGAGTTTACATGATATACAATAATTTCACGTGGTTAAAGTTTCTCTCTCCCCCTCTCTCTTTCTGTCAAAATGATGTCTAAATTTGATATTTAGAATTTGAATATTCGCAATTTTTTCGAGCCATGTCATGTTTCTGATAATTTGGTTATTAAATCATCTAATAACGCATTTATGATTACGCCGTTATCATTCAAGTGTATATCATAGGGTAGATTGATGTATCAACATTTGATTTGGACATTTTGATCAGATATGTGCAGTTCAACCAAACTACAATTGCCGTTAAAACGTATTTTAAAGAGAGTATTTTGACAAATAATCTCATGAAATACATCAAAACAACTTAATTTGATTGCCTAAGTTGTCTCGACCCCACTCTCCCTGCATTTTGCCCACAGTGACCTCACGAAGGCGAGTTTTATATGAAGGTAATTTCAGAGCTGACAGAATTTAATGCCTCAAAAATACGTGAATATTACCAACAGCAAAATCGTTATTGAATCAATGCGGCTTTAAGTGAGATTTTGATTATGATGAAGGAGAAAGAGCTGGGTCATTATCATCAAGAAGTTAAAAACTGGGCCAATTGAGTGCTCCTTGATTGCGGAGAATGTGAGCCCTTTCACCGATAATCAGAAAAAGCTGTTTTCACGCCAACGCGGCGACCTGTGAGAATATTGGCATGAATTATTGACCAAAAGACTGGAAAACAATAAAAGAATACTAGATATAAGTGTTTCCATTAACATGTTATGTCAATGTTGCAGACAATATAGAGAAAAGCTATAGATTAAATTAGGTTGAATCCTGAACGAAAATGTTGCTATTTCCTCAAGGAATGATAAAGAACAAATCAATATCGCCGATCAAATTGAAATGGAACTTTTTTCATTTTAACCTATCTATGTGTCATTCTTTCCTAAGTCAGATATTCACATATATGATTTAAGAAACCCGTGCATAGAAACTGCCTATAATTGAGCTGGGAGGCAAAGTGCAAAGTCCTTCATGGAAATGTTCAAATCACATACTCTTCAACGTCAAGTACAATATTTTATTATTTTGGGATAACAATGTACAAGGATATACATATAGATGTGAGGAAACTCAGAAAATACAAAATATACTGAGGGAAAAAAATAAGGGATCGCATATTTCTTTATTGATGAAAACAAAATGCCTTACAGGTTTCAATGAGAGTTTACATGTTCACTACCCATAACCTGGCGCCTAAACGCACCAGGTTCAATAGGAGGGGTTCATGAAAATCGTGCACTTCATGTTTTACCATCAATTTTCGGGTATAAAGGGTACCTGTGCCAGAATAGAGTCAGTTCTGTTTTTTTCCTGAACATGGCAAGACAGTACATGACTTTGGCTCAGAAATGGCAGGCAATAGGTATGGTGAGATCAGGCCACTCTCTTCGAGAAGTTGCAAGACACTTTCAAAAGTCAATCAGTGTCTTATCTCGCCTCTGGAACCTCTACCGTCAGACTGGTGATGTTGCGACAGCGAAAAGGTCGAGGACAGCAGGACACCATTAAACAACATGACAGATACGGTGGTGGGTCGGTCATGGTATGGGGCGGAATTACCTACGACAACAGAACAGATCTGATTCGCCTCGACGGACGACTGACAGGTGTTCGATACCGTGATGAGGTCTTACGTCCTGTGGTAGCACCGTTTGCCAGGAGAACAGATCGTCGTTTTGAACTCCAACAGGACAATGCTCGTCCCCATACGGCTCATGTCTCAGCTGATTTTTTGAGAAACAGTAACATTACAGTGTTTCCTTGGCCTGCCAAAAGTCCGGACATAAACCCTATTGAACATCTATGGGATGTGCTAGGTCGAAGGGTTCGTGAGAGACGTATACCACCACGAAATCTTGATGATCTCTTCCAGTGTCTGCAGCAGGAATGGCGTGACATTCCGAGAGCTACAGTAAGAAACCTGATCGGAAGTATGCAAAGACGTTGCCAGACAGTCGAGAGAGCACGTGGGGGCCATAATCGATACTGACATTCTTCATTTAACCTGTAGACAATGACAATAATCTGTATGAAATGAATTGAATACAATCTGTGACAACCTGTGGTTTTATGCGATCCCTTATTTTTTTCCTTCAGTATATTACAAGTAGCTCCGATGTAGAAAGTAAGAATGCAATATCCGTTATTTAGCCAGTAAAAGATCACATTAATGACATCTTAGTTTTCAATCGCTTGTCAAAGCAAAATGACTGATGGACGTCGGACGAATGCCGGACGTCATGTCATGCCATAGGCCCTTCCTTCGAGTCTTTCAGGTCTGGTGCACTACAATGGTATCACAGTGAATGGAGTAATTCTGGGCCATGTTCAAGAGAGGTTTCAAAGTAATCGCTCAATGAGCGAATACTTTGAAATCTCTCTTGAACGCGATTGCTCAATGTAGCGCTACGTAGCAAGGCGAGCAAACTTTTGCACCGTGTCGTTCAAGAGAGAATGAGCGCTACCTGAGCGCTACATTGAGCGATCAATGAGCGATCATTATCGTTCGCTGTTATGGAACGGAGCCCTGTTCTTACTCGCCTGTATCAATGAAACGAACTAATTAACAGTGTGACGAAACTTAAGATTTCCCCGAGTCAAATATGAACGGCTGCACGTCAGACAAGCACCGATGTTACACTAAAGTCACACTGCATACTCGAGGGTAGTCTAACATTTAGCCTCTGAAATGATTGATTTTAAATTTTAAAAAATTGGGGAAAATACAATACTTAATAATTAAAAGGAACAACTCTAGTATTGCTGTACGCACTTAAAAAATGAAGGTTCTGGATGACAGATTGACTCGAAGGCCGAGTAACATAAACTCGAAAATACACTATGAGCAGTGGATTATGTTTATGTTAATATCTGAATCCTGGAAAGTTAATCATCTGACGTTCCCTCCAATGTCTACAAAGTCAGGCTTGTCAAAAATCGATTTAATGTTAAAATGTATGCCAATGCCAACATATCCTTGTTGACTGGAGGCAATTGAAAGTAGATGAACTTTTAGTGAGTCACCATTTGCTCTGCATGTTGTTTGCTCTGTAAAAAAATACGAAAGTATCGAAAAAAAAATTCAACCTTGCGGCTTAAAGGGGCAGTAGCACGTTTTTTGCAAATTTTATTTTTTCAAATTTCCAAATTATAATGATATTGTATGTCATTTATATCTACTTTAGAGGGTAAAACATCTTATTACTCAAACCAATTTTTCGTAGTGGTAAAAACGGTGTTGAGCATTAAGCAAAAATTGCATGGCGGCCATTTTATTGTGAACACATCTTATTATTTCGAATGACAAAAACGATTCCCATGGCTTTACGGAACCATGTACACTCATTTTTTTACTTGAATTTCCGAAGAGGGAAGGGTGATTTACTATTGGTGACATTATGTTTCAAATACATTTCATCGACCTATTTCACATAAAAAACCGTGCTACTGCCCCTTTAATGCAATGGTGTTCGGTGAATGTGTCCGTTTCCCTATCATTGTACAGCAGCAGCTCGTTGTCTTAACTACTGGATTAAAATAGCAACAATACATTGAGATCGTTAAAAAAAGCTTAAGATATGTTACCTAATCTGGAGAGTGTTGGCTATGGTACAGGTGGTGTTTTAGTCCACTTAGTTACCCTGCTAATACCCAAAATCTCAATAAAAATGTTGACTCCACTTGACCTCTTGAGATTTTCAAATAGATGGTTCGAACAGCCCTCTTCCAATAATTAATAATTATGTACTGTACAAGTCGGGGTATCAGTGACCGAGTGGATAGGCTGTTGGGACAGTCGCGGATGGCTGACGAGGGTGTGGTATTGCTATGAATGCGACGTTTCGGTGTAGCAAGCTTGATAAGGGTGTATTTACACCGAATCGTCGCATCAATATCAATAAAGGTGAGTTGGTTAGTTGAGGTTTAACGCCTCCTTCAAGAGTATTTCACTCACATCGCGGCTGCTAGTATTATGGCAGGGAGAAAGCCCACAACGCCATGTGGCTATGCATTGCGGTGAAACCTGCGAGCATCGGCTGGAACTAGCGAACCATGGATGTTGACTATTCATAAACCTTGTTCTCGTTTATCAAATCATCTTCTTAAATACCTCTCAGAAAAAAATACAAATTATTACAAAATAATAACCCTGAATAGTTTACTCACCTATAAGCGGAAGTAAATCCGACGTCGGTGGCATCTGTTCTGCTACGATCATGAGAAACACTGTCATAGATAGTAGGGTCGTTATCCCCATAGATATCTTCTCTCCGGAGTCATTGGGCATGTAAAAGCCTAGCAGAGCAACCATGGTGATTAGCAAACATGGCATCACCATATTGAACAGGTAAAATAAGGGACGTCTTTTTATCAACACAAAATATTTCATGAATATATATGGCTCTGGGCAACAGGAGAAAAATACTTCCTGTCTTTTCTGGATGTATCTCACTAAATGCCATTCTGTGCTGTTGATGTAATTGGAAATGTCACCTTCTTCTCCCACGTTCATTATATTCAACTGGTAGGCATCATAGGTCCAGGAGGAAAAATCCATTGTACAGTTTTGTTCGTCAAATGGAAAGTATTTGACGTCAATTGAACACGAGCTTTTGAAAATTACCATGGATAACCACGTGACGTTACCGTCATTCGTCACTATGACGTTGGTGCTCACGCTGGACATTTCCGGACTCGTCACTTCCGCTCTGAAAAGGAAGTAAAAGAATGACATGTTTCATGTGATTTATACTCTAGTTCACTATGTAACGAACTTTTTGGAAGCATCTGTCATATCTGGATTTTGGACTTTGATACATATGTCAGTATATTATTTTTTATGCAACTTACTTATGTCTTGTGGCAGGTCAAACATGATTTCCTAAACTAAATTTGTATTGATACGGTATTAATGGTAATATATATTTTTAATGTTGATTTTGATATTCATAAACTTAATTTCAATCTATGGCACATGATGATGCTATGACATCACACACTTATTGACGCTTTGCCCTGACTGTGCCTTACGTGTTTTTACAAGCCTTGATTATTCGTAACCTTCCTCAACTCTTGTTGATATATTTGATATCGACAGAACGTTTAGTGAGATTACATATTTATCAAAATATCTATAAAAATTGGTGGCATCACTCTTGATATCGTGATATCGCTTTAACATTCATAATAAAATGGAAATACATGTAATGACATAATTCTCCTTAAGGACATATCTAAACAGACATTCCAATCATAAAACTAGAATATCATCTACAAAGAACCATAAAATACTGCAAAAAAATGTTATACAAGGCAATGTCATGAATATACCAAGTTGATACAAATACTGTGTAATAAGATTATAGAAGCAGTACAAGTAGATTATACTTACGTGTTATACAAGACGATATCAGGAAGCCATATTGTATCATAAGGTATCCTGATAACACTGATGTTACCATACTTTTCTGGAACCCAGGCTAACTTGGGATCCAACCATCCCTGTAAGGAGAATGATAAAAGTTTATTTTATTCATCAATATCACAAATATAACAACATATTCGATACTTACAAAACGACTTAAGCATCTAGTCACATGTAAATAGTTTAACTATATTCAGCAGCTTTAAGATATAGAGAACGGATAAATCACCTTCTAAGTTTATCTTTGAAACCCATTATCATAGAAACTGAAGAAAACTATACAACTTTCAAGATTACTATTGTATCGAAAGGCAACTTACAAAAGGGGTCTAATAGTATACAGTATACAACTTGCAACTCAGATAAGATCATATTTGCAGAATTATGGATGGAAGGGCGGACGGAGTGTAAAACATTTGGTCCACCGCAATATTTGCAGGGACAAAATGGCCACAATGCTAAAGACAATGACACTACCACAGACATCCCTTTAAAAGACACTTTTATGTAAGATTTTAAAACAAGCAATCCATACACACTAACTGCAGCGTGTGAATATGAGAACATCAGATTGACATCAGTATACAATTTAAATAATTCAGCTGATGGTTTGAGTTTTACCTGATTAATCCAACAATTTGATGTCATAATCTGATTCTTCTCATCCTGAAAAATAGAAAAGCAAGGATAAATATTAAACTGCCAGGCAAAAGAAAGTACCCACCACAGTTGATTTTATCATATGTATGATTTTTAATTACAAATATCTCAAGTTTTAGATGTCATAATCTAAAACTGAAAAGTCAGGTGTTTAGTCAGCAGTCAAGGAATACTTCTACTTGTTTTTTTAATTTAAAAAAGAAAATTAAATTTTAATTTGTTTTCTAAAATTATTTGTAATGTTACATAACTGTTCGTCGACATATAAGACATATTCTATGTGAAAATTAATAAATGAGCCCAATTCTGCACACATTTACAACAATTTAAACATGGTAGGGGTCATGTTATCTTCATTAAACAAATATTTTTTAACTACAATTTAACCACAGTCACCAATTAATTAATTCATTCTATTGCAGATAAGTATTATTGTATCGTGCCAAAGTCATGTTTTTACTTATATTGACTTAATCAAAACCAACTGAAGGGAGTTCATTCTTTTGCTTGACAGTTTACATGCTGTTAGATAATGTATTTTCCTAAATCATTCATATTTCTCTTTATATGATTGTGGTTGTGACGTCTATATTAATTTTGAAACACAGAATTACAAATATTTTATTAATGTACATCTACAGCGATAAAGGACAGGACATCATGAACTAAGTGATACATGTCACAAATAAAGAGTTGTTTTAATGTCTAAATAACACACATGTGTATGAAAATGAAGATATGAATTTCACACAACAACAAAGTAACTTCCGACAAGACCCTAAGGTCAGTTGGTGGTCAAGCATGGACAATTACAATGAGGAATATGATATCCGTATAACCCAAGTTCATGCAAATGTCCGATGCAAGATCAGCCACCAAACATCATTGTTTAACAAGACACATCAGTCTATATTTGAGAGGGAAAGTCCAGCGGAACTTTCATTTCCACAACTCGTGACTCCGAGGTTCGTAATAGATTACAGACGACTTAATTCACAAAACTCTTTCCCAGTTCCCCGCCCGAGTCTAAATGGTAGTTACAAAATGTGTTGGTTTTAATCAGCAAGGAATCGGGCTACCATTGAGCGACGATTGCTTTTAAGGCATACCATAAAGCACTTTGATTAAATGACTATTGCTTCTAAATTTAGCCGAAAGGCTTCCGCTTGTACGTCAATATGTGAAAAGAGTTCTCTATTTTAAATCTGTTTTAGGGACTCTGTTATTGAATTTTCTTCCAGCGAGTTCGCCAATCATGAAAGAATTATCGAGGTAGAAACAATAAAACACTCCGATTGAACGACAAGATGCCAACTTTTATCTAGATTCGTTTAAGTGTTGTCATATAAACAGTAGAAGGTGCACTCCGTGCACACATGCAGTACAAATGCTTACAGATAAATAACACTTGCAAGACAGTTCCTTTGATTTCAACATACGCTTAAATTTTGTAGGTCTTACCTGATAAAAAGATTTGCAGAGATGGATAATAGAAGCACATATATGGAGATTGATGGAGATAGAGATGTTTGATCTTTCAGCACCTGAATGTGCCTTTGATAGCAAATACTTCATGTTTCCCACCATGACGATATTGAAATAATACGTTTCTCAGTAACAAAATAATGAGGATATATGGAGCAATTTTTAATACTTTAACACATAATAGTTAACATAATATTTATTCTATTTGTTGCCTGAGGTGACATAAAAGTTTTCTCAACTGATGGCTCAGTTACCGGCAGGGAATCAAGACAAACTATTATAATATCCAACGCCCTTTGTTGCTAAACTTGAATACAATATATTAGAATACCAAAGATGTTGAGATAAAAACTACCTGACAGAATTACCAGACTACTATCCCATATCCCAATGTTGTCGTAGTATAGTGTGATATAATCTTAATGAAGGCGATTTATCTAATGAAATGTTACTTCCAATCCATCTTTAAGTTACATGAATTACGTGATGTGTTAATGAATTGAGACATTTTTTAACAGTGCAATAAATAGAGAATACTAAACGATGTCCCGGTTAATAACATATTTATGAAACGAGTGAGTGGTTTGGTATATGACGAGCGAAAGCGAGTTAGATACCGATACCATTCACGAGTTTCATAAATATGTTATTAAACGGAACCGAGTTTAGTATTTTATTAATTACTCACTGATTTAAATCCCACTTAACACTCCATTGCGACCGCGCTGATATTGTGACGTCATATTTATGCCATTATGACGTCATGTCAATTGGCAGCACGTGATGTTATTATAAACTGTGTAATAACATTGTAGATTTATTAAACAGAGATATCTTAAACGGGCGAGTAATAAGCCATACTATAGAAGATTTGAAATGTAACAAATAAACTACATTTTCACAAATTTATTTTCTTAGGGTTCGATACGTATACAGACTAAGGTCTGCATACAAGATGTTAAACACATATTTTCTGGTAACCTGAACATGTGTGTCATACGGTTTTACAAAGCGAGAGTGAATTTTGTATCACCTAATCGATATATACACATTTTCACAAGTTTCGTAACATTTCTATATCATAATATACTACCAATTTCATTCCACCGAAATCGTTCAAATGTTCAGAAAACGACCTGGAAAATGAAGCGACTTTAGATACTGTTTTGATGAGCTGTGGTGTTACTCAGCCTGTACCATTTCTATGTTAGCTCGAATTCACGCTTGACCTTGGATTGGGCAAGATTAAATGAGGTACAATGAAAGAACATGTATTTCATGCAAATTCACAATGAGCGGAAATATGCTTAGCTAATTTTAAGATTCTGTGATCTGCATCAACGACGACCCACGTCAGTGACACGATCAGTTGTTGTATGACGTCAGAGGTTACATGATCTTAATTTGTGACACGCCCAAAGAAATGTTACACCTCTTTGAATTTGAATATCATAAAAAGTTACGTGTTCAGAGGAATTTGCTTTGTTGTGTGGTAACACTCCATCAGTTTAGTATTTTGTGCTAAAATAGCAGTCCTGTAACTTTAATGGTAAATAAGTTATCGCCAGTTCTTCATGGGTGGGGTCAATTGTCCTATTTCCGATCATGCACAAAAACAACAACGTCATAGAATAATCATTAGTTTAATATCAAATTGTATTGGATCAGTATCTGGTATGTCCGCCGTTGGCATTCAAACATGCCTGAACTCTTCGTCTCACAGGAAACGTCAGTCGTCTGATGAAAGCAGGTGGTATCTGCCTCATTTCGGCCATCAATGCAGCAATAAGTTGTTGACGTGTCTGTGGTTGGTGTCGACGTTGACGGATCCTTCGATCGATGTAATCCCAGAGGTGCTCGATGGGATTCATATCGGGTGATCTGGCAGGCCAAGGCAAAACGTGGACGTTGTTGACGTTGAGGTACTGTAACGTCACTCTGGCTACATGAGGACGAGCATTGTCCTGTTGAAAAAGGGTGTTTGGATGGCGTTGTAATAATGGGATGACCTCTGGCTGTAGGACGCTGTCACTGTACCTTTGCGCCGTCAGATTGCCGTCAATGACATTGAGGTCGGTGATTGCGTTGCCGCGTATCCCATCCCCGACCATGACGCTGCCTCCACCGAAAGGGATAACTTCCTGTACGCAGCAGCGTGCCTCCCTCTCACCCCGGCGACGGTAGACCCTCCTTCTCCCGTCTGCTACGTGCATCTGGAACCGACTTTCGTAGGAAAATAACACTCCAGTTTTGGTTCTGCCAACGTCGAACATTTCTGGCCCAAGCAACCCTGTTTTGTCGATGTCGGCGCGTCAACAGCATTGCTTGCATCGGCTGGTATGACCTCAGTCCATGTTGTTGGAGCCTTCTTCTCACCGTCTTTGGACTGATTCGATGTACAAGTGCAGTAGAAGCTGTCGTTGTGGCGGCTTGAAAGCAGTTCCTGAGATGCAGTTGCAGCAGGTACCGGTCTTCATTTGGGGTTGTCACTGGCGGCCTGCAGCTTCTAGTTCGGTCTTGAGTCGATCCAGTCTGTTGTAGACGTCGACGGAGCCTAAGAATGGTGAGACGATGGGGCAGCGATTTCTCCATCAGTGGACCCAGTCTACAGCATTCCAATCGCTCTTTCCCGCTCTTCAGTTGTTAATCTCGGCATTGTAATCGAATTATGGTGTGAAATAATGAATAAAGGGGCCTTTAATACCCGTTACCAACTTTCATGTGCATTTCATGCGTGGTAAAAATTCTATGGATACGTTTTGGTGACATGATCCGTCTGATGAAAACCAAAATGTTTAAGACGTTCACTATTTAGAAAGATTGAGAAACAAATCTAATCCGTAAACATGTGCCAAAGATTCCTAAAACAGTCGAAGCACTTTTTTAACAAAAACGTTTTCTTAGAATCTTATGGTTGTGTTTAGAATAGGAAAATTACATATCTCAATATTTCGTCATTTTCAGACAAAATAACGAATAAATATTTCCAAAAACATAACTAATTTCCTTTTTTATGAATATGCATTCATTATCAAAGAAGACAAAGTAAGTTTGATTAATTTTCCAACCATTTTTACAATTTTACCTTCAATTATTGCATGATCGGAAATAGGACAATAGACCCCACCCATGAAGAACTGGCGATAACTCGTTTACCATTAAAGTTACAGGTCTGCTATTTTAGCAGAAAAAACTACACTGATGGAGTGTTACAACACAACAAAAGAAATTCCTCTGAACACGTAACTTTTTATGATATTCAAATTCAAAGAGGTGTAACATTTCTTTTGGCGTTCAGTTTATATATAAAGTGATATACGAAATTGCATTCATGACAGAATGATATTTCATAGTTTATATCTGGTCAAACACACAAGGGTTGCTGACATTGCTAGTGGTTTTCTGGACCTAATGTTTGGTATTTAAGGTACAATTTTATGAAATATGTAATTTATGTCAATATAATATGTTGCCGCGTGGTGTACCTTCTTGGACTTAGATTTGTATGACGTCATAAAAAGGCCAAATTCCTTTTTGTCTCTTCATTCTCGTCTGGTTAATGAGATTCGAAAACGACGACGTCTTAAAACGTGTGTTTCTTAGAAATAAACTACCTGGCAAAAGAAAGGACTCACCTAAGTTTGTTTCTATTAATTCAATATTTAAAAGAAATCAGATGTATTTGACTATGGCACGATACAATAATACTTATCTGCAGTAGTTTGGATGACTTTGTTGGTGACTGTGGTTAATTTTTAGTTCAAATATCTTTTTGTAATGAAGACAGGGTTAAGAATTAAATTTACACCAACATGACCCCTACCCTGTTGTAAATGTGTGCAGAATCAGGCACATTTATTTATTTCACATTGGATATGTCTTATATGTCGGTGAACAATTGTGTATCATCAACAATAAGATTTAAAATTTCATTTTTAAATTTAAAAACAAACAAAACATGTAGAAGTATTCTTTGACTGCTAACTAAACACCTGTACTTATCAGTTTTGGATTATGACATCGAAAACTTGAGATATTTGCAATTGAAAATCATACATATGATAAAATCAACTGAGGTGAGTCCTTTCTTTTGCCCGGTAGTTTATGAACAGATATTGTTTTGAAATTTCAAATTAAATTGAATTGACGCCTGAAGACATGATGTGACTTTTTTTCAGTGGTACGTATCGCTGGCGAATTGCCATACCTATTATTTTGTATGTTATCGTTTCTTTTGCCCCCGGGTGTTGACAAATTCAGATTGTTTACTACAATAATATTTAGGACATAATGTTAAAGTTAGAAAGGGATAACTCAAGTTTGTTGATATTTATTGACTTTGAAAAAGCTTTTGACACAGTTTCCAAAGACTTTACCAGTTCTGTTTTAGTAAAATTTGGCTTCGGTCCTGAGATTATTTGATGTTAATTTATGATACAACTTCATGTGTTATTCCAATATCACCAATATATTTTTCTTTTTGTAGCTGAAATACTTGGATGTATGAAAAGACAAAATGATAATATAAAAGTGAAGGAATTGATAATCAATAATATAAATTGAAACAATGTGCTGATGATCCCGAATTCTCGAACACTCGACACAGCTTGAAAAGCTATGTACATGTACACCGCTTCAAATGCTTGTCCTCAACTATTGGAACTAATACTATACAGTTGACTAATACAGTATAGAATAAAAGTCCTCATTTGCATCTATAAAATTGTATACCGATCGTATTTTAAATATTTGACTTAAGCAAATCATTGTAAAATTCTGTACATAACATCTTTGTGACATAAGGTTTGTTTTGGTAGTTAGTGATCATTTGTAAAATGATCATGGTCTAGGTATAATGTTCTGGCTTCATCATTTTTTTCACACACAAAACTAAAATTCTTATCTTAACAAGTTCACATTGCAGAAATCACAGAGTGGCAAATTATAGTGCTTCTTTAATGAGTCTAATTAAAATTATATTGAAGTGATATTATTTATATGATTTTCTTTCCAGTGAAAACTTGAATGAAGCGTAGCGTGTTTGGATAGATTGTTCTGTTTATTTGGAGTTTTAGAGTGCTACCTACCTACCTACACACCTACCTACCTACCTACCTACCTACCTACATACATACATACATACATACATATACATACATACATACATACATACATACATACATACATACATACATACATATGTATAGCGCCAATATCTAGCTAAGCTGCATAAAGGCGCTTTGTTTGCCCCCGCTCATTGGATGTCACTGTTAACGACACTCTTCGTCCGTCTCACCCCATCTGGAGTATGCCCTGTTGCGGCCACTAGGCGCACCAAGTTAAAGCAGCATACTCATCCGAGGTACCCATTCATAGCTGTGTGGACAAGGACAAACACGCAAATCAATATCATGACAATATATAGGCAAACTAATATTATAAAGATATACTTACGATATCAATGATCTGTGCAAGTGCCACGCCCATTGTGACATTAAGGACCTTTGAACTATTCTTGGTTGGTTTGACCCTTTTGTCATATCCGGTCAAGAGATCTCTGACCAGGCGGTACTCATAATCGGACGATGCTGCCAGCACTGAAACAGAGGATTTGTTGCATACTTCCACAGGAATTGAGTAGACAAGGTAAGTTTTAACGAGAATATAGTTGTCGACTTAACTAAAATGAGATTGGTTGATTTGGGTGCAAAATACGTTCAAGGCAATCTTATTGAGTTATCGCGGTACTCATTATCGGACGAAGCTGCCAACACTGAAACAGAAGAATTTTGTTCATACTTCCAAAGAAGTTGGGTACAAAGTAAGTTTCATAAAGAACATATTTGGTCGATTAAGACGGGTTGATTTTGGTTCTGAATAAAAATGTTTAAAGAGTCAAAATGATATGTCCGTTTTCAGAATATATAGGCTATATCTCGAGAATACGGGGCGAAGTTGCTGATTGGCTGATTGCAATGATGTCAAAAGGTTAACCTGACCGTAGGTTTGGTAACTTAATATTTTGTGTTATGTACTTAAAGGGAGGGTAATGTCGCCATATGGGATTTTTTCGCATTATGTAAAATGAAAACACGCTATATTGTACCTAATTTTTCAACTTTTTAATATCTAAAGACATACACTGAAAGAGTATTAACATAGTAAAACATAACATGTCATAAAACTAATAAACACTTTGCAGTTATGCTGTAGCGAAGTTTTCCCTACTCGCAGCGCCGATGAATGGCTTCAGTTCTCATTGTTTTAATTTTCAACAAATGTGCGCTTGTGTTTATCAAGTTGTGAAATATAAAGTCATCAAAATGTTACCTTCATTATTATCTTTTCAATTTCACTGTGTTTTAATCATGTATTAATAAAATATATATGTAAACAGGAATATCCTCCCGAATTTCGTTTCCACAAAAATACCCCGATAGAACCCTCCTTTTAAGCGTAAGATCAGATTTTAATGAGATAAATATACTTTTCATTTTTAGCCGGTCATGAGTAAAGCCAATCAACGGGTAATGATTAATACATGTGTGGGATATTTGATAACATTATGTGTAGTTTCACCGACTACAAGATGACAACTCTACTGTTATTTGTACTTAGTCGTGTTTCAATGAACGAATCACAAAAACAATCCCTCAATGTACATCTAAGGATTATGGTTGACATATGTATCAAGTTTTATAATGCTAGCATGTTCATTTTAGGAGATATAATACGGACACAAGGACTTCCTCTCTACAACGGAATACAATATTACATTGAGAATTGGATCTAACGAATTCATGGTATGGGACTCAAAAAGTCAATTACATGTTCTAATACATGTAGATTTAAACTTAAATGAACTCAAACGATGATAGTAGTTCCGGCATGCTCATTACATAGAAAATATTCATTTGGAAATTAAATAAGCATCATCTTATTTTACAAACTGATTGGGATTGTTATCATCTATAACAGGTTAATACTACTGGCACGAATCACAATGCTTGTTGAACTTACAAACCCAGAACACGTCAATGAACTAGGAATCACCTCTGTAATCAGTTCAAGACATTATGCATAAAATTAAGATCAATTTTATATAAAAATTGTCCTTGTGCTGAAACAACTGGATAAATTTTAGCTAAGGGTTAACGCATAGATAGCATACGTTAACACTAAAACACAATAGAAAGAATCACTTCTCAACAATCTGCTGCATCTTACCAAACAGTGTAGCACTGATGACGATCACTGGGAAGAGCCTCCTCGTCAGGACGCCGCCATGTTTCAGAATGAACATCCTTGTGTGTTAGATCCAGTCTGAAATAAAGTTAAAAATAAATCATCATTTGTAATAATAATACAATAAACAGCAACAATAAAATAATAACAGTATGTGGATATCTCTATTCATATATACTAATGTGTGATTTGTTCACAGTGCTAGCAACATTATTCGTTGGTCTAACCCAAGGCACAAACATGTCCCTCCAACATAACCATGACCTGGTACCCATTTGTACTGCATGGTGATCAGAAATTTGAATAGTGTCATTTACCCAGTGTGCCACCAAAACATGCTTTTCTTTATCACCACAAATATCGAAATACCCCATTTACAACCTGAAAGTCATTTACACCAAAATCACAATATTTGCGTTAAAGTATCATTTTGTGTCAAATAAAATCTGAAATAGTAAAACACAGTGACATGAGAAATCGTTTTAAATCTGTTCCAGGTTCACCTCACAATCTCACAAAGTCATTTATTGCCTGTATATCTTTCTAAAGTATACACGAGTTGCGCAATGGTATCGTTTTCGTGTTAAATATAGGCTAAAAATTGTGAAAGATAAATATATTTATTATGTATCAATGTTTCGCCACAAAAGAAATCAATTACAAATTGAGATTTCACCCATTCGTACTGGAATTGCATCAATTTGTATATCCAATCCAATATTCCAAAGAAAAGAAACACAAGTCATATATCTTCGTTCTTCGCCTTCTCCTCATACCACAAACAAGTCGTTACTGTCTGCGAATTATAACAAAGCTGTCAAACATTTGTTGAGCATTTGTATGATTTCAAACATGCTGAGAAAGAAATAACTATGATTCATAATGTCATGCGGTCATCAAGTATATTGAAATACGCGATTAGTCTGAGATGTGTAGCAGAGCCTACATCCATTTATATCGTAATTGTGTCATTTGTAAAATAAAAAGAATAAAATAAACATTAATCGCATCAGATGTTTTACCACAGACACAGAAAAACTAAATTTACATTCTTGGAATGAAGGAAAACCATACAGAAATGTGTAACTTTTTCTTATAACAGAACGCCTCAAAGCAATTAACAAGAATTGGCACTCTGGAAAAAATCATAAACGCTCATTCATACGATCCTATTCAACCTGATAAAGCAAAACCATTTCTTGGAAGTCTGGTTGCCATGGTGACAAATAATCCTAGTCTAGAACATGAATAATGACTGTTATAAACAGGATTTTGCATGGAATAAAAGTTCAGACTTCAAACTTGATACTGTTCAATGTTGGTTACATGCGTTCTTGTTGCCGTGGTAACAATATACTTAACGTTGTCTGTTATCGGAACGGTGATAACTACAATATATCATTTTGATTGTACATGATGAGACAATGAAATTGAAATAATACTCTACTAATATAAGCATCATTACTTGGAATGGGTAATGTGTATTGGCCCTTCTTTGAGAGGCATTTAGAATCTGGCATGGATTGTCAACGCTTTCATTGCCATGACTGTGACGTTTCAGTGTATATATCAAGTTGGCGATCCGTAGAATTTGTTCTCTTTTTTATTTTGGTCATATGGTTTTAACAGTCCATTTGTTGTTCCTAGTAACGAATAGTCGATATTGTTCGAAAACTGCAAAGGATGAAATCATAATATAGTAAAGATTGACGTTTGAATTGCCCAGTATGTCTTAACGTTGAAATGATTTTACCAATTAGTTTAATCGTATATGAAGACCCATGACTCATTGTTCAAAATGTAACATTCTACATAAACTGAAAATATCTTTAAAAAAATAAATACAATGGCAAATGTATATTTTAATTAGATGTAATTGTATTGTTTCTATCAAAGCAGTTGTCTCCCTTCCTTTGCTCTATATGTATCCCTATTTCAAAATGTTAACATCATACAATGCACAATGTGTATTTTTCACATTAAAGAAATTGTTATCATTTGTTGTCACTTGAAATTGAGAATAATTAAATATTACAAATTATCATTATATATCATTATTAAAAGACTTTCCCAGTCGTTGTTAAAGACATTTTTGCGAGAAGGCGTTACTGAGAATCTGGTAAATGCGCCACCGATATTTACGATACACGCATATTTCATTGAGTCTTTTTATGTATTTTCTCTCTCAGACGAAATCTTACCTGAAAAACCCCCAAGTTACTTAAGTCACGTTCTGTACAAAGGAGCACGTCGACGATAAAAAGTTAAAAAAACCAACCCTTCAATATTTAGGTTTAGGCAGCGGACAGACGTCAGGGTACTGTTGTAAAAGTAAGAAACATGTAGTTGACTAATAACTTATTTATATAACTGGGATATATCATGGGATTTAAGAAACTAAAATCTGTCGGATTTGCAATGAATGACACTTTAGGCATTTGACGAGCATTTATATTATTATTTAGGAAAAATATAACGAAATAGTGTGTACATCCTAAAAGTCATTTGGAAATTGTCTTTTGCTCTTTCAGGGTGAAATGAAGATGAGTTGTTCGAGCGTCAGACACAGCACATCCAGTAACAAGGAATAAATCTACACTTTGTTTTAATGTCAAAAGTTGAAAATGTGAAAATGTGTTAGGACTGTTGACATAACTAATATGATTATTATACATAATACGATTAATGCGACATAGGGGCCAGGTCTGATTAGCAATAAACGATGATATTCACTCTGTACGTTCAACACCAGGTGACATTTTCGAATATTACATTTACTTTTCCCATATGGAAATTGAAGCTATGGTGACATCATACTTAAAAAAAAACCGTCATATGTTGATGAAACAACCTGCCTAAGTGAGTGAGTGAGTTGGCGTTTAACGCCGCTTTCAAGAGTATTTCACTTATATCGCGGCTGCTAGTATTATGGCAGGGAGAAAGCCCGCAACGCCATGTGGCTATGCACTGCGGTGAAACCTTGAACTAGCGAACCATGGGTGTAGTGCAACATTGCACCCAAACCTTACTGCGTGTAGAACAGTTCTCTACTGCAGACAAAGTTGCCGTGCCCCTGACGAGATTCGAACCTCGGACCTCTTGATCCGAAGCCGAACGCGCTAACCACTGCGCTATCCCGCCCCCCAACAAACTGCCTTACCAGTTACTTCCAAGGATATTCACGCATTTTGATTATGTATTCATGTCTGACAGCCCTTAGGAATTAATCCAAGCTGCATTAAAATATATATGCGGGAACGACAATTTGATCTTTGCAATCGAAAACAGCTTAATCGATGTTTATTTCATGTTTCGTACTGTCAAAACAAATGGTTACGTTCGTTTTAACTCCATGAAAATACGATTTCACCTTACGTTGACCAATACGTGTTTCGGTTTTAGACTCAAGCGTCGGTCAAATGACCTAGTCACGTGTCGACATGGCGACATTTGGGATATCTTCTAGGTAATTCTACCATCTCAAGTTTGAAAAAGTGATTACAGAGACATCATATAGGTTATCGAAGTAATGCCTCTACAATTAAATTATAATCTGAAAATATTTAAATATGCCGTTAAGCTTCCATTCTGGATATGTCACCACCACGGCATAGCACGTCTTGTAAAACAAGAAGAAACAACAATCTTGGCAAAACATTTATTGGAGTTATAGAAAGAAAACACAGACAGAATAAACCTACCTACCTACCTACCTTAACTATCTAGAAGGTCTAAAGTGGTCCTAGTGGTATATGACATGGACGGACCAATGACCCATATTGTAATAAACATACGGTAAAATGCTTTATTATTTCAACAATCAGACCAAACTGAAATCGAATGGACATATATCCGTATATCATAATCAATGAACATAACACTGACCCATCTTGAAACGTCTAGACTCCACCACGGTAAACAACACAATCATAAAACTTTCACAATCAGTATGCACTGAGAACAAATTCAATTTCTTCACGACAATGCCATACTGGAATAAAAAGTCCTGATCCCCTTGAAAAAGCCGTGACTCTACCATGCTTTAACATATGGACATAAAATCTTCTGACATGTTCAAAATCATACCAATGCTCTCTAGGGTAAAATAATATTTCTTCACGCCATGGATGATAATAACGTGCACGGGGGCGAGTGAGATTAGTCTGAAATCTTTTAACCCCAGACGTCATTCAAGGTGGCCTGATCAACACCATCTCCGCCTGCACGGGTCCGCCATCTATTGAACAAGCCCATCGTCCATCATTAGCAACGAGTGAACAATTATTGACTGTCCAACACGACTCAAGTTTGTATGACAGGTCTCCATTTGCCCTCAACTGATAACGAGCCATAGACGTTAGCTCATCTTGGCGCAGGTTCTCGCGAGATAACGCAAGTTCACGCGAGATCTAGTTTGTCCCAAAACCCCTTCTGTCGTGACAGCACTGCACGTAATAAGATATAGGGCCTTGTATATATTTGTATTATCGTCCAGGCGAATTTTCTAAATCTATGAAACGGAAAGTTAAGAAAATAAAGGAAATGAATGATAATAGCTTGGAGGAAAAATAATAAGAACATTACAGAAATCTTAATTTACCAATCTTTCTTACTGATGACTTCGTTGTAAAAATTGAATTCATTTACTTGACTTTACACTGAAATAAGGTTCGTCAGTTTCATCAGTTCTCTGAGTCGGCGCGAAGCAGAGCAGATCAACGAAAGTTTTGGTTCATATCTTAAGATTTCCGTACATGTACAAATCTTAAGATTTGTTATACCATCTTGGAATATGAAAATATTCTAAGATGGTATAGGCCAAATCTTAAGATATTTGTCCTTCCAAGATTGTTTAGAACAATTCACTGCCTTCATCATGTGGCCTCTTTAGTGTAGTGGCCAGAGCATAGACGTCTCACCAAGAGTTTCCGTGTTCGAATTCTGCAGCCGGTGATCGAACGATAACATGAGCAATTTGGTTTATACGGTAAATACAACTGAAAACCAAAATCAAAACCAAATCAACCAAATATTAAGTACCGGAATATATATTATTGCAGAAACAACTCTAGCATAAGAACAGGATAACAACTTCTTTAATGTGAACATACACGACGTTTCGGAGTACTCACTCCTACATCAGGTGGAATGTATAAGGAAATAACAAAATATGATACATTTACATAGCAAACAAACAATTATGAGGAAACTCGATCAGGGAGATTAACATGCATGAGAATGGTATACAATGGGGATTTGTAATACAAACATGATAGTGGTGGATAAAACTCTAGCATATGATTTTTACAAAACGAATTTCCGCATCATCCAGACAGTTTAGTAAACGTCAATGGTACATTTTATTTCCCATTCTATTCTAGTTTAATTGAGTAATAAGAGACAGAAAAACGACCCTCTTCTCTTGCGACAAATGCTTCAACAACGGCACGAACACTTATTTGATTATGTTTCATCAATTTGGTAATAAACAAGAAGTATTATATATAATGCCTTATCCATTTTCTCTAAATATGTGAACTTATTTCTCATGTACTGAACATATTCCCACCCACTCCACCATCTACAGCGTTCTGCAACAAAGCCAATACTCCTACATCGGAACTCTCACATTTGACCTTTCTATCTATTGATTGCCTAACCAAGGATGATAATACCTCCGTTAATGCTCTCATTCCAAAATTGAATCCACTATAACAATATTGATAAAAGATGGGCTTCAGATTGCTCCAAAAGGCAAAGTCTTTAACGAAGCGAGCATGATCTGAGGTGATTCATAAACTTAAAGCGACAATGTACAATTTGAACTGTTCAGCTTTAAAAGTACCTCATCGGGCGGTGTTAAATTGTGCGACAGTAACCGTTTGATACCGTCACCAAGCTAATCAGGACAGGCTACTGACAGGGGGTCTCCTGGCGAGCGGGATAATAAAGTCATTTTACCAACACCAGCGACTGTTAACCCAAGGTTAAGAACGTAATTGTCCCCTGTAACTTCATGTTTAGGATCAATGAGACTATTCAGGCGTTCAAATTGCACAGCAGTTATCTCCCCTTGTCTCGTTGAAGAATTTTACGAGATGCGCAAGACAGGAAGTCATGCCGTTTCCTTTGAAGATTGTAATTTTACAGAAATCCACTTTGTTAAGTTGATGTAGGATGAATTATTTACAGACTTTTAGCACTTTCATTTGGTCTTAGTTAAAAAGGGTTATTTAAAAAAAGAAAATAAATTGTTGAAGGTTAACAGTTCCCTTAAGAAACTACTTGGGATCTCAGATGGGGGAATCGATTCTTCTAGAAAGCATTTTCCTTTACTTTTTTCAACTCTAAAACGTTCAAGTAATTTGAATAATATTGAAAGGAAGTCCCCTCCATCAATTTAACACAGTATGGAATAAAACTACCATCGATCAAATGTGGGAAGCAACTTTTCACTTGATTTAAACCTAGAAAAACTGATTTTAGGTTGCACTTGATCAGGTATTTTTCAAATCTAATCCTTTTTATCTTTAAAAATGGAAATTCGTATCTGAAAGAGAAAGCAAAACAGATATTTGATGATATTTGAAGGGATTTTCCCATTTGTGCTCAAACACTCTTTATGCCTTATCAACATAATACGATTCCTTCCAATAATTATAAGTGAAAAAATCAGTTATATATATTGTATGCATCGTTATGAAGCAAAGCGCTAAACACTAAACCGATCCTTTTCCCTTTTTGATTTTAAAGAGAAAATTAAAGGAGTTATATCACTGTCTAGGACCACACGAAAACAGTTATCTGTAACAATTTTTGATTCACGTTGAAGTAGATGGGCCTCGACATTATGAATATTAGTTTTCAATATTCTTCTGTAGACCAGTGAACGAGCATATGGATCAAACCGTAGTTATATATCAGTTTTGATATTCGATATGATTCGATAACTGGGACCAATACGGGGAAATTGGACCGATACGAGACAAACTAGGCCAATACGAGACAAACTAGGCCAATATGAGTCTGAGCATGCGCGGTCGCACATTTGTTGAAAAGCCGAAGTTGTCGCTTCACAACTTTGACCCATGATACCTGTTCACCAATCTTGTTTATAATTATTACTTCAATGTAAATGAGATGTTAAGTGTTGTGCAAATAGAATGAAAAGAGGTTAATTAAAAAAATCAGTATTGGCCGAGTTACAGGTCCTCGGTCCGTTGTACATGTATTGGCCCTTTAATTCGTCTCGGGCCAATAACATTATAGCATGCGCACATATCCAACTGAAGACAGTAGTCACAGATTGAAAACGATGTTGAATGGATAAAAATAAGAACGCCAGGGGATTTTGCGAGATTCCTGAAATATGGTCTATTTGCAACAGAGTTTTGGATGGAGAACTGAGTTCGATGAGAATGGAATGGAAAACGATAAACAAAAAATACTCTCTTGAAATAATATAATTGAAGTTCCTGATATTTGTACTTATCTATATAAGTAAATTGTTTGTTTGTGATGCAGCTGTACATTTTAATACTCGCTGAAATAAATTGCCAAAAAAAGACTATGAAAGGTATGAAACTTGAACACATATTTATCGCTTTGTAAATTCGTTTTTCAAAATGGTCAACGAATGAAAGTTGTTGGAAAATATGTCAAAGTTTGATGTTTGCAAAGTCTCTTGGCACAAACATGAATATTTTAAAGAACCGAATACTGCGGAATCGTATTAGTGTCACGATGAAAACAATTCTGTCACAGTTCTTAGGATTTAGCATCTCCTCTGTATGTGACAGTTTGACAGACTTATTTCATCATGACACTAATTATACGCTTCCGAAAATTACACATTTACATTGTATCATGGACATTATATGTAGGAAAAGTTGTACATGCAATACTGATATTGGAAGCAAAGTCATATTTAGGAAAATATCATATTCCACACTGTTACCATGTAATATGGTGTGCCGTATATCGCCAACAGAAATGCCGTAAGTAAGATGTATATCGATAAATATGACATACTTATTTGAACACATAAATGGCAACAATGAAAGGCGATATGGGAAATTGTTTGAAATAATCGAATACCGAGTTAGTTTCTTCCTTTATTTTAATTCAATCTATGAAGTTGATATGACTGTAATACGATAAGTCAAGATTCAATCAACTTTCATGCCAACATCTTATTCTTTAATGTCATCTGCTTGTTCGTGATTGGCATGAAATTCAATATCCAATTCAAATGCTATCATCTATTTTTCAAACACGTCAAATAATTTCAGAGCATCTGAAGTCATTAAATCTGACAATGGACGTTATTATTCGCGATTTATGTTATTATTTCTGCCAATTCTCGTTACTACATGTATTTCTGACAATTCAAAGTGTTATTTCTGACAATTTAATCTGTTATTTCGAACAATTTAAACTGTTTATCTGACAATTCAAACTGTTTATACTGCAATTCATACTATTATGTCTGACAATTCATAATCTTAATTCTTAATTGTTAACAAATCCGTTAGCATCTAGGTGTAACTATCGTCTAATCTTTGAATTTTCTATCAAACAGTACATCGGCAACATATGTATCATTGCTGGAGTCACTTGTATTCTATATTAATAATATCGAGACTCTTTAATATGTATACAAAAAGTTCTATGATTTTAATGTATCATCCAAAACTGTGCCCCTCAGGAGCTATCGCTTGTGAGAGATCAAGAGATATCACCTTGAACATATCGTTTTGACCGTTGATGTTGCATTATGGTCCAGCTCCAACTTCATGGCAGCATCGAGTGCATTTCTATAATGACATCACAATATGCTGACGTCACAAAGATATGTGACGTCAGCACATTGAAGTTCTAAGGTAATCGTAAGTCACTAAGGTAACCATGGTGCAATGTTAAAGACTGTGAGTTTTTGTAAATCTTAGTAACAGTTGCATTTTAAAAGAAGACCCATATATGTAATGTTCAATTCAAACGTTATGTAGAATGACTTAAGATGACAATAGTATCTCACTCTCGTGTCTTCTGATATTTACTCTTTGATAAACGTGACATATCCTCGGTAAGCCCCGGTTATTTCTAACTCTTATCGCGTGTGATTAAATTTGATATCAGAAGACACTTGGGTGAGATTCTCTATATATTTTCTATTTTCATATTTCAAATTAACATTAAAATTGAAAATCGGAATCGGATTCAATCTAATACAGGTCATAATATAAAACGTGTCACCAGTGAAGTTATCATCAACGGAAACAGTTAATAAGAAGAAAACAAGTTTGTTTAAATTTCAACTTCATTAAGGTATAGATACACGACGTTTCGTGTTTCAACTCAACAAAAGAAGTTGTTATCTGTAAAATCTGTTCTCATGCATTCCACATCTAAATGCCTTTCAATGACTTAACGTTAATCAATAAGATTATGTAACATTGTAACTATTCATTTTGCATTTCATCTTCTTTAAGCACACATACATGCTAATATTTGCATAATGCCAATATCCAACACTGTGTTTAGCTTGGATACTGGGATGTCACTATTCACAATACAGTATAATTCACATTTACAGGTACCTTTACAGATATACCAATGGAAAGATGTAAGTTATTAGGATAATGAGACTAGATTAATCCTTGAGAAGTTTATGAAAAGACTATAGAAAATACATACAATTGAGCTACAATCTATCTAAATAAGTCATAATGCAAAGTCGTAAAGGATATTTGAAAACTACAAAACACTTATTTTATTCGGCAGAAGGATAACTTCCCATGCTCCTGAATCACCACCTGTCTTGACACCTGGTTGACACCTGTCTTGACACCTGGTTGACACATAAAGTTAGTTAAACGCAAACTGAATCACCAAAGTTATAACTACCTCCTATATTGAATACCATTTTAACAATAAATCAAACATGTACCACTCTGCAATTGTTGAGGATGAACTCACCGATTCAACACATACCTATGTCATCGATTTGCATTAGATCTGAATATTGATTTGTGTCATTTGTCAGATGTGTCGGTATATCTGTGCATCTCATGGATCATATATATACTATTGACTGGTGTTTGTATGCGGGTTAATGAACCGGTCCATGATTTATACATTGGTTGCTGGTGTCATGAAGACCATTTTATGGAACCTATGGTATATTCACATAGTTGCTTTATGGCTTAAGAAGTTTTAATGTTTTTATGTGATCAGTAATGTTAGGATTTAACTTCATATCCTTCATGCTAGGTGACAGATATCTCCCCTTGGAAGTGTGATCAAGACAACTCAAATTATCCGCCTTTGAGTTGTATTTTTAAATCGTAAACCAATGAAAAGATTGACAATGTATTGAGATGATGGAATACGGGTCTTATTATTGCAGAATTTACAATAGTCATTTTCGGGGCATGAACAAGGACAGGAATTTCAAAGTGCAAACGTTAACACTCCAACTGTTTGTCAGAAAAAAAAATTACAAGCTAAGATTTAAAATTGAAAAAAGAAAGTTTGTAAAGAGCAAGAGAGGAGCACAGGACCAATGGTCGTATAAGTTTGGTTGGCCAACACAAATTTCAAACACATAAAGGCAAATAAAACAACATGACACTAACCTAGGTTTTATGATGAACGATGCCACGAATACATTACCTGATTGAAAAGTAATTACTGTAATTGAATATTCACAGGGAGTGTAATTATATTTGAAGGGATTTATCAATTCCTATTAAATGAAAAAACAAGACTTAAGCCTAGCTTCACTAATGAACGATATCCATTTACCAGCACTGATATCCATTTTGACATTTCAAAGTTTCATGGATCCGTATGAGTCATTTCCCAATACACACTTTGACCTGAGTTTGAATTTATTAATTTGTGACCCTAATGCTTGCTGTTCGATCTTTGCCATTCTATTCAAAAGAAGTCGTTGAAAATCGAACTTCCTATTCCCCGACTGGTGATTGGCATAACTAAATAGGCACGAGTCGGTCGAAGTGGTGCTTTCTCACAGAAATAATATAGTGACTTTGAAACGTTCTTTCTGTTCGTAGACAGAAGTTACAGTCTACATAGTATAGGCAGTTAATTTTTAAAGACCTAGATTGTACAAGAATTGTGCATTTATTAAAAAAATGTGGTAAGGTTATACTTTTTTTCGCAGCCTGAAAGTGCATCCATTGAGTTTGATAAAATTTTATTAGAATTTAATACGTTCCGACTCACCATATGTGCTGTTCACAGTGCAAATATTTCACTCCGCTTGCATATTCATCCCCAATCACCAAATATATCATAATTACTTGTCTAATTAAAATAGAGTAACATTATTATGCATGTGCAGAAACATAAACTACACGTCCCATTTACATGCACAGTAGTTATATGACCTATTAAACATAATCAACCCAAATTTGTCTGTTTGTCTGTAACGATTCCAAAATCACGTTTTACTCATAGTGCATTGTCTGGTTTTCGATCAGAAATCACTACTTTCACCTTCACATCGTCAATATACTAAAATGACTATCATCAAAATGGTGGTTTTCGGTAACAGTCAGTACTTCTCAATAGAGTAACACCATTTATAACGTGTGGAATATGTGACCCCCCGACAACAATATGGATGTACCTTTTAAGACTATTTCCTTATTTCATGGCTGCATTGGCTGGTATAATTCCAAGGAGAAGACTCTGTTTTAACACATTGATGGCCTTACCAAAATAAGTTTCTAAGAAACAAAGTAGTTTGTCATTACATACTTTGTTCAGGGAAATATGGCTATTTTTCTTTTCAGTCTATGGACTTATCCACATTAATTATAATTAAACTTTGCCAGTTAAAACAACGGTTTCTTGATTCGACTGGTTCTTGGGGGAATATGCGGAAACTGTTCAAACTTGGAACGCTGTACAACAGTGATAAGGTGTAATGAATTCTGATGAAATTAATATCAACTGTGACCACGGAGATGCTAGCCCGTCTTCTCTTTGAAAGCATACAGCATAATAAGACCAACACAACATTTCGTGTTGACGATGATTGGTAGCGGAAGTAGAGTAAAACCTATTCCTCATGCAATACGGTTTTATTTTTCTGAAAACGCTCAGTGTCTGATGCAAGGAAACTTCCCACGTAGAAAGGAAACGTTCTAGTCAAGTGTCAAGCTACCATTTGAAGCGGATCAAACTCGTTCTGGGCCCTCAGTGTGTAATAGTGTGAGAAATCAATTCAATACTTTGCATAATTCTTAAACCTACACTTTAATACAAGTTAAACATTGTTTCAGAAATATAATATTCCAACGTGCAGGGAGAGAATTGCGACAATAGGCGTGCAACTCTGCCTTATGGAGATTCCAAGACGACGATTTTTATAAGGGGCGGGTTTTTCAGAAACACAATATATTAATGTTTCAGATGGAAGTTAGGTTACTTGGCCTCTCGAGACAACTTGTGACTATGTTTCAGTTTCATTCATGGATAAAACTATCTTGTATTGTTGTTAGTGACGTTACTTTAGGACGCTAGTGTATTTTTGATTTTCAAAATGGATTTCATAAGAAAATATAAATATAATGGTTTAAACATATCTTCAAAGTAAATACCAAGACAGTGATCCATGTATTGAAAGTAAATTTAATATAGTTTTCTTAAAACCTATCGTTTACAAATATTCTTCAAAATCATCAGAATGAATATAAATATGGAAATATTAGATTTACAAAGGCAGCTTTGAAGTCACAAGGCTTTAGTTAGTTTTCGAAGAAGAAATATTCATAAATGTCAGTTGCAGGCTGTAAAGATACACGCTATTTCAACACTAACACGACTAAATTAAATTATTTGTTTAGCTTATGTGAATCAATTGGAAGTTCTTTTTCAGTGAACAAGACACGCTATCACACATCTAATTAAGTTTCCCGTTGTCTCAGTTTATAGCGGATTTAGTTTTATGTCAACATTTGTCAAAAGAATTTAATGTTTATGCATGACGTCATCTTTCAGGAGGAGCATTAGTGTGAGAAATCAATTCAATACTTTGCAGAATTCTTAAACCTAGAATTTAATACAACTTAAACCTTGTTTCAGAAATATAATGTACCTACGGGCAGCACTACGAAAAGCAATTTACATATCAAAAAAGTAAATCATTTTACTAGTTAAGAAAGAAATCAGCTATCAGTCAGAACAATATTGTTAATTTGGAGCGGTATTCATATAAGCTAATAGCTTGTTTACCAATCCAATTCTTCATAAAATAAAATTTGTTAAACCATATTGTTAATTAGGAAACACCCTTATCTATATCACTACGCCATTTCCTTAGTAAAACCTTTAGACAGAAGTATCCGATTATAATTGATAATAACTCAAGAGAAAAGGTGATATATGTCATCATTAGAAGATAAAATTACATCATTTATTCAATAATACGTCATCCACGGGAGCTGCATCTCAATTAGAAATGACAGCAATGCTATAACAACGGACATGGGAGAAAATTATCCTTCACAAAAAGACAATTCATCATTATTGCAGACTGTTTCTCAACTTTCCATCAGAACTAAAATAGTATTCATAGGAAGATAATGTGTGCTGAATGCAGTTGTATATATCTTTTTTTCACGAACAATCAACTCAAACAACGACATCGTGTCTTAGATGTCATTAATTTACTTGATACTACGTGTATATGACAAAGATGTATATTACACTTTATGCCTGGTATAACTATTAAGAGTAAGCATTTAAAGGGGTAGTAGCACGTTTTTTGCAAATTTTATTTTCTCAAATTTCCCATTTATAATGCTAGTCTTTGTCAAATATTTTTTACTTTAGAGGGTAAAACATCTAACTACACAAACCAGTTATCCGTAGTGGTAATAACGGTGTTGCGTAAAAAGCAAAAAATGCATGGCGGCCATTTTAATGTGAACACGAATGACAAAAACGAAATATCTATACAATGGGATAGTTTGTGTAGCAATTCACTATAGCACAAAAAACCTGTCACCTTAGTCTATTTTAACTAAATATATCTACCCAATCCTTACCACATGACCATTGTAACAAATACAATAGAGAAATATACAGTACCTTTGCGCAAAAAACAAAACGAATCCCAACAAACACAAACAACAAGACAGAAATTACATGCAGAAACATGCCCCTTGTTACATCGCTAAGACATTTCTGAACATGAATTATAAACAAATAACTCCGCTCATAAAAATCATCATTTGAACATAGAGAGTAAAAAACAACAGATACGGCTGAAGTACCATTTCGTTCCGAAATACGGATTGAAATATCCTTCTAGTTATGTAACGTTCCAAACATAAATTCCAATTAAAAAAAGTAAAACATAACAAAACATACCTTCGACAGACCACATCGCCATTTGCGTATTTGAACCATCCAAAAATAAACATGACACCAAGTGACGATTTGAAATGCAAAAACCCTACCCTTCATTAAAACTAATCACGTTGCAATTACTACGACAATTACTAAAACAAATAACCACATGAATTAGTTTCATCATTTTAACTTATTTAGTATATAAAAACAATACACGGTACTTTTTCGTACCAATTATCTACTGAAATACAAAACAACACCACTCATTAAATTAGGTTGAAAGTTCCATATATATATATATTACAAAAACACATACACTAATCAAATATTATCACTATTTGAACATAGAAAGCATCAAAATACAATACACGGTACCTTTTCGTACAAAACGACGTATTGAAATAACAAAGATAGCTCTTCATCACCATTTCAATCCGTCAATGCAAAGCACACAGGAAGACAGGTATCAGACAAACATACGTCAAGACGACGCCACGATCCACATTTGAATCAATTATTGTATTACAGATGCAGTAATGAGATTCAATGGTATTACGCATGTCTACTTACACGTGTGCTAAACCTCTCAAGTCAATTTGGTCCCGGAATTATCCGTGTTACGCAACACTCTGTGTTTTCCTCACTCGAGAAAAGCTGAGGACATCTACATTGACGGACTCCAAGAGAAAATCAATAAGCCAAAGAGAAAGAGACGCTAAATATCACCTACAGACTGTTGACAAATGTCTATTGGCATTTGGCTTGAAGGCATCTTCGTTGCACAATGCAGAATGGTTTTTGTTTTTCCTTACATCAGTAAGAAAGCAAACTATGTATATCAAACATTTTAAATTGAACTTCAAGATAAACACTTCATTTCGCGAAAATCAAGTTTTTATTTCATCCTTTTATGTATCCGTCAAGTAAAATTTTAAAATATTTCAAGTGTTTTCAAAACTAATTCATTTTTAAAGCAATAGCATTGTCATTGGTAAAGATCTTAAAAAACGTTTTGTCATAAATAAATTATTCGTTTTGATATTTTGTCTCAAAGGATATTTCAAATCATTTCAAATATCATTAACATTTCATGTCTGAAAGCGAGCTATCATGTAATATCTATCAACGATCGATACGGGCTTCATATGACTGGAATATATTCTATATCCTAGCCATACAAGCAACTACATTCATCATGGTTTTCACATTTTAAACTTTGTTTATGAACTAATATGTGTACTCCCTGACCAAAACAACCATTGCATATTTTCATCAAAATGTTTTGTCATCTGCATATTTTGTAATGGAAGTTTAACCATGTGAATAAACATTTACATTAAATACATCATGGTCTGGTTACAGTTACTATGGTATCTATCAAACGTCGAAATACTTTTGTATTTATCATCTCATCTAACATAAATCCATTCCCCACGCCCAAACACACGTCCATTCAAGTACATTTATCAAACATATTCAATCTGGTGTGCAGTAATAATCTTACATTCTTCTCTGAAAACTGTTATAATCACCAAGAGGGTTATTCATGGAGGCTTTATCGTATATATTTAATGAAATCAAAAAGGAAAGAAAAAACATAAAAAGTTACCAGTTATTATTAATCACGTTTTCGTGAGGCTTCGTCCAGTGCATATCTATTACATGCACCACTGCTATTCCAATCCAATTTCATTTGGACCGAAACATCTATTCATTTTGGACACTATCTCAGAATAAATCATGAATAGCTGGGCTCCCACTCTAGAGTTATCAAGAGAAGCATCCAACGTTTTAATGCTTGCAGTCTTCACATCTGTGATCTGACAGTTTCGCCAAGCCGTGACGTGTACTGACATTTGGTAATATCGTAAATTGAAAATAAAATCCTGCACTCATCTATTTTCTTGTTAAGTACCTTGTAGACTTTACTTAACACTGACGGTTTTTTTTTGCTTCTTCCGGACCAATTTCAGACCGAGTTAAAAACCTTTCTGAAATGAATTTCTTCATAGATTGGGTACAATATTATGATTAATGTCGTAGTGCTTCATCTTAATAATTTTATTGGTAAGAACATGTTTTCCAAATTGGGATTTAGTATTTGCGATCTCACTTTAATCCAAAAATTATTGTGGCTCATATATTGTAAAATATCTACAAAAGCCAGGATGTATTCATCTTATACTTTTGTTCAATATGAAAACACGTTTCAATGTACAATGCAATCGAACAAATGTTTGTAATTGATATATGTAAGATACCTACATTGAGCATGGACATGTTTGAGGTTTTAATAATGGGTATTTTTTGTACTTATAAGATCAATTTGGGTTTCAGTTCAAAACGATTTGGAATATTTATGAGAACATACTACCTATGTTAAAGGCGCTGTAGCACGTTTTTGGCAAATTTTATTTTTTCAAATTTCCCATTTATAATGATAGTTTATGTCATTTATATTAACTTCAGAAGGTAAAACATCATATTACACAAACCAATTATCCGTAGTGGTAATAACGGTATTGCGTATAAAGCAAAAATTGCATGGCGGCCATTTTATTGTGAACACAATTTATTATTTTGTACTACAAAAACGATTCCCATGGCTTTATCGAAACATGTACACTCATTTTAAACTTTATTTTCCGAAGAGAGAAGGATGTTTTACCATTGGTGAATTTATTTTTCTAATACATTTCATCGACTTATTTGAGAGAAAAAACGTGCTACAGCGCCTTTAAGGATGTAGAACGTTATGCTTATCTTATCCTGCACTATTTCTTATGTCCAATACTAATGATAATATCTTTGAGAAGGTTTTCACGTCACTTCCGGCGTTATGTGGATTTAGTTCAAAATGATTTGGGAAATATACGAGCGATGAGACATGATGGAAATTAGAAAGTTAACACGTCCCTCACATCTGTTGCCTTAGCTGCTTCTTATAAAACCTTTTTGTCACAGATTATCTCTCGGATATTTTCATGATAATATTATTGATGAAAGTTGGGTCTGGTTGTTAGTTATCGTTCACTAATTCATGTTCATGTCAATAACCACGTTCGTTTTTTCATCTTCCAGACCAATTTAGGATACATTTCTAGGTTATTCTCAAACCGAATTAGCTGATATGTTGAAGCACATATATAGAGAAGAGTTTTACCATGCCCAATATTAGTTCAGATGAAATGCGAGTACTTCACGAAACATTACATATATGCACTCAATCATTTTTTAATATCAAGGTGAAGCAGCATGTCACGTACATTTATTATAGTTATCAAACTTGTTTAGTTAAAACGTAATGTTACTGAATGTGGTTGATCCGATTGTAAAATTATTATTTGACATGTATTGATCATCATTCTGAACATTATTACTTTAATTCTGCCCAATCCATAAACGATAATGATAAACACAGTAAAATATCTCCATCATTCCGTTGAATAAAAAAAAAAACGTTATGCCAAGTAACTTCAAATATGACATCACATACAGTTTGTAAATGTATTTGAAGATAAACATTTCTGAGATAAAATCTCAATCTTAATAACGTCGTGACCAATCTGAAAAAAGCACCAATTTCAACTTCACTTTAAGCGCCTTTGAAACATCCGAGGAGATGTCAATGTTATAAAACACAAAAGAGCAAATTAAAAAGGTTCTATTAGTTTGTCCCTTTGGGACTGTTAAGCTAATAAAGTTCGAGGAAGCCAATCATTCAAATCAGTCACGGATTTGCGCTGGTCAGCGTGGTCACTTCAGAAACTGTCCAAGGGACTTCTGTCCTAATCGTTTGGTTGCTCAGGGTTTTCAAATCGATAATTTGTGTAATTACTTTTGAGGGCCTCTTCACCGTGTCCTAGTTTGCCATGGGATTACAGTCAGCTTAAGAGCCTGGATGGAGACAATTGCCATCTAACATTTGTTTGCAGTAATCTCTGCTGAAACTTGTTCCTATATAGAATGATCCATGTACGTCAAAATGTCAGACTTCTGTATAATCTACTTGCTTCAAACATCCCTGGATGAAGTCTCATCTTCCCAAACATAATCTTTGCTTGGCGAAATCTATCAACGTAAAACATTAAGCCTCGGGGTATTTACTTTCGTGATAACTTGACGTTTGAGACTTACATCAACAAGACTCTTTAACAAATCTTACCGTCACGAAATCCTTCATCCTCAAGAGGGAATCATATTGCAAGTTTTACTTATTTGCATTGAGATATGTGTTTGCATATTTCCATTTCTTTCCTTGCGCTAGACTCTCATTAAGATGTTCAACACGTGTGATGAAGTTTTACAAACATTTCTTTTCACAGCGAAGATAAGGTGGTTTATATAGTTACGCAACCATTTCAACATATCGCTGTCAGAAAATAAATCAAACTTACTAAGACATAACCAGCTGTCTGACGGCTTAAAGCTTCAGAAAGTTTCACTTGGTAAATTACTTCACATAAACACAAACACCGTGAATATATGTTACAAAAACATAGTTGGTTGTGTTCCAACGTATTTATTGTTCCTAGGAATCCCGAAATAATTTGTGAGTTATGACATATAGGAACAAATTATGATGAGTGCTGTGTTCTTGTGTTGGTTACGTTGAGGAATCACTCATCCATGATTGATTTAAACTGAAATTATATTTGAATTTTTTTTAAAACATATCCAAGTTACGTCGATGTCTTTATTCTAGATAATGTTCCCGTTTTCATTACCAACCTTTATTCTGATAACTTGTTTGCGAAGCGATTTAGTAAAATGAGGACACACAAGTTGAATTGTTGCGAAGTTTCGGTGTTGATGTCAAAACCATTACCAAAGCAGGAATGTTGAATATTCTGATTGCGTTGTCATATCTGTCGAAAGTCATGAAGCCAAAGACAGACAAGTTGCAATACACCCAGCTGATAGCAATACCATCTTTTCCAGGACTACCTTGATATCGTAGAACACAATCTAAATTACAGGTGATTGTACCAAAGTGAAAGTATGTGCTGACTTGCATAACTCACTCTTCCATATTCATTAGATCACATTTCTCCTCATGAATCGTCAATTCTATTTCCAACACCTTTACTTACTTAAAATAAGTTGTGTTGTCAAACCAGCTCAATTTACCATAATCATACACGAAAGTGTTTTCAAGTTCGGAAACAAAACCAGAAAAAATATTTCCATGCCAGGAGATGTCGTGTGTATTCCGGATGCCATGAAAGGTGTGATTGCATTATCGTTGGTGAGCAAACCAAATATTTCCATCATAATCCTTCTTTAACATCAAACAACTGTAGAACACCTACTCCAGAGAACAAGCAGGCAGACTATTCCATAAACATAGGAGGACCCAATGGACAGATCTGCTTGTGCAAAGTGGAGAGCCAGAGGAGACTCAAGAGCTTTTGAGACATTTGCGCAACGGAGCTTCTTTTGATCTCGTTTATGAAAGATCTTTGCTCCAGCATAATGAAATCAATATTGCAAAGTGTCTACCAGCCTGGGGAAATTGACTAATTTGCTTTTAGCAGGCATTCACACGTTGAGGACAGAGAATCTAAAGCTTTAAAAATTGCCAAATTTTCCTAATCTCTTCATCATTAAATACGTTTTCAGTAGTCTTGAATCGAGGAAAATCGAATTTTAACAAGTCTTGACGTTTACCATCAGTTGTAAATTCTGCTATTGAGGCCCCACTTTAGTTTCCAGTGCTTCTTGATTCTGATTTGATGTTGAAACGCCTTAAGGCATGGTGCTAGAAATGCCCTTCCAAGCAATTGATGATAATTTGCCACGCTTTGGTCAAACACAAAGTTAACATCGCCTCTTACTGCTTGCCATTAAAGCAATGTGGGGGAAGGAGGAAGCGAGGATGTCGCGAAGAGAGGCTAGCATTTGGTGAATAGAGAAATAGGCTCACAAACTAAATGATAGACAGTATTAATCGATAAACTGCGATCGACTTTCCTAGCAAGTAACTCTATCTAATTCAAACTCTCTGCAGCCTTTGGCCTATGGTCGACGCTCATTAATACGAGTCACACGAAATACTTTCATTTCAAATTTCCGGACTCTTTGCAGCCGGCTGATTTGCATCTTCAACTAAATGAAGATTAAAGGTCGCCTAACTTCATGAAGAGTCGCGGATCCTGAAATGAATCGACCACGGATCAAGAGCTGTTTTCACCCTCAGCCAAAACTTATCCTGAGTTGAGTAGATTGCCGTATTCCACGTCATGCACCCATCTTATCTTTTGCTTTTCATATCTATTAAATTCTCATAAAATAAGCTTGAAGCTACGATCGAGATGATTGAAGAAAAGACTAGTGTTTGATGGCTCAATTGACCTCTTATTTTCTCAAAGGATGAGGTGAATAAATGGATTATGTGCTTTCTGTTTGTGTTTGTGCTTTTTAGCATATTCGTTTGTGCACCTCGTGTGTGGTTCTGGATTCGTAGCCGGTCCATGTTGATGTTTTCGTAAGATTTGCATTTAAAGCATTTATTAATAATCTAGTCACGAGGGAAATTGAAAGAAAACGTCTTGACTTGAATATTTGGTATTTCTAAAGCATCAGAGAGAAATGATACGAAAAAATCATTTATATGTTAAAAGGTGATGAGTTTACATTTGTAGAATAGTCACCAGTGCCTCTCCCCAACTATTTCTCTCCTCACTTAGTCTCTCCTCTTCTCTCTTTCTCACTCTCTGACCTTCTCTCTCACTGTCTCCCACCCCTCTCTCTCTCTCTGTCTCTCTCTGTCTCTCTCTCTCTCTGCTTCTCTTTCTCACTCTATCCTTCATTCTCTCACTCAATCCTTTTTTCTCTCTCTCTCTCGTCTTTTCTCTCCCACTCTCTTCTCTCTGACAGACACACCCTCTTTCCTCTTCTCTCTCTTGTGCCCACTCTCTTCTATCTCCCTTCCCTTCTCCCTTCTTCTCTCTTCCAACCCCCCTACTCACAGACACACACACGCACCCTCCCCCCCCCTCTCTCTCTCTCGCTCTCTCTCTCATTCAATCCTCTTCTCTATCACTCTCCCCTATTCACTCTCACCCCATGTCATCCTCTTCTCTCTCACTCTTTTTTCTTTCTCTCAGCTCCATTCTTTCCTCTTCTTACCTCTCACCCCCACCCCCCCCCCCCCCCCCCCCCCCCCCCCACACACACACACACTCCCTCTCTTATTCTCTTCCACTCTCTTATCTTCTGTCTCACTCTCTTCATCATTCTCTCACTCACCTACCTCACTCTCCCCCATTCTCACTTCTCTCTCTCCTATTCCTCATTCTCTCCGCTTCTCTCTCATGCTACTATCTCACTCTAATTATTCTCTCACTCTCTCCCTCATTCTCTCTTTTCTATCCCTCACATAATTCTCTCTCTTCTATCCCTCACCTCATTCTCTCCTTTTTTCTCTCACTCTCTTCCTCATTCTCTCACCTACCTCACTCTCTCCCTCATTCTCTCCTCTTCTCTCTCACTCGCCCACTTCACTCTCTCTCCTTCTCTCTCACTCGCCTACCTCACTCTCTACCCTTCTGTCTCACTCTAATATCTCTCTTCCTCACTCTCTCCCCTTCTCTCTCACTCTAATTTCTCTCTCCCTCATTCTCTCCTCTTCTCTCTCACTCTCTCCCTCATTCACTCCTTTCTTCTCACTCACCTCCTCTCTATCACAGACAATCAGTCTCCTATTCTCTTTCTCTCGATCATGAATAAAACAAATTGTCCAAATACTATTAAACAAAAACCGTCATCTTTTTTCCTTCTCCATACTGCTATTTAGCTAGGTGGACATTCACCCGGGTAACTATATACAAGATCCTACAGTTTTGAACGCAGCCGTGAAACAGTAGAACTTGACGTTTAGGAAGACTGAAATAGTACGCTGTATTTTAGAAATTGAAACCAAAATAAATATAATATAGAACTTAAAGAAAGTATATATCTTGACAGATCGTCAACATTCAGGCAATTCAGGCATCGCATTCAGTAGGTTGTGTTAATTTGTCAGTTAAGAAACGTGTTGGCTTCGTGTATCACACGAAATGTGAAACTTATGAACTTTTCTTAAGAAAAAGTAAGTTATTGTCACAAAGGGCGGAAATCACGGTTTGTAAAACGTGATCACGTTTTCAGGTGACCGATCATAGACCTGTGCTGACGTATTTCTATTGAATACTTAATCTGTTAACTGAATATGACAATGTGATCTGTGTTTTTCTTCCTTTTCCAACGATGACATTTCAATGACAGCATACAACAGAGCTCAGACACGGAAAGCTAATACGAGACTTTATTAGATTTATGACATTCATGACATTTCGATGACATTTATTGAACAGAGCAAGATATTTACTGCAACACTACGTTGGACGTCTAACATTTCAAAATGAATTTCATGGAACATTTGTCTGATGTTATTTTAAGACATAAATCGTGTCTATGCGAAGTGCAAAGCGAGAAATAAGCAAGCAATGTCGATATAGAACATGGTTAAAGGTAATTTATTTCCAAGATGATATTCCAGCCAATGTTTGTGGTGTGTCTGCTTCTGTCTGTCTGTCTATGTGTCCGTCCGTCCGTCGGTCTGTCTGTCTCTGTTTATATGTATGTATGTCTGGCTGTCTTTGTCTGTCTGTGTATGTGTCTGTCTCTATCTCTGTCTGTATGTCTGTCTGTCTGTCTCTCTATCTATGTCTGTCTGTCTGTCTGTCTCTCTCTCTCTCTCTCTCTCATTCTCTCTCTCTCTCTCTCTCTCTCTCTCTCTCTCTTTCTCTCTCACACACACATTTCACCACAATCCAGTAAACATGGGTAATATTTTGATTGCTCTATATTTGTCGATTTGACAAAGAATAGTTACCCGTTCATTACAAAGGAAAATCCCATTTTGTTGAAGTTGAGCCATTCATCGGTACTACAAATGCGAAGGTTTAAACCTTGTCATGACAACCAGTCAATAGATTAATTATTTGTAAAGTTTTTGATAATGTATAAAAAATATATATTTTATCAATTATACTAAGCTGTAAATTTAGTAAATATACAGCGTTTTAATCACGTAATTAAGCAATTATTATAAACATAGTTAGCAACACCAGCCCTATCGAACTATTCCTTTGAAGCGTACATACACAAATGAGAGTTTTCAAAGAACGGTTGTTGGAACAAAATATCCCCCTGTCGTAGTTCACCTTTATCTGACGCCATGTAATTATAACAGATAACAATTTCTTAAATATCAGCACCTTAGTTGACAACCTTATCCCAGTACCACCGGTGGGGCTAGACATGGTTAACATCCTTGAAAACAGTTGGTGTCTATTTTTTTTATAAAGAAAGGTTTCGTGAAAACAGACGCCACCGGGGAGGCAGGTAATGTTAAAAAATACAAGGCACCATCACTCATTTGAAATATCTTTATACGGGTGTCATTTATTTATTTTGTGAAATGGTCAAGGGCATCGATTACATGACATTGCTAACATAATATTGATTACATAACATTGCAGGATGTGATATAGGTGACATGAAAAGGTTATCGAACATTAGGTGTCAACGTTTCTGGTCAATTATTCATGTTGTGAACGAAGGACGTTTCCAGCGGTTTTGCAGGACGATTACAATTTGAGTGAACGGCATGGTTACATAGCGATTCATTCACACATTTTGTAAAACACATTTCATTTCAAGTCCATTAAATCTATGTTATGAAAAATGTGATATTTGAAGCTTCTTTAGCGTTGACTCTATCAATCCGGGCGACATTATTTTTAATTGATTTATGCTTGAGTAGAAACTCTGAAGGGTAATTAACTGTAGGGGTGAGAGGAAATTCATTTTTGCTTAGAAGGTGATTGTCGATTGAACATAGCACAGGTTCAGTGAGAAGAGATGGGGTATCTAGTGCATGGTCATCAGTCTCATGGAGATATCAACACTTTGCTTTAAGTATGTTACCAACAATATGTTTTAATCTGATTTACACAGAAACTTCAAACGCCTAAGGAAAATGTGATTATGGTGGTTTATTGCACATTGTCAAAAATATTAAAACAACGTATATACTTGTCACGGAAATGGGTTTTGTTGTAATTAATTGATCATTTTAACAAACACAATGTCATTAAGATGATCAATAACTGCTTACCTTCAAGTACATAGTACATGCAATGCGTCGCATGGTTATTATCGAAGTACTATGTGATATACGATGTGAGTACATTGAATTATATTCTTAAATATTTATTTTAATAAAAGCAATTTAAAAGTTGTCTGACTTCAAAGAAATACATCGACGATAAAATGTGTGGCAGATTAGAGATTCATTGGGCACATAGTATATAAACGCTAGGCTAGCCATGCAGAGAGCCCAAAGGCGCTGTAGCAAGTTTTTTTGCATATTACATTTTCTCAAATTTACCATTTTTAAAGTTTATGCAGTATATTGCTACGTTAGAGGGCGAAACGTCTCATATCTGGACCCGATAAGCCGTATCCATAGAAAACGTTTATCTGTATTGAAGAAAAGGGTGCGACTTGCCCAGCGACAATTTCTTGAACTCGTCATTTAGATTTGTACGTCTCATGCGATCTTAAGAGTTCAGATAGTAAGACTGTTGACCTTCACTCATGGTGCCATAATCAAAACACTTCTCTGACTGTTTAGGTATCACTACATCAGCCACAATACGTGTACTGCCTTCGAACACATTAAAATGGCCGCTGTAATGGAATTCGACTCGCATGACTAAACCGAACCACGGACATTCCTTTAGAACTCTTTTTATTGACCCAGGAGAGTTATTTAGCCGTTGGTAACACTTATTTACATAAGCGTCTTTAAAATGACGGTATCGAGTGTAAAAATGGAGTCAATTTTGTTTACACCTGGCGTATATCACACAGCCTTATGAACAGAATTGAACCCAGGAATCCATTAATAAACGATCAGATGTTGGCAACGTTCAATATGCAAACATTTTGTAACGTGTTGTATGATTGGACAACCCATTGCGACCATGTGTCCACGTAAACCCTTCTATGCATGGGAAACATGTCAAGGATGTAGTAACGTACGTGTGCATTTGCGTCAAGCGGAAGCATGAGTTGTAAGGTTCCAAGAGACTTTTAGATCAACTACTTTGGGCAACTAAAGTAAGTGGCTGATCAGTTCAGAGTAAAATTAACTTTAACTTCAATAACGGTATTACTTAAGTGATTTATGATCACCCTCGTGCTTGTTGAAGAAGGTTCTGGTTCGTTGGATAAAAAGGCGCTGAAAAAATTCAGAACTTAATTGTTTTTAAAAATTGTGTGGACCTTTAGTTTATGTCATTGATACATTTCTAAAGGTCCAGTCAGTTTTTGTACCAACTGACTGCTAGCAAGGATACATGATACTATGATATTAACCTGATGAGCTCAAAATAGTGTATAATTAGCCATCTCGCTATAAACTTTTCATACAACACCATGTTTAGATACTTGAGAATTCTCCGTCCTTTGCACGGGAACATATCAAGAACATAAGACGAACATAAAATTAACCAACACCTACTTAATGGTCTTAACACTCAAATTCAACAACATCTAACTTATTAAACGCAAAACGTAAATGCTTGTAAGCGTAAAATTATCATCACAAACATGAAATGTTGTATTCATTAGGGTACTATAAACATCAAACGGGGAACAACATTCATGGGCAAACACTTGTGTAAGTTATATAGCCTTTTCGGAGTTTCAAGCATATTATTTGCCATATAGCCTATCATAACATATTGCGAACATCTATACTATGTAAACAAAGACGTTGTTTTTCTTGCCACCAGCTCGGAAGAGTCGTGTCATGTTTATAGCATTTATTGAAGGAACAATTTATTGATTTTACAGTAATTGCCTCTTTTTAGCGTAACTTCTGATGTGTTTTGTTGCAGACTTACTATGCTAACTTTTTATCATATTTTAACCATGGATATATCCTCAACATATTTAACTAACAGCATTATTACAGTGTAATATCGTAGATTTATATTGATCCAATCTTGCTTATCTTGTCTATATTTTTAAATCACCATATCATAAATCCTATAGATTAATATGTTTTACTCGCCTCAATTTATGAAATTGTAAAAGTACGTATACATGTACAACAATATTGATACATGGCTAATTCAGAATTTCAGAATTATATAATATATAATATAATATATAATAACAAATGAAAAAGTATGAAAAGTAAATTTGAGAGTGCTTATATAATAAAAATAACAACAACAATAATAATGAAAATTTTGTTATAAACAATAATAAATAAATATAGCTACATGTATGTAAATTCAACATGTTAATAGCTTTAATTGATATATGTTGTGATATTTTAACAAACTATTTCAAATAGTATAAGCTTTAGGTACATGTAAACGCTGAGCTGTAACTGAATCCAACTGTAGGTGACCTATAATTCATAACACAAACCCAGAACTAAGCTCAAAACACGATACACCCCAGCGCCAAAACTGTGGGGCAATGTACATATTTTTCCATTTGGTAAGTAACTTATGACCTAAACTATGACGAGACAAGTTTTCCATAACTTGAATTACCTGAGGGTAGGGAATGTTTAGTAGACCTTAATGACTTATCTCTATGTTAATGTTGTTATTATCCTGCCGCGATAGTGTGTGAAAACATACACTAAAACTGCTACATCTTTCGTTCATCTAGTGTACTCAATACAGCGTGCAAATTCGCCATATGCTGTTTATTAAGTCTGGCTTGATTGACAGCTTAAAGACCGGATCACGCTCAGCACGTGCTCGACACGCGCCACACGTGGTGAAATCGACAGCACGAGCTGCACGGTTTTCACGCGCTGCACACTTTACACATGCTGTTATGTACTGTTGAGAAACACGGTGCCAAGAGCGAGCACAGGAATTTAAGTTCTTTGACAGATTATTTATTGTTTTTCTTGTGAAAAGAACATTCTGGAACGTTGCGGAATGTTCGTTTTAACATCGATGTCTTACGCTCAGAGCAAAGCACCTATTGGGGTTTTCATTAAGTGATACATGCACACAACATATCAAGGCATCGGGAGAAAGAATTTAAGTGCTACATAAATCACATTCTTTTGTTGCCATTTTACGTCATGTTAGAGAAATTTGGAAACAGTTGCCAGATATCAAGATATCTTCTTCACAAAAGAATTATCGACCATTCTGTTGCCATCCGTTAACCATAAACCTTCTATGCATATAAAACTTCTTTTAAAAAAGACCATATGTGCTGGAAAATGCGCTATATGAATAAACAATGTCAGCGTCGTACATTCGGTTTTCCTTCACGAAAAACCAATCTCCTACTAAATCCAATTAACAAGACGAGGCAGCATAAGTATCCACTGAATTAATAGCTTTCAGATCTTAAAGAATTAGCGGCCAATTTTCAGCCCTTTTACCATATGTCATCCTTATCTGGCTATTATGCTGACGTGAAGTCGCATGCATACATGGCTGCTTATGCTTAAGCAAGCTTAAGCCGAGTTTAAGGTACTTGCTTAGTCATCCGCGTTGAAGCTTATCAAAGTTATTCACTCGGACAAATCGTTTCCAGCCGTGTACTCCGTGAGGTGCTGTTCAAAGCTTCCATAACGCTTACATAGATACTTAACACTACACAAAAATTGGTATCCTGATGTTTGTGATAGAGTTGTAGAAGTATGGTTTCAAAAGAAAAGGAAGTTTATCCTAGGTTTATAAGTAAACCACGAATTATCTGCGAGAGAAGGAATGTCAGAGATGTGAGTGAGTGAATAAGTTATTGTTTAACGCCACTTTGGGCAATATTTCAGTTATTGGCGGCGAGAAAATGTTTGGAAAATCAAAGAAGACAGTGGATAAGTGGATTCTAATTATTTGTTTCGTCACGTTTATATAAATTATCCAACCTACACATTCATATACATTTGGAGAAAAAGTGAAAAATAAAAGTCTCAACGAATATGTCAATACGATCAAATATCAGTGTTACATAATTGATGAAGGTTTGAATTAATCTGTCTCTATGGTAACGATCCATAAAGCGAGGTTACGTTGTGGAGGTACAAAATCCGATTTAGCTTTGTCAGCATATAAGATCAAAGACATGACAAATAGATTCATTATAAAAATTCTCTTTGACAAAACACGTTCGTCCCGTAACTTTCACAGTGTCTGACTGAAGATAGAAGGGTATTCATCATCGTTTTAATAATTTATTCAGAGTGCTTAAACAGCCTCACCTCAGCGATAAAGGTAAAAAAGTATCTTAAATAAAAACAAAGAAGGTCTTGAAAATCTGTGTTCGCATATTCATCATATTTTAATGTTTTTAATTCATGTTTTAGACAAACCTCATTAATAGTTACATATGAAATTGATTAAAAAAATTAAAAATAAAATGTTAGCATAGAACTTAAGGGCAGTAGCACTTTTTTGCTAATTTTATTTTTTCAAATTAACCAATTATGATAGTTTATGTCATATATATGTACGTTAGAGGTTAAAACATCTCATTTCACAAACCAATTATCCGTAGTGGTAATAACGGTGTAAAGTGTAAAGCAAACATTGCATGGCGGCCATTATATTGTGAACAGAACTTATTATTTCGAATGACAAAAAGTGATTCCCATGGCTTAATGGAACATTTTGAACTTGATTTTCTGAATAGAGAAGGGTGTTTTACTATTGGTGACATTATTTTTCAAATATATTTCATCGACATACTCAGCAAAAAAAGGTGCTAATGCCGCTTTAAATAACAAATATGTGTTTGTATTAAGGGATTATCCAGAAAATCCAACTACATCATTCTTTTGGTACTCAATGGGGTTTATTAAAGATAGAGTGGGGTCGAGGTAATTTTGCGAGGACTCAAATTCAAGGGGGTACTTATAACGTATTCTTAAAATACATTTCATTAACATCATTGAAGGTGAAGTTGTTTTGTCGAGCAGTAATAGCATATTTAGCTGACAAGAAAGTATCACCTCAATTTGCATCTCCACATGGCCATTGCCCCAGGGTCTGTTACAGTATACAGAAGACAAGATGTTTTCCAATAAAATAAGTGTCATCATAAAAGATACATTGCACACACTAGTGCAAGTCAACCGGTACGTTTTAATGGTGTAAATATAACTAACGTAAGCAAATTCAGTAATGTTCAAAGCAGGGAGGGTAGTGAGTGGTGGGGCGGTGACGGGGAAGGGGAAGGGGACGAGGACGACATTTCTTAAGATTATGGGTCCCCGACTCTGCAAGAACGGATGCCGTTGGAACGCCACTGACATTATGGATTGTGCGGAATTTGCTTAAATCCAGTCATAATTATGAATTTAATTTTTAAGTTTGATACTTTCACATGTTGTTTTCAACGGAAAAGTAAACTGCATATGCATAATATATATATTTTTCGATGTAGACGAATCTTCTGTTTGCTCAACTCTCAGAAATCGGGGCCATGATGCCGTGTGTTTACCAGATTATAAGCTGCTGGCTGACTCTTGGGTGTGGGTTCCAAACCCGTAAGGGCATTGGCCCGAAACAATACATGAATTTTTACCATAGGTAGTGTTATCAGAAATGCAACAATGTTAGATACTCAACTCTTGATACGAAACATCAGATCGCATGCGTTGACTCAACTCTTTTGCTGTGATACGATAAAACTACAACATGCTCTTATACCCATCACGAACTCAACCTCACTTACACATTTGTGGTTTTCGGCTTTCTAAATAAGTGTTCTTGGTTACGTATAGGCTACTATTATTGCATGCTACAGGAACAGTACAGTATAGACGTTCTTGATAGAAAGCCCCTTATAGACCATAGTTAATTTTTATCCCACCGGTATGTAATACCGTGGGATATAGTAATCACCCCGTCCGTTTGTCCGTCCGTCCGTCCGTCCGTAATCATTTCGTTTCCGGAGCAGAACTCAAAAATCATTTATCATATCTTTCTGAAACTTCACATATGTATTACACATTTACTTGAGTGGTGCCTTTTCATATTTTCAGATTTAAATTTATTTTTTTTCGTTTCCATGGAAACGTGTTGAAATTGAACTCTGTTCAAAGATGTGTTTTACAAATTATGTGTGACCGGTGGGATATGTCATCTTCTGATGACTCTTGTCATATTTTGTTCATTTTTTCAAATAGGGTATACATTCATAATATACACTCCAAATGAATTTTAACAAACTTATTCTTTGAGAGATAATTTTAGAAGTTTGGATTAAGAGAATAGAGAAAACATATTGATAACAACTTCTTTCTTCATGATTTGCGTCGTTCCGACATATATCCTTGTAATGTTATTTGTATTTTGTTTTATAAACATTTACATTCAAAATTTCAATATATTCATTGTCTTTGTCCGACGTCCGAAATCCAGAACTGATTTCCGAGAACGAGAATCCTGCACTCGCTATCGACTAAATCAGAATTGCAATGTACTGCCATAAGCACGGTCCTCTCAAAATGTTTGATTTCTGCCAAACATCCGCATTCATTAGTGTAAACATAGCCTTTAAAAGCCAACACTTGATTCACAGGATGAATATATGGCTCAAAAGTCGATGGTTCCGCAATCACCACATGAGGATCGACAACCTGGCCTGTTCTTCTTTCACAAAAACCTTGCCACCTTCAGATGAAAGAAGAAGTCTTTTATCGACTTGGTTGTAATCGACATAACCCTCTACTGCTTCATTAGTCTGTCTGGACGCTTTTGAACTCAAAGGTCGGTAGTCACTTCCTGTCTTGGAGCCTTACAGTGGAATATTATATTCTTGGAACGACGTCTGACGAGACTACTACGTTCAATTATTTAGGCCAGGGCTATTGTGTATTGTGTCGTGATTCCCAGAAAATAATGAAATGCTGCAGATTGGGAGAAAAGAATAAAATCCTGCACATCGAAAGAAAAGAATAAAATACTGCAGATTAACTTTGTGTCACATAGGAGTCACTGTTTTTAATCAAAGTTTGAAAAGAGAAAGCATTGCTGATAGGAATAGGAATATTCCAAAGGGATGACAATGTAGTATGTTTCCTGTATTTGTATCACGTATAACAAGGGAAATGCGGCTGATTTGACTTTTTGTCATATGGGAATGTTAAAAAGGGAAAACAATGACGAAGATTTCCTGTATTTTGAATCAAAGGTTTAAAAGAGTAAAATCTTCTGATTTTGCTGTCTGTCGTGTAGGAATGTTCCATGGAGATAACAATGCTGCATGTTTCTGTTGTTTTATAATAAAAAAAACGTTGGATAAGCAGCACAATGAGCGAGGATGAATCAGTATATATAAACCTTGCATAATCATCCGACCCTCTTACAACTCCCAAAGAAGATGTTTAAAGGAATAATAAAGAAACAATTGGGATTCTTAAAACAGGGTTAAAGGTATATACATTGTGTTGATGGGGGTCACATATTCCAAACGTTATAAATGGTGTTACTTTATCGAAAACTACCATTTTGATGGTAGTCGACTTGGTATATAGGCGATATGAAGGTAACAGTAGTGATTTCTGATCGAAAACCGGACAATGCATCGCGATTGACGCGCGCCAATGAGTCAAACGTACTTTTTGAATCTTATTTAAAACAGATAAAATAACAAATTTGGGTTGATAATGTTTAATGGGTCATATAACTACTGTGCATGTACATCAGACGTGCAGTTTCGATGTCTGCACATGCATAATGATGTTACTCGATTTTAATTGGAAACTAGTAATTATGATATATTTGGCGATTGGGGATGAATATTCAAGCTGAGTGAATGTGTGTGTATTGTAAACAGCACATATGGTGAGCTGTAACGAATTAAATCCAAATACATTTTTATGAAACACAATGGATGCACCTCAGCTATAAAACTGGGAGGTAAGCCTGGATTAGATGAGGAAAACCCAACCAAACTTGTTTGCTTCTTCTTCAAATCATATACAATGACAGTTTCTATAACTTACTGTCAATTTTTATTGGATTGTATTATGATTGTATGGAGGTAAAAGTTCTCGTATTTAGTTTTGCCAAAACCTTCACCGATAAATTGATTCAGTCATACTGTTTAAAGTCTACTTGTTTCATGCATTGATCATAGTGTAGTAATAGTTCCTTTTCCTAAAAATGCTAAATGTTAGATTACAAAGCGAAACTTAAACACAAAGTTAGTCAATATCGAATGCATACATGAAGTCATACGTAATTTAATCATTCACATCTTAACGTATTACAACACTAAGACTTTCTGGAATCACACTTTTGAAAAATTGCTTGAGTGAATATTTACCAAGTGACCAAGACCCTTTTCAAGGAAATGGTTTCTTAAACAATCAACGGGCTATTCAGTCTTTCGTCAACTCCATAGAACATCCCGAAATTAGAACACGCGTCTGAGTAGATCAAGTAGAACGGTGCAATATCCTGCCTGCTTCTTGTCCTCACTTGTGTGATGGACGTTCAGTGGTCACAGAGAAGGCAGAATCACTTGATTCTCTAGCACTATAAGTCTATATTTGGAGACACTACCGATTTCGTAATTGAATAACATTGCGGACCTCGTGTATCACGAAATCGTCGTAGAAATACTTGAAACGTCATTTCATTTTGATATTGTGAAAGCATTTGTGAGTTTTGCAAGTGGAACAGTTTGAGCACCGACTGAAGAATATGCTTCATTGAGAAATTATGCAATACCATTTAATATAATAGTTGTCTTTTATAAGGCGAACTCAATTGATTCTAATTACCATAAGTCTACATTCATACAGTTGTGAGAATCACTTGATTCTTATTCTTACCCAAGCGGGCAAAGATATACCGGGTATTAAAGTTTTCATAATGGTCATGGGACTTACAGTTTTTCTAAATATAACTTGCATTTTGATTGGTTGGCGGAACTACTTTACGCCCATTCATGAATTACTTACCTGTCCTGTTTTAGCTAAATCACATAGATGAACAATTTCAAGCATACCTATTTAAAGTCACACGACAGTAAAGCATATAAAATAGAAAATAATGTTGATTCTGTGTTTCCGAGACTGTAGTTACAGTAGTAAATTTGCAAGGCGAACAGCATGCGAGAGTCGCCGGCTGAACTGCCGTGAACTGAACGTTGTGACGTCATTAACTATGACGTCATTTAGTTACGTAATTACATTCTTTTCATGCATTGCAACTGAGCGATTGCTCGTTTACATTTGACTAATTTTCTCTCATTCTGCGATAATATTTACAGATTGTTTATTATGTCCGACATTCTTTTGGGGAATAAACTTCAACAATTACATCAGAATCTTACTGAAAAAAAGAGAGTTAGTAGCAAACTATTTAGATGCGCGCATCTTGAAGGTGTGAGAAAGTTTATGAATGGCGTAGGAATATACATTTTGTATTTTACAGTCTGATCCAAGATTGTGATGTGGCATCTTATTTTTCGATTTTTACGCATTAAAATGAACTTGGGTAAGAAAAATAATAACCAACTCGTTGCTCGGAATTACGAATGATCTGTCCCTCGTGAATTATTGTGTCAAACTCCTCGCTAAAGCTCGGAGTTTATCACAAAAAATAACTCGGGACAGATAATCCGTAATTCCTCGCAACTTGTTTTCTTATATTACCATACGTCTGTATTTTGAGAAAGTACCACTTTTGTAATTGAATAACATTCTGAACCCATTGAACAAGAAATCGTGAAAGAAATACTTGGAACTAGTTTAAAGACGTCAGTTCATTCTGATATTGGGAAGGCATTTACTACTTGATTCTTATTTCCAAAGTCTTTATTTGTAGAAGCACCAATTTTGTTTTTAATAAAATTGTGAACTTCAATACCATTTGATACACTAGTAGTCTTTGAGAAGGGGGACCTTACTTCATTCACATTACACTAAGTCTATATTTGTAGAAAGTGCCTCTCTGCTTATTGAATAAAACTCTTAGCATCGCAAGTGAAATAGTTGAGAATTGACTGAAGAAGATGCTGCATTGAGAAAGTATGCAATAGCATTTAATGTACTTGTTTTCGAGAAGGGAACATCGCTTGATTTTCTATCATTGTTTGTAATTGAATAAACTTTGGTTATTTAGTGACATTGACAGTAGTCTTTGAAGTGGAAGTTGTGAAGTTGTGAACATCACTTGGTTTTTATTACCATAAATCTATATTTGAGAAAGTATCACTTTTGTAATTGAATAACATTCTTTACCACAAGAGCACGAAATCGTGATAGAAATACTTGAAAATTGCTCGAAAAAGTAATTTCATTTTGATTTTCTGAAATCATTTGCGAGTATAGAAAGAGAGTTGAAATGTTTGAACATTGACCGCAGAAGATACTTCATTGCGACATTATGCAATACCATTTGATATAGTTGTCTTTGAGAACTTCTGTTGTTTATTAAAATTGTGAACTAGAGTGGTAATGATTGAAAACTGATAAAGATGAAGTGGCTTCTTTGTGCAATGATGCAAGTATACCATTTAAGACAGTAGTCTTTGAGAAGGGGACACTCATTCGAATCTCAGTCAATATGTGTGGTGGCATTAGGTCTTAATCATTGTTCATTTGACCGCCACCAGTGAAGTTCAGCAAGAATCGATGTCGCACGCCGAATGTGTGGGTGACATGTGTGTAATAATTGGAAATAAGCACCAACTGAACAAACCTGTTACCTGGCCCTACATTCACGAAGATACGTTAGTGCTTAGAGCACATTAAAGCATTGATATACGTTCACCCTAGCGCATGGTAGCACGGCACTAGTGGCCCTAGAGAAATACAAATGCTGAGTATAACGATAACAATAATACGTGTCCCTCTAATACACACATTGTACATTGCATGCCAAATCCTTCTTCTACGCTGCTGTCACCTTCTGGAACTCTCTACCATCAGACCTCAAGATGTCGCCATCATTATCAATTCTTAAACGTCAACATATATATATGTCCATGGTTATGTGTAAGCTCTCAAACCATGATTTGGGCCAGATTGAGCACTCTAACATGGTACTCTCGTTTGCTACGGACTTGAGCTAGCCCACTGTATAAATACGGTTTGAGCACCTTATGCAAATGAGTGGGACTTTCTTAAACTATTTTGATAACGTTGCATAGCTGAAAGACCAACCATGTTCCACACACACCATGCTGATGGGGTCCAAAGACCGAAACAGCTGGCTGTCTATGGTTATGATTTACCATCCAAATCTCTGTTCTGACAGCATAGTTTGCACAATGCCCTGTCACCGGCAAATACATAGTCCCCCTGCATCCGCCACTTGGTTAGAATTGCTGTTTTCAAGGTAAACAGATTTCAGAATGCAGGAAACTTTGCTCTTCAGAGATACAGCGTTGTCATCGGTGATATGAATGGATGAGGTTTACAAGTACCCGGTACTCTTATTATAACTATTACATCATTTCATAGAGATAATTACTTAACGTCTTGACTTCATGAAACATTTTACACATGTATTATTGTCATGATGAGGACATTCCTGGAACTATGTTACAATCTCATAAATATTAAAAACTTATGTGTAAATGCTATACTTACATAATATATAACTACTGTCAGGTTGCTTAACTGGTAACTTGCGTTACAGATACTTGATTTTTCAAATGACGGACTTTAGAAATGCTTGGATTACAATTGCATGATATTCATGGAAAGCAGGAAGTTTGATGTTCAGAAACAGTTTCCAGAATCCCTTAAACCACCTCCCCATAACAACAAGAATAGAAATGAGCTGTAATGTTCCCTGTTGATATAATTCATCTTCTTTACCATTCCTGTTTTCCATATTCGAGTCTGTTCGACAAGGCGCTAATCTTTTCTAGCAGAAAAAAACACATCAAGTTTGTCTTCTGAGAACACCAGCTTAACGGTTATAAATCACTCCGATGGTTAAAGTGGTAATCAATATCTTTCGATTTTCTATTTTTTTTAAATTTGTTCATCGCTTGAGGTGAGGTTTATTGGTTTTCTAGGTCTTTCTTTTGTACGTGTATGCATTTCATTAATTCAGTAGATATATCTGAACAATTGAATAAATATACGTGAATTGAAATATGGAATTTTCAAATCTTATTTGAACTCTCATTAAATTGAAATTCATTGCATTTAAATTGGATTTATAGTTAACACTCTATTGAGTTTATCAACTAACATGTTTTGATAACATTGAATTGATTTTTAATGATTAGAAGCGGTTTTTGCTACCTCAACAGTAGAAGTATTTATTTGATTTAATGTAGACAATGATAACCTATATAACTTACACTAAACATAGCATTTCTTGAAAATGTCTCAATGGTTTTAAAGGGGCTGTAGCACGTTTTTTTGCAAAATTTATTCTTTCAAGTTTCCCATTTATAATGATAGTTAATGTCATTCAAATTAACTTTAGAGGGTAAAACATCTTTTTACATAAACCAATTATCCGTAGTGGTAATAACGATGTTGCGTATCAAGAAAAAATTGCATGGCGGCCATTTTATTGTGGACACAATTTATTATTAAGAATTACAAAAACAATTCCCATGGCTTTACGGAACCATGTTCACTCATTTTAAACTAGATTTTCCGAAGAGAAGGGTGTTTTATAATATGACATTATTTTTCAAATGCATTTCATCGACTAATTTGAGTGTAAAAATGTGCTACTGCCCCTTTGAATTTAACTAGATAAAAATCATAAATTGAAAAATATATTTATCAAATATTGGATTAAAATGCTTCTACAAACGGCTATGTTTCTTCTATATCTAACCCGGTCCTTTTTCATATATAATGCCCATTTTAAAAAGCTAAATTAGGTTTTACTATTAAGGGATTGATTAAAATCGATTCACCATAAAAAAAAAACCTACATGCTACATGAAATGTTTCAAACGGTATTGGAAAATCGGAGAAGACAGAATTTAATTGAAATATTTACATTGTCTGACCCCAGGGAGTTATATATATATATATATATATATGTATGTATTAAAGACAGGACTAGAACATATTTAGAAGACAGTTTGGGATTGAAATATACATGGACAGAGTTTTTATTCTGTATAATGGTTGGACATGAGCTACAGATTCAAGATCATATGCACGGAAATCTGGCAAAATAGGACCTGATGGGGAACATTTAGAGGATGTGCCGAACCTTATTTGAATTTGAATTTGAATTTCAATTGTGGCAATATAGATTTGAAGCTGTAGCGGATTTCATGTGTAGAGTAAATACTAGATTAATTGCGTTGAAGACAAAGGCTCATTTGCATTATTCAGCCCTATGACTATGACGAAAACATACAGACAACCTTTGACAGTAAGCCATTTTGTAAAGGATAACTTTAAGAGTGACACACCCTTCTTCTTCAACACATGATGGGAAGATGGGATCGGTGTGTATCTACCCAGCTGTACTGGTATTGTATTGGCATTTAGTTTATGTGTGGATGTGTCTATTAATTTGCACCTGAGCTGTCTGCAGATTGTTATCATCGCCAGATTGTTCGTAACATGTTATGGCACAGAGCATTGTCCATCGGAAGAATCACCAAGCACAAACGAATTGGTTCAATTTACATGCAAATAATAGTTTTATTATTCTCGTTTACACGAGTTCAAGGGGCGAGATAGCGCAGTGGTTAGCGTGTTGGCTTTGGATAAAGAGGTCCGGAGTTCGAATCCCGCCAGGGGCACGGCAACTTTGTCTGCAGTAGATAACTGTTCTACACGCAGTAAGGTTTGGGTGCAATGCTACACTGAATTTCAGAGTAGTACCACCCATGGTTCGCTAGTTCCAGCCGTTGCTCGGAGGTTTCACCGAAATGCATAGCCATATGGCGTTGCGGGCGTTCTCCCTGCCGTAATACTAGCAGCCGCGATAAAAGTGAAATACTCTTGAAAGCGGCGTTAAACCCTAACTCACCTCACCTTACACGTGTTCAAGAACAGAAACCACATAAAACATGAATAAAGTATATATGTTATCGTTGGCGTAACACGTTTTATGACACGGATCACCACAATATTGGAAACCTTTATTATTGCGATTACCTGGCGTCTCACATATGGAAATTCCTATAATATATAACAATGTATAACTATTATATCCAAAATTTTAAGAATACATTTTTTTTGACTGAACAAATTTCGTGAACATTGTTTTTGTATTCATGATTGCTAACATATAATATGCTGTGAATAACGTTGCTTTTAGCCATGGTGACATGTGTTTTAATAATTCACGTTTAAAACATTCTTTCACGACGGGCATTACATGAATTGTTTTACGTAGTCAACGATATAAACTATTTATGAAAATGGACTTGCCTTTCACACCCAGTTACACATTACATCAATGAAAAAAGTTCAAAATAAACACACACCAGTTTGTTACTAATGCCATTATAGCCCAAACATGTGCAAAACCCATGGAGAACAACGCTCTCTGATGCAACGAACATGAACTCGTAATAAGCGCATTATACTCATTCAATAGCTCTAACAACCAACTGAACTTCTCATGGGGAATTCCTGGAAGTACAGACTTCGTCTCTTGAGCAAAATACTAGTTTACCACAGACTGTCACTGGCCCATGGCCGTCATGGTATTCTGGCACACTGAGGGTTAATGCACTCTCTCATGTTCCTCCTTAAGTGATTGGTTTTAACCCTTATGCTGCAAAACTATGATTGGTTCATTTGTGATATACGGATTATGGTACATTAACTATACTATTATTTTTATGCATCGTGACATTTGGTATAAACTGTTGACTATCTTAAGGTAAAAATTAACCGGTGTCATGTTTCTCATATGAGCACACGTGCATCGAGCAACCATTATGTCAGCGCCAGTTCCACTTCAGTCTGATGTTCTGATACCATCGATCCATAGACGCATATATGGTTGAGTTGTTCATGAATTTATTTACTTTATGCGTTGTACATTTGCGGCTCTGGGTCTCCTTTCATAAAGCACTAAGGTCCAACTGTATAAAAGGTCGATGGTTCGAGCCCTAGTTCGAACCTCCAAGCTCATGGCACAGCTACATGTATAACGGACAAAGCAGCGAACCGTGACACAGCACCGTAATTAGTCGTGCATCAGAAACCGTCTAACACTATATCCTTTTTTTCTTTGTAAACGGACAATAAATTTCGTTATTATTTGCCAAAACCCTTTAATCATAGTATTGCTAATGATGCCTAAGATGTTCCCAAATACCACATTCACGTGTTTAAAATGGTTAATAAACCTCAACATACCGTTATTACTCATTTATTATGTGTTCAGGCCATTACAAAGATCCTTTCTGCGGCTTCGCCATCCGTATCTCAGATGTATGTTTGAAAGGTCGAGCATCCTGTCATTGTACTTGTAATTGGAAACACAGTCTAAACTGGTACTTTGGTTTTTTTAGAATTGTTTTATTACCCATTAGGGCATTGTATATTCCTTGGTAATGGCCTGTACCAAGTTAACTCTATCAAGGTTAACAGTCCTCATAGAGTTGTAGAAATGTATACAATTGATTACATCATCATATAGTACCTTCTGTACGTCTTTACACTACTAGAAATGGATGTTGGCTATTACGAAAAGAGCCAATCATCTACAATCTTCAACAGAATGTTCTTTAGTCCTATGGTGTTTTGTCAGTTACTGCAGTAACTATCATTAAAACACATCCAATAGTGTGCAGATAACCTCCACTAATTTTCAACTATCGTATCAACTTCAAACGTTTAGTTACTTTGAACGCTTTTAATGATCCATCCACGTTAAGCTCTTAGAACATCAATAAGCTAGGACATCATTGGGACATCATTCTTAAAAATTTGGCTATAGTTCTATATTCTGTAATAACGTCGATTCATCATAAATCATCGTTATATATCAGATGATTACATAGATGTTAAATGTAACCAAATAATGTTCAACTTGAATTATAATAACCCAAACTTGATTATTATCGTCACGGTTCATGGATTTCTCATAACAAATTAACCCTATGGCGAGCAATGACCTATATATGGTCCAGTGCCATGACGAGTAATGGATTACTCGTTAGTCGTTTGTTTGTATGTTTTCATTGGGTCCAAGTACTCTAATTTGGTACCACCGCCCCCAAGCTATCAGTAATTAAGAATTGTTTGTCTCTTGATACCCAGTTCAACATCTTAATGTGTACTCTTCTCGGTTGTGTGTTGACCCAGCAATATCACCTTAAATGGTCAGTGATTACTGCTGTCATTTGAGCCTTGCTAAATATTTGCTATGATCACCGGTTTTCACACGAATCCATGCAACAGAATCTTTACGATGATGGGCTGCCTTAACGTGATTTCATGCTGTATAATATTTGCATTGATGGCCGATTTTCACACGATTCGATGCAGAGAAATCTTTATGATGATAGGCCGTCTTACCGCTATGTGATCCCGGGGAATATTTGCAATGGCAATGCACTTCTGTCACGCTCAGCTACAAGCCAATATTTGACGTGAAAGCGTGCATCTAACACGATTTGATAAAACAAACTTCGAAGATAGTTAACTTAAACCCTTTGATGCGAAGTGAAACAAATGGGGTTAATAATGTATTCTTGTCGATTCATATTTCTAATGTATGCAAAATAAGTTCCGCGGGACAACTTAGTGAATGTTAATCCCGATCTGATCTGATCATCGCTAGAATATAGATGATGTAATCCTAGTTTAGGTTTATCATTCTTTTACAGTTTAACTTGTATTAGATACGATTTGATACATATATTATTAATTAGATAGCAAAACGTTGCTAACACAGTTCATTGGTTAATCTGGCATTGTTCAACACAATTGACAGACTTCAATTCATTGAACGATAAAAGATTGCCAGATTGCAGACATGGATGAGCATGTGACAGTTGGAGGTTTAACAGTATCAAACATAATATTATTCATAAAAAAAGTCAACACTACGATCCCTTAATGCCTGATCATCACAGGGGGGAGATGGTCACATTCAAGCCAAATATGTATCAGTATTTTTGTTCTGTTTCAAATGATACAATCCACATGGTACCAGCTGATGCTGTTAATCGTAGATGTTTCCTCTTTGAAATTAAAGACAGGTATCCATTGTAACATTTGGCATATTTGAAGCGCAAAGTTGCAATTAATTCATTTAAGAATGAATATGGACACTGTTCAACCAGCTCGTTGCTGCGATGTACGTGATGAAGTACAGTTATGTGTTGATAGGAGAATATGCTACAGCATTCATCATGATCAGCGTTGAAATATTTATTTTTGAAACCTGTTTGTCTCATCTGATTGAAACAAGGCAAGAACAATAGGTATCATCATATCTAATCTGGATGATATCAATGCCGATGGTGATGATGAAGATAATGATTAGATTTCTAGAAAGGCCTCGAGGCGTTGTAAGAAACATGAGGATGATGATGATGATGATGATGATGATGATGATGAAAGCGATTTGATGATCAACTGTCTTACTTAAAAATCTTCAGAAATTGACATCTGGAATCTTCTTATCTTCTTATATATGCCCGTCAAGGTTTTAATCTGATTATGTAATTCAAGATTACTTAAAACTATATCAAGCTGTTTCATAAGCATAGTTAACCATAATAAAGACTCGAACAAATGCATTTTAAATGCAAATATATTATTAAAAAACACGATAACATGCAAGACAACCCTCAAGGTCAATCAAGCCAAGTTCATTGTGAGATTCGAACCCATTTAAATAAACCCATTCGTAGCAGGACATGTCCAGCATCATCTCACGTTGACTGTAATAGCAGCAATTCAAGAAAGTGTTAAAGACTCTGTAGCACGTTTTTCTTACTGAAATAAAGTGATTTCACGAAAAGGTAAATACGTGTTTCAAACGACTTAATAATACTCGAATCAATAAAAAGAGTTCTAAAACGAATGCACATGGTTTGGTAAGCATTGCAAGTCCACTTCCATACGAGCGGCCATTTTAAATGTGTTCACATTAAAATGGCCGCTCGAAGGTGGTTCAAGTGATGTAGCGATACCCAAAACTCAAAATAGAGTTTTAAATATGATATGGTCTACCATCTTGCTGTCTGAACTCTCAAATTCGCATGAAACCTAAATATCTACCCCTCACACTGAAGAACTCCTTATACGTCGCACCATTTTCTTTCAATACGGACAACCGTTTTCTTTGGATACGGTTTAACAGATACTTTAATGAAATGATTTACCCTCTAACATAATAATACATTGTATAAACTTTAATAACTAATAGTAAATTTGAGAAAACAAAATATGCAAAAAACGTGCTACAGCGCCTTTAAATCCAGGTCAATTGCGGGATTCGCCCCCATTCTTTTAAAGTAAAGTCCCTATCGCCAGCACAGAATGTCAGTCTCAACAGAAGCTCTTAAGATGCACTCATCATATCTCGGAAAACGTCATCCATATCTCAAGGTTGTATACCGTCTAAACAATCATGGTTCATCCTGGTACATAGTGTTTATACATTGTCTCACTCAAACGGTCTTAGTTATTCTTTCCACGCCCACCTTCAAGAAGAAATATTTGCGCACGTATCAACATAATTACTTCAGCACTTATTTAAGGCAATGCACTGGATCTAGTTTAAACAGTGCCAGACACCTGGCTATCAGTAAACTCCAGAACACAAAACCTTGAAGAACCTTCTTGAACAATCTGTGATAGTTGTATACATGTATATTATTGATATAGTGATGAAGCGTTTATGAACGTTGTGCAATTTGGCATCTGCTTTTATTATCGTAGACTGCCATGTGCTACCGATTGAGAAGGACATGTTTACCACTTTCGACAACATAGACACTGATAGTCAATTGTTCCTTCACATATTTGTCTGATGGTAGTTTCCAACTTTATTGCACTTACGCGGATGTTTTGTAATAGACTCCTAGATTTTGATGTAGATGAGTTTAAAACATCGTAATTAATACTGAAGAGTGGACAATAAGTTCAAAATATGAGTCAAAGATACATCAATATATTGAATGTATCACATAATATACGAGTACTAAACACAAAATCACTCACTTTTAAAAAAATTACAAATAATATTTTAACATTATATCTTCATTACCATGTGTTATCTCGACAAATAACATCCTCTTATCTTGAAAAGCATAAGACACATTCTTTGCTATACCTTCCAATTCAGTTACGAAGTTCAGATATAAGCCTATAACGCGATTTTTCAAACAACAATATCAGACTGTCAGAATATATAAAGACAATTGGCGAACACGTAAAGCCCTTTTCCTATTTCATCTCGTCCAATCATAATGAACCGGAATACAATAACCCCACAGTGATAAGAATGTGAACGCTATATTTACACAGTGATTTAGTACCTAGTTGTAAGAAAAATGACAAAAAATCTAATTACATTTGGACGTATTGTAATAACTAACATTACACGCCCGACTCCAAATAATCGAGAAGAGATATCCTGATAAACTGATTTCCAATAGAAATATGTTGTGTTAATCAGTTTTTTTTACTTGTCGTATGATCTCGGGGCATTGCAAAAATAGAATGGCCTGCCTGCTAGCTACTGTGTTATTATCAGGAATCATTAGAGTACACAGTACTATAAATGATAAACTGCATTACCGTGCATCCAAGCTAATTACACGTTTTTGAAAGGAAACATACTGGGCTCATTTGATGGTTAAAAAACGGAATAACAATACCGAGGTTCGTTCAGGTTACGGAAACCGGAAGTCCCAAAAAATACAGCTTCGGTGCAAATGAAAAAAGTTAATTTAGTCCTTTTCCTTCTCGACTAATACACCTTTGATGTAGTCGTGGTAGCATTATGCTCAATTTCGATTTGAACTTAATTAGGTTGAATGGTTTGAGATCATTTGTCATCTTCTTCTGATGATTGAGTTTGAATTGTGTTAAACTGCTTTTCGTAAATGTTGTTTTACTGCAAAGTGAAAAAAGTAAATAAATATGATGAAGTGTTAACAATATCTTCAATATTTTCTGGTGATTCGGAATTCTTGATAATTGTATATTGTCAAAAATATGTTGATTTATTGTATAGTGATAGGGGTGCAATAAGGAAATGATTTTGTTAACAAATATATGTTCGTTCTTCAATTATTACAAAAAGTAGAATATGAATATGAATATGAATATGATTAGTTTTGAAAATATAATGTGCGTTCTTGATCACGATATGAGAAATCACTTGAGATCATTTTATAGATGAAATTGATTTGTGAAAAATAAAAGTAATAAATGAGTAATAAAAAATTAAATAGATATGAAATAACCTCGACAGAGGTTACCAACAAATGCAATTTACGAAGTGGTTTGTAGAATACAATCTTTCAAATTTGACAATGGTCAAATAGGTGTAAAAAAGACGATGGCTATAAATCACAGAACACAATGTTGAACGGGAAGAAACAGTTCACCTATATACCTATCACTTCATGTCATTGATAACTACAGCCAGTGCTCACGGATGAGCTGGCGAGGTTCATTGTGTATTGACAATGACTTTGAGGACCCCAAAGAATTCTTCGGAAACACAATTGCTCTTAATCATACATTAGTAAAAGTAATTTCATGATCAGAGATGCATTTCGATGAATTGTGTACAAATTGAGTTAGGCATGATTAGATTTGAAAATAAATACCATACATGTAGTTCTTATGCGTCAACTTGAAGATATTTCCAAAGCTTATTTTGCAAGGCCACTAGATGTCATTAATTTGTTTTTACAATTCTGTCAAATTAAAGTTTTTTCTTATTAAACAAAATACATATATTAAATTCAACACAAAATTAAATGGATTGATTTTCTAAATTTATAAATGTCAACTTGCCTAAGAGTGGTAACATTGTATATTTTATACACAACCTGATGAAGGTAAGCATTTTGAATGTTTTCATACGACTCCACGCTGCTATTGGATGCTCAGAAATAACTTCCTCAAGCAAGCTATTACATCAATGGATTCAATATTTCAGCCATTAGCAATGTGACATTTTAACATTTCCTTCATGACCCATGGACTCTGAATTATGACAAAGTACTTTAACTTTGATTGTCATAAACAAACGTTGAACTACACCCGTGATTTATTCATATTTGACAAACGTTTATTTGAATGGAATGTAACCAAAGCTCTACTTACTAAATAGACTGTTTCACCTTAAAAAGATACATCCTCAAAATAAATATTTCTGAACAAATTTGTGGGCTTGGTAGCCACCTCCGCTCCCTCCGTACCTATGTAACTATGGATATGTATAAATGATCATTTTTTAAATCAAAATCACAATTCTACAACTACTTTTGTCATCAATATGTTCTTACAGTAAAACGTACTTGTTTCATTTAATGAGTTTAAATAATACGTGCAGATAATCAAAACTACAGTAATGGTTAAACACAGTCATGTCTACATGTTGTCTATTTCTTCAATTGATCATTGCCTTTACATTAGGGTTCATATTTCTTCTGAAATTACTTGTGATACAACTATCGATTGGTACAACAATGGATCCGTATGGCCATCCGAGAATGATACAAAAAAAACAAATTAAGTAAAGCCATTGCCTAAGGCTGGGATAATTCTTTCGTTTGACACAAATTTAGGAAAAGTCTTAATGTTACTTAAACTGTGTTATAGACATGGCAAAATAAGACGTTTGACTTTAATGTAATACAATAAGCACCGAAGCTTACAATCAATAAAACGTGTGTTGAGCAGCTGAATGTTGATGTAGGCGTGATTACTAGGGAATGTCAGTAATTAATTAAAATGTAATTAAGAAATCATACCACTGTGTGTTACTAGGAACACCCATTGTAATATACCATTTATTGTGTGATATTATAACAAACTGCATTTGTGAAAGGTTGTTGTGATTAACACAAACAAATTAACCAGAAGGTTGAAATATACATTATAAACATATATATCATATACGTCAACAAGTATGGGAATGCTTGGTTTTATTGGTCTACATGGCTTTAGCCAGCGTGAACAGTGTTTAGTGTTGAGCAATTTGTGTAATTAATATGCTGGATCAAAGTAGATTGAAAGGTGCTTTGTGAAACATACAGGGCACCTGTAAATGAATAAGTTTTATAATAACTATAAAACTTTAAGTTTCTTCATTTAAGAAGCATATCTTAAAGTCTTTAAACTAGTAATGTGTATCATTAAATATGGCGCTACAGACATCGTTTTTAAGTTTATATTTAAGTCATATGAAATGAGTAATTTGTATAAAGGAACATGTCACAACAGCCTAGATGAAACGTTTTTTACCAGAAGTATACGATAAAGTCTTCAGATTTATTTTGTAAAATGATAATGATAATGAAACTGAGCTTTGAGCATAACAGCAGTATAAATCCATTATTATTTTTTAAAATAAATATCATACATAATAATACTAAAAAGTACTCAAACGTTGTAATTAATGTCATAAAACTTTTTGATGAAATATTTGTATAAATGAACATAATACTACAAACAAGAATGGAAAGTGTCTTTGTTTGACAAACATTTATACATGTTAACAGCAAATATCGATCACTTAACGAGGTCAATAACATTTACCTGCTTGAAATTGGTTAATCCTCCTAAAGCAGAATAATTGTCTGTAAATCCAGAGACCACTCTGCGCTTTTATCCTCCTTCCCTCTCGCGACGTGCCTCGCATGCTCTACTCCCTCCGAGAATCCACGAGATCTCGCTATTCACAAGGGAAATAACCACATATCCCGCTGTTGCAAGTTTTTACCAAATACGATTGAGCGCCTAAGACACGTTTCCAATGCAACATCGAATACATACACGCTCACGTTGGGGCTGTTGACTTAGGGCTTGTGGTAGAAACATTAACGAACGATGCTTGCACTGTGCGCTTCGCTCCGCCAGTGTCCCGCATTAGCTTGCTAGTACGCTCAGCAGTTAGACAAGCCCTTAAAATGACTATACAAAAATAGACAAGTTTACGAGCCTTCGGAGAAATCTATGCTTTAACCTTCAAATAGATGTCCAATGCGAAGAGACGTTTTGCTGGGTAGCTTTTAGAAAATACAATAACTTCTGAAGAAGTTATTACGTTCGCCAGACAGTGTGGATTATTTTGTGTACTTCTTCCCTTATGAAAAGGCCATTAGCATATTACCCCGATTTCCATATTTTCTATATTGGACTGGCAAATTGGTTCGGTCAATATGGTATATATAATGTAGGAGAAATTCAGTTTGATATTTTCTTTGATGTATTAGCATTTCGTTTGTCTTATTGTCCATCATCGATAAAAGGATATACGATAAATGAAAAAACTGTAATCTTCCTACCAATATAACCGATTAACCTTTTAAAAATCGAAAAAATTAACGATCGAAATAAACACAAATATGTATGTACTCGTCTTTCAAACAACGTATTCTTTAAACCATTCCAGGAAAAGTAATGACGAAGATTTAGGATAACAGTTTTTTTCTGTGCAGTTAGCTTAATAATTACCAATCCATATTTTTATCAACTTGATGCCATCTACACATATGCGTCCATAAGTTTTGAAATAGACAGCGTACTCAGCCCAATACTTGACTTCTAAATATGACAATATTACATGGACTACATAAACAAAATACTGACACAAGAGATAATGCCATCATGCTGTTGTTTCCATTTCGTGTGGACGCCAATTGCATTATTTCAACTGTACAAACTAATATTCTTTATACATATGTACAATAATCTTTCTCAAGATTATCATTAAATCTGGTCAGTATAGCATGTTTTCGAATCTTGGCTACAAGAAAAAAGAAAGGGTATTTCCTTAATTTTGGAATAACAATGTTCCCTATAGGCCTACAGAGTAACATTTAATCACAGGGTATAACAGACAATACATGACTTCTGTTTCACAATGTTTATCACTTTTTGGGATCTGATAAAGACAGACAAAAAATGAATTTTCGAAATGCTGACCTCTGACCACCTTGGCCTGACCCAGATTAACCTTTAGGTTGGACATTTGATTATGTAACGGTACAGTTAATCGTCAATTCTGAAAAGAAAACACTTAATAATCGGTTTTATCGTCATACTGCACTGGACATCTCAACACCCCATATATTTTACTATGAGACGCAAGTAAGTGAACAAAATTTCTGGATGCAGCACTTAGTACATTTTAAATAACAATAATGTCAGAAGCGGTTTGCGCATATAAGTTGGGTTTGAAATATTTATCTATGCATATCGTCATCAACTATTTGATTGGTAAACGCACCATTTCCTTTCATCAACTTCAATAACGAATGTTTCAAATCCACATTCGCATCTTCAAAGTTAAAGAGTTTTGTAATTCTCAGTAGCTGAACAAGTAAGTGCCTGAAGAAGAAGCTATCTACCTAGTAAACAATTCCCTCATCACCTGTGAGTGGTATCAATTCGCTGTGGGCTCTAATCAAGTTCTCTTTCAGAACTATTTCTTGCCATCGTTGATGAAAAACCTGACGTAATCACCAAACTCGCGTTCTCTCTGGCAGCGTAAAGCAATCCTCCAACCTCGCCTACCAGCTCATACTGCCTTACATTCCTTGCTGGTTTTAAAAAAAGAGTTTTACAGTGTTTTAAACGAGAGTTTTACGGAGTTTTTGTCTACCTACTGACGACTATAATGTATTTAAAGCACATTTCCGTCTCTTTTAAATGTTGACGATTTTTGTATTTTTAATCCAATCTTGTTAATCAATGCTCTTGCTAACATGTACAATACAACATGGGAATGGTTATACGTACTTATAGGATATCTACATGTTTGCTTATCTACTGCTTATAAGCATAAAGGAGGGGTGGGTCAGGCTATTACACATGATACAAAGATAATGTCTTTCTGATATCAAATATATCAACAATAGATGAAAGTTATATAAATGCCCGCACGAGGTCCAGTGCAAATATCAGTATACCGCATCGATGACCGGGGTTTAACTGTTCATGGATGCGCCTTCCTTGATGACATAGGAGTTCGAAGTGTTGATTTCTTTTCTCTGACAAAGTTTAAAGATCTGTGTTAACATGTTGCCACATCGAGCAAAAACATTTATTGAAGTATGCCTCTGTTTCCCTACCTGTACATTTTGACAGCTGGTTTGGGTGCAAAGGCACTGTGAAAATTAGCCTCCTTTTTCAGAGTTGAATGCAGAATGTATATCGTGCAACAAAAATCTGTCATTAATTGTGTTGAGACCAACACATTTAGGACTTGATGTCATCATGATTGTGATGTCATGGTATTGTGAGTCACGTTCTTGATGACGTCATTCTAATGTTAGGCTGCCGAAGCGGCGTTAAACAATAACTCACTCTCTCTAATGTTAGGATTTCTTTTGCCATCTGAACATTTCTATGTCAGTTTTAAAGGGGCAGTAGCACGTTCTTTTGCAAATTTAATTTTGTTTTCAAATTTCCTATTTATAATGATAGTTTATGTCATTTATATTTACTTTAGAGGGTAAAGCCAACTACCCGTAGTGGTAATAACGGTGGTGCGTATAAAGCAAAATTTACATGGCAGCCATTTGATTGTGAACACATTTTATTATTTCGAATGAACGATTCCCATGGCTTTACCGAACCATGTACACTCAATTTTAACCTGATTTTCCAAAGAGAGAAGAGTGTTTTACTATTGGTGACATTATTTTTCAAATACATTTCATCAACTTATTTGAGCGTAAAAAACGTGCTACGTGCCCCTTTAAATGATAAGCACACCGAGAAACTTGGGTGAATAGCGAAATTATGGATGTATACATCACTACTAAGACATTTCACTACTTTCACAAATTATTATTTCTGCTAATGTAAAAACTATGACAGATAAACCAACTCAACTTGTTTGTATATACATGTTCCAGTAAACAATTCCCTTGTCACCTGGGATGGGTATCAAATAGCTGTGGGTTCTAATCAAATTCTCTTTCAGAACTATTTCTTGCTAACGCTGATGAAAAAGCTACTTAATCAGCGAACTCAGGTTCTATGTGGACGTGTAAGGCAATCCTCCAACCCTGCCTGTTATCGCCCCCAGCACACAATCACTCCCCTCCATTCCTTGATAGGGATTAAAAACAAGTGTTTCCTATCTCTTCTTCTTAGGTAATGACATTTATCACGCCAAGGACGTGTATGTGCAATGTTTTCTTTTACTTTTCCTCAAAGTATCTGTTTCTCTCTAACTTCAATTAGGAGTTAATTGTTGATAACGCGCTTTGTTTTTAAACTCGTGAACTTAACGGATCGAAAAATCAATGCTTCTTAGAATACTGTAGATAAGACCACTTTCTTCTTTGGAAAAGTAGATTTGAAGGTTGAAATGAAATTAGGAATTCAAAGATACACCACAATTGTTGCAATTACAATTAAAACTATGTGCTAATAATTAATAACTAAACAGTTGGCATTTCTTTAAATTATTCAATGATGTGCACTTGCATTTATACGGAAACTCATTGATGATAAGAAAATTAAGATTCCTTTTAGACTCTTGAGCTTTGAGGGTTGAAACGTCAATGATTCTTTGAATACCGCAGATAAGACTGCTTTCTACTTGAGGAAAATGGATTGACAGTTAGAAATTAGAATTCAAAGAAACAAAAGACGATGAAGACACAATCATCGCAAAATGGTTTTGTCTTTCTTTAGCTTTATTTATCATGGGGTTTTGTATTTCATATTTGTTATTGCAGTTTTCTTGTTTATATTCATTAACGTTAAACGCTGAAATCTGCTTCTTCGGAAATGGTAGGGATCTCATCTCCATTGAGTTTGGTTTTACATATCAAAATGTTCAAAACGTAAAACACTGCCTTTAGCTCATGTGAAATATCAAAGGAATTCTATCAAAGCCTCTAAGTGTTAGACAAATATAACAGACTATTGCTTGGACAAACATCCTAATTCAATATTCCAAATTGAAAAATTAATTAATTCCAAAGTGATATTTGATTTATATATATTATACATATATTAAAATTATATATATTTATATCTGAAAAATATTTCCAGTATTGTCCAGAGTGTTAGTGTAAGACTGTATCAAAGGCATATCACAGACGACTGAAAGGTTATCGCCAAGGTTAACGTTTTCGGAGAAGGATTCCTACTACGAGGTCAAGGTCACACGTTGAAAGGGGTGCGAACGAACCAACGAACCAATCAAAATATATGGCCATGGTTATTTGGACAAATGTACAGACGGATGGACTGACAGGTGAAAAGTAATATACGCTCGACTCATCGGTTGCATACACATATCTTGACATGCAGCCAAGACACAATCACAGATCAGCAAATGTTTCGTGAGTTATTGTCAAATATCACCGAAATTATCCGATTCACAAATGCATGTTGTCATGTGGATTCGTATAAAGTAACGTTTAGGTTCGTCGTTGACGTAACGTCTTCATTTTGAAAAATAATAATATCTAATGGTACATATGTCTTGATAACCTCACTGCTAGAAGAAATGACGTCCACATAGATATGGTATATTAAGCAACAGACAACTGATGATTTGATGATGGATGCTTAATTCTGAATATTAAGCAAATTAAAAATGTAATCATGATAAAATCCTCTGGCACGGATACGGAATTATCACGTTATATCACCAGATAAGAGTAACTCCCCTTTGTTTACTACCAAGTAACGCGATCTTTTGCGTGAGTTTGTCTGTGAGGCTGATCACGTGTGTATATAGTTACATAGGAACATATGTGTATATAGCTACATAAGATTACATGTGTATAGTTACATAGTTGCAATCAACTTTACTACTTTACTCTATGCAATGCCATTTCAGTTATCAGCAACATCTTAATGAACCTTTAAGATATTAAAACATCGATTAATAATCGAATTTTTTTATTTTTCTTCGCTGAACTCAGAAATGGATACATCCTAAGATACACTGGACATTTATTTCTGTAATTAGCGACGTCAAATCATCATTGTGTCTTGTTGACAAGAACAATTTACAAAAAAGGACCTTTGGATAACTACTTAAATATTGAGAAAGGACAGGAGGTTCGGAGTATATGAATATTCTGACTCCAATAGAATAGATTCGCTCCTCACATAGATTACTCAGATATGTTCTACACACGTGACCATGGTTACAAACCCAGTGTTTTTTTAGCCAGCAATGTATATGTATAAAGTTAGTTTTGCAATTAGCGACGATGTTTCAAACTGAGCATGCGCTCTGTCCCCGTAGCCGTCAAGAAGAATAGAGTTCCTTCACCTGTGCGCTGCGCACATATTACTTACAAGACAGAAGTCAGTCCGAGATGTAAGAAGAATGTTGATTGGATAGAAACAGGTTATCCGATTGCCATTTTCACCGCGAGAAATATGACCGAATTTAAATTGAGGTTACCTGGGGAGAAATTACTTGAGTAACCTCTGTGGGGAGGGAATGGATGGAAATATTTCACATTTTCTAATTCCGTTCCCTCAATTTTCGGAGGTTTCTCTCTTAATCCCCTCTTGTCTTCAAATATAGTTTTGAGATGTATTAAGGCTTCTATGCTGAGAACAAATACTATGTTGAAACTGGATCATGGTAAATAGGGTTATAACATAAGGTCTATGACATTCACTCGTAGGAAAGAGGAGATTTCTCTAATTTCATTTCGGTGGTGTAGTGATTAGCTTGCTGGCCTCTCATGTCAACGACCCTGGTTCGAATCCCGGTGGAGGCATCAACAATTTGTGACCTGTGTCTTATTATGTGTCCTTGGGCAAGTCACTTCATTCACATTGCACTCAGTCCATCCAGCTGTACAATAGGGTACCTGAAATTCGTGCAGTCCCATGTAATTTGATAGAGCGCTATATAATAGGACACATTACTATTGTTATTAATATTATATTACCTTTACAAGTTTGGAGTCGTGGTGTCATGAGGGAAGTGATGTATCGTTATCTATTCGTCTAACAGTCTATAACATGTCAAACTCCAAAGTTAAAATCGCACTGACTATTCAACCGCTAGTAACATTACACCATAGATTCTATAGTAATGCAAACATATAATCGTCATGAAAAGGATAAAAGTCCGTGTGTCCGTTAAACAGATGAGTCAGGTTTATAAAATCACGTTCAACTGAACGTTGATTAAAATAAGAAAACTACATGAAAGATAAAAGTGTTGTATTCACTTGCTCTTAATTCACAGCATTTAACAGAATATTTATATAACTCTAAAGTTCTAGACACTAGTGATACTTTTATGGCAATGACACTATCGCACTATGACACAAATGGTATGCCGTTAGCTGTATGTCATGTTATTTATTCACAATGACGTAATAAAAACGTCACAACGATAATGCCGACGGTTGTACGTGGATTTTGCTTGACTCGTGACAAAAGGCGTGTCATGGTACTATAGACAGATTCTCTCAAAGTATTACGATAGTAATAAACACAATACTTCACTCGCTTATATAAACAGCATTTCATTTAACAAGTAAAATTGCGTGTGTTACTTGGTTTAATGGTATAAGGATGATCATTATGTATATATGTATATTGTTATGTATATTGTTATTGCAATTTGAGGAATGGAACGTGAACACGATGCCTCTAATGAAATTTTGAAACTTTAAATTGAAAATCAAGCTACGTCAGATAACACATAAAATACGAGAACACTAGATGACCTCCTATAATTAATTTCAATTTAATAGAAATCATAATGCAACATTGAACACGCCTAATCCACAGAAGGCCCGTTCACACCGAATAGAAGTTGTAAATATTCAAGATAAACTCTGAGGTAAAATATGTAATTAAAATAGGTTTTATCAAAATGCAAACTGACATTTCAGAAAATAGTCGTTAAAGAAACTGTGGAGGAAATCAATAAACTGTGAAAGGCTTCCCGGAAAACAATCGACGAAATTGCTCACCAACGCCACGAAACTAAAGAGTTTTCCATTCAAATGTTGGACTTCAGATAAATAAGTTTGAAATTTATCAGATATTTTGAAAGAACTTAAACTTCTTTGGTCGATGCATTGCCGTTTAAGCGAAGAACAACTAGTCATTCTATACAGCCTGTGGTTTGTATGTATACGTTTTCAGAGAGAATGAATGAATATTTAATGCCACAAGAGTTTCCCGGGGACATAGTCAAAAAAATATCAATACAATATGTCTGCTTGTCGGGTTGAAATGATATACTATTAATAAATAACACAATCTTTGACAAGAAACACTGTGCAGTGATACCAGTCTATTTGTGGATGATAAAAGGCATGTTTAGGTTTTAAATATCAACAATAATATTAACCATAGTAATCATTATGATAAGTTCATGATAGACAGGAAACCTGATGCCAAAGTCTACAAATAATTAAATGATAGCGAGTTAATGTAAACTATTATAAAGATTATTATTTCCCAGTAGCGATGTTCTGTTCGTTCGCTCACGTATTCACTGATGTTGAATAAATTGAAATCAACTATCGAATTACCACAAAGCTATGATATTATTAGATATGTGATAGGCCAAATGTTTATCAGAATGGCCATCTGTTATGAAACTATATAGCTGTATTCAAACCACTACAACAAAATTGCTATTTTTTAAAAAAGCATTTACGTTTGCAATAACTTGTGCTTAGGAAAATGGTATTACGCTTTTTTAAATCATCATCATTTCTAAAATCACACCTCCATATATTCAGAACAAGGTCCATTCGTATGTACGTATTACTTAATGGCCTCCGCAAGTTGTAAAAACATACCATCCTTTATCTGCCTGCCCAATCTCTTTGCTAAATTAATTCAATGTTCAATCGATGACAATTGCCATTCAAAAAGGGTTTTATATGCTTAATTGTCTCCCCAATTGTCATAGATGTAACATGTAGTCTCTGTCTGGCAATTTGTACCTCATACAGGGCCTGGCCTTGCAAAACCATGATAAGTGCTAGGGAGAGTAGTATATAATCGTCCCTGGGGTAATGGTGACTGCTTGATAACGTGATTTGCAGACATCAGTACTAATACAAACTAGTAATAAATCGCACTATCAGTTGTTAGGCAGTCACAGACGTATATTATGGTGGCATCAGTGTATACATAAAGTAGGCCGGGGGCGAAATTAGGTAGCTTTAGTCTACAAGTTATCTGTGTTTAAGCCTTTCACTATTTGACTACCTATTATCATCGCAGATCACTTCTAGCCTTAGGCCTTTCGTTGCCATGCGCGCAATCATTTAAAGTGATAGTACGAATACGAAATCAGACTGGAATTGTGACAAGATTTAATAGGGTTTAGATTAACGTAATTGATCAGATATTTACATAACGGATTGATCCACAATGACAAGTTTGTCAACATCTCTCTTCTCACTTTCACACTTATTATAATTACAAAATACAGTATAAGTCATTATAGTTTAAGTCATTTTGTTTTATATTTACTCTCATCTTTGATTTTACATTATCTGTAATTATTGAGATGTTAAAATGTCGAAATTCAATTATCAATGATTCAGTTCAAGTACATTTACTTTAACACGAGTCAAATCTACTTTATTTGTTTCAGGGATACTCGCTGGGAATATTTATTTTATATATATTCTGTACTTTCTTTATTAATTAACCTGAAAGGGTCTAACAATTTTCAAAACACTATTTCAATTCAGATTGATGAAAGTTGATTTATATACTTTCACAGGACAAAAGTGGCGGAATCCGCTTGCCGGATCCTTCCAGATCCGCCACAAATTTGGCGTATCCTGTAGGATCCGGAAGGATCCGGCAAGGGGATTCCACCTCTGTTGTCCTGTGTTCTAACTTAAATATTCCTCAATCAACAATGAGGAAAAGGGGGATTTGCCTAGTCATAGAGGTTTTGCAATACTTGTTTAATTTCAGGATATTATTCATAACATCATTTAGAAAAAATAACAATGTTTTCAAATTTGACCTAAAACACTTTGTAGTAGACATCAAAGATACAATTTAACACATTACATAATCGACAGTTATTACCCACGTGGTACTTCGTAAAGGGGTTTCATAACAAAGTGTTATGTGTCATAACAACTTCAAGTAATTTGATTGGCTAACGATGAACTTTGACACTGCCTGGACTACTTTATTCATTTATAAAACGAACGTGAATTCATTCATGAAATTAGAAGTATTTTACGACAAAACTTATAATTAATATTTATTCTCATTGTTCAGTTAATTCAGAAACTCTTACTCACCGCAATGATTAAAGGTTGATTTTAATGAATAACTAACAAATACACCATGACTAGAGCAGAGCAAATAAGCACAACGTTTAGAATGCAGCAAGAGTTTTTGCTCTCATTCCTACCGTTGGGAATGACATTGCACCAAACACTCAGTATCTCGGTGAACATATTGTGTTCGTAACGGTGCACAGTGAATTTATACTCACAAGGCAAACCTTACCGAAAGGAAAGCCATTTTAACGGCAATGTTCATCTAAAATTTACATTGAATGGGGTTGTTTTAGCTTGTTTACACATTCCGACGAATGGCGGCCGCCATGACATGACGTCATTCAAAGGACGGATAACTCTTATCTCATGTTCTCAAGCAGGGAGATGTTATACTATGCACACTTCCTTCAGCATGACTAGTGCAACTGGTTTCGCCATACCGAACATCACGGATTATAGAATTGTTTGATTTTAAAAGCGTGAATATTTAACGTCGTAACATTATGAACTTATAGATGTTGTGACAGAGTTGATATTACTCCACTGTTCCGTTCCTTTATAGGGACAACATAAATATATTTTAAAACACAATAAATCGTATGAAATACATGTTGGTAATAAGTAGGATACATAGCTCGTCCCCCTTTTATATCAAGTTTATGTCCCGCGTGAAATAAATTTGGTTCGTCTCTCGCCAAGGCTCGAGACAAAGCAAAATTAGTTCACTCGGGACATAAACTTGATATGAAAGGGGAAGCTCGTTAGATATCCTATAATTATGACTTCCAAAACAGAGAGATACTCGGCTCTCTCAGTGATATAAACACTTTAACAAGCTACAGTTTTCGTCACTAAACTGAACGACAATACAACGTGGTCACTTTGTATTCACAGGCGTCTCTCGCGTTGCACCTAGCTGACTGTTTGCCACTAAGGTTACCTTAATGAAATATCAAAAAATGAGAGTGACGTTTCAATCACAATGTATGAACTCACGTTGCATCAATAGCCCCTTTTCACAAAGCACTACAGTGATCGTACATCAGTAGGATCACCTCTAATTGCATAATGCAAAAAAAGGAAATGACGTAATAGAACAATACATGACGTCACGTCGTCTTCAGGGCCTCCTTTCACAGAGGTTGAAGGTGGTTAATGCACACAAGGAGGTAATGTACACTTTAGTCAAGGTTGCGTTATCCTTGGACACCCTCATAACAGCTTCAAAAGCTTGAATACACTACTGAAATCAGCCCTATCCATCATACACCACATACCCATTAGGACCATGATATATAATACGTTACCTCCGGTGTAGTGCCTGCTTTTCTACCTTACTCTATGAAGTAAGTGAGTAAGTAATATAAAGATAATCACAAACATTCAAAAGATTTATACAAATATAGCATTGTCTATATTTAAAAGCCTTAAGTTCGGTTTTGTGATACCCAATAGGCATATATTAATTATGATGTCCTCTGCAAGACATATTGCTTAACTGATGATTCACAAACTATGAAATATCCCAGACTCATTAAACATATGAAATGCATGGGGCTAACTCAAACAAACAAACAAACAAACAAACGCAAACGTGACGCCAATATAATACTATGATAACATATATATCTTGGATAACTAGTATAAGTGTATATATGTTGTGGTTTTTCAAAGAATCATTTAATAAGGATACATGTACATATTCATATTTGATCTCTTTGATAAAACAAATGGTGATAGAAATAATATACGTAGATGCGTCGTGAACATGATATCACAAATTATGTCGATGCTAAAAGAAAGCCAATTATGATTGAATTACTTATGTTGTGGTTATTTATGGCGCACCATATGCCGAATCACCTGCAGACACTGCAGACACCAGCTGTTGTTAGTGATAGAACACCCCTCAGTCATTAATTACACACCCACTGATCTCTGGCAAGGAAAAACAAAAGCTTAGGAAATCTAATATTAAAACACGTGGTGCAGTATCTATCAGTCACCTTTCAAGTGGATTGAACAAAAACACCAGTTTAATCAACTTCTATATTTGAGAAATATCCTGCATGGATAAATTTCATAAAAAACGTATAAACAATTTTGTTTGGATTTTTCTGAATTTGTGAAAGAAGTTTTGTAATCAGAATAAATTGGAAAGACTTGTGAGTAATGCTCTGCATTAAAGTTTTTAATTGTGACTGAATTTTGGAATACTGAAGATGAATATGTTCAATTCTATGGGTTTTTGTTCATTATTGTATTAGTTTTGACGGGAATTTTGAAAAAAATAAAATAATTCAATCTTTTAAAGTTTCTGAAATATTCTGATGATAGAAATATTATATTTTAAAGCACAACAACGTTTAAATCTAATTGTAAATAAACCAATACTCTTCACTCAACACTTCATAAATGTGTTAAGGAGGTTGATCATAAAATATTATAATCTTAAACGTGCCACATTATTGTAATCTATAAAAGATATTAAAATTATGTAAACAGCTTGTCAAAACAGTTAAAATCGGAAGAAATATGAGTGTTCTTCTACAAAAGTAAAAGTGAACGGTATTCTTTCCAGTTAACAAGTAAAATATGAATATAAAGGTATCTCAAAGTCAGGAAACACATAAACATGCAATGAAATGCATACAAATGACCTGAAAACGAGAAAACATGAGCTTATGCTAATGCATTCCGTGAGAAAATATGTGCATGCTACATATTAAGGTACATATTAACACTATACCTTTCAAATCCTATGTGAAAATACTATCTTCGAGAATACATTTTCCCACCAGGGGATTTTCTCCTCGATATATATTCATGTCTGTTAAATGTATTAACTCGTAAGAGCTCTCTCTCTCAAACTTGTTATAATGCTGTTGCTTTTTATTCAAAAACCATTACATGAACATCAATGTGCTGCTATCTCGGTTAAAACGGTGTGATATCGTGTTAAAGCTGCATATGTGTATAGAGGTAATATAGTATACTTTTTGCTTTTGTTTTTGTGCAATTAACTTAACATGATACATATGTTAAGAGATTTGATATATAGTTTCATGCGCTATGCTAGACGCTAAGGTGCAGTCTTGGTTTCGAAATGTATATATTTATAAATATATATTTATTTATTTGGATAACGTTTAAAACCTCGTAACTTAATGAAATCGTTAGTATATACATACGTATTAAAATGACACGTGTTTAAAACATATAAAAACCTTGTTATCTGTATATTGCATGTCAAACTATATTTTTACTGATAATTCGAAGTACAGGTTTGCAATTTATAACAACGTCTGCCTCTTATCAACAAACAAATGCTTCCATACATGGTTGGATAAATTCATGATGTGAAACCTTTAAAAATATATATTTAATATGACACAACTTTGCTTTCATATTGCAAAGTATTCCGGTGACAACTCAACGGAACAAATGGATATTCAGCGGAGCAAATGATGATATTTTCTTTCTAAACGAGCTGCACAGAAAAGGGAAATTACATGTAATTTGGTCTAATTCCATGTTGATACTTGCGCATCATAAACACGTTTATCAGAGGTATAAACCAACAAACGACATTAGGAAAATTGAATTACCTTGTAGGGGTAATATCCAGTTACGCACCACTTTAAAGCAACGTCCCATCCAATGCACATTCGCTTCTGCCTAGCATGTTGATGGCTTTAAGTGAAATTCCAATGAACAGCGGGGAAACTTGATAAATTCGTCGCTGCTTCGCCGAATCCTCTTTTGACCATTCACGTATGTTTCCATTAAACATATGGTCCCGGGCCAATACAACTGGAAGATGGAACAGAAAAGTCTATAAATCAGACATTAATTGCCGCTCTTGTGAATGAAAAATCAACAAATGTTCCCAAAACCGCGCAGCATTCAGCACAAGCCCCACAAAGCGTGCAACATTCAATTTGAACGCTGCCGTGAGTGAGCGGACGATAGGAATAAACCAGTAACTCTTCTCAGCTTTCGCCCCTAATGGCTTGTTCACAATATTCAACGAGATCAGTCGCAAATCGATCCGAATGGAGGGGAACGGGCCTTTGTGATGGGTTGTCCTGGGTAGAAAGTTTCAATATGTTTCCCTCAGACTCAATCTTAACTAATTTGACTTGATGACGGCGTTTATGTAGTCTGTGCACGACTGAATAACGGTTTTCTGAAGGTTCCAGTCAAGAACCGTGAAAGCCGTGAAGTGGAGTGGTAGTCTTGGCATGCCTTTATTCCTACTCGCCCAAGAAGCTTATGAGCATCTTTGCTTTGCGCCCTTGCAGAATTAATAAAAGCGATTTGACGAGTTCGGTTTGATGGAACTGTGAATGTTGCCAAAATATTGCATTGTATCAAGGTTGAAGAAGTGCAGTCGACAATCTGCTTTGATAATTTAAAAAAACCTTCATCTCCTAATGTTATGTTGGTACACGAAGTTCCAAGGTTTCCAAAAGTGTATTCCTTAAGATGGGGTCATAATTAGCATAACCGATGTGCGACTTAAAGGTGAACTCATCTAACTGTGAAATATAGAAACAAGTGCGTGTCAGTGACAATGCAAATGTCGGATACATTATCAGTAATGGAAACTTGTCGTTGATAAAGGCTCTAATTTCTAATTTGAAAAACAAATTCAAAGCAATTAAGAAATTAAGAAAGTAAAAATTATCCAACTTCTAAAATGTCTATAAAAGGAACCATTGAGTCGTTAGTAAAATATCTCTTTAAGCAATTTGAGTCGAATGCTGGAGTTAACTACATAGGCGACCGAACAGCAACTTGAGGCTACTGGGATCTGGATCTGTTTCTTGTTCATGTAGAATTTGAATAAATTTATCATTTGATTATAGACTTCCTGACTCACGTGAGGTGAGTCGGGGTTTAACGCGTAGGCCTTTTTTACTTATATCACGGCGCTATTGTTATTGCAGGGAGAAGGTTCGCAACAACATTGTGGTTATGCATTGTGGTGATACCTGCAAGCACAACCGGAACTGGCGAACCGTGGGTGGTACTGCGCTGAAATTCAGTGTAGCATTGCACTTTTCTGATGTTTAAAGAGTGATAGTTATATTGGCCTGATGAGTGTTCAGTTGTTGCTAGAAGTGCTAGAACATAACAGGAGTTCAGCCTAAAGAATGAATTGGCAATTCAATGTTCACTCAAAACAACATTGACGACAATGGTGCACTATAATCATAATGTTTTCCATTAAAGTTTGTTATTAATTATTTTTTGATAATTTAAACTTGAAAACGTTTAACAGACGTTGAACGATCATAATTGATGAAACATAAACACATATAACATGTTCAAAATGTTTTCCATTGCATCTTATATGTCCATGAACACATTCCAAGGTCTTGGCATTTGCGCCTTTCCCCTTGATCAATACACTCAAGTCTAAATTCCCCGACACGTCCGATCTACAAAACCTTTGATAACCCCACAGCTAGACGAAAAAACACTGACAAATTTACATCATTTCCCTCTTAGAGGTGTATGGCTACAGCTTTAAGTATTGAGTACAGCAACTAACCACCACGGCTGATTCATGACTGTCAATGACAGCGTGGAGGGAATGATAAGTCTCCATTAGAATCAGTCTCAGTGAATCAGGTCCTCATTTCACCGTCAATATGGACCGAGGGGTTTATTTGTCTTGGGGCAAATTGTGGATGTTGTACTCGTTGCTCGGTGTCAGAAAGTCATCATGGGATAATTTAGTCCTAACTGCGAGTAATAGTGATTATATTACATTTATGAATGAATGGTGTAATTACGTTCAAATTCAAACTTTCCATCCACTATGGAATTGATATTTGATATGATAGAGCGGTATGTTTCTAATTAACCGTTGTTTAATCATTCCTCTGAATTGTCTAATAAATTACAAAAATAATAAAATATCTAATATTTTAACTTTCCAGTGACAGCAGCCATGCTGAAATAAGTTAGTTTGTCATCCAAAACTGGGTTCCACAGGAGATATCGTTTGTATGAGATGAGATATCGTTTTGACAGTAGATTTTGAACAATGCCCTGTTGGCGTCAGCTACATGACATCACAATCATTTTGCATCATCAAGTGATGACATCACAATGCTATGACGACATAATCCTGATGACGTCACAATGCTATGACATCACAGCACTGGAAGCAAAATGGCAGTTTTGTGCTCAGATATGTTCATTTTTCATTTAAAACTAATGAAGAATAATTTTGGATGATAAATAGAATCTCACCCTCGTGTCTTCTGATATCAAATATATCAACACTCGTTGATAAAAGTCAAAATACCCTCGGCAAGCCTCGGATATTTGTAACTTTTATCAACTCGTGTTGATATATTTGATATCAGAAGACACTTGGGTGAGATTCTCTATTTATCATAAAAGGCACTGTAGCACGATATTGCATTTAGGTGAGGTGAGGTAAGTTGGGGTTTAACGTCGCTTTCAAGTTTTTCTAGTTTTATGGCAGGGAGAAAGCCCGCAACGCCATGTGGCTATGCAAAACTGCGAGCATCGGCTGGAACTAGCGAACCATGGGTGTTACTACGCTGAAATTCAGTGTAGCATTGCACCCAAGCCTTACTGCGTGTAAAACAGTTCTCTACTCCAAAGTCGAACGCGCTAACCACTGCGCTATCCCGCCCCAGATATTGCATTTAAAATGTTCAACTTTGCCGTTTATAATTACGGTTCATGCAGTATGTCTTTACTGTATAGGGAAAACGGCCCATTACACAACCCGATTATTCATAGTCGTAGAAATGTATGTTACCTATACAACGACTGTAGCGACCATTTTAGTGTGAACACATTTTAATAATTCGAGGACGGGAAATTAATCCGAATTGCTGAACCGAACCACCACAATTCGTGTCAGAAATGTATTTATTGATTTGAGGAACATTTGCATATTTCTTTTTCATTTTTTCCATCTTTATCTCCTTTGCTAGAGCCCCTTTAAGACGTGACTATTCCATAACAAATAAAACCATTTCCCCTAGTTTGTGAATCAATAACAGAATATTAGAGATATATTTCATGGTAGAGGATATACACAATGGAATAACTGGCACCCGACAGTGTACCCCCAAGCAGATCAAGCAATATTCTATCCTAACGATCCTGAGGGTCAAGCAAGGAAGCGAGAACTCGATATTTTAAAGTATTTTCTCATGGCGGCTGCACTACCAACAGGGCAAGATTCCTGAAAAAACAGGTTATTGTGTCGCAAGTATTAGTTCAAAGTTGAGTTTGTGGATATAAATGTGCTAACACTTATTAAAGTCAATTTAATTTTAATTTTGGGATTATGTAAAAAATATCATTCGAAGTTTGCCCTTCATTCATCTTATACATAATAACAGCGATAGAGATGCATATGTCTCTGAGATCCTAATTTCTTTTTCAAAATTATGAAATTAATGCTCTCATTACTTATGAATAAATATTTTAAAAAATTCAAAGACTAAGTGCCCGTCTACATGTAACTTGACCGTAGTTACGTTTTGTTTGTGGATTATATAGTTTCTCAGAAATTATCACCAGGTATGGTAAGACGTAACGACCTAATAAGCTCTGGGTTTGGAGTGTGTTCGGGTCATGTGACTCCGTTGAAAACATCAATGAATGAACCGGAATCCAGGAGCAAACAACATTGACTTCCTTGCTGTAGAGTGGACTTGAACACTTGATCATTGATCACCCATAGCAACTTTTGGGATGTGTCATTCAGATTGTTTCCATTCAGATTATCCTGTTGATCATAAGACCGCCTTCTGAGATATGTTGTCAGAGCTGTCACTTCAGCAAGGATAAGGTTGGAAGGATAATAATACGATTGTTGTTTATTGCCATGGAAAAATGATTTATTTTACTCGTGCACTTCAACAAGTGAATTAGTTGTCGCAGCCTTACAACCCTGAGCTCCAATGTCGGTCTGTTGCAGCCTAGATTCCAACTGAGTTCCAATGTCGGTATGTTGCAGCCTAGATTCCAACTGAGCTCCAATGTCGGTCTGTTGCAGCCTAGATTCCAACTGAGCTCCAATGTCGGTATGTTGCAGCCTAGATTCCAACTGAGCTCCAATGTCGGTCTGTTGCAGCCTAGATTCCAACTGAGCTCCAATGTCGGTCTGTTGCAGCCTAGATTCCAACTGAGTTCCAATGTCGGTATGTTGCAGCCTAGATTCCAACTGAGCTCCAATGTCGGTCTGTTGCAGCCTAGATTCCAACTGAGCTCCAATGTCGGTCTGTTGCAGCCTAGATTCCAACTGAGCTCCAATGTCGGTATGTTGCAGCCTAGATTCCAACTGAGCTCCAATGTCGGTATGTTGCAGCCTAGATTCCAACTGAGCTCCAATGTCGGTCTGTTGCAGCCTAGATTCCAACTGAGCTCCAATGTCGGTCTGTTGCAGCCTAGATTCCAACTGAGCTCCAATGTCGGTCTGTTGCAGCCTAGATTCCAACTGAGCTCCAATGTCGGTCTGTTGCAGCCTAGATTCCAACTGAGCTCCAATGTCGGTATGTTGCAGCCTATATTCCAACTGAGCTCCAATGTCGGTATGTTGCAGCCTAGATTCCAACTGAGCTCCAATGTCGGTCTGTTGCAGCCTAGATTCCAACTGAGCTCCAATGTCGGTATGTTGCAGCCTAGATTCCAACTGAGCTCCAATGTCGGTATGTTGCAGCCTAGATTCCAACTGAGCTCCAATGTCGGTATGTTGCAGCCTAGATTCCAACTGAGCTCCAATGTCGGTATGTTGCAGCCTAGATTCCAACTGAGCTCCAATGTCGGTATGTTGCAGCCTAGATTCCAACTGAGCTCCAATGTCGGTATGTTGCAGCCTAGATTCCAACTGAGCTCCAATGTCGGTATGTTGCAGCCTAGATTCCAACTGAGCTCCAATGTCGGTATGTTGCAGCCTAGATTCCAACTGAGCTCCAATGTCGGTCTGTTGCAGCCTAGATTCCAACTGAGCTCCAATGTCGGTATGTTGCAGCCTAGATTCCAACTGAGCTCCAATGTCGGTCTGTTGCAGCCTAGATTCCAACTGAGCTCCAATGTCGGTCTGTTGCAGCCTATATTCCAACTGAGTTCCAATGTCGGTATGTTGCAGCCTATATTCCAACTGAGCTCCAATGTCGGTATGTTGCAGCCTAGATTCCAACTGAGCTCCAATGTCGGTCTGTTGCAGCCTAGATTCCAACTGAGCTCCAATGTCGGTCTGTTGCAGCCTATATTCCAACTGAGCTCCAATGTCGGTATGTTGCAGCCTAGATTCCAACTGAGCTCCAATGTCGGTCTGTTGCAGCCTATATTCCAACTGAGTTCCAATGTCGGTATGTTGCAGCCTATATTCCAACTGAGCTCCAATGTCGGTATGTTGCAGCCTAGATTCCAACTGAGCTCCAATGTCGGTATGTTGCAGCCTAGATTCCAACTGAGCTCCAATGTCGGTATGTTGCAGCCTAGATTCCAACTGAGCTCCAATGTCGGTATGTTGCAGCCTAGATTCCAACTGAGCTCCAATGTCGGTCTGTTGCAGCCTAGATTCCAACTGAGCTCCAATGTCGGTATGTTGCAGCCTAGATTCCAACTGAGCTCCAATGTCGGTCTGTTGCAGCCTAGATTCCAACTGAGCTCCAATGTCGGTCTGTTGCAGCCTATATTCCAACTGAGTTCCAATGTCGGTATGTTGCAGCCTATATTCCAACTGAGCTCCAATGTCGGTATGTTGCAGCCTATATTCCAACTGAGCTCCAATGTCGGTCTGTTGCAGCCTAGATTCCAACTGAGCTCCAATGTCGGTATGTTGCAGCCTAGATTCCAACTGAGCTCCAATGTCGGTATGTTGCAGCCTAGATTCCAACGGAGCTCCAATGTCGGTCTGTTGCAGCCTAGATTCCAACTGAGCTCCAATGTCGGTCTGTTGCAGCCTAGATTCCAACTGAGCTCCAATGTCGGTCTGTTGCAGCCTAGATTCCAACTGAGCTCCAATGTCGGTATGTTGCAGCCTAGATTCCAACTGAGCTCAAATGTCGGTCTGTTGCAGCCTAGATTCCAACTGAGCTCCAATGTCGGTATGTTGCAGCCTAGATTCCAACTGAGCTCCAATGTCGGTCTGTTGCAGCCTAGATTCCAACTGAGCTCCAATGTCGGTATATGTTGCAGCCTAGATTCCAACTGAGCTCCAATGTCGGTCTGTTGCAGCCTAGATTCCAACTGAGCTCCAATGTCGGTATGTTGCAGCCTAGATTCCAACTGAGCTCCAATGTCGGTATGTTGCAGCCTAGATTCCAACTGAGCTCCAATGTCGGTATGTTGCAGCCTAGATTCCAACTGAGCTCCAATGTCGGTCTGTTGCAGCCTAGATTCCAACTGAGCTCCAATGTCGGTATGTTGCAGCCTAGATTCCAACTGAGCTCCAATGTCGGTATGTTGCAGCCTAGATTCCAACTGAGCTCCAATGTCGGTATGTTGCAGCCTAGATTCCAACCCCGACCTAACGTGGGCCGATCAAATGTGGTTGCCCCAAGGATAAACTTCATACCGTTTGTCATTGTTCTTGTTATCTCCCCAAAAAACGCTGTTTCGGAATAAATCCTCATTAATACTCATATTCTTATATCAATGCTTACATCGCATTTACATTATTAGAATCTATTTATAGAAGTATCACCGTGAACTTGATCATTCATAAAAGTTTAATCATTTCTATCCAAAGGGCATCTCTGGCATCCATCATTCAACAGACAATAAAACAGTATATATATATATCACCAGAAATGTTAAAACTCTATGTACACATATATAAGAAAAGAGGATGAAGTTGAAATAAGTGAGACATGAGCGGCTAACGTTTTCAGAAAATATATTTAGTAGCTACTTCTTCGGGCTTTTCATCATCAATTATGTAAACTTGTGTTGCTTGTATATCTTTTTAAACTTAATTAAAATTGAATTTATATTTTTTAGAAAAGTTTTGCAAAATCAAAGCCATAGGATGTTGTATGTGGAGTAGTTTTTGCCTGTCATGGTGACACGTTTCATATTCCTTAATGAACTCACTGCCCACGCTCAACACTCAAATTCATTAACTCATTCATTCATACAACGTTGACAAAATATTGATAGATGTACTTCATTTTCTTCATAGATGTAGCTACAGGGTGAAAGAGGCATCCAGTGTGTTAACGTTGTAGGGGTCACATATGCCAAATGGTGTTACTTTATCGAGAAGTACTGACTGTTGCCGAAAATGATCATTCTAACCATTGTCGACTCACTGACAATACAAACGTAAAAGTAGTCCTTTTTGATTGAAAACGGTACAATGGTGCGAGTCTTTTAGTCAAACGTTATTTTGGGAACTTGTTTCGAACAGAAAAAAGACGAATGTTGGTTGATAATGTTTACTGTGCATGTACATGTAAATGCGTTGTGTGGTTTCGGTTTCTGCACATGTATAATGATGTTGCTCGATTTTCATCGGACAAAGAAAAATATGATATGTTTGGCGATTGGGAATGATGTTGAAATAAAATTATTTGTTACTGAAACCAGTAAATTAAGTATTTTGGCACATATTCAGGCCAAATAAATTATCATGAATCACAATGTATATGCCACTTACGTACTTTACGTAATGAGTCTAACTTTCTTTTATTTCTGAAAAAGAGTAAGTAACCCGTTTTAGTTTAGTAGATTCTATAAGCTAATAGTACGTTTCTGTGGAACATTATGTAACTATTTGATTGAAATTAATATTGAGAGATAAACATACTGTATTTGAAAATCCGCGTCATGCTAGAGAATTATACTTGCTATAGTACGAACAGGATGATATGATCTAACACTATATCACCAACCACTGCCTCTAGTAGACGTTCCAAAAGTGTCATCTCTACAGGACAGAGCCACATTACTACATCGGGCAACATCTCCACGAAATATTAGCCACAAGATCTCATCTGAGAATATAATATGCTTAGTCATCACATAATTCTGTCAATCCACTTCATGATTCTGTTATTTGTATCGATTGCTTCAATATTGTTACAGAGTTTTGTGTTCGTTGGTTCACAAATAGTTATTATAAAAAAAATAAACTTGTCTCAGGGGCTTTAGCACGTTTGTTGCAAAATATATTTTTTCAAATTTCCAAAATATTAATTTTTGTCATTTGAATTTACTTTAGAGGGTAAAAAATCATATTACACAAATCCAGTATCGTAGTTATAACGGTGTTGCGTATAAAGCAAGAATTGCATGGCGGCCATTTTAATGTAAACACATTTAAGTTTTCGAATTACAAAAAAGATTCCCTTGGCTTTACCGAGCCATGTACACTCATTTTAACTTGATTTTCCGAAGAGAGAAGAATGTTTTACTATTGTTGACATTAAGTTTCAAATACATTTCATCAGCTTATTTGAGCGAAAAAACGTGCTACAGCTGAATCTCACTAAAATCAGATCGAAAGCAAAACATGTACCTCGCTGCCTTCCTGTCTGATCACTGGCCATAGAGGTGGCATGTTACTCTAGCCAGTTAGCGACGAGACCAGAACGCCGTCGGACCGACTTGAGCAGACATACGAAACAACACATTCACTGCCATATGTTTATAAATAGGCATCTGATAACTGAATTTATTGAAGATGTCACTGTGAAGGTCCCTTGACATGACCTAATCGGTAGTACTCAGAATGACGAAGTAGTTACAATTGCTCTTGAGTCCACTCCATGGCGTTGCAACATGTATTGAATGCATAAACTAATGGTTCAGTGAGTGTTGATTTATGTTTATTTGACTACCTTTCCCAAATAACTGTCAGTGAATACATTCATAATGAACTCTTTGAAGGGCATTTAGATGTGGAATACATAAGAAACAAGATTATGCCATACATTTCACCTGATGAAGGAGTAAGCAAATACTCCGAAACGTAGTTTACGTTCATAATGAAGACTTTGTTATCCAGAAAGTATTGCTTTATTATATTACAGTCTAATGTAAAGTTATATAGGAATTTCGAGTGAGTGTGTTATTGTTAAACGCCATTTGGGAAAATATTGCAGTCACTAGCGGCGTAAACTTGGATTTAATTAGAGTTAGGAATGTCGAAAGTGACAGTTTAGAATGTTGACAAACAACATCAGAAACAAATACCGTTTAACTACGGAACTACATGTAAATTATATCAATTACTATAGATGGTGTTCCAATTGATGTAAACAACCACAGTACATAATCAGGAATTCTATCGAATATAAATCAACAACAGGGTCTTATCTAAACATTAATATGCTTTATCATCAGATGATTTATCCCACTCTATTTGTCCCCGTTATAATGTATTGAATGCTTCTTGGTCCAGTGTTTGTTCGTTCACAGGTCATCCAAAAATGAAAAACGTAATGGAAAGTGGAAAGTATATGTTGGAAGCGACTCTTTACGTTATGGACATGCTGGAATAAACAACAAGTATCCACATACAGCTGTGGAACTTAACTTATAACAATAAACAGATACATGTACAGTGTAACGATTGATATGAACAGATCTTGTACAACGTAACATTTACTAAGGTTCACCTTAAATCACCTAAATTTGATTCAACACTACACTTAGGCAGACGTGGAGAATTCCGATCACCTTAGTGCCTTGTGAAAGGAGATCCAGACATTATATCGACTACAACTCAACACAAGACCTTATCTTGCACTTAATATGCTTTAAACATCACATAATTCATCATTACACGCTATGATTTGATAAATGTATTGATTGCTTCTGTGTTGAAGGTTTCATGAGAATCCCCCCATAATGACTACAAACAATTTAAAAAATTATACAAACTATTGGAAAATTGGAAATGAAATGTGGAATATGATTCTCCAACAAGTGTTTTGAGTGCTCTATTCTAGGGCACATGTAGAAAGAGCATAACACCAAACTAAGATATAAATTGGATATGAAATGTGGATAGATCAACAGATCAACATGCAGCAACAACATGAACCGATTTAATTTCAGAACTATATGTTGCCAACTACTGTAGAAGAAGTTCTACGTATATATAGCCACATGAATAAATCCGGCATGTACATGTAATCGACCGCTTATCACCACCAGATCTTGTCTAACTCTTCAGGAGTCTGCAGTGTGAATTGAATACTTGAAAATTGGGTTCTTTGGTCTGTTGGTTTATGACTCACTTGTTTATAATCTCCAAATGACACATTGAAAAACAATAATCCTGATATTGTACCATATGTCTTGTTGGTATATCTATATTCAATTACTGAATACATAATACGACTTACATATATAACAGAAACATACAACAAGTATTGAATAATATAACTAATGCGACTTATACTAGAAATATATATTCAAATTCTGAAAAATAGACATGTCAAACAGGTATATCAGAACGATACCAATTCACTGAATATTGTTAATAAACTTTCAAACTGTAAAGAATATTGATGTAGATGATCCCAAATATACGCTCTTACATGTGATCAATATCGATATGAATGATATGTATTTCTAACTTTCAATGGTTATATAAGAAATTCAAGATAGAAGAAGAAAAACATTAAATAGATGATCATGAGATGCAACGTATACAGAGCGATAAATGTGAAATTAAAATATCAATAGGAATCTATCTCAATTAATATAAATTGGCAATGTCACAACAAATTTGAATGAATCTGTAAAATGAAAGTTGTTAATTCATTAGAATGAATAAACGAATAAACACTGTTTTATAATTCAAGATGCTCTGTGTGTTGCAAGTGAAACCTGTTTTGTCTATACGTATTTAACTAAATCATTAATTCGGTATTCGTTAATTTAAGTTCTCATGATCATTGGAACTGTAACTTAGACCTAATTTCATGCCTCGAATATGTTGATCTTATTTAAATTCTTAATGTATTTCTTCAAATAGTAAAGTCACAGGTTAATGTGTGAAACAAGTAAAAACATCACTGCTCACACTCACCAAGAAAGAACGCGACCCAAAGCAATTTTAGGTCTTAGTTTAGTTTGTGTATATCCTGTTGCAGCAAAGTTCTAAAACATACAAGGAGCACTTTAAGAATGCTTTATTTCCCAATCGATGTCTATTTAAAATTTTCAGTGGAGTCATGTTTCCACGTTCAGGGAAAATATTTGTATCATTTAAGAAAATCTAAAATGAATGTGTAGTTATCAAAGAGCATCTGTTAAATTAACCATTTGTTATAAATTAATTATGATCATAATCGGATCATTGTATTAAAGTTGTATAAACACGCTGCTGTCTATTGGTACTTTAATTATGCTTTAATTATGCTTTAATTATGCTTTAATTATGCTTTAACTATGCTTTAACTATGCTTTAATAATGCTTTAATTGTCCAGAACCATTTCACGCCATTTGACTGAAACCTACATTTGAGACGATAAACATAATGTTTATCTGTTAGTGTATTACTCATCTGCAAACCTTTTTAGCAAGGAGTCGGCGCCTGTGTTTTACCAACGTTGAAATTTTTTTTACAACTGCACCATGAAAGATAACCCTTATAAAATTCAAGTCGTAAACAATATTTTGTAAGTGAAAAGCCAGACATCATTAGCATAAAATGATATGGACGTGATCCAATTTCAATATGACTTTATTTAGGAAGACAAAACGTCATGTTTTTGAAGAATTTATTCTATCGTAAGTTTAAATTACGTGAATCACAAGTGATACATTGATGACAGATGACATTTATTCATTTGATTGTGACGAAAAGTAAACGTAGATGTGGCAGACAGTCTGAACGATGTTTACACTTGTGGTCTTGAAGTGTTTTACAGGCCATTAGGAGGAGGTTTGTTACTCAAGCATCGATTTTAACTATATGCAGTTTGGAAGTTGGAGTTATGATCTGTAAATGCGTCTGCTTTTTGAGCTCAAGAATTTGTTGATGAGAGTTCTCGTCTCTTGTCTGATAATGATTGCTTCAATTGAAAGTTTGTCTTTAATTATACAAACAATTATAACTAGAAACTCATTGAAAACAATTATAACAAGATAAATCACCAAAACATAATGTGGACAAATAGAGGACATTTTACATTACTCGTTGAATTTCCAGTTCAAAAGATTATATATACATTTTTTCGATGATAAATTACTAATGTTCTTAATAAAATGTAGCAAATAAGGGAAAGTTAGTGAATGCTTTGCTAAATCATGGTCATCATATGATGTAATCCTATTGTTACAATGTGTAACACAGACGTGTCCTACTCTAAAACTATCATTTGATTCAACGTTTGGCTTGCTAGTTGCAAGCTTCCTCAAGAATAAAGCTACAAGCTTGAAGCAGAGACATATGTGGAGGAGGTGATGAGTGGGCTTGGCCTAAGATTAGCCAGTTTGATAGTACTCTTTCAGTGCATGAGGTATAACAGTTTTCAGTCTATATATCCACATTGATTCGGCCTGGTAAAGTTTGGCTTGACTATTGTTCTGGATTTGTTCTAGTATCACACAGGAGTAGTCGTGATGGTGCTGATTAAAGTCGGGTGCTGCATTGGATGTTTTGCTTTGCAGTTTTATATTGTGTCTGTGTCCAGAACGTCTATGTTATTATATGGAAGGAAGCGTAGTATTTTGTTTATATCTTACCCAAATTAAACAATGTTGCTGCCACAGAATGGAACACTCTTCCGATTGACATTAGAAAAGCCGAATCCCTTCAAAACTGTCAAGTCCATGTTAAAGACCTATCTCTTTGAGATGGCCTATGCACAATGAACTTTTTGACTTTCTACATGTATGTGCGCTTTCGATCATGCATCGAGCATGGAGTTACATGTAAGCGGGTTACAAATCGACTATTATTATATTGTGTCTTTGTCCATAAAGTCTACTCCTCTGTACGGTTACAATGATACCCTACGTTTAAAAATGTAGTTTCACTGATAAAAATAACATGTTATTTTAGTCAGTAAAAATAAGGAGTATATTTTAACCTATCAAAAGCTGTATTTTACCTTTGACAATATATTTTAATATTAATTAATACTTATATAATAATCTTTTAATCTATATTAATCAGATATATTTTGAACTCCAATGTATATTTGATATATAAAGGATACTAAACGGTCTTCCATACAATACCATTTTTACTATACGAGTTAATGATTTCGTACAAAACGATCGAAAGCGAGTTTGACACCAAATCATTCACGAATTTAACAACTTTTATTATATGGAAGGAAACTAATTAATATTTTGTTTATTTTTGCCCAAATTAAAAAAGCGAAATTGGCGACAGTGTGACTTTCACGAGTCGCCTACCATTGTGATGATGGTATGGCCATTGTGACATCATACTATTGTGACGTCACACGTGCAACTGTATGACACCAGTTTATTATCGCTGTATAAGTATTACACTGCAATATCTTCAAAGGATGAGTAATAAATACTAATATTTCTTAGTCAGAAAGGTTTTACATAAAATGGTAATGCATGTTTGCAAATTCAAAATTAAATCTTTCAGGTTCCCCTGGGAATATTAAACCATTTACGCATTGTTTGTCAATGAACAACAGTTTAGAATGAATTAATCAGTTACTTGGAAACATCTCAATACCACAAATTTGTTATAAAAGGAGTAATAAAAATCATGGGATTTTTTCACCATTCATTCTCAATCGGATCGTGTTTGAATTAATTATTGAGTAGAGCTGTTCGAGATTATCATATACATGACATGACAAAATGTGTTTTAACCATGGGATAACAGAACACTCATAGAATTGTTTTTCATCCCTTTCCCTGTTCAATTTATTATGTTGACAATGAGAGAAGCTTAAATGACCCTTGTCTTTCTTCACATGTATGCATAAAGCAAGAATTCACAACATGAATTTTCTCATCGTTGAAGTTCTCCTTCACGTAACTTTTCAAAAGTATTGATATGATCATAGAATTATAAATGCAAGTATAATTGTTACGTAACACTGTTAATGGCTGGTCACACTATCTGGAATTGTAGAATTATGAATTTTTCCTTGAATGAGCGAAGTACAGCATTCGAACCAACAAGTTCTGGCTTTTTCATCAAAATCATATATTGTCAACAACAGATTAACCAATATTCAATTACTGTGTGTACTGTGTGGTTATTCCAAACACGTCCTTTTAAAACTAAATATGATAGTGAGGATTCTGAAAGTTACAGTTAAAAACAATTAGTAGGACCTTATCAAATATATTCAGTGAACTGATTTTGAATACATTATGTTTTGTTGTATGAACGTTCACATAGAAAATTTCATATGCCTGTTTCCCATTGCAGAAAAATAACTCTTTAATAACTTTAAAAAACAACTTCAACCAAAACGAATAGAAATATCAATCAAAGGATCATCGTTACTACTAATTATATGTTATCACTATTTAGAAAGTCAATTATGACCACTGGCAGAACTTGTTAACTGTCATATTAACTGTCACCATATGCTGTCACTGTTGATAAATGAAAGGTAAATGAAAGGGGTACCAAAATGACTACTGGACATTAAACCTGAAAGACATGACTAATTGTCCAGTTAAAAAAACTTAGAAAAAGTATTCGTTTAACCCCGACATATCAAGGACAAAAGTCTGCATCTTCATTTCAGATGACCGAAATACCTTTTTTAGTACCTACGCTGGCTTTTACATGCGCAGAACAAACTCAGGACACGCATCCGAAGAATATAATATATTATCATTTAGCTTCATAGTACTAATTTGATTAATGTAAAGACTGAATGAATCAACAGCGTTATTAGTGTTGCCCAGTCGAATTGATTATTCAGGAAAATAGAAGACAGAAAATAACTTATTTGCTTTCGTTAGTTATATTCTGATAAAAACTAAAAAAAATATACTTTACTACTACTTAACTAAGATCCGATGAGCTTATGACCATTCAAAAACAAATAAATCAGAAATAAATTAATACATCAAATTCCTCTTTTCTGTATTTAAATGTAAAATTTCCACAGAAAATAAAAGTCTTGGTTGTATTGTGTTAATAGATTATATTTCATGAAAGAAATTTTAAACAATTCCGTAACAAATTAATTTATCTGAAGTCTTTATCTAACAGCATTCTGATCATTACAACATAAAAGGTTAATAGTAAAGCAACTGCCAGATAACTAACTTACCACTACAGGAACGCTTACATTTCTTTACAATCAATATTCACAATCAATCTATAACAAATACTCAATTTAACTGATTCCATTTAGATTTTCTTAAATAAGAAAAGTGTTTTCCCTGTACACAGAAACATGAGTCCACTGAATAAAACGTCTTAAACAGACGTCCATAGGGAAATATGGCATTCTAAAACTATTCCATGTATTGTTTCAGAAGTTGTTGCAACAGGAAATAATTCAGAACATGGGGAAATAAACACAAACGTTCAAACTTTGGGAATACAGGAAGTCAAATTGCTTGGGTTAGCGTTCTGTCACGTAGTCATTTGAGGTGTGATGTTTTGACTTGTTTCAGACATGAATTAACCTGTCACGTTTCTATCAGAAGAAACACGTTAAGAGATTAAACGAGAGCAGCAGAGTCGTGGCATCAAATCAGGTCTAAGTTACAGTTCATTTGAGAACTTAAACGAATTGATAATTTAGTTATATCTATTTGAGTGAAACAGCTTTGACTTGCAACATGGAGAGCATTTTGAATCTTCATTCTAAGGAAATTATAACATTCATTTTACAGATTCAATCAAAAGTGTTCCTAATTATTTTATGTATTTGATTTGATATTTTAATTTCACGTTTATTTATGTGTTTACATGTTATTTGTTTAACGTGTCTCTACTTCTACATTGAATTTGTCACATAACATTTGAAAGTTAGAAGTGTATAGCATTCAGATAGTGAACACATCTACCGTTGTAAACTTGGATCATACTTTCCATAATAATATTCTTGTACAATTGCAGTTTGAAAGTTTAAGAACAAAATTCATAGAATGAGTATCGTTCTCATAAATGTCATGTCTATATCATGAATGTCTATGTCATGAATATATATATATATATATATATATATATATATATATATATATATATATATATTAAAAGACGGGATAATTATTCAATAATTGAATAAATATTTATAATATGTAATATATTTAATACTTCTAATATATATGTAATTTGTATTATTTATTCAGTAATAAAATATGAACATACCATTTAGACATATCATACACTTTCAGAATTATAGTTTTCCATGTGTCATTTTGAGCCGAAAAAAACAAGTGAGTCATAAACCAACAGACCAAAGAACCAACGATTGAGTTATTTAATTCACTGCAGACTAATGAAGGGCTAATAGAATTAGATAAGATCTTGTGGTGATATGACGTTGATTGTATTCCGGATTTCTATATGAGGCTATTTAAACAATGTAGAATTTATTCTATAGTAATTATCATCATTCATTACCGACGAGTGCAATCATATCGGCGTTCATATTTTTCATACGATGCCCTAGGGCAAAATATCATGGTGACATGACGAAATAAACAATGACATCACGTTTCGTCTATGACGTTGCGTTCCAAAAACTGGGACGGCGGGTAGCTAGCCTATGGATGAAAGTTAATGTTTAGCGTACTTTGGTAATAAGCAAAATATTATATTCGCTCCAGCTCGGAAAACAGTAATATTAAGGCACCCGTGTCATAGATGTAGTAAGACAAACACTCACATATAACATCAGCTATACAATTCTGAAATTAAATGGGTTGAAACTGCTGTTTGCATGTGCATAATTCAAATCATGTATATCTCATCTAGTGAAGTAGAAATTTTAACTTGCGGCTGTGACGCTCCTGCACATATAATACTCTACTCTACATGGTATTCAACGAGATATTTGTTTTGTGAGTTTCATAATTAAAGAAAACCACTCGATTAAAGCACTCACTGTCACAATAGAGACGAGAACTCTTATCAACGTTTCTCCAGTTCAAAACTTAATAACTTAATAACTTAACTTCATAAATCCAAATTCCAAACTGCATATAGTTAAAATCGATCCTTGAGTAACAAACCTCCTCCTAATGGCCTGTAAAAACACTTCAAAACCACAAGTGTAAACATCATTCAGACTGTCTGCCTCATCTAGTTTACTTTTCTCCACACTCAAATGAATAAATGTCATCTGTCGTCAATATATTACTGTATGTATATCATGTGTAACATTTCACGTACATTTAATCTTAAGACAGAATAAATGCTTCAAATGCATGACGTTTTGTCCTCCTAAGGCTAAGTCAAGTTGTATTTACAATGGACCACATCCACGTTATTTTGTGCTAATGATTTCTGGCTTTGAACATACAAAATATTTTGTTTGACTTGAATTTTACCAGAGTTATCTTTTATGGTAATGATACAGTTGTAACAAAGTCTTCAGCACTATATTCCTAAAACATGTGATTGCAACGATTGTAAAAAAACCGACAACACTAAAGCACTTATACACTAACAGTTAAACCGGTGAAATAAATAATAATAATAAACTCACGTGCAAAAGAAACGTCCCCATACAAAATACAAGATATTTCAATCGACGGGCGATAAATGCGACTGAAACAGCGTTACATCATGTCTTCAGAACCCAACAATACTAAATAGGAATGTTCAAAACATGGTCTATTCATAACTCTAAGAAATAGTCGTTTTGGAATCTCCTTAACTAGACGAGATAGAAGCCTCAAAAAGCCAGTTTTGGCTTGTTTTGTGACGTCCTACAGTAATGACGCATCATCAAATTTAAATCAAAGAAGGTTATTTATGTTGAGGATATCTTTAATTAATTAAAATTCTACTTTTTCAATGTTTTAAACTTAAATACAAAATATTGTGGGCCACAAACATCTTTAAAAAACGATTGTAGCACCCCATGTCTATTTGAACAGATGTAACAATACAAATTGCATACTCTGATGTATGAAATTGTGAATACTTCTTTACAAAACATGTGGCTACCAAATACTTTCAAAATCTACTTTCTCCGACATCAATATTTTATTTTATACTGTTTTCAAAATGTGGGGACGTTTCTTTTGTACGTGAGTTTAAGTCCATTTGCATAGCGGTCTAAATCCAATCTCCAAGTGGTCTGCTCGTGGTGCTGTGATACATACATATTTACAACAGCAGTTCATTTAGAGATTGCAGTGCTTATTGAACAGGAAAGATTTAAGGTTTTACTGGGAAGAAGGGGATTCTTTGAGAGACACGGGCAGATTGTTGTAATAGATTGTGCAACATTCCATCTACATTTATACTTGCAAACTTACGATAGAATAAATGGTTCGAAAGCATGGCATTTTGTCAAGTTCTATTCAAAATTACCCTGCCCGAAATTGTGAACTGTCATATAAACATGTTATCGCTGCTGACAAGTGAAATGGTGACCTTTTTTAGCTAATGATTTCTGGCTTAGAACTTACAAAATCTGTTTAATGACCTGAATTATATCATGATTATCTTTTGCGATAAGGAAGCAACTGTAAGAAGTTTTCAGCGTTAAAATATCTCACTGCAAACGATTGTAAAACATGTCAATGCAACGATTGTACAATAGAAAACAAATCACATCGACTCTTTGCTAAAACGTATTACGGTGAGTAATACACTAACAGTAAACAGATAAGCATTATGTTAATTGTCTCATGTTTTACGTTCCAGTCAACTAAGCTGTCACAGGGAGCACTATGACACCATAAAGATGATAAAACAATGTTTACTCGTGCCAAGTGGTGGCAATCCTTGTACAACATCAAGGAATATTGGCCTCAAATGGTCGAGTACAATTAAAGCGCCATTAATCAACAGCTTAATGTTAAGCTTTATACAAATGAATTATCATTGTTGGATCCTTTATATCGTATTTCACAATGCTGTTGTAGTATTATTTGCTCATTGTATTATAAATAATTAAAGCATATGCCTTTTAAATATAGTAAGTTATTGAACAGTAATGCTTAATTCTCTTCGAAGCTCTGTTTTCACAGTTCAACATTATTCCTTTTCCTAAATACAGGAATTAAAAAATCATTAACTGACACAATTAATTGCATTGAGATACCTCAATTGAACATACATGTGTGATCAAAACAAGATTTGTTTTAAGTGTAATTAAACTCCTATAATAAAGGTAAGCAAAAATCTTACAACAAAAATAATAGTTTGATATGATAAATACGCTGAAACGTACATAACGGTCTTTGATTACAGTTGGTGTTTTCCCTTAGCTGTTGGCCTTGTTCGATATGCTCAAATCTAAATGTCAAAACTTTTGATAACCCCACAGATAGAGGAAGAACGCTGACAAATTTACATCATGTTCCTCTTAGACGTGTGTGGCAACCCAGCGAATAACCCTCACGTCTGATTCATGACTGTCAATGACAGCGTGGAGGGAATGATAAGTCTCCATTAGAGTCAGTCTCAGTGAATCAGGTCCTCATTTCACTGTCAATATGGACCTAGGGGTTTATTTGTCTTGGGCCAAATTGTGGATGTTGTACTCGTTGCTTGGTATCAGATAGTCGTCATTGGATAATTTAGTCCTTACTGTGTGTAATGGTGATGCTATTTCTGTTATGAATAAATAGTGTAATTTAGTGTATTGCGACAGATGATGATTCCATGGAAGTCTATGTGGTAATTAATTGTGTTGAATTAATACTTTACAGAATAACAATATTCGTCCAAAAGACGTAACTCTTTAAGTATAGAAATTATGATACGGCTACACATTTTACAAACAAACTCATTGGAAAAGACCAACATATATTGTGAGCACTTGCGTATTGTTTAAAAGTTAGGAGCACCAATAATTTTGAAAAGTTCAAAAAGTATATTTTTCGGTGAAGAGTAAATTTTTTGTACAATTACTGTTATGAAAAAGACTACAGTTCCATCGTTGTTCCTACTATCTTATCAACAAAACCTCGCACAGTGTCAGTCAAAGGAGTATCATTAGTTATGTACACAGTGTTTGACAGGATGTACAGGACTGTCAGACCCTTGTATATTCCTTATTTTCCTGAGGCGTTTGTTAATAAAAGAGAGACACATGTTTTTATTGAATTAGTTTATTGACCCAAACAAAATAAAAAATTATATAGGTTGAAATCACCTTACTTATGTTTGTTATAGTAAATTTCTATTCTTAAATGCCGAGTCGAGCAACCGTTCAACTTTTGCATTCCATCTAAGGTCAAGGTCTCTGTAAGACCCGTTTAGTTAGTCACATAACCTGTATTGACGGGTCATACGGTCTGTACAGCCCGGCAAATCCACGTACACGGCTACTTACATTTGTATGTATTATCTAAAGGGTATTAAGTAATTATAGATACATGTAAAGGGGAATATACTCAATTTATTACCCATATGGTTGAAAAAAACCGAGTTAATATTATTGATATGAGCACATGTGCACATATCACGTTTGCCTAGCAACGATTGTTTCACCGCGGCTTCCAGTATTTTGTCGTCTGTGACGTCATAAAACGATTGTTCGTGACGTCAATGTAGCTTGCCGTCGCAAAGGAAGTGGGCCATTTTCTGGCTAATTTTACGCGAATTAAATGGGTAATAAAGAAATTATTACACTCGAAAGTGTGCCATATGACTTTTACGAAACTCGTGCAAATTTATGTATAGCCCTCGCTCTCGCTCGGGCAATACACAAATTCACACTCGTTTCGTAAAAGTCATATGGCACACTTCCTCGGGTAATAATCTCTATTTATTATCATAAAATGCCTTCATTCTAAACTATGTGCAAAATATTACTATTTTCATGAAGTACAACCAAAACATGGTCAAATTCAAATTAACAATGTATGTATCGCTTAAAATTATGTCAAAACAACGTAACAACCTCGCGTGAATTTGAAACATATTATTTCCTTCTTATTGATGTTACATATTTCCTTTTACGCCAATTAAAATGCAAATTAGATAATTAACATTATTTCTTGCGACGCGATGCCCGAAATTATTTCAGCAATTATCGACATTTCAATAATTTGATAAAGTGACTGACCTAGTTATCTGGTATTCATCCAAGTTGAGTTGATCTTCTGAGCGTTATTGATTTCTTATTGCTGATTGTTCGCTTAAACTATATTCAGAAATAGTTGAATAACATAAGCACTGACAAACATCAAATGAAATATAGACACATGCATATTACTTTAGAAATGTTTATTTATTATAAGGGCTAGGATCTTAAGTGTAAATCTTCAAATTGGCATATAATTTTGTTGTTGGTATGACACACTGTTCTCGTTATGATTCTATACAATGTTCCTTATTTCCTATAGGCTAATAATAATGTAAACTAGATAATTAACTTTATTCCCGGCGACGCGATGCCCGAGACCCTAATAATAGTTTATTTAATCAATTATCGAACTTTCAATAATTTGATAACGACAGTGGTCTAGTTATGCGGTATTAACCCGAGTTGAGTTGATCTTCTGAACGTTATTGTTCAGTTTTTAGAATGTTCACTGTCAATATGTTCAGAAATAGTTGAATAACAGAAGCTCTGACAAACATAGCTAAGATAAAGGTGCATGTTTATCACTTAAGAATTATGCATGTTACGGGTCAGGTAATTAAACATAAATCTTCTATTAGGTGTATGGTTTTATAAACGGCATTTATACCAGGAGCTTGTCGACGGCATTTATACTACAGTTTAACCTTTCAAACCGTTTATAAGCCAGTAAACAATCACATTATGAAATCTATTTCTTAAGTATATTCACAGGACAAAAAGTGGTGGAATACGCTTGCCTAAAACTTCTGGATTCTTCAGGATCCGCCAGTTTTGTGGGAATCCGGAAGAATCTGGCAATCGGACTCCATTAATTTTTGTCCTGTGATTTGATAACGTTATTCAAATTGTTGATTTATCATTACTACGTATGTAATTATATAAGAGTGAATTAAGAATGTAATTATATAAGAGCGGTGCGATAGGCGAGTTGATCCAGCGACCATAAAATAGCAGGGTCGAGTCCTCATAGCTACAGGATTGAGTGCCAGAGCTGGCGTCAATACCTGACGGATTAACATGAACGTGCTTAACATTTGTGCAGCGTATATAGGATATCAATTAGTAACATCAGACGTTGGTGTAAATGATCATATCAATAAAAGGTATAACATCTACTGCAAGTCACTAAGGCAAGAATTAATATTCTTTCTCAACAAAAACTCTTGGATGACCGCTCCATGCTTCTGCAGTACATATTGAGTGTTTCACTCATGGTTCAGTCTGCGTTGGTGTTAGACAACTCATTGAAACTAATGCAAATGTTCAGAATGAATTCTTTAGAAGTGGAATACTAAAGAAACAAAATTATTCTGACAAAAGAGTGAGCATATACTCGGAAACTTCATTAGAATGAAGAAAAACAGAAACACTGTCCGTGCTGCCCGTCAAACCCGTTGTATGCTACCATATATACTTGATTTGTAAATCTGTCTTCAACTATTTTATGAACTAGAACTGAGACCCAATTTCATGCCTCGATTATGTTGATCTCATTTAATTTCTTCACCTATTTCTTCTAAAAGTAAAGTGACAGGTTAATTCATGTCTGAAACAAATTAAAACATCACACCTCAAACGACTACGTGAAAGAACCTTACTCAAGCAATTTCACTTCCTGTATTTCAATAGTTTAGACATTTGTGTTTATTTACCCTTATTCTAAAATTATTTCCTGTTGCAGCAACATTTGAAAAAAACAGTTTTAGAATGGCATATTTCCCTATGGACGTCTATTTAAAACGTTTTATTCAGTGGACTCAGTTTCCGAGTCCAGGGAAAACACTTTTATTATTTTAAAAAATCTAAATGGAATTAGCAGTTCTCAAAGAGCATCAGTTAAATTAAGCATTTGTTATAAATTGATTTTAAAGAAATATAAATGTAAGTTAAGTGGTAAGTTATATGGCGTTGTTTTACCATTAGTCTTTTATGTTGTAATGATAAGAATACTGTTAGATAAACACTTCAGATAAATAAATTAGCTAAGGAATCGAATGGTTAAAAATTTATTTCATGAAATATAATCAAGTAACGCATTTTCTGTTGAAATTTTACATTTGAATACAGGAAAGAAGAATTTGATGTAATAATTTATGTCTGATTTATCTGTTATTGAATGGTCACAATCTCATCACAACTTGTAGTAACGTATAAAATTCAGTTTTTTTTGTTATATATAACTACCGAAAGCAAACAACTTATTTTCTATCCTCCATTTTCCTGAATTCAATTCAAATTAGCAACACTAATGACGTCGTTGTTTCCTTCTGCCTCTATATTTATCAAATTTGGACTAATAAGCTAAAATATAAGATATTATATTTTTTCGGATACGTGTCCTGAGTTTATTCTGCATATGTAAAAGCCAGATGAAGTACTCAAAAAGGCCTTTTGATCATCTGAGATGTGGATGCAGATTTTTTCCCTTGATATGCTGGGGATAAACGGATACTATTTCTGAGTTTCTTTTCAGGTTCCCCTCGCTTACTGGACAATTACTTATGTCTTTCAGGTTTAATGTACAGTAGTAAATGTTGGTACCCTTTCATTTACCTTTCATTTATCAGCAGTGACAGCATATGGTGACAGTTAATATGACAGTTAACAAGTTCTGCCAGTGGTCATTATTGACTTTCTAAATAGTGATAACATATAATTAGTAGTAATGATGATCCTTTGATTGATATTTCCATTCCTTTTGTTTGAATTTCTTTTTTGAGTAATTAAAGGATAGCCCCTGGAGTTTACTTTGCGTCAGAATTATTTTTCTTAAAGAAGGAGAAGCAGTCATATCAATCATATATGTGAACATTCATACAATAAAACATTAATGTATTCAAAATCAGTTTACTGAGCATATTTGATAAGGTCGTACTAATTGTTTAAACAGAATCCTCACTATCATATTATAATTAAAGATAACGTGTTTGGAGTAACCACACTGTTTCAGTACACAAAGTAATTGAATATTGAATTGTTGTTGACAGTAACTGATAGTGATGAAAAGCCTGAAGGTTCGAATGCTGCAAAGAAAAATCCATCATTTTACAATTGACGATAGTGTTATCAACCATTAACAGTGTAACGTAACACTTTTATTATATGATTGCACATGAAATACCGGGATCTATCAATGAAAATTAACCGTGTTATCAGTAACTAGTGAAAATAACAATGGAACGTGTTATCAGTCACTAGTGACTGATTTAACAATGATCTGACGTCATAAAACAATGCTCCGACGTCATGACACGTTCATGACGTCACATTTTTGCTGAGGCGACATACTCATTCTGGAGCCGACTTAACGTAAATGCAAGTCGATTTCGGTGAATATGCACGGATTTGGTCATATAATAAATAGAAAATTTGTCTTTTCTTGACAAATACCATGTTTATCTCATCTCGTGAGGTAGAAAAGTCATATATTTTTACTCGTGGCTGCGCCACTCGTGAAAATATAACCTTTCTACCACACTCGATGAGATATAGAGATTATTAACCAAGTGTGTTTCCGTATCATTAATATCATATTTTTGGAATAAAAATTGTATTATGCGAGCCTCTGGCGAGCATAATACATTATTTTGTATTCTAAATATATGATATTAATGATACGGAAACACACAAGGTTAATAATCTCTTTATCATATGTGTCATTATTAAAATAAGCGTGTTTTTGTAGTAAAAGTGGAAAGAGAATTGACCTAGTTTTAGCGGAGTAATATCACAGACGGTACATCAAAGTGATGGTCACGACATCTGCTGTGAAGTGCATGTGCAAAGACATGTGCGCGATTCTTTAAAAAATCAACATTTGGTCCCTGTTTTCTTGTTCATGGAGATATTTTCAATCAGTTCATAAGCATCTATCTAAAGCACTCATAAATAATTTGGTCACGTTGCTAGAACAAGGGAAGTAAATCTAGTTTCAACGTTTTGGAAGCTGCGTTGCCGGGTTGATTCGGATCGCTGCATAACAGTATCTTTCGCACTTAAACGGTAATTATTTGTGAGGTGGGATTGTTTCCTTTGTTTATGACAATAAGTACCTATTAATGTACCCAATACCGTATGCTCAGCCCTCAAGAACTGCCAAAATGCTAGTGCGATCGACGAGGCGCGTCGGTAGGTCACACACTGACACATCAAGATTCATTTTGTACACAGGACACTGCAGCTACTTGCTGATGCTGTTGGTTAGCGCACTGAAGTTTTGAATGATTTTTAAAACAAATCTACAATTATCTTGACTTTGTTAACACTATAAATGCACATAGTGTACCATATCAGAAGATTTCGTGTTTTCGAATATCCGTTATTTCAAGCGGAAATACTCGGGTAAACTCCCGGTTACGCTTTTCAATGATACGTAAACGGTTTTAGGTTTCGCATGAAAAGAGTGGAATTCTGCGAAAGTAGTTCGTGTATTTGACCTTTGACCTGTTTTGCATATTTATCAGATTTGGATACCAAGTTTATCAGATTGCTTTATTGCATCGATAACACCCTCCATTATATGATAAAAACATGGTATTAGTCAAGAAAAGACAAATCTCCTCTATATACTTACATTTATCATTTTATGAAAACCTTAATGATGAGAAACAAATTCATGTTGTGAATTCTTGCTGCCCTTAAGACATGCTACAATTAGGTATTCAATGGTTAAAATATATTTTGAATTAACAGAGTAACCGGTAGATCGTGCCATGTATATGCTATTCTCGAACATCTCTACTCAGTGATTTATTCAAACACAATCCGACAGAGTTTTATCTCACCCCTTTTTAATTAAATTTGTGGTATTGATATATTTCCAAATAGCTGATTAATTTATTCTCAACAGTAGTTCATGAACACACAATGAGTAACTGGTTTTATATTCCTTGTGTGAACGTTAAAGAATTCATTTGGATTTTGCAAACATACATTTCCATTTTATGTAAAACACTTTTTGACTTAGAAATATTAGTATTTATCATCTGTGGGAGATATTGCAGTGTAATATTTAAACAGCAATGTTGAACTCCTGTAATACCGTTGCACGGGTGAGGTCACAATAGTATGATGTTACAATGACCGTAACACCATCACAATGACACGAGAGTCATGAAAATCTTAGTTCCACCACACTGCCGGCAATTTGCTTGTTTAATTGGGCAAGTAATATACAGAATACTAACCTTGTAGTGCTCCAAATTGTAATAATTGCTCCAAATTGTAATACCTGCTCCAAATTGTAATAAAAACTGCTCCAAATTGTAATACCTGCTCCAAATTGTAATAAAAACTGCTCCAAATTGTAATAACCCAATTTTCGAAAAACGTACTGTCAAGCTGCTCCAAATTGTAATAAAAAGTGCTCCAAATTGTAATAACTGCTCCAAATTGTAATAACACAGATAAAGGCGATGTAAGCTTAAATATCTTTAGTTCTGATTATTTGACGATTTTGGTTTTATGGTGATCATTGATTCGGTGTTCGTTTTGATAATGGTAATTACAATGTTTATGAAGATTGTTATTATCCCCCGTGTTAACGAAATAATAATAATGGATAAGAAAGACCTCAGTCCGTCTGTCTGTCCGGAGCAATCATCATATCAAGATGTTCCTTTTTGGGTTGTTAACTTCTTTTGAATTTTATTTTTAGCCATGGAAAAACATTTACATCTTGATTCCCGAGCAAAATACGAAATGCGTTCTACATAGACAGTATTCTGTTGTGGGAAGTACATTTCCTTCTGTAGCATGAATTAATAACTAATTAGTGATTTAGGATTTATTATAGCATTAAGCTTCACAATCATTGTTCAATACAAATTTCTGTAACAGGTTTCCACTTATAGTAGACTATGTCTGCTTGTATTGATTTTAAGATTGATTTTGTGTAAACAGTAAGGTAGATATACACGAAAGTTGTATCTATATGCATGTAGATGTTGATGTTGATTACGATTTACATATTTAAGTTGACATATACGTAAAGATGAAGATGTAGATGAAGATGTATATGTTAATGTAGACGTAGACGTAGCCATGTTAACGTTGAAGGACCAGGAGATGTAAAATGTCCTGATTATTAAGCTGAATATGAAGATGTAGATGTCTGTATATCACGATGTACATGTTCATGTAGACGTGGACATGACTGGGATGAATATGTAATTGTTAATGTATAATGGGTACTTAGGTTATGATGCAGATGTAACTGTTGATGTAATGTGGATATGAATTATGAGTGGTTTAGATGTGTAGATGTGGATCAAACGGACACAACGCGGAATAAGATCTTTTTGACTTTCATGTTATTATTTATAAATTAATGACATTGCCAAGTTGATGACCGAATGATGTTTTTATATCATTCAAATGTAAAACAAGAACTCATTTTAGTCGCTGTCGGTCTTAATTTCTTTGTGAGACACGAAATGCTGTAGGTATTAAAAAAAAACTCTATTGATATCAGATGTACCATTATCACTATCTTCATCATAATACTACAACCGATATGGGGTATTAACACTATTTAGTGCAATTCGGAGCTGTTATTACAATTTGGAGCAGTTATTACAATTTGGAGCAAAGGCTTGCTCCAAATTGTAATAACTGCTCCAAATTGTAATAATGCTCATAAATTCAATATCATGTGACCAAAAATAGAAATGCTGTAGGCATAAAAAAAAACGTTTATTTATATCAGATGTACCATTGTGACTATCATCATCATAATAATACAACCAACTTTTGGGTATTTACACTGTTTAGTGCAATTTGGAGTTGTTATTACAATTTGGAGCAGTTATTACAATTTGGAGCAAAGGCTTGCTCCAAATTGTAATAACTGCTCCAAATTGTAATAATGCTCATAAATTCAATATCATGTGACCAAAAATAGAAATGCTGTAGGCATTAAAAAAACATTTGATAATATCAGATGTACCATGGTGACTATCATCATCATAATAATACAACCAAATTTTGGGTATTTACACTGTTTAGTGCAATTTGGAGCTGTTATCACAATTTGGAGCAGTTATTACAATTTGGAGCAAAGGCTTGCTCCAAATTGTAATAACTGCTCCAAATTGTAATAATGCTCATAAATTCAATATCATGTGACCAAAAATAGAAATGCTGTAGGCATAAAAAAAACGTTTATTTATATCAGATGTACCATCATCATAATACTACAACCAACTTTTGGGTATTTACACTGTTTAGTGCAATTTGGAGTTGTTATTACAATTTGGAGCAGTTATTACAATTTGGAGCAAAGGCTTGCTCCAAATTGTAATAACTGCTCCAAATTGTAATAATGCTCATAAATTCAATATCATGTGACCAAAAATAGAAATGCTGTAGGCATTAAAAAAAACGTTTGATAATATCAGATGTACCATTGTGACTATCATCATCATAATACTACAACCAACTTTTGGGTATTTACACTGTTTAGTGCAATTTGGAGTTGTTATTACAATTTGGAGCAGTTATAACAATTTGGAGCAAAGGCTTGCTCCAAATTGTAATAACTGCTCCAAATTGTAATAATGCTCATAAATTCAATATCATGTGACCAAAAATAGAAATGCTGTAGACATTAAAAAAACGTTTGATAATATCAGATGTACCATTGTGACTATCATCATCATAATACTACAACCAACTTTTGGGTATTTACACTGTTTAGTGCAATTTGGAGTTGTTATTACAATTTGGAGCAGTTATAGCAATTTGGAGCAAAGGCTTGCTCCAAATTGTAATAACTGCTCCAAATTGTAATAATGCTCATAAATTCAATATCATGTGACCAAAAATAGAAATGCTGTAGACATTAAAAAAACGTTTGATAATATCAGATGTACCATTGTGACTATCATCATCATAATACTACAACCAACTTTTGGGTATTTACACTGTTTAGTGCAATTTGGAGTTGTTATTAAAATTTGGAGCAGTTATTACAATTTGGAGCAAAGGCTTGCTCCAAATTGTAATAACTGCTCCAAATTGTAATAATGCTCATAAATTCAATATCATGTGACCAAAAATAGAAATGCTGTAGGCATTAAAAAAACATTTGATAATATCAGATGTACCATGGTGACTATCATCATCATAATAATACAACCAAATTTTGGGTATTTACACTGTTTAGTGCAATTTGGAGCTGTTATCACAATTTGGAGCAGTTATTACAATTTGGAGCAAAGGCTTGCTCCAAATTGTAATAACTGCTCCAAATTGTAATAATGCTCATAAATTCAATATCATGTGACCAAAAATAGAAATGCTGTAGGCATAAAAAAAACGTTTATTTATATCAGATGTACCATCATCATAATACTACAACCAACTTTTGGGTATTTACACTGTTTAGTGCAATTTGGAGTTGTTATTACAATTTGGAGCAGTTATTACAATTTGGAGCAAAGGCTTGCTCCAAATTGTAATAACTGCTCCAAATTGTAATAATGCTCATAAATTCAATATCATGTGACCAAAAATAGAAATGCTGTAGGCATTAAAAAAAACGTTTGATAATATCAGATGTACCATTGTGACTATCATCATCATAATACTACAACCAACTTTTGGGTATTTACACTGTTTAGTGCAATTTGGAGTTGTTATTACAATTTGGAGCAGTTATAACAATTTGGAGCAAAGGCTTGCTCCAAATTGTAATAACTGCTCCAAATTGTAATAATGCTCATAAATTCAATATCATGTGACCAAAAATAGAAATGCTGTAGACATTAAAAAAACGTTTGATAATATCAGATGTACCATTGTGACTATCATCATCATAATACTACAACCAACTTTTGGGTATTTACACTGTTTAGTGCAATTTGGAGTTGTTATTACAATTTGGAGCAGTTATAGCAATTTGGAGCAAAGGCTTGCTCCAAATTGTAATAACTGCTCCAAATTGTAATAATGCTCATAAATTCAATATCATGTGACCAAAAATAGAAATGCTGTAGACATTAAAAAAACGTTTGATAATATCAGATGTACCATTGTGACTATCATCATCATAATACTACAACCAACTTTTGGGTATTTACACTGTTTAGTGCAATTTGGAGTTGTTATTAAAATTTGGAGCAGTTATTACAATTTGGAGCAAAGGCTTGCTCCAAATTGTAATAACTGCTCCAAATTTTAATAATGCTCATAAATTCAATATCATGTGACCAAAAATAGAAATGCTGTAGGCATTAAAAAAACGTTTATCAATATCAGATGTACCATTGTGACTATCATCATCATAATAATACAACCAAATTTTGGGTATTTACACTGTTTAGTGCAATTTGGAGCTGTTATTACAATTTGGAGCAGTTATTACAATTTGGAGCAACGGCTTGCTCCAAATTGTAATAGCTGCTCCAAATTATAATAATGCTTGTAAATACAATATCATGTGACCAAAAATAGACATGCTGTAGGCATTAAAAAAACGTTTATTAATATCAGATGTACCATCATCATAATAATACAACCAAATTTTGGGTATTTACACTGTTTAGTGAAATTTGGAGCTGTTATTACACTTTGGAAAAGTTATTACAATTTGGAGGAAAAGCTCCAGAAATCCAATATCATGTGACCAAAAATATCCAAACGGACAAAATTCGGAATAAGATCCATTTGACTTAAACGTCATTATTTGAAAATTAATGACATTACCAGGTTGATGACCGAATGAATTTTTATGTCATTTAAGTGTAAAAGAAGAACTCATTTCAGTCGCATTAGGCTTTTATTTGTCTATGCAAAAACCAAAGGCTGTAGGCGTAAATAAATCTGTATTGATATTGTATTTACCATTGTCATCATCAAAACATTACAACTAGTTTTCAGGTATTTACACTTGTAAATGCTATTTGGAGCTGTTATTACAATTTGGAGCAGGTATTACAATTTTGAGCAAAGGCTTGCTCCTAATTGTAATACTTGATCCAAATTGTAATCAACAATGTAAATATCTGATATTGTAGTTTGTTTTTGATGACAGTATACATATACGACAATCAGGAATATTACACTATCAATCTGCCATGATACAATAATTAGTAAATTATATAGTGATAAAATATAACTTATATAATACACTAGTGCTCAAAATAAAGTATACACCTAAAAAAATACGAGTACTTTTTTCAAAATTAAAAAATTATTGATCAACCATACTGGAAATTGTGTCCCACGTATAGACCCATACTTTCTGTGGAAAAAATGTCGAAAACAATTACGATTCGCAAAAACGTTGGATGAAATCCAAAAATGACATATTCTTGTGTAACACAAACTGCATGTGCAAATTGATTGTATAAACAGCCTAAGCGAGACGTTAGGGATGCAGTAGTAGGAAAAACGTAAGAAGTATGCCACGTTTGAGTCCTGTCGAATTAGAGAGAGCTGTCGAATTTGCCCAGCAAGGAGAAAGACACACCGCCATTGCCAGAACCTTTGGTTGTACCGGAACTACAATCGTAAAAACTGATGCATCGGCTGAGACACACAGGCAGTACATCGGACAAGCCTAGGAGCGGTCGAACACGTGTCACGACGCCCGCTGAGGATCGACATTCTCGAACGATTCATTTCAGAAATAGATTCGCAACGGCGACGTCAACGGCGTCAACGGCATTACGTCACCCTATCAGTCGACACACCGTCTACACTCGACTTCGAAAACATGGCATTCGAGCACATCGACCATACCGTGGTATTTATCTGACAGGTCAAAATCAACGTTGTAGACTGACGTGGGCCAGGCGGGTTCAACGGTGGCAGAGGTGTGATTGGGCATGTGTGATGTTTTCCGACGAAAGTCGGTATTGCCATTACAGAAATGATGGTCGGAAGACTACCAGTGCCCCCTGTCACAGTCCAACAACTGGAACAATGTCTCCAACAGGAATGGCAAAGAACCACGCCTGACGTCATTCGTCGCCTTACATCATCAATGTATCGACGTGTTACGGCCTGTATCAACGCCAATGGAGGTCACACTCGTTATTGAGTTCGTTATTGTTGACATTTTGGCAATGAAAGACACTTTATCCTATATTTTTGAAAATGTTAATTTACATTAGTACCCCACTTGTCTCTGATTGATCATTAAACCTAATATTCAATATCAAATGCAATGTATCTGTAACATTTGTTGTAAAAACGAATACTCTATTGAAATTAACAAGATTTACAAAAATATTTGAATTTGTTTTCATTTGACGCCTGGTTTAACAACTGTATACTTTCTTTTGAGCACTAGTGTATAAATGGGTGACATAGTTTTCTCTTGAAATTAGACTTTCATCTTTCATGTGTATCAACATTTTATTTTTTAATACATTTTATGTACAACTAGAATCAACTCAACCATAACATCAAGATTAAATCTACACTAACACATACAATGAAATCTCCAATTGGCATATACACTAAGTCTTGTATCTGAATCTATACCTACGCATACAGTTACGTTTACATAATACATCTACCTCTCCACACAAAACCTTGATCTACGCGTACCTCTGTGTGTACCTTAACATCTACATCATCATACACATCTACACTTACACCCATATATACATTTAAATGAAGATCTAAATCTGTATTTAGATTAAGATACATGTATGCATCTAAAACTTTGTCTACCGTTTTTGCTACATATCTATTTACATCTACACCTACATCTTCATCTACATCATCGTCTCGATCTACATCTACATGTTCAATTACGTCTAAATCTATAACTTTACGTACATCTGCATCTGCGCCTGAGTTTGTATATGTATCTTCATATACTTCTGCATCATCTCTTATATCTACGTCAACTCTTATATCTACATCTACGTCTCTGTAAACGTCTATACCTTCATCTAAATCTAAGTCTAAATCATCATCTACATTTTCAATTTACATCTATATCTACTCTATATACACATTTTCGCATACATGTTTACCTACATCTACATCGACATCTTCACCCAGATCTACATCTACACCTACATATCAAGCTATCTCTACCGGTACGTCTACAACTGCATTTACACATACAACTGCATTTGCATCTACATCTTCGCATAATCTTTTCCTACATCTGCATCTAAAGCAACACCTATCTATTATTCATTTGTAACTCTGTCTACTTCAACATCTATATCTACGACAACTCATGTCAACTCAAATATACATCTACATTATATCTATATCTATTTCTATTTCAACTCTTATATCAACATTTACTCTTTCTATATCTTTATCAGCTCTTATATCTACCTCAAATCAACACTTACATCTTCATCTACATCAACTCTTACATCTACACCTACATCAACTCTTACATCTACATCTACATCAACTCTTATATCCATATCTCAATCAACTGTTATATGTACATCAATTCTCTCAATATCTGTATCAACTTTTACATTTACACCTACATCTCCATCACTGCTTACATCTACATCAATTCTTACCTCTACATCTACATCTACTCTTACATCTACATTTACATCACCTCATACACATAAATCTACATCAACTCTTATATCCATATCTCAATCAAGTTTTATATATCCACATCTCATTCAACTCTTACATCAACATCTACATCTACATCAACTCTTACATCTACATCTACATCAACGCTTACATCAACATCATCTCTTACATCAACATCTACATCAATTCTTACATTTACATCAACTTTCATATCAACATCTACATCACCTGTCACATCTACATCAAATCTTACATGTTCATCTACACCAGCCCTTGCATCTACATCTACATCGACTCTTATATCAGAATTTACATCTTTTCATGTAAACCCCACTGCTACTACTACTACTTCACCCCTACATATTTATTCACAACACCACGAAGATCTACATCTACATCTGTTCATTTACAACTAAATATATTAGCCAACGTCAACCGTTGCTTCTCAATCTCCATTTATACATACAGTAACACGTACTTCTACATCTACTTATCTAAGCCTTTTATTTCTACATTAAATAATATATTTACATCTATGACAACATCTATACCAATATCTACTTCGCAATCATCACCCACATCCTGTTCATTTACGTCTGTATATACACCTACATCTGTGTCTACATCTACATCTACATCAGTTATTTCTACATATGCATCAACTTATATATCGATATCTATATCAACACTTACAAATTAATGATTCTCAACATGAGATATAACTTCACTCATGTTATTACAAGGCATAACCTCTGAATCGGGTTTTGTTGTACGCATAAGACTTTTGCCTTATCGTACATATACATCTAAAACAAAATACAACTAAAATTAATATCAACAATTACGTCAAGATCACATCTACATTTACACCTACAATAACATATAAAATGGCATATACAATTTATCTGCAACTACAGCTACGCATACATCTATATCTTAGCATTTACATTCATTTGTATCTACATTTAAATGTTATTAGCTTCACTCATGTTATTACAAGGCATTACCTCTGTATCGGGTTTTGTTGTACAAATAAAACCTTTGTCTTATCGTACATATACATCTAAAAAGATCACATCTACATATCTACATTTAAATGTTATTAGCAGGCTTATATTCGTCTACATCTACATCTACGTCAAGTCTGTTATCTACATCAAGTTGTCTACCGCTACATCAACAGTTATATCTACATCTATATCAATGCCTATATCTATATCTACATCAACGCCTATATTTACATCAACATCATGCTGTACATCAATACTTTCATCAAGATCGAAATCATCACCTTCATCTACATGTCGATTTACATCTTATCAACATCTACATAAACTCTTGTATCTTCATCTGTATCAGATCTTCTTTTCATCAACTCTATATATTTTAATTTTCAGCAACTCGAGATGTAGCTCCACCACAGTTATTACAATTTGGAGCAGTTATTACAATTTGGAGCACTTTTTATTACAATTTGGAGCAGCTTGACAGTATGTTTTACGAAAATCGAGTTATTACAATTTGGAGCAGTTTTTATTACAATTTAGAGCAGGTATTACAATTTGGAGCAGTTTTTATTACAATTTGGAGCAGGTATTACAATTTGGAGCATTTATTACAATTTGGAGCACAACAAACCTTCCTTTCATCAAATACAATCTATCTTATTAATATAAATTAATATTATAATATTATTGTTAATTAATATTAACATATATTTTCAATGGTATTTTTTTACTTTTTACTTTAATGTTACTTTTATTTGGCTAGAATATAAACCATAGTGAAATAACACGTTATTTTTATCAGTGAAACTACACTTTTAGATGTAGGGTATCATTGTAACAATAGGATTACATAACTTGATGATCCTGATTAAGTAATAATGACGATTATAATGAGGATACTTATATCGCGCTGAATTCCACAACACAAAGGGCCATGCTCAAAGCGCTACACACATTATTACCCTGATGTAAGGACCAATATCGTTCCTTTATCATTCTCAACTCCCTTTGGAGTATGCAACCTGGGCTACCAATTAAGGCGCTCGAAGCTTAAGGTTATCTGTCACATTGCCTGCACTTCCAAACAAGGTACTCAATTGTACTGCTGAGGGAACAGAGGCACATTTCGAATAAGGTCCCTTGCCCAAGGTGACACCATGAGCCTCTGAACTCATGTCTCAGTGTGGGACAGGGAATCACCCTTCAAACTCTCAGTTTTCGTTTAGCAATGAGGCGGGTAGCCCAACCATCAAGCATGTCACGCCCGTTGTCGCTGAACTTAACTGATAGCGGTCGACTGAGACTGAACTATGCACAGGACCACGTGCCACCACGATCTTGGATATTTCCTTCATAAAATGGTGGCATTTCAAACGTTCCCTTTTATGTTACATTTTATTAATAGAACATTAGTAATTTACCATCGAACACCATGTGTATATATAATCTTGTGAAGTATGTTTGGGTGTTTCGTCTCTAGTTCTATTTGTTTTATGAATTTGCATAATTAAACTTTCATTCAAGCAATCATTATCAGAGAAAAGACTCTCATCAACAAATTCTTAAGCTCAAAAAGCCGACGCATTTGCAGATCATAACTCCAACTTCCAAACTGCATATAGTTAAAATCGACCCTTGAGTAACAAACCTCCCCCTAATGGCCTGTAAAACACTTCAAGACCACAAGTGTAAACATCATTCAGACTTTCTGCATAATCTACTTTTATTTTTCTTCACAATCAAATGAATAAATGTCATTTGTCATCGATGTATTACTTATTCACATTTACATTTAACCTTACGATAGAATGAATGCTTCAAAAGCATGACGTTTTGTCCTCCTAAGTCAAGTTGTTTTTAAATTTGACAACATCCACTTCTTTATTTTGCTAATGATTTCTGGCTTTGAACTTACAAACTGTAGAAAATGACTTGAATTATATCAGGGTTGTATTTTACAATACGGTTCCTAAAACGATTGTAAAATAAAGAAAACGAATCACATCGACTCCTTGCTTCAAAGTTATATAAAGAAAGGTTTCCAGTGGGTAATACAATAACAGGTAAACAGGTGAACATTATGTTAATCGTCTTACATGTACGTTTCAGTCAAATGGCGTGAAATGGTTCTGAACAATTAAAGCATAATTGAAGTACAACTAATTAGCACCTTCACTTGATGTTTATACAACTTTAATACAAGCTTTGTACAACTGAATGATTATTACCATTTTTTAAAGTAAAAGATTAGTTATAATGTGTATTTCGCAATGTTGAAGGATGATTTTTTCGTTGTTTTATCAATGAATAAAACATGTTTTATTTTAGTAAATCATTGAATCCTGATCCTAAATTGTTTCCATAGTTCATAGTTTCATAGTTTAACTGTATTATTTTTCTGAAATGGAGGAATTAAAGAATTATTAAAGACAAACATAAAGCATAAAGTATTTCAAAAATGCTAAGTGACACAATTAATAACACTGAGATACTTATGTGATGAAATAGAATTTTGTTTGATGAGTGTTATTAATTTCCTATATGAAGGTCAGCACAATTCATTGTTTTTTCTTAAATCAAATCCAAATAAGAGACAGTTTAATATGATAAATATACTGAAACGTACATAAAGCTTACATTTGATGTTCTATTAACTGTTTGCCTTCATCAATATACTCAAATCTAAATGCCCAGACACGTCCAATCTACAAAACCAATGATAAACCCACAGCTGAAAAAAACACTGACAATTTACATAATTTTCCTCTTAGAGGTGTATGGCTACAGCTTTAAGTATTGAGTACAGCAACTAACCATCACGGCTGATTCATGACTGTCAATGACAGCGTGGAGGGAATGATAAGTCTCCATTAGAGTCAGTCTCAGTGAATCAGGTCCTCATTTCACCGTCAATATGGACCGAGGGGGTTATTTGTCTTGGGGCAAATTGTGGTAGTACTGCTTTTTGTGTGGTGTCGGAAAATCGTCATTGAAGAATGTAGTCATTACTGCAACTACTGATTATTCTATGATAGCCTATGACATGCTACAAAAATGTTCTTTACATTGATTGGGACATTTAGTCAATGCGAACGATAACACCCTTTGGTGAAAGTAAAAGTCAATATATTTTAGTAATACAAACATTCTTAACTGAGAAAACTTGAATCTTTCGAATTTGAATTTCAGTTTTTATGTTATTTGCAAACTTGTTTATCTTTTGTGCTTGTATAATGATTTAGAGAATTGAGTGCGTCACAAAGACTCAAGCATAGTTATATATAATTATAGATCCATGTTAAGGGAATATTCACAGCATAATATCATGCACTGCTATACATCTAAACTATGTATGTAAGATTATCATATTTCATATTTTTAAAAAAACGATAAAAATGTGTGTATCATTGAAATGTGTGAGAAACCATCTTAACTCCAAAAGCGTAATCAATGTTCCATATTTATACATACACATATGAAGTAGAGTAGTGTATTGCCTAGATATTTGTTAAAGCAGTATCACAACATAACAACCTCGAGTAGATTTGATGCTTATCACTTCCTTGCATCCAATGTTCCATGGTGCCTTGTAGGCCAATATTAATGTAAACTAGATAATCAGAATTATTTCTGGCGACGCGATGCCCGAAACTCTAATTATAGTTTATTTAATCAATTATCGAAATTTCAATAATTTGATAAAGTGAGTGGCCTAGTTATTCGGTATTCCGGGCGTTATATTTTATTGATTTTCTTTTGTAGAATTTTCACTTCAGTTATACTCTGAAATATTTGAATGACAAAAGCACGGATTCATATAAAATAAAAAAGAAATACATGTGTATCATCTTAGAAATATGTATCGATAAGGGTTAGTATTTAAGTGTAAGGCTTCTATTGGGTGTATAGTTTAGGTGTTGATATGGAGTTCTGTTCTCTCGTACGACTAATTGATAAAACAATATTCAAACATGAATTCATTTCATGACTATGGCAAATATGTGTTATATATATTTGGTACAAGTACAACGATTGTTAAGAACATCAGAGATGTCAGTAATATAGTTTAGAGTTTGTAAAAACATTTTATATATATATATATATATATATATATATATATACAAAACCATGGACAGCCAGCTGTTTCGGTCTTTAGGACCTCATCAGCATGGTGTGTGTGGAACATGGTTGGGCTTTCAGCTATGAAACGTTATCAACGCAACAAAGCAGTTTAAGAAAGTATATCTATATCTGTGTTCATTGTATGACCACAAATATATTTTATAAACTGATGTGTTTTAATTAAAAATTTAGAACAGGTGCAATATTGATCACACTGTCATCAATAGTAAACGTCGAAGTTAACGGTGGTCGAATGAATAAGCTGTTGGAATGCCGATTGGTTTCTCGCTCTTAGGGTGTGGCTTCCAATCATTCAGGAATGTATCACTGCATATAACAATATCGTTTTAAGTGTATTTGAGGGGGTACATTTAAATAGGCTATTCAGGTCTTCTGATGCTTTTTTCTTAAAAATCATAATTTATTGTATGCCACATGTTTTTGAAAATAAAATATTGTGTTATTCAAGAAGTGAGAATAAAAAGAAAAGCAACATTTCTGGATAACAATTTCTTTATTGTACACATACACGACGATTCGGAGTACATGTATATGCTTACTCTTTCGCCAGTTGTAGTTGTTATCCAACAAGTTTGCGTTTAATGTATTCAACTTCTAAATACCTTTCAAAGTCTTGATCCTAAAGATTTTCAACTATGGCCTCAAATTACATTGATGATATAGCTCAAATATTAATATCTCTATTTTTGTCATATTCATGTAATAGTATGAGCTGCAAGAACATCATGGCTGTATTACCAGTACCACATCTGATATGTAACACAGTAACGGCCTATTGTCAGACATTCCAATTTTCACTATCACTGGGAACTCAGTATGTTAATATCCGTTTGTAATTCAACGAGGTTGTTAGCTAAATGAATACTTCCAACCTTACGCAGAAGTAATCTCGACTTTCTTAAGTTTTTGTTAGCCTATGAAAAACAAGCCATTCCAATATTGGCATAGCCAATGCATGAAGATGATATAATATCAAAGATAAAAAAATCAAAACGTAGTCAACATGTTGTATATTGCATAAAATGATGGGGGATGAACATCCGTTGAGGATAAATGAAGATTGCGCGATGATCTATATGACATTATAGGGTGCAAAGTCATTACCAAGATTTGTTTTGCATTTGTGAACAACTGAAATGTGTATCCCAGGTTTCCCTGACACACGTGGTACAAAAAGTAGTAATAATAATACATAATTCTGATTAATATAGACAACCAGGCGTATGTGTTTATCCAATAAGGTTATCATAATTTGTATCATATAATGTTCTCCAGGCGTCCTCATTGGCAACAGCGTGTGGCTTAGGATAAACACTATGCATCATGCATGTTCAATCATTTGGTTGTTGTTCACGGTTAGGGTCAGCCGTCCGCATATTCTCATCTTCTCATCACAATGTTGTACGAGGTACCTATGAGAGCTAACTGACAACCCAATGAAGGCGGCATCAATAAGTCTCTCACATACACTCCCATAAGATCTGGTCTACAACGGGATTGAACTCGTTTAAAGCAGAAACAATGTTTTTATTCTGTCAAAATATACCAGGTTATTGGTACACGGCAAATCGGCAGGGGTCAATCATAGGCAGGCCCTATTATGTCTTGGATGTCCACCCACAGTGCATGTGTTACTTTCTGTGTTTTCTGACTGGAGCACAGACTTACCTTGTGCCTTTTTCTGTCCACCTCGTGATATCCGCTCCAGGACAAACGTCTGGTCGTCATCCTCAACATAAGGGAAAAGGTCTTTTCACTAAGAGGCACTTACAGTCTGGAATAATGATAATAAATGAAGACACATGGACAGCATATGCAGTTATAGACAACAATGCATTTATCATATTTCAGAACAAAACAAATGTTCGAATTGCACCTAACTAATAGCCTGAGAGTGTTACTTTTAATTTTCAGCATTAAGGGAATATCCTGTTCCAGGGCTTTAAGCAAAGTACATATAATGGACGCATTTCTAAATTCAAACTGAAATATCATGCTATGGACAATAATACTGATTACTGGAAAGTCATTGTGCAAGCACCAATTGCAACGTCCCTTGCACATTGAATCTGACTGAAACCATCGACGGCTGTATATGGCGGTGCCCACTTGACACGTGAAATCCATTTGTTTCCGTTCATTTTTCTACAGAAGTAAATTACACCTTCAAGATGTTCACTTCCCTTAACCACGCTTCACACACAGGAGAGGTATTTTTTCGATTGTATGAATGTTAATAATTACAAAATGATTCTGTTGCACTTGCTCCAAGGAATCTGATCTCACCAAAACATGCAACCATTTCTCGATGAATACGGATAGAATGTACGTTCATATCTTGTGAAATAAACGTGCAGTCACGCCTTTTAGATTCAATAAACGTTAGAATGCATGAGTTAAACGTTCGAGTTTGCTTGCTTGAATGTATCGGTTTCTTTCACTCACAACAGGCTCTGCCTACAAGTTATCTTTATTTTGTCTGGCTTCCATGTTAATTCTTTGTAAGTAAAAGGCCAATTTGCTTTTAGTTTTATCTTTATCAAATCCATGCTTGAAAGGAATCATCTGAACTACATTGTGGAAAATGTATTTTTTAAAGATTGAACACAGTTTGATCAATATCCATGGAAATACATGTCATGACATGGTCGTTTTTAACGGCTGGGGGAAATGATGTATATATTTTATAATTGAACCATCTTTTACATATAAACAATTATGATATTTGTTTGCTTGAACCTGAAACAATGTTATTGTTTCCTATGAATCAGAAATCAAAGCATTACATTTATGTCTCTGCTACATCATTTTTACTACAAAAAGCTATCATTTTGTGTAAGAATGTAAAGTGGTTCCTGCCAATTCTTCTTGCATGTTTTTTTCTACTGCAGACGTTCTCACATCAACGTGTATCACACATTTTAGCATTTGTAATGGTCCTGCGTCATGTAACATTTAATGCAGAAAGCTTAAATATTGATTCGTAACAATGGAAATGTCACACGATATGTTCATAATCACTATTCTGTAAATGGTTGATAATGTTAAAGATCAACAAAGACATTAATACCAGACGATGCATCCATAAATCTCGCACTTGACTTGTGAATTTCATGATTGATCTTTCAAGCGATTTAGTTATGCTGTTATAAATTTTCGTCAAAACTGTAAAGTGACATACAATCACACAGAACATTTGCGTTGTATTCATGTGTACAGGTCTTTATTAATTAGCATATGTTACAGGGAGTTTTATCGTTTGTTTTATACTTATGCAACGATTTGTAGCCTTTGATAAGTCAAGAAGGTTAAAACCTATAAAGGCATACTTAAGAATACTGTAATGTTAGAGTACTAACGAAATCTAACTTTTTAAAAAAGAGTTTTGTTTGGAGCTTTCCGGAACAATTGTTTACGGCCTAACTTGTTGTGATATGGATGTTCACACATTTAGATTACGCCGCAGGCTACATGCTAATTACACTCAGCACATTGTATGTTAACCAAAACAGTAAATTGACATCACAGAGAACGAAGACGAAACATAGTGTTAAGACAATGACTGCTAAGTTAACACGATATGTGAAGATATGATATCCAAACTTCCCTATGGACGTCTTCATAACTGGCTGCTCTAAACCTTGCTGGTATGGAGACTAGCAAGAGTAATGCCTTGTGAAGGGAACCTGGGGATGTCCTAGATAGTTATGTCTCACAACTTCTAAGATGGTTCAACTCTCAATGAGGGGCGGGATAGCGCAGTGGTTAGCGCGTTCGGCTTCGGATCAAGAGGTCCGGGGTTCGAATCCCGCCAGGGGCACGTCAACTTCGTCTGCAGTAGAGAACTGTTCTACACGTAGTAAGGTTTGGGTGCAATGCTACACTGAATTTCAGCGTAGTACCACCCATGGTTCGCTAGTTCCAGCCGCTGCTCGCAGGTTTCACCGCAATGCATAGCCACATGGCGTTGCGGGCTTTCTCCCTGCCATAATACTAGCAGCCGCGATATAAGTGAAATACTCTTGAAAGCGGCGTTAAACCCCAACTCACTCACTCACTCACTCAACTCTCAATGAAACTCACCTCCTAATATCATGATGATACGTTGATCAGGAATTGCAGATAGCACAATTCAATTGTATTAGTGATGACTGTGCATTTAGGTGGTGATGTATACAGCTGGAATACGCTCTTGAAGTGCTGAGTAGATACTCGAAATCAGGGAGGAATTAATTCATTAATATTTAGAAATCGTACATACCGTAGAATATGGAAACTAAGACATAACAACAGTAAATTTTCATCATTTGTATTGCAGAAGAATAGCGAAATCAACACATGTATTTGGTTGCATATGTGTTCGCAAAGTGCAACAATGGGACAGGACGTTCTTTATTATGAAAATAATTGGTTTTAAATGCAGTATGTAATTGTTACAGTTGTATTCATCATTCGTGTATTGACATGCTGTATTTTTGTGGGTATCATGTTTTGCCTTTCAGTGATTTTTATGATATTAGTATTATTCAGACTAAATAGGATCGATTTATTGGTAGTACATTGCCGGTTATTGGTCTGTTTGTTATAAGGGCGTCCTTCAAATGCCAACTATTGTCACCTTTCTGTTCTTCTTCTTGAAGTAATTCCTTTGCCTTGGTCGACATTGACCTCAATGGGCGCAACCATACAATCCACAGTTCATTGTATTTATAGATGCAATAAATACAATCCTGATGAAATTATAGATAAATTTCCTCATTGTTAATGCCGAATGCATTTAAGTAATGTATTTCTCCCTCGTTGGTTTTACACGTGAGCAGGCTCCACGAATTTTTTTACTATTTAAGCGTTTTTGTTAGTCCGGTTGCCAGAAAATTGAAATTGAGAATTAAGAAAGGTACGGTAGTTAAGCATCGTATCCAACGTCAAGGAGTGTATATTTCCTAATGTTCAAATACATTAGTAGGAAGCATCTACATATTTGATCAAATAGTATATATAAACATAACTTTTGTATCATTTCATAACCTTGAGAGTGTTTATCCCTCGCCACAACGAAATTGTTGGGGGATATGGAAATGAACTCCGTCCATCCGTCCGTACGTACGTCCGGGTTTCGTTTCAGGACCAGATCTAAAAAAAACATAAGGGCTTGCTCAATGAAACATGGTATGTGGTACAGTCATCATGTATAGATGTGCCTTTTGGTGTTTTCCACTTCTTTTGAATTCTGTTTTTAGTCATTTCCTTGGAAAAACATCTTCATATACCACCACGTTCTCGCTTCCGCGGGTAATAATTCTTGTTATCGTTTATATTTACATATATTTATATCAATATTCATGTTTATATTTACTTTATATCACCTCACAGCCGGAGGTACTTGTTTCCCCGAGTACGATTGGCCATCTTGATCAAGGTTGTGTGATTGCGTCCAGAGGGTCTCCCGACTTGTAAATGTTCTGAATAGCTTGTTCCGTCATCTGCAACAATATCAGTAATAATACACATACACCTCTGTTAAGAAAACAAGTCAATTAAAGACAATGAAGACTCTTGGGGTTCAATATACAATAAGTCGTTTGTTAAAGTAGATTGCTAAAATAACAATTACCATAACAGTGCAGTGCAGTGGCGATGTTTTTCAGTAAAGGGGCAATGTAGAGAATCGAAAATACTTTACAAAGAGCTTTAAAACATGTACGGTGAAATTTGTCTTTATGAACCATCCTGCTATATAACATATGTAGCAGCATCAATCAGAAATTCATCATAAACATATTCCAAGCCGAAGTCTAAGGTAAAAAGATCACCATCAATATATATTAAAAACACTATGACAAAGGTTAGGTGAGTAAGGGTTTAACATCGATTTCAAGAGTATTTCACATATCACGGCTGCGAGTATTATTTAAAAGGCTTTCATGAGTATTTCACATAAATCACGGTGGCTAGTATTATTTAATGGAGAAAAGCCACAACACCATTTTGGCTATGCATTGCGGTGAAACCTGCAAACATCGACTGGAACCACGGATCGTACTGCGCTGACCTTCAAGGTAGCATTGTACTCAAAGCTTCCTGCGTGTAGAACAGTTCTCTACTGCAGACGTTTCACCTTTGACACGCTGCCATTCTCATTCTTCGCTAAGCACCTACTATAACGATGATATTATTATTGTGCGGCTGTATCTAAGATTCATCAACTAGACTCGGTGCACTTTATCCAGTGACAAAGAGACTTACTTAATCAACGACCACTCTGTATAATACAATGACATAGAGATTATCATCTCAAGGGAGGAATAAAACGAAAGCCCTCACTTGATAGCATCTGTTAATCTATTGAATAGCCTGCGTTGTATAACATTGATGTAGGTTTAAGGACGGCAGGGTAACTTTATTAATATTTGGGGAAATTATTGTCGAGCAGTAACAGTGTGGATTCATATCGAAATTGAAGGTTATCCGTTTGTAAATTTCGCTTCCTCCATCTTATTAAAATGGGTTGCCCTTGTTGTATTGTAAAAGCTACGCTTAATTCTTGAATACAAAATGGAATTTTTAAAAAAAAATAATCACTAGATCATTTAGATATGTGTTAGCTATTTCAGCTGAATCTTAAAAGTTTATTATTTACGTACTCTAGTTGATAACTCATCGTAGCCATTGAGTCTTCCTCAATTAATCACTCGACCAAAATAACACAGTTAATATGAAGAGAGTTACCTCCCCCCTCGCTCCCCGCTAGCCGGCTAACCCCAGTAACATCACTTCTTTCTTTGCCGTGAGCAAGATTGGACGTACATTTTCCTAGCTCTCAGAGTTTGTGTTATTTTGATTAAATAACCTCGACCGAGGTTTCTAGCTCTTGTTTTGAGTTATTTGATGTGTTATTTGTTGCTCTTCTTCACCAGATGGGTTAGGAGAGAGGTTTTTGGTTTTCCTTCTACAGTGTGCATCTCCACGTCGTTTGTTTGCATGCACGTGTGTGCTTGTCGTACAGTGTCGGGATGGCTTCCCCCTACTCAGGGTTGTGCGGATGTTGCGGCATCAGGAAGTCATCATTGTATGACCTACACTCCTACTGCCGCTTGTGCCGTACAGCATGTGCGGACGATGATCGTTGTGCGGAGCATCAAACACTTATGTCGGGCCAGCATAAGGCGTACCGTGCGATAGGCTACAGAGTTCACCTCGTCGTGACCAGCCTAGCGTGCGGGAGGAGAAGGAGCTGTCTCCTGTGCGCGAGCGTTCGCCGGTCCGATCACCATCGAAGCATCAGCGACGCAAGGGCCACGCCAAGAGGAAGAAGAAGAGGCGACACTCTTCCTCTCCCGCGTTTGACCCCAGGAGTCCAGGCTCCGTCAAAGACATAGTGACATCCCACGCCAGACTCGGGCCGTCGGGTAGGGAGGTAGGGAGGAACTCGCCTTCTCGGGTTTCCGTTACGTGAACCACCTCAAGTCGGATAACTATGAGCCTCTCTCTGAGACGATCATCCTGCGTCTCTCAGTGAAAACGGCTTTCCTGGTAGCCATGGGATCGACTGCTTATATATTGGAAATGCACATGCTGCAGGCTGACTCTCTCCGCTTCGAGGTGAGGGACGGCGACGTGGCCACGCTAGGCCTAGCGCCGGACTGCATCTGCAAGAAACAGGCTGCAGACGAGCTCGGCAGGACGTTTAGCATCCCTGCTATATCATCCACAATAGACTCCTCGGACGAGGAGAACCGTCTCCTCTGTCCGGTGCGGGCTCTACGTATATACACGGAACGCACCAGGACTCTATGTCAGGGTAGGCACAGGCTCTTCTTGCCTCCCAAATGAGTGTCAAGGAGATCGCCAAGAGGCAGTTTGGGCTGTACCTGAGATTTTCCGTTCTGGACGCCTACAAGACGGCGTAACTCCAACCTCCTGCTCGCTCTAATTCTCACGAGATTAGAACTGTCTCGGCTACTATGACGCTCCATAGTAATATATATGTTTCTGGAAGTCCGGCATCGTGTTCGCCAATCACTATCTACGCGACGGGTCAACTGAAGATCTGGAAGGCGTTGCGATGTTATGGCCTCAGGTGTTCGCTCAATATCGTACCTCCTCAGGACACCCATCTAGGGGGTTTCCATCGTCACGATAAGGGGTTCGTCCCAATCCCTGAGTGCGTGCAATAAACTTCGCATCAGACTTTTCTTCGTTGTTGTGTTGTGTTTTTAGTTAATTGGCGACCGCTATGTTCTGTGCCGCCGACCCCTCAGGGGCGGTGGTAATGGCTCTTAACACTGTGCCTTACGGTCCCCTAGTCCTAGCGTCCAGTCGCCAATTCCCTCAACTCCTCTGCTCTCGGGTTGTCTCGCAGCCTGCCTCCTTCAGTAGCATGCTGGGTACGGTGTGTTATCAATTGCAACTAGAGTATGTGAATATTAGTACGTTTTTGATCAAATTTCATTATCTATACTCACCGTTAATAACTCACCGGTCTTTATACGCCTCCCACCTCCCCTCCTGAGTCTGAGAGCTACCTACGCCCAGGCTTCAGGAGAAAGAAGTGACGTCACTGGGGTAAGCAGCCTAGTGGGGAGCGAGAGGGGAGGTAACTCTCTTCATTTTTACTGTGTTATTTTGGTCGAGTGATTAATTTAGGAAGACTCAATGGCTACAGTGAGTTATCAACGGTGAGTATAAATAATGACGTTTAATCAAAAACGTACTATTATGGCTACTTGCAGTGGTATAACATATGTATTTTTATATTTTCATACACATATTGAAATTTTGTAACACATAAAAGAATGTCAAAAAGTGAATCAAAAGTGGTTAAAGTTTAATAAATTAATTTAAAAAAACTACATTGAAATACAATTTTTTTTAGATGATTTGTGAACTAAAGAAAAAGGATAACATTAGTATCCGTTTCGTTCCAGTTAAATGCATTATCATCTTTTCAAAATTAATTAACTGCTGTCATAAAATTGTCAATTGCCCTTCTTTACGTCATGAAATATAACCATAAGCATTGTTCAAGAAAGTTTTTTTAGGTTTTAACAAATGTACGTAATTAAATAAATTAATAACAAGCCATACTTTAGTACAACGTGTTTTGTTGAGATAAAACAAGTTTACGGATGATCAACTTATTACATTTGGACAATCATGACATCTTTATACCATCCTCATATGAGCATATATGAGACTTGGATGTGTATATGACATATATATTGTCCTTTCCGATAAGGGTGTTATCTCCCCTGAATTATTACCTCCCTTTAGTACTCTCCTGTCGTGAAAACAGCGCAGCCCAACTTCCGACGAGCAATATGGCTGCTGCATGTATTACGAAGTCTAAAGTGAAAACGTCTAACCGACATTACTGCTGTGTTTGTAGCAATTTTGGAGGTGAAATAGTGAATGAAAAAGTTATTAGGCTACATAGATTCCCTGCTGATAAATCCGTTCAAGCTGCATGGCTTCACAGAATTAGGACTGTTAGCAGAAACTTCAAGTTGAATCTGAAGAATGATCGTCTGTGTTCAGCCCACTTCGACAATGGTGTGTTTGTTAAAGGAGCTGTACCAACAACTTTTATTCTTCAAGGGGGAAATTTGAAGACATTTTCTTCCACGAAGGTACGTTTATTATCTTATATATTTTAAAATGTACCTCCTGTAACCTATGTTCGTGAAATGAATTTATTTCCTCAACTAAGAACGCTTTTGCCAAACGAAATCATTTTTCAAATAAAACAATCAAATAAATACACAAATTGCAGCTTTATTTAAATCAGTAAGAATATCAAATGTAAAGTTATATTTTCTTACACATTTTGTGATTTTTATGTTTCAGTATTGTGTATTTCACAGTCACTTTTTTTTAGAAATTTACTGCATGCATCTCATATAAAAAACATTCTGTATTTTTAAAAATAAATATTGCTCTTTGCATTATTTGTAAAATTTAAAATCAACTAAAAACAATTTGATTTCTGATGATTTTAACTAATCAAGAAAAAATTATTTATCAGTTTTGATAAGCTTACAGCCATGTCAGGTAAAGATAAGCACTGCCACAAATTATATAGAACATAAATAAATGTAGAGAGTGTATTGACTTCAATCATCTGACTACTTTCAGTGTCAATGCATTTAGCAAGTCTACTAAAAATGTCTACATTAATGTGATTAGTAAAGCCCAAATCTTCATCTTGAGATAGATTTTTCACATGTGATATATTTTACTGGTAACAATGGACTGTTATCTCTTAGGTTTGTAGCTTGACCCGTCTTCTCTGACAAGACCCACGATAATAAGTTAGTTAAAGCTCATCAGGCCTGAAAGATTCCTTGGGCAAACTGTTTTTTAATAACTTAGATATTCAACCTTAGATAATAAATTAATGAGTTCCTAATGAGCTACAGAGCCCACATCCTTAAAAACCTATTTTCATCTTCTTCTCCAGTTCAAAAAGGTCTAGAGAGTTGAAAAGTTGTGTGCAGACTCCTTGGCCAATGGAAATTCTAAATTGTAGATTTTGTGACCCTGTTACCCCAAAAACCTATTTTCATCTTCATCTCAAGTATGTGAAGCTCTAGAAAGGTGAAATGTTGTGTAGAGAGAGACTCTTTGGTCAAAGGTGATTCTTAATTGTAGGATTGGTGACCCTGTGACTCCAAATGTGGGTCACAGGGGTCATGATCTAAAAACTTTTTTTGTTTGTTAACAATGTATTACTTGCAATAACTTAGAGATTCAACCATAGATAATAAATAAATGAAATCCTGATGAGCTACAGAGCCCATGACTCTATTTTTTTATTATTACATTCATGTGTTTGTCCAATGTTTCTGTTCCTTTTTCCTATTCTTTTATAGATAAGATAATAAGAATGATCCTTTCTTTCAGATTGTCTCTGACCAACCTAAAGATAAGAGGGATGAATGCACAATTTGCACAGAGGGGCATCTAGACAACAAGTGTGTTTCAGGAAATATTCACCTTGCCCAACCAAGCGATTTTACTTCCGAAAACATGTCCCTGATTTTCAATGACTATTGTGCCAATGTAGATCAAGCACCTTTTAAAACCCTGAATAAGTGTGAGCAGGCTGACGTATCTGTCTGCACTATCAGTACACAAACAGAGGAACATGAAGAAGTTAAATTTGCTACAACAGCTACCCAAACTGAAATTGCTGACAGTCCAGTCCCTACCAAGTCTTTTCGAGATATTGGGATTCAGGTGGAGAGACCAGATATCACATACGAAGATGTAATTCAAAGTGATGAAAAGTGTATGTTTTACACAGGGATTCCAAAAGTTAAGATATTTGATTTACTGTTTGATGAGATGGATGATGCTGCGGAACACACAAATCGCAAAGGGAATGGAATCAATACTGGACGACCAAGGAGTCTTCGGCTGGTAGATGAGTTTGTTCTAGTCATGATGCGATTGAGACTCGGACTACTTCTTGAAGACTTGTCATATCGCTTCAAGATTTCAGTGTCCACCTGCAGTTCAATAACAAACCATTGGATCTGTTACCTCTCACATAAACTAACTTTTTTAATACATTGGCCGTCAAAGTCTGCCATAATTGACTCAATGCCACAGAAATTCAAAAGATTACACCCAGACTGTCGGGTAGTAATTGACTGCACTGAAGTTTTTACAGAGACCCCACAATCTAACATAAATAAATCTCTTCTATATTCACATTACAAATCTCACATGACTTATAAGGCACTAATAGGCATAAGTCCTGCAGGAGTTGTTACTTTTACTTCAGACTTGTGGACAGGGTCAATAAGTGACAAACAGTTAACAGAGAAATGTCATATTCTAGATTTGTGTGAACCAGGTGATGCCATAATGGCTGACAAAGGATTCCTCATCACTGACTTAACAGCACCAAGATGTATTAAGCTTATAATACCCCCATTAAAAAGGAACAGACAATTAGACAGGAGACAAGTGGAAGTTACAAGAAGAATTGCTAACTTAAGGATTGATGTGGAACGAGCAATTTCTAGAGTTAAAAAATTCAGAATTCTTCAGGGGGTGATGCCAATAACAATTGCTCACCTTGCAACTCATGTGTGGAAAATATGTGTTTCTTTGACAAATCTTCAACCACCACTTACATTTGATGAAGATGATTAAACAGAGATAAGAACATTCAGTGTTTTCATAATGAAAAGGACCAATAAACAAATAAAACCAATAGACTCCAGATTTACAGATACATTTATTGTATTTTATTGATTGATGTAATGTCCAACAAAATACACTAGAAAAGTGAACCATGTCATTATAATCGTACATGTATCTTGGCTAAAATAATACAAATACTTTGCTGTAGATAAGGCTTATAGCAAAGTGTTACATGTACAAATTGATTGTCCATAATATTGTACATGTATTCAAGTGAACTATCCATTATATATCAACGCCTTCTGTCGGGCTGTTAAATATTGGTTGAAACTAATTGAAATGCCTGATAGTAGAATACCTAAGAAATCATATGATATGTTGGTAAATTTAGACAACTATGGATACTCAAACTATGTCTCATCAATGCGAATGTTGTTATTTAACCATGGATTTGGTTTTGTGTGGATTAGCCAATCAGTTGGCAATAAGTTGTTATTTCTTAAAAGATTTAAGGATGTTGGTATAAATATGTTTTATCAGTCATGGACTAGTGTATTACATAATAGTACAAGATATAGATTGTATAAAAAGTATAAAAGCCTTTTGTCTCCAGAAAAATATTTAACTGCAATAACCGTGAGAAAATATAGAAATGTATATATAATATTAAGAGCCGGATTACTAAGACTAAAAGCAAATGAAGGCAGATGGTCCAATATTGATTACTGTTTACGAATATGTCCACTTTGTAATTTAGACATGGAAAATAAATATCATTTTTTACTTGTATGTGAAAAATATAGTGATCTTAGAAAACAGTATTTTCCATCCTATTTTTGTACTTACCCAAATATGTTTAAATTTAAATGCCTTATAATGACAGACAAATATGCTATGATGTTTAATATTTGTCAATATGTGTATCACAGCCTCCTAAAAAGGTTACAACTTTTGTATTATTATTTGTACATGTACATGGGCCTATGGCCTAAACACATGAATAAACATACTTGACTTAACTAATGTACTAGTACATACTCAGTTCTATCAAAGACAACTGTAATGTAATATAGCTGGATTTTGTCATTAACTGATGACTATCATTACAATTATATCTGTAATGCATGACTCTTTGTAAAACAATTTCAATTTGACTGTATGAATTTCATAGCTACAAATCACCTTTTTTTCTGTATTTTTCCAATACAAGTTTGCAAACTTGAAAATGGATGGTCTTTGGCCTTATGTACAATAAACCATCTGTGACTTGACTATGATTTTATTACTTGATATGTTTTGCAGTTGATTGCCTACGGTCTTGGGACAAAGTATGGAAAGCAATCACCATGTAATTAACAAGTTATTAATTTTGTCTGGCCTAAAAGCAGGTTGAGTAACATACAATCTACATGAAATAGTAAACACACAAACTACTGCTCCAGTGATAGGACATTAAATATGCTTCCAACTTGTGAAAACTATTCTGGTTGACTGATCAACAGGAATAACGGCTTGTTTTTGGTAGTTTGGTACAGATTCAAAAGAGCTTTTTCCCACGTTTTACTCTATGAGAGAAGAGCTCTGGAAGTAATGCATTAACATAAAACTTGTTAAGTTTCAGGAGCATCTCTTGCCAAAACTGGTTGTCATAGTAGATTCTCTCAACAGAATATCCTTTGAGTGTCCAAATAAAAGAAATCACACCATTTCCGCTGAGAAATTGCCAGCTGTCCTTGTACCTGGTAGTAGTATGGGTGTTTGCGTTTCAGTTTTAGTTCTCCATTAACAATGTGACAGCAGAAGGTCTTGTCGGCAGCTGCTTCCAAAGGTGTCACACATCGCTTGGAATAGGGACACTTGATTTCCAACACACCTTCGGAATCTGAACAGTGAGCACAATCAAGTAGAGCGTCTGGACTGCTTCCCAAATGAGGGTACGAGGGGTGGACAATCAATCCACAAAGAGAATACCTTAGTGGAGTGTGTGTTTTCCGTGCATATTGCAAGTATGTTCGCCTTGCAGCTGACTCGTGTGTTCTGCCCCACCTCAATGCACTACTGTCAAAAGTCTTGTAGCCAAGAACGTGAGAAATATTTGCCTGAGGTGGTGTTTGCTCCTTCATGGTACAAATCCTGCCAAAGTTTGAAGATGTTACTCGCCCCTCTCTCGCATCGTACCAACTTTGGTTATTTGTCTGTCCTTTGGTTACTACCTGGATATCTTTACAGTCCTCATCTGTCATCACCAGACTTTCGAAATAAAATTCAAAATCTTCCTTGCACTTCATAGAATTCAAGTCAACACTATCATGATAGTCAAAGTCAATATTATGTAATTTCGGCAGAATAGAGACTGGGGCTGCTTTCAGTTTGGCAAACTTGTCCTGAGAAAGTAAGAAGCCAGCACTTGGTGAAATATCATGCAATTTATCACAAAAATTGGGAACATTTACAGGGTTAATGTTCTTCAAATCAGAAATTCTGGATAATGCAGGAGTTGTTTTTTTCTGTGAAGTCTCACTTATCCTAATTTTCTTGAAAGCCAAGTGTTGAGACTTTTGAGGGGAGAGCTTTCTTTTCCTAGGCTCCATCCACTTGCACTTCTTTGAGGTGGAGGCATTCAGTCCTTTCTCTCTCTTCTCAGTCATGTCTACCAGGGCATAGAGCAGAGCAGCAACATGGTTGCAGGTTCTCCTTCCCTGAAAAAATGAATTGATTTTTATAATACGGTACCCAGTATCAGACATAATATCAATAATTATTGATTATGATGACATATTACATAAGACGACTAATTACATGTATACTGAATCAGAATTAAGTTTATTAGATTGTTTTTTTAACACAAAAAGAAAATAACGCTGAGACAAAATATTTTAAAATACCATACAAGTGAAGAAACAAACTCTTATTGAAAAAAATTGTATTATTTATAAATGACATATTGCATACATACTTTATATTCAATTGTGAACAAATAAAACCTACCCTGCTGCACATGTACATCCAGCCGCATGCACATTGCCAGATATCTTCGAAAGTAACACCCATACAGTATAATCTGGTCTTTTGTTATTCTGGGCAGATGGTATTGATGGTATAACCCTGGACTTGACATAGCAGTGGGAACAGTCATCAATTATCTTGTGATATTGTATACCATGAACATGGCCCTCTTCATAAAATACTTTAGCTTTAAGTTGTCTCTTTGCTTTCGTGGATTTGCTGTCAAAAGTTCTGTTCTTGTTTAGTACGAGGTAGTTATACAAATCCGTGAACCGTACGGCTGGAATGTCCTCTTCATTGTTTGTCCATTCAGGGCCAGGTACTGTCCATGGTTCTGGAATTACTTCTCCAAGCGGGGTTGTAAATCTAGATGCCTTCCTTGAATCCTGGACAAATTGTAAATTTTACTCATTAACATGTACTTATTCAGTGACAAAATGGTCAGTTGGCTTAAAAAGTTATACATAATATTCCTTTTTTTATTTTTAAATTCATGATTAATACTAATCTAAGAATAACCCAATCTACAACAGTAAAATACGAATTTTGAAAAACTACATATACTTCAAATCTTCAACTTTATGTCTCCAGACAATAATTATTTTCGTTTCTATTTCTATCAACTTAAAAGTCATTAACATCCTTCAGAAAGGCTAGAAAGCAGTGCCCTCAAGTCACTTGTTTTCATGACTCACCTATTTACTTGGTATTTACATTAGATATCATTTCTCCTTGACCACTCAAAAGTGCCTGTCAGTTATTTTGTCAATCAGTTGTTTCGAACAGACCCAATCCGGAAGTGATTACTATTCATGATCAATCGTATTTGAAACTAAAGTTGAGGTTACATTAGTGAATGTATTAGCTGCTTATATGTTTTCTGTTGCGAGTAAATATGAATAATCTAATTTTCCGATGTAATTTACACTATCAGTCCGTGATTGGAAATCAGTAAACATATTATAATTTATTGTGGCTTATGCTGCGTTGTAAATTTAAACTTAAAACAAATACCACGAAAACAGGTGACCCATGATAACATGAAACTCAAGGATAAATAATCATCCGTAACTGACATAATATTGTGAACCAAAATCAACAACAGACTAAAAAGAAGTTTTTTCCTGTTATAAAATGTTTGAAATACATGTCGTCTATCGTTCTCAGTCTATGTTTGACACCATTAGAGTTCAAGGTCATAGACGTCATTACCAGGGAAACTGGTAACAAGAGGGCATTTTACTGATATAAAATTATTTATTGTCATTTTAAATTAGTATTATGCTACGAGTCTGAATCTCTATAACTGATTTTTCACAACAAAGTTGCGTTTCTGACATAATCGTCTGTATCTAGATATTAAAAAAGTACCTGTTTGTCTTCGTCTTCAGACTCGATGTTTATTTTCTGTTTGGAGAGAAAGTTTAGTCCATCAGCCCGCTTTATCAACTCAGACTTAGTCCCGGAAATCTGACAGCCACGTTCACGCAAGTAAGCTTTCAGGTCACGCACTGAAAAGCTCTCAAAGTTACTCGCTTCGCTCCGTTTATCAACGTCTTTTTGCACTGTGGCGGCCATGTTGGATGATCATTGCTCGTCAGCGTCAAGGGAGATAACTTGCTAAAGGGCGATAACACCCTTATCGGAAAGGACTATAGGCTCAATGTATTTCCTTCTAATCGTTCCACAACAAGATTCATATAAGAAAAACGAAAAATATTAATGAGACGTTCTTTTTTAAATGACAATTTGTGGAATATGTCAAATTGATTGAAATTCAATACCACAACATCAGGATATATTTCATAGTTTAAAACAGTCATTTACAGATTCTAAATTATACCAATAAATTACTTATAAATTAATAATAGTAGTTAGTGAGGTCATTATGGTAACCCTTAATTATGATGCTGTGAGAACATGTTCAAATGACAGGTGACAAGGTCGGACAAGGGTCATCATTGATCAACCAATTACTATCAGCATCATCAAATGCCAATGAAGGGAATTCATTTTGAGATTGCAATTGAAGAATATATCAGATATATCATACATGTAATTATCTAAAACTAAGTGTATAAAATATGTAAATTCTACTGATCTGATGGACATGAAACAAAGCGGTTTTGTAAAATCCTCCCTTTTTCAATGAATTCGTTTCAGATTGAGAATTGTTACTTACAGAATACGATATACAAATGTATAAATATGATGAATCTATCTGAAACCATGTCAAAAACGATTATGTAATGATTTTTTAATGTTCTACACACATCTTCTCACATTACATGTAGAATTAAGTTGACGCATATGAACAGCTGAGGGTGTTAGTGAGTCACGCTAACATATTTGCTTGTTTTATTGTGTTGAGAGATTAAACATCTCTCAACTAAACCAATCTGATTGGAGAATTCTTGAATTAATAACACTTTTTAAAGTAAAAGAAAGGATTTCACCACAAATCAACGACATGTATTTGATAACTATATTTTAAACAGCCTTTGGTTAACAGAGTGTTTCGTTTTTTTTTATGATTTATGATGTGTATTGCTATTCTGATACATGTGCGGTTGGCTGGGTATTCGAATATAGGGGGTCCGGTTAAACGAGGTCTGACTGGATAAACATTGCAGCAAACTCCTACTCACTTGTGACATAAAAAGACAATAAAGACCATTTTTAAGAATCAATAACAAGTCAGGAGAGAATGGCAAAAAAACACAAGGCTATAGGACCAAAAGAATATACTTTTCTTAACATTTTTTAAATTGATGATTAGCGATTGCATTATGCTGTTGTCAAATGAATACCTCTACACCCCTTCAAGTCATTTAGATATAAAGGCTCAACAATAGTCATCAGAAGATGACGTATCCCACCGGCCCCACATAATTTGCTAAACACATCTTTGACAGATAAGTGTAGCCGTAACCGTACTTAAGTTAGTGGGTAATACACATCTTTAGTTTCAGGTATGATGAAGGGTTTTGGCGTTCTGCTCCAGAAGCAGTTCAAATCCAACATGTTTCTATGGAAACGAAAACAAATAACATTTCAGATAGACAGACGGACAGGGCGACGACTATATCCCAGGGTATTTACATACCTGTGGGATAAAAATGACATTATTGCTATTCATATTGTAACCTCATTTAAGTTAATCACCTTGTTTCCTCATGCAATTCTTTCTATGATAAAGTCCAAAAAATATATATGCATATGCTATGCATAATAGATTCATTTATACTTAACCACACTATTAGTGTTATGAAGGGAAGCTCATACTATTCGAATCAAACACATTCTATGTGAGTGTTGGGATACTGCACACATCAGGGAAACTTGTTATCCTTCTATTTCTATATATCAGTCAAGTTTTTACTCATTTCGGTGAGCATCGTGTTTTAGATTTTTATAAAGGCTATACACCTTAATGACAAATTGTAAATTTTAACTTTTCATTATCAACTTTTATTCAATTTGTGATAATATGCTGATGTTTTTACGGCCTTCGTGTCTTGTTCTGTTTTTCTTTTGCAATTTTCTTTTTAAATTAGGCAAATATATTAAATATCACGCCGCTAATGCCTGCAATACTGCTGAAACGGCGTTAAACAATAACTCACTGATTCACTCATAATATTCGAGTTTTGAATCCTTTTGAAACATGTTAATGCAAAGTCAAAGTATGGAAACTTTTCCGAATTCGTCTTCTGGGCTTCAACATGTTACCTGGCAGTAGTTTTCGATATCAAACTCTTTTTGAAAAGTTTGTTCTTAACAATTATTACCTCTTATATCATTTGTATCTATTAACGGGTTTGTTCCGATAGCAAGATGACAGCTCGATGCTCGGCAATCATTAATTAGAAATGTGTCATAATATTGTTTCGAATACTTGGATGAATGCCGAAAAAAAGCAATATTTGATTTTTCTGTCTATTTGGTTGGCCGCAACAGAATACAGTGTCAAAAACATTGCAAACAGTGAATAACATTGTAAATGACGTTACTCAGTGCTGGCTCACGCAAATGTAATATATACACTAAAGATTACTGGATGTTAATTTCAATGCAATAAGATTTTAGTTTCAAATCAGACAATCCAATTTCAATTTCTAATCATTCGATCAAATTTTAATATCAGTTAATTCAATTAAATTTCACTTTAAAATTATTTGATCAAATTTGGATTTCGAGTCATTCAAAATATTTTTTTAATGAGAAATATGACCTCCGTCGGTTATGAGTCCTGATTTACGAATCTTGATTTTTGTAATTAAACTTTTGAACTGAAAGATGTTTGTTTACATTGTTAACTATTTATTTTCAAGTGGTATAATCACTGTATATTATCATACAACAGCAATGTGATGAAACTTTTTATTTACATCAACAAAGGAAAGGCTTGTGGTTTGCATCCTACTCTATCATCAGCCGCTACAGTACCTCGATAATCTGATTTCCTGAGCCTTATAACTGTCACTTTGGATTAAATAACCAACCAGTTAAAGAACTTCCATTCGCGCAAAATAGCTTGAGTCAATGCCGGATTTGTGGATACATGGTTTTAGCGGCAGTCCGCTACAGTCGTAATGTCTATTGCAACTCATAAACATCGCACAGTTTCACAGTCACATTTGTGAATCTTCAATCTCGCATGCAGGACACATATATAACGTTCCATGAAAGTTCAATGATGTATTCCTTATTAGTAGTTTCATTTGGTGATGACAATGCGGAAGTTGTCGCAACATTTTTCACATGTGTATACATACAAAGGAGGGTAACACTCGTGAACAGCATGATTCCCCACCATCAACATCGTAACATGTGCTTTCATCCATCCATTTTTATCGCAAGGGCAGGGAGATAACTTTACGTTAATAACGTCATCTTTCATACAGCTAATTAATATTTCTAGCTGATACATGACCACCGCTACATGATAAATTAATGACATTAAGGTGTATGACAAATTACCTGTTATACCATTTAGCAATAAGGGAATAAGGACATTAGTAGGTAGCGGGTACAACTACACTGAATGGAGCAGGATGGTGATTTGAAGACCTGATGATTGTATGAGTTCATCATATTGAGCAATAGACTCGTATCAATGGTGTATAAACAATATTACCGAGTTGTGAAACCACATAAATGTATTTATTACCCATATGGTTGAAAATAACCGAGTTAATATTATTGATATGAGCACATGTGCACATATCACGTTTGCCTAGCAACCATTGTTTCACCGCGACCTCCCGTGTTTTGTCGTCTGTGACGTCATAAAACGATTGTTCGTGACGTCACTGTAGCTTGCCGTCGCAAGAGAAGTGGACCGTTTCCTGGTTATTTTTACGCGAATCAAATGGAATAAAATGGGTAATAAAGAAATTATTACACTCGAAAGTGTGTCATATGACTTTTACGAAACTCGTGCAAATTTATGTATAACCCTCGCTCTCGCTCGGGCAATACAAAAATTCATACTCGTTTCGTAAAAGTCATATGACACACTTCCTCGGGTAATAATCTCTATTTCTTATTTCATTGAACATCAACTATATTTCAAGAGTATTTTGACGTGAAAACATTTACCATTGTGCCATGCTGACGTCACAATCATGATAATCTTATTCCACAAGTCGAAAATCCTATATAACACATATTATCATGGCATTGTCATTATATCACGACACACATATATTAATCATATATGTTACAGACATATTTGTCAAAGCTACCTGATCGATTCAAACATCAATACATTATGTTCCTAAATGAATATGAAATTAAAGAAAATAAATGTAAATCCCTCACAGGAATAGCTGAACACTTTGGCAGTCGGATAAATAATTACATCGAATTAATTAAATAAAACTACTTTAATGTATTGCTTGAATATCTGAAAAAATATATCATTGTTCAATAATAAAATTCGATAACAAAATTCTAAATGTTTACATTGAAAGTGTATTCCATTCCAAAATCTAGCTCTGGTGTTACAACCAATGTCTCGTCTCCAGGATCAATATACACTATTCCTAATCGCCTGACATGTCTGATGGATAACCCCACAGCAAGATGCAAAAACACTGACAATTTTACATCCTTTTCCTCTTAGAGGTGTGTGGTAACAGCTTTAAGTATTGAGTACAGCCACTAACCATCGCGCCTGATTCATGACTGTCAATGGCAGCGTGGAAGGAATGATAAGTCTCCATTAGAGTCAGTCTCAATGAATCAGGTCCTCATTTCACTGTCCAAAAGAACCTATGGGTTTATTTTACATCGGGCAAGTTGTCGCAGTAGTGTTACAATGAATGATAGTAGAACATATAGTTTGCAATTACCTGATTATGTAAAAACGGCATTAATTCAGTCTGGACGTTTCAGACACTCAAACTTTACAAATAAACGGGGGACAGATATTTAAAATTCTGTTGATAAAAACGACTTATATAACATCACAAATGAAAATTTTGTTGATCCACATGCACGGATTATACTTTGTTGCACTCGAGTCAAATATCATCAACTGAACATAATAATAAACCTTGTCAATAGGTGTGAGACTTTCTGTATCCCATTAGTATAAACATATTTATTTACCGAGAAAAGGATTAGATTCAGGTTCTTCATTTTGGAATACACTTTCTTTTGTATGTTAAGGTGGTGTATATATTACAAATAGAGATGATTTATAATGAAGATTTAAATTTCACAGAATAATAAATTAGAGACAATGCTGCTTTTTTAATACTAGTGAAAATGGCATTCATGATTCGTTTAGGAATTATTGTGATTTGAACACCATAAATAATCACAAAATGAACGTTCAATGATTAAAATATTATTCATTTAACTGCGGTAAACCACGAAATTTATAATCAATAATGTTGCAATATATTAATGTGACGAAGGCATTATTTATTCCGTTGCAAAATATTATCACAGTGGTTAGCGATTTCCTCTTCGGATAAAGAGGCTCGGCGACTTTGTCTGCTGTAGATAACTGTTTCAAATGCAGTTATAAGTTTTAAGTGCAATACCACATTGATTTTCAACAAATTACCATAGTTCGCTAGTTCTAGTAGATACTCGTAAGTTTCACAGCAATGCATAATCACCATGGCGTTGTGTGCTTTCTCCCTACTATAATTCTAGCATCTGTGATATAAATGAAAAACTCTTGAAAGCAGCGTTAAACACCATTTCACCTCACCTTACATGTAAAAAAACAATGAACCAATAAAATTTTATTTTAACGTTATTTCTTTCTGACAGTAAGTAATTACTCAAAAGCATATTGAAGCACCAATACATACACTAAGAACTAATTGGTAGAGTACATCAGAATCAATAGTGCTATACTTGTTGAACTTCCGCCTCAAGTTATCAAAATCAAGTTATGGACAAATGAGTTGATTTTGGAGAAATCAGTCTGCTAATGACTGGATCCAGACCATATGTCGCCAGGATTATATCTGAATAACCTACAGACACCTGTCATCTTCCAATTTGATTTGAGCTTTGAATTTATCCACAAATCTTCAGTAATGTGCAATGATATGATTTCATGTCAAATATATCATGATGAAAGTATTTTTTAATTTTTCGATATTATTTTCACACCAGTACCAAAACCATGCGTATTAAGCTCCCTATCCTTTACAGCCGTAATGAGCTTGAGGAAGATCGAAGAACAAAGCAAGATTACCTGACCGCAACATCTTTATTGTTGGGGGACGGGATAGCACCGTGGTTAGCGCGTTCGGCTTCCGATCAAGAGGTCCAGGGTTTCGAATCCCACCAGGGGCACGGCAACTTGCAATAGAGAATTGTTCTACAAACAGTAAGGTTTTACATGTTAAATCCTAACTTTAATAATAACATGAATTATCTTGATACGACTATCTCATTATAAATTATGTTCATTTCCTGTCTTCGTGTAATCGGTCACAAAAAGAAAGTGTTTTTAGAAAATTTAGAAAATCTGTAAATATATTGCTTCACACTTGTATCACAGATCACAACAGATACATATACAACTACGATGTGGCCACTGATATTTCATTGGTATATTATCATTATTATTATACACATATAAACACATTAACATAGTCTCCCTCATTAGCATTTGAATCCCACCAGGGACACGGCAACTTTGTTTTCAGTAGAGAAATGTTGTACACGCTGTCAGGTTTGGGTTCAATGCTAGACTGAATGTCAGCGCCGTGCCATCCATGGTTCGCTTGTTCCAGCCGATGCTCGCAAGTTTCAGCGCAATGCATAGCCACATGGCTTTCTCCCTGCGATAATACTAGCAGCCGTAAAATACTCTTGAAAGCGGCGTTAAACCCAAATCACCTCACTTCACTCTATGTGTAACTTAATCTTGTCGTCAATTTGCTCTGCTAAAATTGTCGTTAAGATTGAACCTTAATTTCAATGAACTTCGATGAGACTTTCGATTCTCACAGGATTCACGGCAATGCAAGCAACCGTGGTATTGTGGGCCTTCTCCATACAAGAATACTAAGTTAATAATAATTTAAATACTCTTGAAAGCGGCGTTAATCCAACCTCACCGCACCTGAATAAGCACAGCCATCAATAGGAAAAACTTGATTGTCCGCAATTAATGACGTGTTGGATACTTCGGAGGCTTCAGTGGACGCTTGTAATCTTCATTGGTGAAATTCGTTTTTGTAATTCGTCTGTTTTTGAATTACTAAAGATTGAACTGGGTATGTGCTTTATTGAAACTCATCAGAAACTGAGACATTGCAGTGAGTACTGTTACTAACCACAGACATTTATTTTGCGCTAGATTATAAATAAAATAATTCTGTTTCTTCAACGTTTTCCAAAGGTTATGAATTTGCACCCAATTTTATTTTGTATCAAGATTGTTTCGTGTTATATGTTTTTGTCATATTTATGACAGCATATTCTTTACCAAATGCGTTGACACCATGGATATGTTGCTATGATGAGAAACATGCATTAAGCGAAGGTTATGATTACTTTTAACATCCACAAACTCATAACTTCATTATGTATACAAGGTGGTGTTAATAACAAATTACATTTATTTCATTGAAATATAATTCTAGTATTTGAAAAGTACTTTGTGTTTTTTAAATCGGAAAACGATAATATTGTGTCACCTGAAAAACCGCTGTATTGAGCAAGAAATATCTTTAACATTTACGTGTAGCAATCAGCAAGTTGTTACTTTTCCTTATCTATTAAATATATTCACAGTTTGTAATCACTTATCTATCAATGATTGAAATGAAATTAAGATGTGTACACCTTAAAGGACAACTATATGATCATTTATAGTATTATTAACGATTAACTCGAAAAGGAAGAGCATTGTACTTGACAAACGCTTTATTTGTATCTTACTTCGGCTATCCTATACTTAATTTTGCCTTCCAATGTCTGGCGTCATGGAAATGATTTAGTACCAACCAACTATCCCAACAAGTAATTATGTTTCTGAATCAATGAAACTAAACGCCTTGAACAGAGAAACAAGTTCCCAGTCAACCCAATCAAATTATGGCAAAATGGGATAATTAGGCACATTAAGTCTCTCAGTGACTCTGTGTTAGACGATTTGTCTCCGAAATGGCTGAATTATTTCTTTGACGTTATCTTTAACGGCTTTAGTTATATTGAACAGCTGTTTTCAGGAAGTGAATGCACTTTGAGCCCACTTATGAGGCCGAATATATACATTTATGAATGTGATAGAATATATTTATGGTCCGCTATGGATTACTTTACATAAATATTGGAATTAGTTCTAAACTGTGTTTGTATTGGGTTGGTCTAATAGGTTCCTGATGCATTCTAAATCTGGTACATTGTTGATGAGTATCACATAGAGATAATTCTACCATGACATTTTAAATTCCTTGTTTTTGATTGGTTTATTTTATCAAACGGAGGTTCGAAAACGATTTACTGCGTTTGAATACATTATGTGGTAACATTTTGGGCCAAACTATATGAATAAAGCTAAACATACGTATTCCTGTTATCTTCCCTTTGCGGTTTCCATCAGGTTTTCCTTCTACGTATTTTAATCTGTGTGTCTGTTTGAGAAATACTTTTACTTTAAGATATTACCTTTCTTATAAAGTCATACATAAATAGCCGATTTGACGAAAATAACATATAACATGTTGGTGAAAGGTATTCTAAATATCACCTTATTACATGCATGCAGGAATTAACCATCTTATTCTTAACATACATAACATAGTACCAGTAATAAAAGTCTATGGATCATTAAATACTTGAGAATCAATAAAACTATACCCGTTGAACTATGATACAGACTCCCAATTATTCAAATTACAATAACGTACAACGGAATAATTAAGAAGCAGTTTTATTTTCATATCTAGGTCTGGGCAATATGTCGCCGAAATGATGACCGAAAATAGTATTTAGTTGTACCCTTAAGTAATTATAAACCAGAATCACTCCGCAACAGCCCCCAGGAATGTGGTTAATCAAATCTGGGTTAATGATCTCGTTGCTAGTTAAGTCTCTTTTAGACATCGTGTTATAGTATGTTTCTTTCACTTAACACTATTAAAGAATTAAGTGAGGTTTAATTTGTAATTTGAAATGATACGTCATACAGGCATAATACTTGTTCATTTCCTGCAAATAACATTCGAGTTTGGGATTGGAATTGACAGAGGTATATTGATATGACGCATACTCGATAAACCAAAACACATAATTGATATAAAAGAATCAATTAAGTATACTATTGCTTTAAAACCGTGCTCATCTGTGTGTTTTACTCTTCATAGCAGAACATTCTTTTAAATATATTTCAACGATTATTGGAAACCTCGAAAACTACAACTAAATCTATCGCTATTATACCTCTAGCTTTTAAAAAATCTATCCCTAAAGGACTCATAACATTGGTTGGTCAGGTGAATCCAGTTGTTAGATATGTAGCCGTATCACAAATCCTTCTAAACTTCTCTACAAAGTATTTATCTAAAACGCAGTCTTAAATTCTGAATTTTTTAAAGAAAAGGAACAACATTGTACATAGCAAGCACAAATACGTTCACATGAGCTGAAATGTTAGCTTTAATATGGCACAATGAATGTTATCCAAATGTAAAAAGGTGCGGGATAGCGCATTGTTTTACGCATGCAACAATGAATTTCAGCCTAGCACCACCCATTGCTCGCTAGATCCAGTCGATGCTCGCAGGTTTCACCGCAATGCATTGACATATTGCGTTGAGGGCTTTCTCCCTGCAATAATACTAGCAGCCGCGATATAAGTAAAATACTATAAACCCTAACTCATCTCACCTCACATCAAATCTAAAAGATGAAAGTATTTTCAGTTCAAAATGTTTGAGGTGTAAATCAAATTGACCTTTACTATCACCAAAGCTTACTCGTGATAAGGATTAACTTTTGTATTGACTAATATCGTTACTCTGATCCCAGTCAATGAACAGAACATGTACCATGTCATGGACTGTCATTGAATCATCATCATTTGCAGTAATGACTAAATTCTTCAATGATGATTTTCCGACACCACATTAACAGCAGTACTGTCACATTTTCCCGATGGCAAATGAAGACAAATAAACCCCTCGGTCCATATTGTCGGTGAAATGAGGACCTGATTCACTGAGACTGATTCTAATGGAGACTTATCATTCCCTCCACGCTGTCATTGACAGTCATGAATCAGACGTGATGGTTAGTTGCTGTACTCAATACTTAAAGCTGTTGCCACACACCTCTAAGAGGGAAATGATGTAATTTTCTCATTATTTTTTCGTCTAGCTGTGTGGTTATCAAAGGGATTGTAGATTGGATGTGTCAGAGAATTTTCACTTGAATGTATTGATCAAGGGCAACACCTCACATCAAATAGCTATCAAATCAAGAGCTATATATACCTTCTCAAAATACGTATCTCTCTTGTTTCATTTTATTTCCAAAAATTAATTTAGCTAACCTTTATTTCAGGAATGGAATACTATACATGTATCGTTACCTTTACCAAACAAATATCGTTTTGGTTGTGATGACATATGCTCAATTTGAGTACCTTGATTTATTTGTATTGTGTCAGATTAATTTCAGTACGTTTTGCTTCATAAAGTTTTAACCCCGCCATTTAACAAATGAAATAACATTACTTTATGAAAACGTATTATACATTGAATGATACATTATGCTTCCGATAGAACTCAATTATTTTGAAAATCTAATTGGCATATATGCTTTATACATTTATAATGCAATGAACAAGTAATATGACAACACAATTTTGGCATTCAATAAGGATCTTAATTAAACTTTTTAAGAACTGACAATAGAAATTGAATTGTATATCGCTTACATGTTGCATCAGATGGTTAGTGACATTTTAACTGTACATGTCCTTAGAATCTGACGTTCAAATTCCTTAAGATTGTACGAGGGTTGCTGTCATTTGACACAGATGAACGTTGTTTAATCAGATCATCATCATGGTTTTCCCTTTGATACCTTGATTGACTAAAATTTATACATGGCATCTCACTACTAACTGTTACCAGATACCTTTTATGATATAACTTTCAACAAGAAGTCAATGTAATTCTATATATTTATTTAAGAATTGTTGCAATTCCACTTGGAGGAATAGAACTTTGCAAACTGTGTTACAGCTGCTACCTTGTCATGCACTATAGCCATGAAGTAACAATATTAAATCATAAAAAATAGATTGTAAGATCAACGCCACAAATCATTAGCAAACCTTACTTTGACGTGGTCCAATTTAATATACAACTTGACTTCGGACAAAATGTCATGCTTTCGAAACATTTGTTCCTTCTTAAGAACAAATGTACGGTAAAATCTTTACACATGTAATGACATATGATATTTATTCATTGGATTGTGGTGAAAGTAAACGCAGATGAGGCAGAAAGTCTGAATGATGTTTACACTCGAGGTTTTAAAGTGTTTCACAGCCCATTAGGGGAAATTTATTACTCAAGTAACGATTTAAACTATCTGTAGTTAGGAATTGTTATTTTAAATCTAAAAATAAGATATACCATCACCAGCAAAACTAGCGAGGACGATATTTTGTAAGTTCAACGCCACGCATCATCAGCAAAACATACTTAACTTGAACGTGGTCCTATTTGTATAACGTTGATTTAGAAGGTTAGACCGTCATGATTTCGAACACTTTATTCTGTTTGTTTATTTATTTAAATGTACGGTTAAACTTACACCAGTAAAACATTGTTCGCAGTTTGCAATTATTCACTGGATTTTGAAGAAAAGTAAAATCAGTTGAGTCAGAAAGTCTAAAGGGTGATATCTCTTGAGGTTTTGAAGTGCTTTACAGTTCATAAGGAGAAGATTTGTGACCAAGCCATGGAATTTTAATCATTTTAAGTTTGTAATTTTGATTATAAATCTACAAATGGAATATTATAAATAAAGATAGAAAAGAAAAAGGGCACGCTTGGTTTAACTTCAGATTTGTTATGATACCTTGTGAAGTTTGAACGCTGTGTAATGTGAACCTAGAAACTCGATATTGTAATTAAACCGTTGGTAACAGGTCAAAACACCTACGCACTATATTACACAGAGTAAAGGAGCAAGGGCAGCCATATTGCTGATCTAAGGGTCCGTTCAACATTAGGTCAAAAATACGCTAAGAATTGGTGACATTCACATATGAATGCACGTACCTATCCAATATACTTTTCTGCGCAAAACCTGATTTTCACCATACATGTATCTCACTCCTAGGATAATTTTAATGGCTCTTCAAACTCGAAAAACGACCAATGAAAACTTCTCCCGTGAACGTGAACCTTACTCCCCCGTAATACTCCCCCGTTATAAACATGATAAAGGTGAAGTATCTGTTGCCTGGGCGCTTACTTTTTCTGCCCTACCATTAGTTATGACTGTTCATTATATGTGTTAATCATTGGATAACTAATTGTCACAAATTTGAGAGACTTACTTTCAATCCGTTCTTTCCTCACAATCACAATAACTGGTTTTTCATCATTTAATCTGAATACATAATTAAACATTGTTAAAAGGTTGCAATATATAAATAGGTACATATTATTGAACTTTCTGTGAAGCATCAATCGCATGATTTGATTTTACACCCTAAGGATTAAATTTATGGTTGTCAGAATGACTCAACATAATGACTGCCTTCACTTTAATGGGATTTCAACAACATTATAGTTCGAAATCTGTAAGTAAGGCCCCATCAAAGTTACTTTTATTATATTAGTTTGTATTACATTTATTTGATATGTTTTTTAAAATATATATTTACTGTTTTATTTCGTTTATTGAAATATAAACAAATGGGATTAAACTTGCTGTTTACAGCATGTTGGTAAATTAAAGTGTCAATCTCAGCATTGTATATCCACGTTCATTACTTCTGATCTTTTTTCTCTGTTCAATATTGTCCTGTCGAGGAGAGTTACCAAGTACCAACAAACACTTGACCAAGAAGCAATCAATATATATTACAGAATCAACGAGTAGGATGATAGAATTATCTGATGATTAAGCATATTAAGTCCTTAGATAAGAACTTGTGGTTAATGAGTATCAGATATAATGCCTGGTTTAATACTGTGTATGTTTACATCAATTGGAACATCGTATATAATAATTGATATCATTTAGTTCCGTTCTTGGATGTGCATTTGTTGCTGTCGTTTGTCAATATCATTATGTCACTTAACATTAGTTTGTATCTTATTTCCATTTGGGAGGAGGAACCATGCGCTAACACGGACTGGAACATATGTGAAGTAGTCAATACATGTTGGACAATCATGGAGCGGATATAGATTGTAGATGATTGTACATGTGATGCCTGACTTAGTAAAATCTGCACCAACTTTCGACTTGATGTCATATATTTCTGAAATTAACAGTTATTTGTAAATAAAAAAGATGTCATAGTAAGGCTTCAATTGCTCTTTGGACCATTAGGCCTTGACTATTGAATACAATTATTAGTTGTCGTCTATCTATGTAAATATTCCGAAATGTCGTGTTCCTTGTTTCCATTTAAAGTTATGTTTGTTTGACCTTTTCTTCTAATGTTAAGTTTGTTGATAAGTGGTAGTAAACCATTACACTCTGACACACTATTGAAGCAATCAATACACATCAGATAATCAGGGAGTGAAATGATAGACTTATGTGATTATTAACCATATTAGGTCCTCAGAGAAGATCATGTAGCTGTATTTCATGGAAATATTGTGTGATTAATATGACTCTCTCCTGTAGTGAGTTACACTATATCAAACGTCTACTTTAGTCAGTGTTTATTTGTCATATGACCTTATGATATTTTCTCCATCTTAATGCAAATGTAACAGTTTAATAGAATTAAATAATATTTATTATAATAACTTGGTTGATCTCAAACTATATATTATTTTACCTAGTCTACCTAGTACCTCTTGTTCATCAAGTGTATGCTTGATATTTGTATATGACAAGAAATTCTTGACACTCTACCTATCTATTGTTTATAAAAGCAGCTGACATGTTGACTTTGTATACATATTTTCTTTATGTAACCCTTGGAACCAATAGAAAACAAACAAAAGAAACAAACTTTAACCCTAAAAATATATATATTTATTATAATTGAGCAATACGGGAATACAATATTATTAAAATCCCCATGAATCTTGTGATATGATTAGTCACTGTACTCAATATATAAGCCTGTAGCAACATCCATTACCCTTCACCTTCAATAAATTCAGCCAATCATATATATCTGAGATACATTGATATGCATTGGATGTGTTTTGGCGTGTGTCAACTCAAGTCAAGAAGTAGGTCTGTAGCCATACATATGAATTTAATGAAGTAAATGTTTCACAAATGTTTGTCAAGCCGCAGGCTGTATTAATGGATGGGTTACTAAATGTGAGTGTTTATTATGGGATGGTGACTTCAATACAGACATGAAACGTTGGGTCTTGCAACTAGAATAATAACTGCACAGTAACATTATATGATTTATGTGATGACCAGAATACTTCAAGTTGTAATTTTAATGATAAATGACATCAAACCAAAATTCTTTCAATCCGAAAATATTTCAGAAACAGCAACCTGTATGCTGATGGAATGTTTCATTGCTTTTGAAAGTTTCTCTCTTCTTGAACTATATTCTAGTTGTTCACAACAACATTTTTAAAAGAACTTACATCTAATTCATGTCTATTAAATCCAAATTCCTCAGCCATTGACGAAATAACAACGAAATGACATATTTATGTACGTTGATGCGTATATATACATACATGTACATATGATCATTTTAAAATGTCATAGAAGGCCACATCAAGATCAACAGGGGTAATCTGGAGGCAATCTGAAGGAACGACCCACCAGCTGCTTAAGCTGATCAATGATCAAGTGTTGATGTTCAATCTCGAATGAGGAAGTCAGTGTTGGTTTTATTCTGGATTCACAGTTCTATTTATTCATGGAAACTTCCACTGAAGTCACATTAAGACACACTAAGAAAGGACACTTACAATCCTTTTCGCATTGTGTATATTTTTCCATACCAATAGTTTGGGACATAATATACATTGTATGACTCATGAACGAAAGCAAGAACCTTGTATTTTGCAAGGTCCAAACTTGAAGCTAACATTCCGTAAGTCTTTAATAAGATTTAGATAAGATATCCATAATTTCAAGTTTGAACTAACGCACATAACACCATAAGCTGATTTCGGTGATGTACATCATTTGCAAGATCATCCTGCAAAAATGCATTGAAAATGGGAGTTGTTGTCTGCTTGCTCGGCACTCAGCATTATAAGGATAAAACATACAAATGTATCTTTACCATGCACGGGACTGTCAATGGACTGACACAATGAGAATGTCCGAATCGTATGTTTTATTATTTAATACATGTCAGCAAGGTACAATGACACTAATGGTACATGTGTTCACTTCAACATCCTTTGAAATATATTTGATGTTCAGTGAATTGAAAATCATATTTGTTGGGTCGATTTCAAGTATGAAGGCTCGGTGTTATTATTCAATATTGCTCAATATGTTCAATTCATATACTACTCTTGTTACCTCTTTGAAGATGCATGTTAACTTAATCAGGCTCATGTTATATAATATGGTAATATACATTGATAATTTCATTTGAAGAAAAATTACAAACTCACAAACTCATTTCAAGATTGAAGTGAATTTATTTAAGCATTATTATTTGTTATTCAACAATATTGTTCTCATTGACATCACGGGAGATTTAAATTTTCCATAGCTTTATCAGTGAGATATCGTTTGAGGAAATGCGCAGCAAGTATTTCGACCTGAGATATATAGATAACATAAAAATAGAGCCATGGGCTCTGTAGCTCATCAGGCTTTATATACATTAACTAATTCAAAATGTGAACTTCTAGATGAGAGGTACAAAACATAGGAAGCACTTTATAATGGAGAAGATGAAATAGGTCTAACGGTCCTTACCTCTCTGATCTATCTTTGAGGCCAGAGATAAAATCCCCTACAAATAAAGTCACACTTGAAGATTTAATTCATTACTGTTGTTTCCTTTAAATTACCTCCCTTTAAAGAGCACATAAAATCTCAAAATCTACAATTTAGAATCCCCATCTGCCAAGGAGTCTGCATACAACTTTTCAGCTCTCTAGACCTTTTGGAACTGGAGAAGAAGATGAAAATTGTTTTTTAAGGTTGTGACCCCTGTGACCCCAATTATGGTCACTGGGTCACCAATTCATGCAAACCTACAATTTAAAATCCCCATTAGCCAAGGAGTCTACACACAACGTTGAGCTCTCTAGATCTTTTGGAACTGGAGAAGAAGATGAAAATAGGTTTTTAAGGATGTGACCCCTGTGATCCCATTTGGGGTCACGAGCTCACGAAATCTACAATTTAGAATCCCAATTGGCCAAGGAGTCTGCATACAACTTTTCAGCTCTCTAGACCTTTTGGAACTTGAGAAGAAGATGAAAATAGTTTTTTAAGGATGTGACCCCTGTGACCCCATCTGGGGTCACGGGGTCACGAAATCTACAATCTAGAATCCCCATTGGCCAAGGATTCTGCACACAACTTTTCAGCTCCCTAGACCAAGTGGTTCTGGAGAAGAAGATGAAAATGCGAAAAGTTTACAGACGGACGGACGGATGGACGGATGGACGGATGGACGGACGGACGCCGGACACCATGCCATGCCATAAGCCCATCGGGCCTTTCAGGCCAGATGAGCTAACAACTTATAACAAAGATGACTCGAAAGTCGTCCTACGCATTAGGCCATTTTTCTAAATTGAAAATCATTTTGAATGATTTGAAATTGAAATTTATTTGAAAGATTTGAAATTGAAATTGGATTGCATGATTTGAAATTGAAATTGGATTGAATTGAAATAAGCATACAGCATGCTCGAATGCATTGTTTTGCATGAGCATTGGTCGATTCAAAACATAAGTGTCAAGAAATCTGTCAAGTTTTACAAATTAATCCACTTTTCTTTGGACTAAGTTATGATTGAAGAATAAACATGTTTAACTTTAGGCTATACTAACCCCCAGGCAAGATGTTTTAAGACATGTCATATTTTAAATGGAAAGTGATTTGATGACATGTAGGTCTTCATTTGAAAAGAGCAATATTCAATAGTTCATCATAAATGTTGATGAAGGTAAGGACGCGTGTCCCTACTTTGTCCCTTTTTCATTCATTTTTTTCCAGTTTTTTTTAAATTCAGTTTTTTTTACAAGGTCCTGTTTTATCTCACAAATTGGTGAGTTGTTCATATGAAAATAAAAATAGACAATCATAAAATGTTTAAATGACACAGACAACCTCTGTTAACCAAAGGACTTTTGTAATCTCTCTTTAAGGACTTGAATCCTGATTAATGTTTGAAGTATAGTTTAAGGACTAAATTCATTGATTGAATATTCCGTTTGAGATCAAATTATGTTTTTCACTTCAAAAAGTTTTATTGAGTCAAGATTCTTTCATCCTGATTGGTTAAGTTAACAATAGCAATACAATAAACACAAATACCCTCAAAACATTGAACTTAATTTTGCTTTCTAGGTTTGGGTGTGAATTTATTTGATAGAAGTTTGAATTAGACACTAAATGCAGAGTACTTATCAGTTTAGCATCGCAAACATTTCAGTTCAATATCTATCAAATGCAGAAGTTTAGTATTTCGTTTGAGTATTTGGAGAACCTTCCATATATCAAATTTCTTTCTTTGATCATCAATAGCAATTTCCTGATGACGTCCCCACAATGATAGTTTATGCTTGCTGAGAATAATGTTTGTTTGGTCAGTCAATAATGACCTTTGTCCTAACTGTTCATATGCAAATGTTCTCGTGGTATTTACATGCAATGTATGCTTTAAGCATTTTAGTTCATTAATGCTTGAATTGCTTGAAAAAACATAAATCAATAATTCAGATGATTTTTCTGATAAAATTGGTTATTGAAAGTTTGAAGAAATAAATTGAGCCTCATAAATAAACATATTTTCTCATAAAGCTTTGGAAGGTAATTAAGATCCATCACGATTGCAAAATCTTAAAACGTTGATTATTCATGCAAGTATGTGGTACTGAAGACAGGTATATGACAACACTTGATTTCCCTTTTTAAATGTTAATATGTATAATTGACACGAAATTCGGATAATAAGAGTATGATCCTGTTTTCCTGTATCCCCAACCATCCTCAGTGTAACTATTTCAATTGTTTCGAATATATTCAACTCTAATCTTTACCGAATTGATACTTTTGGTTATTTGTTTATTATATGCGTTAACATAAAAATAATGACTTTTTGATTTTTCAAAATTGACTAACCGAATAGTTTTAAAAATAAAAGCTTCATTACATCAGATATACTTTCACCTGTGGGTTATCTTTTATGGATCTATCAAAAGTTCTTTACACTAGAGAACTGTAAATTATCTTGAAAGCTACATCAAAGTTGCGGTATAAAGTTTAACCGACTCAAGTATCGTCTTTCATTTTCAGTGCTCCCTTTTGCTATATTTAAGATAGGTATTTATGATCCCCTTGAGAGTCTTTGTTGTTGAAGGACGCATTATTGTATTTGGATTGATGCTGTGGGGAGTTCTTTATACCTGAAGCATTAATGAGGCAATACAGCAGGACTTGTTGCTGTAAATGCTGAAAAACGTAATACAGTAAATAATATTGAAATTGCTGTTTTGCTTGTTTTGAACTGTTTGATTAAACTTTATCTATGTTGACAATAAAAAGCTGACAAGATTGAACCAGGGAAATTGTTTTAATTTCTTCTCCTCCAATTTGACACAAAGAATTTGCCCAATTGCCGGCTGCTATGGAGAAAGCCCCGACGTCATGTGGTTATGCATTGCGGTGAAACCTGCGAGCATCGGCTGGAACTAGCGAACCATAGGTGGTACTACCTTAGTGCGTGTAGAACAGTTCTCTACTGCAGCCAACGTTTCCAAGCCATCAAGAAGCTAGACGAGACATCGGTTGCTACACGATAGCTAAATGGTGTCATGTAAAACACGTTCAATGTAGACATAATTGTTTATATTTGTTGTGCAAATGATGAGGCTTAAAAAGGGTGAGAAAACTTGTTTACATCATAGAAGTTCTATTAACCATCGCAACAATGAGTAAATCTATTCAGATGTTGATTATAATATTGTCATATCAATATTGTATTATCTGTGTTTAATCGTTCATTTAGTATCAAGATTACCTTATTCGACTGATTGGAATAACATGATATTTTAAGCAATATAGAGTTGTACATTACATAGTCATCACCTAACATCCGAACCAGTTCCTTTTCTTAAATTACACATTTAAGACATCAACTACCAGTAATGGCATTTTGTAAATCATTGATCAATCTGTGATACCTCACACTTGATGATAAAGATCCATGTAATCACTGCCTGGGCGGTCAGTATTGACCCCTGTCCGAACTTGTCACCGGTCATTTGAACATGTCCCTACCAGAGTAATGATGCCGGCGATGATAATGATCTTTGGCTGGACCGTGTGTATGAGAGGAACATCTGACCATCAACAATTTGATTGCTCTGATGCTTTATAGCAGTGTTCTAGCACTGTTATTTCTCTTTCATTGATAACAGTTTTACTTTTAGAAATTTCTGATGAACCTCTCTTTAAATGATGTACCTAACATTTAAGAAACATTTTTTGCAACGTTTATAAACGTTCTTTAACAGACGTTGCTGCGAGTAAAGGATAGCAAATGTTGTAAATTATCATTATACTAGAAATACCAATAAAATACTTTCCGATATTAATTTCATTTGGCAAAGCTCTTGATAACTCCTTTTCAGATGAGAGTACATCCCATCATCAAACTGCTGTGTACTCATGAACATTTTGTTTACACCACCAATCAATAACTACTTTGTACTAGTATACTACTATAAGTACTATAGTGTTCCTGAAACTCTTTCTAATTAGATAAGATAGACCCCAAAAATATAGTTTGACCTTAAAAACCATCTTAAATGCTTCATCATCGTTCAAAAGAGTTTATACATTTTTATAATATAATCAGATAGAACGATGTAAGTGCTCAGTTGGATTTGATCTTGACCTCACAGTTGTATGGTTAATTCGATTCTCCATCTTCTGATCTGCAACATTGTTATATTTGGGATTCGAACCAAACCCTTAGAGTGCAACAATCGACAGTACTGACTGACCCAACATAATTATACACTCAAAAAGCGAGATTTCTGGTTCTGTGTCGCACTAAATGTCAGCCAACACAAAAGCTCTGGTTCAAATCAAATACAGAATCTGAAGATGATCATCGGACTGTTGAGTGCTGACTATTGGATTCACACTTCATAACTTCTTCCCTGACCCGGATATTGGAAATGCAAATGAATTAAATTCAGCTTTGAAAATCAAATGTGCTTTGGAAAAACAAAGGAATGCACCGAAAGTCGTTTTGTGTGATAGTCAGGAAGAAATACAAACTGGAATGGTTTCATGAAAATAATTATGTTAATTTTGATGGAAGGAAGATCATGAAAACTAATACAGTACTTTTATTGAAGTTTTAATACAAGAAATAAGTATCATTAATCATTCAAAATCATATGCTTTCAAGGACTAAATATTTCCACTTAATGCTATTTCTAATAGATAATTCTTTGTTGAACACACAGGCAGGTGTTCTTAAGTAAAACATCAGTTCAGTAACGACAACCCATTTTAATCTATAGAGACAGTAAAAGTTAAAAACGCATTAACTTCAATTTCGATATGAATCTGCAGAGTTACAGCTCGACAATGATTTCCCAAAAGCATAAATAAAGTTTCCCTACCATCATTAAACTTACATCAACGTTATACAAGATATTAAAAGATGCTATCAAGTGAGCGCTTCCGTTTTATTTCTCCCTTAAGATGATAATCTGTATGGCATTGTATTATACAGAGTGGTCGTTGATTAAGTTAGTCTCTTTGTCCGTAGATTAAATGCATTGAGTATAGTTGATGAATCTTATATCGGCCCCACAATAATATTATCGTTGTTATAGTAGGTGCTTAGCGAAGAACATCCATGCCTCTTGTCAAAGGATTTATTTTATATATTGGTTATGGTCAGTAGAGGTTTAATATGTGTCTTGTGAATTTCTGACTGATGATACAACATCATGCTTTATAGCTGTAAGTCACAGATATGTCCTTGTACAGGAAGTCAGTGCCGGTTTATCAAGATAGATGTTACAGATGTGTTTAACTGTATGCAAAGTATGTTGGATTCCACATCTGAAATATAAGTGAGCGTAGTTTTGTCCAGCTTAAACCATTTATTTATTGTTTTGAAAATTTAAAAATGATAGAATAAAGTTTTTACACGTACAAATGATACCGTCATACGTATATATCATTTCACTTAGTGCGCATGAACAGCTTATTCATCAACAAATCAACATGTACAATAATTATATGCATGAATATAGAAATATCGACCTTAGGTGACTGACACGAACAAGAGAATTAGTGAGCACAGCTCACTCATATATCCCGCTTTTAACATTGGTGAAAGAAGAAAAGTTTCAAAAAAGCAGATAGACATCAATGTTTAGTCTTCTGTATGAAGAAACCACAGAAGTACTATGAATGCAGAGTATTTGTGTTTTCATAGTAACTATGTCTTCATAGATACACTTGTAAGAGTGCTTTAAAAGTAAAAGTCAAAAATGGAGAAAAAAATTGCATAAAGTATGCAAATGAGGTTATGAAACATGCAAAAGACAGATGTACACATCATGGTGATTGTACATAACAAGTTTCGTAAAATTTGAACAACTAATTTCAGAGTTATGAGCGAAACAAAAAGTGTGAATAGCTAAGTCGAAAACCGGTAAAAAAATTGCATAAATTATGCAAATGAGGCCGGTTATGAAACATGCAAAAGGCAGATGATCATCTCATGGTGATTGTACATATCAAGTTTCGTAAAATTTGAACAACTGGTGTCAGAGTTATGAGCGGAACAAAAACAGTCGGGGCGGACGGATGGACGGACGTGCTGACCGCTATATACCCCCGACTACGTAGTAGCGGGGGTATAATTATATGAATGTCACTAAAGCATGTTATTCCATGAATTGCAAACGAGGTATAACTTTCATCCTATTGGGACATCATAGCTTTAACACAAAATGATTAAGATCACAAGGAACAATAACCCCAATCCGTAACTGCTTGATTGCACTGTTGACCTGTGCTTGTCACTCCGGTATAATTGATTAATCTTGACTTTTCCAATTTGATCACCCAATCATCAGCTACAGCAACCCATTATGCACACAAACAAGACTTCATTAATACAACACAAGCTGCACATGATGTTTCTATTCAATGAGTCAGATTATGTTTCAGAAGCCACATAAGATTTTATTGTTGACCTACTGGTCACATACGTTTTATTGGTCACTCTTGACCTCTCCAACTTGACCAACAAACCATGCATCAACAAGATGACCTCATGCAGTTTACGTCAGGGCGTCGGTCATGCAGAGGAGAAATTGAGTGTAGCAACATATTGTGTATATTCATATAATCTTTCAGTCACTTAGACGCACGTGCATGTGTGCATATCAAAAGTTCGCACCATTTAGAACTGTTTGTAGAAACGACTGATTACAGACACCTTTTGAGATTGTATGATTTGTTTTGATTTCGATGCGTTTCAACCGCCATCTTTCACTTGGCAGGTGATTTGACTTCTTTTAATTTTGTCTGGTTTATTGCCCCATATGAATTTAAAATATTTATGTGTAAATAGTTCGATTGCACTGTCTTTCGGATCTGGTAGTGATGAAAATAAGTGGTTATGTTTCGGGATATTAAGAGATTTTAACACCGAGATTCTCCCAATGGATACCGGTTACGAGAGGATCAGATGTGCATAAGCGTCTCACATTGCCCGAGTTTGTCTTTATAATTAAGGTCAACCTTTTTTCCAGATCAAGGTTGAATTTAACACCAAGAAGCTCAAAATCGCCCTGTTCCCAGTTTAATTTCCAATTGTGACATATTTTCATCCTGCTTCGCTTTTTGGAGCCAAACCAAATGAGTCTGGTCTTATCAACACTAACCTTTAAACCAGAAAATCAACAAGTGTAACATTGCTTGTGGGCTACGCTCTGATCCGTCGAACGTGCATGCCGTGTCATCAGCAAACTGATTTAAGAAGTATTCAACATTACCTACTTTGATTCCTTTAATATCGGTATCATTTCATATCATCATTGCCAGTACTTCGACGCAGAGAATGAAAAGATATGGGGACAGAGGGGCGCCTTGATGACAACCTCTCGATATGATAAACCTTTGTGATGCAAATCCATTTATCAGGACGCTTGACTTTTATGTTATTATACAAGACGTTAATCCATTTCTTAATGCAATCTCCAAAGTTATATAGAGTTAGAGTCTTTTCTCTTTATTTTTTTCATGGAATGGACATTTGGTTACTATTTTCACATTCAAGGATACTATCAGTGCTTTTTCAATGTGATTCTCGGGACTTACCATACTTGCATACTGCTTCTGACTGTTGTAGATACTGATCGTAGAATCAAAGTAAACAAGTTTACTTACAGTCAGTAGTAGTATGGCAAGTCCTGAAACTCACATTGAAAAAGCACTGATAGTATCCTTGAATTTGAACAATGTAACCAAATGTCCATTCCATGGAGAAAATAAAGAGCACAAATAAAAGCGGGGCTAACACAAAGAACGCTTGTTGGTCTATCCCCGACCACGTGCAGGATCATGTAGTCCTCATAACTAATTACATTATTCTTGTTTTGATCGTTGTTTTCAACTTTTTTGAATAGTTTTATATTTCCTAAAGTTATAACAGTATGTATTTTTTATATACAGATTAGCACATACAAGGAAATTCTAAAAATGTTTTGTCTAATCTCGAAGGATATACTATTATTGTCAATGCTTGAAGATATTGATCATCGGGTGTTTGGAAGTCAGTTTTTATTCAGACGTAGATCAAAATATTGTGAGGTTGAGTGTTTATATTCGCTGATTTACTGCCATTTTTGCCAATCAGAAGATGGAATTGATGGGTCCTTTATTTCAAGAACAACGTCAGTCCCGAGAACAAGTACTCTGGTCCAGAGATATTCAGTTTCTCGGATTTTGTTAGCTTCTCTACTCATGATAGCCCTGCGCTTTTTCATGAGACCTGAGAGGGCGATCTCGATACTAATTCTGGTACCCCTGCGAAGTTTTCTGGCCTGAAAGACAGCCTCTCTGTCGGGTATGTTGATACACGTAGCGATTATGCTGAGGGGAGCAGACGGGTTGTATGCACGCTGGTATTCAGAATTAGGCAAGCGATGAACTACCTTGAAGAATATGTAAAAAAAACCTTTGGCTACTGAAGTTGAGTTTATTGATAAACAAAATTTTCTGAGTGTTCTCTCTGTATTCTCTTCCGGTTCCTCGGCAATGCCGTAGAAAAATAGGTTCGTCCTTCGGCCATATATGTCTTTCAATACCACCTGTTGTTGTAGTGACGAAAAGGCTGACTTAGTAGCAACATGTTCTTCACGTAATTTACTGATTTCATCACTATGTGTAGAGACCACGTATTCAGTGGCGTTTACCTTTGTCTTTTGATTTCGGTTAGTTCTGATTTTATTGACTCTATCGATGTCTGGCGTTCAGATTTAATACTCACAATAATATCTGCTAACCTCTTTTCTGATGCTTGAACAATATTCTCCAAATTAAGTAAATATTTCTGCACAATGGTTTACAACGTTCAAATAATAGTTTAGTTGTCCTTTTGTGTCATAAAGTTTAAATATAATACTGGATTAGCTGGATAGCATATCCGTGGGATGAGATCTAGAGCAGCTCGCTCCATGTCCGTACCCGTCCCTAGCGCAACCGAAAATATAAATGTTAAAAGACATATTAAATGAAACATGAATGAATCCTTAGACTACCAGGACAGCTCGCATATTGTATATTTATTATTTGCAAAACTTTAAAGTGTAACAATTTCCATTTTGTATTCAGGAAGGTGCAATAAGTAACCTTATCATTTGTGATATTGTGCACAGATTTATTAAACATTTTATGATATTATATTTATATCATATGTCATTTCTCTGAATGTAAAACGTATAATTACACTCGGTATGATAGTACTGTTTTACTCAAAGACAAAATGGATCATATATAAAAGATATCAACATATAACTTTATAATATCACCGAATATAGTACTATACGGTTGATGTATTTGCGATTTGGTAAGGGCAAGTGTCCGTTCATTTGTTGTTGAAGTTATCATGTGTGTGTATAGCTTCATATTATGGTCGAACCGGTACATGTGATTTAAAATTATATATGGCTGACCTGGTAAATTGCGTTTACAAATCTAGATGGCGAATTGGTTATTTTATTTACAGGGTATACTCTTTTAGAAAGTATTTCGGCATAACCAGTTGTTTTTAAAAATTGACTTGAACAGAAAACATCAGTAACATTCATTCTCTTTCCACAGGTCGAACAATTCATGTTGATTGCATTTCTTTTCAAGAATGATGATGTGATTTCAAAAATAAATGATGGGACGATTGCTGCAAATGATTGTATATTGTATATATATTACAAAATTGTGAAATAGAAATCAACATCAAACATTCTTTCTAGGAAATCTAAAACTGAATGACATCCGTGTGACAGCAGTTCCTTTCACTGAATATTCTTAGAAATGATTAGAAAACTTTCATATTATTTCATTTCCATCATGGTCCACAACATACAGGGCAACTTTTACATTGTGTTGCTGACGATATAGCGTTAACAATGCGAAGAGACGCTAATCATGGCATTATATGCAAATATATTCTTACTTTCTGTCTCATTTCTTACTAGCCCAATGTCGTTTCTATCATATAAGGTCAACTCAAGTAAGTTGCATTGGTGTCGATTTGATTTAAAATTATTAAAAATAAACACAGATGTTTATATTATATGTTCTTAAATGTTGGGAAAAAGTACAACTCATTTGAAATCAAAATATCGAATTAATAATTCATTAAGCAGAAATGATTCTGTATAAATAGGATAAAGCTGGTTTTGTGATACATCATCAAACTAAAACAATAACTGCTGTTACCCATCCATCAAAGTGTAGTAATCCATATCACCTTAAGCTTAGTTATGGGTGAATTGGTGAACCATGTTTGTAATGGATGCCGGTGTTTCACAGGCCATGGTCATTACACGCACTCCCTGTAATACGCATCGCTGGAAAAAGATTGCTACTTTGATACTTGTAATGGGCAGTACAACGGGGAAATTGAGGAAAATGGGAAATTTAGTTTTGGGTAAGCACATGTTGTGCCCTCAAGCAAAGTTAATTTCATCATTTATAGTTTCAAAAATGCAATTACGTGTAAACATGCTAACATGACTGTATGCGAATATCACATTCGCTGACATATGTATTGATATTCAAACATTGTAAAACAAAATAGTTGATGATAATGCAAGAATGCATGTCTTTGAACCATTAATTAAGTTCAAATATCATACAGGGAGCAGTTTAATTTATTGGATCTTCTATTATTTAAAACTTTATTCATTACTCTTTCCGAATATCACATCAGATAAATAATTATGATTATTTCAAGTGGTGATAATTACTTTTTATTTGGGTTACTTTTTATTTGGGAAGGGTCTATTGGTTTGAGCTATGGATATGGCTGTAACTGGCTCCGGATTGTAATTTAGTATCCTACGGATTATTATAACGCCTAATAACACATATATTGTTCATATGGCTTGACATTATACTAATTTGACACGACACGCCTCGACAGCTGAAATTATCCTTGGTTTGATATCCATTGGTATGTTGCCCGTATCAGCGTTCAGGCCATTTATACTCGGCACAGCAAAGTTTGTCCTTGAAGAATATGGATAAAAAGTTATCTAATCATATTTGACTGGAACAACTTGTCCTGAATCTTTATAGCCAGGCATGAATCGAAGGAACCGACCATGAAATAACCGATAATCTATTTTCCCTTCACTTGCTTACTGTATCAAATATTTCTTGCAGTAATTTCAGAACACACATCATCATTTGGGATAATTCTTAAGTTATTAAAAATGTATTTAATCTTACCATTACTTTCACATATTTTTTTATTCGCACCTTAAGTTCACCAAAAGGGTGAACAGTATATATGATAATAGCATCGAAGGTTTCTTATTTTTTGTCACACCTGTGGCAGCGATAAATCATGCTGCTGTAAAAAAGAATGATTTGATTTGTATAAACTATTTGAAATAGGCAAAATCAGCATACCAATATCTCCAAGCTACTCATAACAATGCGTAACAAAAACATGTTTTCTCAACGATAATCCGGAATAACGTCATGTAGCAATTCGTTGTATTAAATGTGCAACCCTCTCTCAAAAAACATACATTTACGAATTTATCATTGCCAATTTTTTCAAAAATGTTTGACAAATCATTTAAAACAATGATTTGAAGAACACTGAAGTTATTTTGATAAAACTATTATTGTCGCTTTATGATGTCGAGAATAACATTATTAGGCAGTATTTTTTAAGTTTACAGAGTTTAGCATGCACAATGAGATATTTACTGCATGAGAAATGATTACTTTTACAGACTGATTATCCGAGAATCTAAAAGTAGTCTGTTGTAATGTAATATGTAAATGCGTACAACTATCAAGACCAACATGTACAATGCCCATTGCTGAACGGTTCCCAATACAATCCGTTGTACTGCCCATTACAATCCGGAATCCCAGTAGCAATCATGTTCCCAACTGTGCGTATTACAGGGTGTGACACGGATAGTTGCATTGCAAATTCAACAAAATCTTATTTGTTATAATCTTGTAATAGTGTATATTTCCCTATTAATTATGACATTGCCTGTAATTGCGTGTAATAATGTGCATCAGAATTGTAATAGTCATCTAAAAAAACATATGATTTGAAGATTTGAAACATTGTAAACATTATCAATATCTGAATATCTGGGGGTTACTTGATTTCTCGAATGAATGAATATGAATTTCAAGAAATACTTATAAAAAGCAACATGCCACTACGCATGGCCTTTGCTAACCATCCTGAACATGACAGCTCAATATAGCCGAAAGTGAATTTCCCCCGCAAAGCATAACTTGTGTCAGTCAATGGCTGATTTGAGCCTTGCTAAATTTTGCCAACTTTTATGTGCCGGTTTATCAGCGTGCTGTACTTAAACTTGAATATCAGACTGGTGGCAAATACCAACATGTCGAACTTGATGTAGCAGTCAGTTTCGATAATTCTGCGAATTAAACGTTATCTGAAGAAGAGGAAGTACCTGGAGATGGCTTATAATCTTCTATGTCAGTCAATCATCAATTTTGACAAACTACTACAAGGCTCAAGCTTAGTCAGTGATGGACACTGGTTCGAGTTATACCTTGAAATCGAACAGACCTCGAGTGAGAGAGAAATCTAGCAATGTTAATCAATGCTTAAAGGCGGTGGGGATAACTTATCCTCCTTTAAAGTGCTAATTATCTCCTTCAAGAAAGGGAACAATCAGCGCCATTACAAAGGGGCATTTACGTCTTTGTTATCGACATGCAGTGCTTGTTTTGGTTATGAATCGTGCTTGACAAAACCCTGTGCATCTTTGCTGAAAGAAATGGTAAGAAATGCCGAACATTCACGAAGCTTAAACTATCCATAAAAAGTTTTGTTACTCAGAACATCTTGATTGAAAGATAATCTTATATTTGGGACCTTCAAGCAAAACTTCAGCTTTGAAGGTCCTCGGGTCGGTGTCTGGTAAAGGTTGATCCGGATCAGGAAGCAAGGTAAATTTCTGGAGAACAGAGGCCAGTGCCAGGAATATTCTCAGACGGGCTAGACCTTCTCCAATACAAAGCCGTTTCCCAACTCCAAATGCGATCATTCTGAAACAAAATCCCATTTGTTCCTTTTTTCATTTGAAATTATTAACATTCAAGTTACTTCGCAAATTCGCATGTAAAATGCTGTATTTTATAACTTAACCATATCTTTCCAACGATCTGAAAGGTCGAGAGTCGATCGCGTGACCATCGACATTAAAGCATATTCACTTCACCAAAAGCATATTCACACATCAATCTGTTCAACCAAATTACCATTTATGAGTGTATTATATTGTTTTCCTCTCGTTGCTGTATTAAAACGGTAATAAAACAATTGGGAACCGGCGAATTCGGATAATACCTGTTCTTCATGGACCGCCGAAAACATTATTGACATCGGACTTCGTCCTTGCTCAATAATGTTTTCTCGGGTCCAGAAAGAAAAACAATATTGACATCGGACTTCGTCCTCGGTCAATATTGTTTTCTCGGTTCTGGCCTATACTTGTTTGTTATTGTTCATCATGGTGTCCATGTTTCATCGACCTGAACAATGAAGTGCCATACAATTTAAACACGGAAAGGGTGATGTATTACTATATTAAACCTAAAAATGTATTCCAAGCATGACATCGGTTGAGTCAGCAACAATGAAACTCTTTACAGTTGTTGGTATCATAGACCGCATATAACTATATCTGCTATACGGCAAACTGACATAAGCTCGGACACCACCCGAATTTGACGGAACTTCAGACACTTTTCACTTGGGGTGGACGCAAAAATAACTGTTATATGTTTATTTCAAAATGTTCCTTTGGAATATGTTCTATTTATAATTTCTTTTGATAAAAACTTAATCATTGGAATTTTTTTTTAAAAACAACTTTTGCGTGAGGTTCAGATAACACGGAAATTTGCGAAATATTTGTTTTAATGTAAATTTTTGCGCACAGTTCAGAACATATAGGACACTCCAGTATATATCGAATTGTATGAATATTGGAACAGAAACAATAATTTATTACTTATAATTTATGACTAAGAATATAAAATATATATAATATAAATAAGATTCTGGGGTTATATATTGAGATTTTGATAATATGTCAAAATGACCTTGGTTCAGACAGTTTTGACCATGGTTCGGACACTTTTACATTTTCTTTGTAAACACTTGCATTGTTTTAAATGACCGGGGTAAAATCTAGAAAATAAGTAGAAACGTTAACGTTATAGTTTCACATATGACAACAACATTAAGTTAGATAATGAGTAGTTTAGCGCTCAAAACCTTTGTGTGTGTGTCAATGCCTGTGAACTTGATTGTAACGTCATATATTATAGTTTCCAAGAACTTATCACCGGAAAGTATGCTCTATATTGGTGGCACATTACTTCCAGTAGTTTAACTACGAGCACTTTATTGTTCAAGGACAATTCATCACACGTTTTGGAACATTAAAGGGGCAGGAGCACGTTTTTTGGAAATTTTATTTTTTTATATTTCCCATTTATAATTATAGTTTATGTCATTTATAAAGACTTTAGAGGGTTAAAAATCTTATTACACAAACCAATTATTCATAGTGGTAATAACGGTGTTGCGTAAAAAGCAAAAATTGCATAGCGGCCATTTTATTGTGAACACATTTTATTATTTCGAAGGACAAAAACGATTCCCATGACTTTACGAAACCATGTACACTCACTTTTAACTTGATTTTCCGAAGAGGGAAGGGTGTTTTACTATTGGTGACATTATCTTTCAAATTCATTTCATCGACTTATTTGAGCGAAAAAACGTGCTACTGCCCCTTTAAGAATCATTTTGATAAATAGTTTAAACCATTTACGCATGTTGGAATATTAGGTAGTACTGTCAGAAAATGTCCGAACGTCAGATGAATTGATATATGCAACTGAAACCGCTATTTTTCGGTTAATCTAAAGCAATTCTGCATATTCATGTCAAATTCGAGTAAAATCTATATTTAATATTTTGATTTGTTTAAATTGATCTTTTACAAATTATTATTTATTACACAGTCTTTCAAAATATTTGAATCGGTTTGCTGTCCGAACTTCGGTCAGTTTGCATTAGAGGATTTCTGTTTACTTTTGGGTATTTTCATTTTAACCGTCTATGCACCTGTATAAGTATACATGTATATTAAGTCTTTTATTAAACAGAAATTATGGTTGGATAAGACCTGATAATGATATTACGTTTGTATTTTGAAAAGAATAACAAAAACGAAAAATCACCAAAATATGTCCATGACCTCAAAAGTGGGTTTAGCAGTCAAACAGACGGATCAACGGATTAGAGGACAGGTGTCACGGTTACAAGATGGGTATGTTGTTGTGAAAACATGAAACAGCAGATGCATCAGTTCCTAGTGCCAAAATGACTGTGACGGTAACATACTTCAGATTTTTAATGCTGATCAGGATATTCCAAGATTTGAAAACCTGAACCAAGTATATGAAATGTCAGTCACAGAAGCTTTCAAGCTACGAAGAATAAACCACAACTGCATTGAAGCTTTCTTGCCATTTTCAATTGATGAAGTGCATAATGTTGAGTTTTGATGAAATTGAACTAATGAATGGCCTCAATCATTCACCTATCCTTCATGGTTTTTGATGGTTTGGTTAATCCAGTTGCTGTAGATTTAATAAGTAAGTATACATTTAAATGATTTACAGTTTTCTCATTGGACTTGATTATTCAAGACAGGTATATGAATGCGAGACTGAAGGTTACACAATATAACCAGTAAAGTTTGGGGTTAGATCTAGAATAAAACGTCTTGGTTATTTTATTTCTGTACCTTTCAGCAATAATGGCATCGTTATCATATGTGTTTTAAATTTCTTATGAAACAAACCAGTTTAAAGACTGGGTTTACAGTTCATTAGAACCATATATCAAATATATTCATCATCTGGTTTTTTGCATGTATGATTCTACACTATTTTTGGTTGAGCTTAAAGTCTGGTTATAAAATGGTTTAACTATTTTAATATATCTTTTTTCTTAGATTAGAAGAGTTTAAATATCTCTTCAATGACAAAGTTTAACTTTATAATTAATATATTTTAAAATGTGTGTGACTGGCTTATCAGTTGTTCACAAATTCCAGTTAATTGTTCAAATTGGTCAATGCTGACGACATGCTCCGGCATTTATACAGATGTAGAGAAGCTGATGGTTTTATATGTTCTTAATTTGGTCGATCATAAAATAGTAAGATTTAAAATATAAATCTATGTAATAGGTAGAAAGTACAAGGAAATTAAAATTACTAAATCAGTGAGAGAGAAAAAGATGCTGAACAGTAACATGAGTTATCTACCTTTGTCGTTTTTCATCCTCTGGTGGTATAAGGGCGCCTGTGTCGTCAAGGAAACGAGAAGGGTTGAATACATACGGGTCCTTCCAGAACTTCTCATCGTGAAGAACGAGCCAGACGTTGTAGAAGACCTTCAATACAATAATGAGAATGTCAGACAGGAACAAACATCGATCGCTTTTCTTAAACTATTTACCTAAATCTAGTATCTATATCGAAAACTAGAGAATTAATTAGCACAGATCACTCATAATATCCCCACTTTCAGCATTGGTCAAAGAGAAAAAGCATCAAAATAGTAAATGACACACCAATGTATATTCCTTTGTGTGTTCATACCGCTGAAGTTTGAAGAAAGCAGAGTGGAAAGTTTCAGATATACACTTCAGAAAGGACAATGTAACAATCCTAAAGGTATTGCAGCACTGAATTATAATTTGCCCAAACTACAAAAAGCATAATTCAAATCTAGGGTCCATGGTTGACTTGTGAAACCATTTTATGAAACTAATATCTCTATATGCTTCCTATACAAATTACTCCTGATCACGCTATTGAAACGGCCAAACTCAATATTAGATAAGTCTAACCCATAAAAGGCACATCTTGAGATCATTGTTGACCTCTGTGACAAGTTTGTTGAAATTAGCATGTCCTCAAGAGTCAGTTCTGAATCAACGTCCGAGCGTTACAAGAAGAATTAAGTCGAAAAAGTATTAACAGAAATTAGGTAAAAGAGAGACAGATCTACACATGACAGTGATTACTAATATATGTCTCATGTTTGGTAACATTTGAACTGTTATATAGTCCTAGTTATGAGCGAAACAAAACCGTGACAGGCGGATGCACATACACTACTTTGTAGCGTGTGTTACGGAAGGTTGCCGCTAATGACACTGCAATGCATGGATGAATAAAACTTGAACTACAACGGCAAAATATTTAACTCGTCTTCCGATGCCATCAGCGTAGACATATTGCCGTATTGTTTTTAACATGACATCAGGTTTAGTTATCAAGACAGACTGGTCATTGACCGAACACTGCTTCACGTGTTGCTATCAACTTGCTGATCTAACATTTAATGTCGAACTTAAAACTCAACAATCAAGATTGTTTGATCAGGTATTAGTTACTTGTATCTTTAAAACGTCAATGCAAGCATTAGAATAGCTGATTTAAGTGTATCAAAATCTTTCGTAATTATAAGGTATTGAGTGATACACATTACTTAGCTTAACCGCTATCATAGTCAGTAAGTATCTGAACCATTTCAGTAGCTACCTGAGTATCCTTGGGCAGAACATAATCTCTGATATGAACATCCTCCAATGTTGTGCGCTGGGCCGGCAAGGGAGCGGGTGGAAAGAGACGCAGAGATTCCCAAAGAACTGCTTGTGTGTAAGACATGGCGGGCTTGTCAGTAGAACAAGGGAGGCGACTCCTGCCAACAACTTCATCAATTTCATCTTGGATTCTTCTCTGGATATCAGGTCGAGCAGTCAGGATCAGGAACAACGAGTACAGTGATGTACGAGATGTTGCTGCTCCTGTAAATATTCTTCTTGTTTCAATTATCACCGTTGTAAATAAAACATTAATAAATTACCAGCCAATCTAGTTACATTCAATCAACCAACACTGATAGGGCCCGGGTGAGGAGACCGATGAGTAATCATCAAATTCAAATCACAACATTTTAATGGCCGACAGCATATATGCAATATATATCGATGTACAGCTTGTTATGTTAGAGGGGGTCCTTTCTAGTCTGAATGAAGACACAACGAGCCTGGTGACATTCACGTGTTTACTTCCAGAGTCAGCTAACGTTAGCTCCCCTGTCTAGACTTGCGGAGGCTACAATACAGATACCACTACACAGCTCGTCGTAAGTATCGCACCACCAATTTGAAATTGAAACCAGAAAAATAGTTTTTCAAGTGTTGACATAACAAGTACATATCGAATATCCCACATCATATATGAGCATGTCATCTCAAACACACCTTGTTCCGAGCTGCATGTGCATGCATGATTTGGACACGTTTGTCCCAGGGGTCGGTTTTCCAAACATGGAGTATGCACATTGCCACCTTGGTGTATGCTATATTGGCCGACCCAGCTAAAATTAGTTAGGCGACCAATCAGATCCTCACAGATCATCACCACCATGACCGTCAGAAGGTCACGGATTTTGAGGCAGAGGCACGGCATATGATCAGAGGAACATTCAACCTGAAGTCCCATTCAGAGATGGATCCGTCATGGTGTGGATTGTTGTTCCTATGATTGTAAGCTTAAATTTGTCACAGTTTCGGGTACAATGAATGGACATAGGTACCAGAACCCGATCATTTCGACAACCACACTCTCGACGCACGTCCAATCGTCAAGTGTCCATGGACGATAATGCCAGACCACATCGTACCGTTGTTCAGCTACCGTGGTAAGCCAGAAGTTTAGCATTGAACATTCCCATGATTGGTGGGTCATTTTGGGACATTACAGAGCAAGGGATCCTCCAGTGCAAACCGTGCAGGAGTTGACGCAGGCTTTGTATGATGACTGGCAAAATATTCCAGCCGGCAGACGTCTGGTGGCTAGCATGAGATGGCGTGTGGAAAATGTTATCGGAGTGCGAGGTGGTTAGACCAAATATTTGGTTTACCAGTCATTATGGACCTTGATACTGTGTTTAACATTTCTGTAATGTGGATTTTCTCAGCATAAACCTCAGCTACAATACTTACTCACCTTATGTTTCGATTGATCTTAGTGGACTTTCGTTTTTTACAATTGAATCTTTTATTAGTGCCCAAATTCGGTTATGTAACTTAACCTTGAACCACATGTGGCCATCAAAACTCTTTAAAGTGATTTCCAAGGTACCAATTGTTTTAGGTGGAAGATCCAGTTATACTTATTGGTGCAAGTGGGTGGTGCGATTTCTATGACGAGGTGTGATTCTTCAGACGACACTTGCAGTATACGTACGAGGGGCGTTCAATAAGTGTTGCAAGCGGGGCATTGGTGTTTACATAAACAGTGTCAGCTTATAGCAGGTGTTACTATAGTCAAAACATAACATTGACACATGTCAAAACAATTTCTAGACATAACAATTATTTAGATATAATAGCTGCGCTGACCTAGGGGTCTCCATAATTATGGATTCTCTCAAACATGAACAACGCGCTGTGATCAAGTTCCTTACTAAAGAGGGATGCAAAGCTACAGAAATACATAATCGTATGTGTAATGTGATGGGTAAGGATGCTCCTAACTTTTCAACAGTTTGTCGCTGGTCTCTTCAGTTCAAGCGGGGCAGGGAGTCCTTAGACGATGACCCACGGTCAGGCAGGCCATCTGAAGTCACCCGACCGGAAGTTATTGCCGCTATCGAAAGACGAATTTTAGCTGACCGCCGTGTTAAAGTTTCTGAACTGTCTTTGGAATTCCAGATATCAGTTGGAAGTGTTGAAAAAATAATTCATGACCATCTTGGTATGTCCAAGGTATTTGCAAGATGGGTACCCAGAAACCTCACAGCACAAGATCGCCAGAAAAGAACTGAAAGTTGCATGGAGCTCCTGGATCGGTTTAATGCGGATGAAGCCAGGTTTTTGTCTCGTCTGGTGACAGGTGACGAAACCTGGATCCACCACTGGGCCCCGGAAACTAAACTGGAATCCAAGCAATGGAAGCACCCGAGTTCACCGCCTCCCCTGAAGTTTCGCACTCAACCATCAGCTGGCAAGGTTATGGCGACAATCTTTTGGGATGCAAAAGGCATATTATTAATTGATTACTTGCCAACCAAAACTACAATGAATGGTCAATATTATGCCAACCTAATGCAAGAATTGCGAAAGACAATTCGACAGAAACGCCGTGGAATGTTGACACGTGGTGTTCTGATTTTGCATGACAACGCTCCAGTCCACAAGTCACGAGTTGCAAACGGAAGACTTCTACAAAAGCTGCATCAAAAGTCTTAAAGAGAAATGGAATAAGTGTATTGAGGTGAAGGGTAACTATATTGAAAAATAAAAGTAAAAAATTGACTACGCGAGTTTGTTTTATATTGAAGTTGCAACACTTATTGAACGCCCCTCGTAGATATCGCATTACGAATATATATTAGCATATTGCGAATGTTTTGTGCCGACGATCATTTATACCTCTAATCAGCACATTTTAGGCATGCAATGTATTCTGTTTGTGTGTGTTTTGCATGAGTTCTGTCATATGATGTGTACAATACTGTGTTCGGGCAAACGTACCCGTTCTTTGATGTACAGTATTTTTTACAGTATTTTGTGTTATTAGCAACATTTTCAACATTCATTTTGACTCTCAAATCAAATCAAACCATAATTCAAAATTTACAGATCGTGCGTTTTCGAAGAATTCAGTATATTTCGTAATTCTATCAATTATATTTTCAATATCTATTGATGGACGACAATGCAGTAATTCTTTAATTCATGTTTTACATATAATATAATATGCTGAACATAAAAGAGGGGAAATGATGTTCATTTTCTGTAACATTAACATTACATCATCTACAGATTCCGTCTTCTCTGTTGATATTAAAGAACGCGCCATTTTCAAATAACAGATCAACAAGCTAAATTCCATAAACATTAAAACATTTTACATATAGTTCAGTCAAAATGTGCATTAATTCAACTTCTTTGTCATCAATCAACTTCATATCATAACAAAATAAATATATCCACTATTGAATTACTCTGCCACATTCCCTATATGCAATAACTTTTAATGCGTGCATAGCATATTCAGCCAAAAATGTACATTTCTATAAAACTATAATAGTTTAATCCCACATTTTCAGCAACATATATTAATCACATTTATGTTAGCATTGAATATATATTATAACCTTAAATCCTGTCATCTTTATATTTCTCATTACACTCATCTTACATTGAATGTGAGTCATCAATTTCAGTATTTCTCTCACTGTGTCTATTATCACCTGAAAACAATGTTCTACAGTGGTGGATGTGCTGTCAGTCGTGATTTGTATAATCTGTTATTATGATTACAAACATCTTCCCACGGCAAGGTGAAAATGTATCGAGATCTCTCCATTTTTTACCTTGCCTCCAACCTAGGCAGTAGTGGTGAAACGAATCAGCGACACCTATTGTGATCACGAGTTACGTCCCTTACCATCTGCTAACATACAAACCAATGAAATCGCCGTTCACATTCTGAACCAGTTTAAAATAAGCGACGATCGACACAGTCGCATAGGCAATACAACTATATAGACAATAGAATTAAAGCAAAGATTTTATAATTTAAAGGCAGAATTTGATCTTAATACAATCCTGTATGGAAATCCAAATCTTCCACAAACAGTCAATGAAAACATATTTCACCATGTTCATAAATTCATTGGAAAGAGTCAACGGTTCAATTAATACATTAATACTAATGTACGTATTTACCATATTCAAAATGCATTTTGTCATAAGAATAACATTTCCAATTGTGTGTTGCCTTAATAATGTATATTACATGTTTACCCACTTCGTCAATTGTAGATTTCTTACTCTCTTCTGCATATATTGTGTTATGTATTTTAGCCTTGTCAAATAGTTGTTGATTACGTGGAGAGGGCTTCTATAAGTTTCACAACTTGTGCCCAATCCATTTCTTAAATGAATAAAATATGTTTTCAATCAAAAAAATGTCTTCTGATTGGCTTATCCGATTAGCCTGCAGTACGTTAAAATCTTAGCTGAACTGAACTGAACTTTATTTACACTCAGGCCGCAGGCAGCGGCATATGAGGATACATTTTTACATTATATACATACATACAAACATGTACATACATACATTTATGTTTGATCTTAAACTGTCATAAACATCACTGAAAATGCGAGGGTTGAGGTCAAGGGCAGAAGGAGAAGATATAGAAATATTTTCGTTACGCCTGTGACGTTGTGAAGTTGATTTATGTTAGATGATCAAGCTTTCCAACCTTAAAAGAATGAGGTTGAATATGCATTGAATACAGACGTTGATTGGATGATGCATTGGTCGTAAAATAATTGCCTTATTGTCCCCCGCCGCAACGCGGATTGGGGGACTATGTATTCAGCGGCGTCCGTCCGTCCGTACGTACGTACGTACGTACGTCACATTTCTTGTTTATACGATATCTTATGAAGCATTGCATCCAAAGTCTTCAAATTTGATATCTGCCTACATTATGGGAAGACGCAAGCACCAGTTAATTTTGGTGACCTTAGCCTTATTTTCAAGGTCACCACAGCCCTTTGACCACTCTTTGAACTCTTGTTTAGGCGATATCTCATGAAACTTTGCATCCAAAGTCTTCAAATTAGTTGTCAGCCTACATTAGGGAAAGACACAGACACCAGTTGATTTTGGTGACCTTGACCTTATTTTCAAGGTCACCGCAACACTTTGACCACTATTCTAACTCTTGTTTACGCAATACGTCATGAAGCTGTGCATCTAAAGTCTTACAATTTGGTGTATGCCTACATTGTGGGAAGACGCAGACACCAGTCAATTTTGGTGACCTTGGCCTTGTTTTCAAGGTCACCACGGCCCTTTGACCACTCTTTGAACTCTTGTTAACGCGTTATCTCATGAAGTGTTGCATCCAAAGTCTTCAAATTTGGTGTCAGCCTACATTGGGGGATGACACACACACCAGTACATTTTGGTGAGCTTAACCTTATTTTCAAGGTCACCACAACACTTTGACCACTTTTAGAACTCTTATTAACACGATATATAATGAACCCAAGCACCCAAAGTCTTAACATTTGCTGATCATCATGGCACTTTTTACCGGTAATGCAATATATAAAGTAGCTCTAATGATGTGTCTTACTAACTCAATGTCACCGGCGGGGGACATTGCCATGTTAGTGGCAAACACTTGTTTGTAATGTCAGCCGGCACATTAGAAATTCAACAGGGCTGATTTATTTATCTATTTCTAATTATTTATTATATATTTATTATTAAATAATCCCTTAGTTGCATGAAAATCATCGTAAATTATCACATCCTACCTTAACAATTATGACGTCACGTCAAACTGAAGAATGCGATGGTATTACGTTGTAATAATTATCTTAAAACGATGCGTAACAAAATCATTATATTGTCAACCAGTTTCATTCCATAAAAACGTAAGTTGTTTTCCAAACATTTGATTTTCAAATGTGAAGCCATTGATATAATTGATCTCGAAATCAAAGGAAAGACTCACCAGCTATTAGTAGATCAAGCATGACTCCAGTTACATTTTCCTTGGTCACGTTTCCTTTCTCCTTTTCTTGTTGCATGAAGTCCAAAAAACATGGTTTTCTCTCAGTACTCGGATTCTGAAGTAGGACAAAATGTCTTCGAGTAATACCAGCAAGAGTATGATTAAGAATCAATGGTGATTATCAAAGAAAAGATATGAATTTCTGAAATAACCTTGTAAAACTACACAAATAAAGAAGATTCAGTATGTTGTTGACTACACATGTTAAACGTTATGAATGATGTTGTTTTATCTAGAAGTACTGAAAGTTGCTGAAACTAGCCATTTTAATGCTAACCACTTCATTATATGGGATTCTAAATATGATTTTATTTCAGTTTATCTAGAATTTCTTTGTAAGGACCTAGATTGTATCAAAGTGTATTATTGTTTTACAGAGTCACGGAGCAGGACTTGGCGATACTATATAAGGTAAAACTATTTATCGAAAACAAGGCAATAACTAACTAATGGGACTTGTAAGTTCAGCTTCATGTATACGTAATTGTTTTACATCAAGTGAGAAAATTTGAACTTATGAACTTGAATAAGCACAATTGGTAGTTTAACATGTATTAAAGTAAACAAATGTTCATAAAAAAAATTACTGTCAGTTTATTCTTGTCAATTTAGTATTGTAAAACGTTTCTCCATATTAAACATATATATATATATATACATAGTGTACAAGTAAGGGTACCAAGCAGTAATGTAAAAAAGTATTGAAATTTCATAACTGCTACTGTTCAATTTTCATATGCCACACGCACATAAACATTCGACCTCTGGTTTTGCAATTTAAATAATTACCAGTCGATTTTCATCAATACTTTTCTCCATCTTTGCAACATTATGTTGAGCAATTTGGTACAACTTTCCAGCTCCAAAGGGAATGTATCGTAACCATGGGAACAAGGTAAGCATCTGTATAGTTCCCGGGTCAAAGAAACGTTCCAAATCATCTATGGTTTGTGCAAGCAGCTTCAGTTGTGGATCTTCTTGTTTCAAGTGTCGTCCTGTTATCTGAAATTCAAATATTATGTCCTTAAAGGGGCAGTAGCACGTTTTTTGCAAATTTTATTTTTTCAAATTTTCCATTTATAATGGTAGTTTATGTCATTTATATTTACTTTAGAGGGTAAAACATCCTATTACACAAACCAATTATCCGTAGTGGTAATAACCATGTTGCGTATCAAGCAAAAATGCATTGCGGCCATTTTATTGTGAACACATTTTATTATTTTGAATGACAAAAACGATTCCCATGGCTTTACGGAACCATGTACACTCATTTATAAACTTGCTTTTTCAAAGTATTAAGGATGTTTTATCATTAGTGACATTATTTCTCAAATACATTTTATCGACTTATTTGAGCGAAAAAACGTGCTACTGCCCCTTTAGGGTGTGTAATCTTCTGAAGTATGTGTTGTTTCCTGGCCAATGTAACATTAGAGGTTGGCTGATTGGGGTTTAACATCTCCATTAAGTGTATTTCACTTATAATCATGGCTGCTAGTATTATTGCATGGAGAATGCCGATTGGCTGAAATATAATGAATTTTTTTATGATTTACCAATAATGAATAAATGTCGTCCTTTCACTCGCACGTTTTTCAGGAGACACAGGAGATATCAATTTCCAAACGCAAGGCATAACTCTTGCCAGTCTGCATTACTGACTGATTTAAGCCTTGCGGTATTTCCCTCGCTTTGTTGTGCCTAGATAGTGAATCGCTGCATCCGAAATGCACAGTGGGTCTGGATTTCTAAGTACAGATTTCATAAGGAAATACTGCAAGGCCTAAATCAGCCAGTAATGAAGACTGGCAAGAGTTATACTTTGCATTGGGAGGTTGAGGTGAGATATGTATTGGATATACATATGGAATAACATAATACATGAAGAGATACAAATCACTCACCAGCATGGATATAACACTTGTGATGTATCCACTGAAGTAACTAGACGGATCCACTGATTTCCCAGCCTCGTTCTGAATCCTGTCCAACAGATATTTTATCTCTCCCTGCACGAGCTCCTCAACGTCCGCCATATTGCTTCCATACATTTTCAGACCTTTGAATACAATTTTTCTCAAGGCATACCATTCTTCTGAATAGGTTGTGAAAATTTCATCATTTTTGAATACGTACTTGCTTACAAATGTATCAGGTCTTCCACTGAATGCTAGAGAGTATTCTGGCGAATTCAACGCCTCCTTTATCATGTCATATGAGTTCAAAACAACGGCCTTTTCAGAAAATAGTTGAATGGTATAGGCGTCATTATACTTTCTGCCAAGTTCCCCCATTTCAAGCAAAAACGTGTCTCTTTTAAACTGGAGAACATTTCCTAACAAAGGAACTCCACGGGGTCCATTTGGAAAGTTTCCCTTCCGTTTTGGAATCAGATACACAACGCACAGATAAAGGAATACAGCGAGACATGCCAAAGCAGCGACCGCCATGTTGACTGTAAAACACTGTGACAAAGGCCTGTATGTAAGAGTAGATATGTAATAGTTAGAACCTATGAAGAGAAATCTTAGTGATAAAGAAGGGGCGGAGAGAGAGAGAGTAGCGAGCGAGCCCCTTCTTAATCATTAAGATTTCTCTTCATAGGTTCTAACTGACATATAGAACTCCGCCTACATTTGATTGACAGGTTCAATGACGTCACTGTATGCGTGATTTCCAACGTAATCATTTCATATGACGCGATGTCGCCAAGCTGCATGGACGTGTTTTTATGAACTCTGATCTCTGTCTTTGAGGTGAGCTCATATTCCTCTGTTCATTGTATTTGGAAATATGTTTTTAAAATTATTTTTAACCATGTAGAAAGCGTTGTCTAAATCAAATTGTGGAATGTGCGAGTCATTCAAATTAACATTTTTGTTTCATAATTTCATGTAAATGCAAGTAAATATATATTTAGTTATTAGAACATTGTGTTTAGATTACAGAAAAGCATATAATATAATTGTAATTCATCATTTTATTACAATATTAAAGTCGGCTTTTTTAGTTTTACTTCCTTAGAATACTGTAAGTATTTCTTTGTAAAACGACTTCAAAAAGGCCGAAAAAAAGCGTACACTAATTATGCTAAATAACAAATGCATGAATTCAAAATATTTCGAACTCATTTATCAGTATCTTTATACCGCCTGTGTAGCGAAGTGTCGATCGAGGTGGTGTTGACTTCGCGTCACGTGGGGCACATGTCAATAAAAAGCTTTAAAACATTGTTGTCATTTCTTTTTGACCAATCAGGCACAGAGAGGGCGTGTCATGAAGAGTGTTTTAGCGTTGAGTTCTTTATCATTAAGAGTCTATTTTCCCAGGAAAATACGGCCGTCTGATTGGCTGAGAAAGTAGGTTGCGTTCTAAATCTAGGTAACCTCAATTTTAAAACAGTCCGTGCAAAGTCATTGCTCTTTGTTTAAAACTAGGGCATCAACAGCCAAGGCAGTAACCTGTTTTATTCTTACGTAAATGTTAATGTCCGAGTAACTCTCTACTCCTTAAAAATAATGGAGCCAAGGCCCGAGAGTTGCGAGGTCATTAACCTACTTAAATTGCACTCAAAATAATGCTCTTTTATTTAAATTACTTTAAGTAATTAATTAAATGAAATGTCTCCTGAAAAATAATGGAGTGAAAGAACAAAAGGATGACGTCACAAGTGTAATTTAACATTTAAGATTGGAGTAACTAGTGTAGATCTTCAAGGTCGAGGCCCCATTGTCTGTATTGACAAGAGGCGAAGTCGTGAGACTGAGGACATGTAACTAAACCAAGAGGGAACTTCAAAGCTCCGTCGGTGAATCCGTTCCTCCGTCCTTCCAAATGCTTTCGTTTTCGGGGCATATTTCAAAAACCGTTCAGGAATTAGTTTACGAAACTTTGTATGTGGTGGAGTGGTGCCTTTTGCTACTTCGATTATTCTGAATTTTATATTTTTACTGATTGTCATGGAAACAGTTTTAACTTAGTGCATGTGGGGGTAGGGACCTTTTCAAAATCTATGGAGTATTTTTTTTATTAGAATTAGTTTGCAGAAAGACCTAATGTTGGGATGGTGCCCTTTTGCTATTCAAATTAGTGTGATTTTTTTATTTTTATGCCCCCGAATTGGAGATTCCGGGGCTATATTGTTTTTCACCTGTTCGTCTGTGTGTTTGTCCACAAAAACTTTATCCTTGGCCATAACTTTGGATTGCTCAGAGCTAGGGCTTTCATACTTGGCATGTGCATACCTTGTGATGAGACATTTCAGATGAGGTCATCATATTTGACCTTGTGACCTTGACCTTGCCCGTGCCGCAGTGGACATTTTCAGAAATGTTGACCTTGGCCATAACTTTGGATTGCTCAGAGCTAGGGCTTTCATACTTGGTATGTGCATACCTTGTGATGAGAACTTCATATGAGGTCATCATATTTGACCTTGTGACCTTGACCTTGCCGCAGTGGACATCTTCAGAAAACTTTAACCTCCGTGTTTAACAAACACATCTTGTTTCTGGTTTCCAAGGAAACAATTTGAACTTATTGCATTTGGAGCTTAATAAACTTTTCCGACTTCAATCTAAAAATCTATTCAGTATTAATGTCACGGTAATGGTGCCAGCCTTTTGCTACCTAAATAATGCTAAATGTTTGTCTGGTTTCCATGGAAGCAATTTTTAAAAAGAGACCAGAAAAACGGACTCAATTTGAACAAAGAGGGTACATGGAAACAAGTTCATTTATTGTAATATAATAACCTTTTTGGATTGTCCGTTTTGGATTGTTTCTGGCATTAGTGAAAATAAGGGTTATATGACTAGGTTTGGATTCAAAGTTTGAGCGGGACACATCACAGTGCATCACATGCACATATTTCTGGTTGAAAATGTTATTAATCGACCCAATTTAAGTCTACGTGCGCAACAGTAAACATCTCATTTCCATTGAAACACAAATAGTCGCAAGCGACGATAAACGGATGCAGCACATACATGATTATATTATTTTGAATATAATTATATAAGCCATTTCATTGTTTATGCGCGATCCTTAAAAGTCTCAAGCATGTCTTTAGACCCAAATTTAACATATCAAAAGAGAACAAAGAAACTCAAAATGGCGAGTAACCAACAGGCTTAACAACTTCATAATGATTTACGTTTTTGCTTGTATTTGTATTTTGAATTATTTGAAAGCTCTCCTATGTCGATTTTGAAAATTTTCAAATGTTAAAAATCAGAACCCTTATTTTCGTTATTTCTCTTGACAAGAAATAACTATTCACAGTCCATTTTATTATTGATTCTTAAACACTAAAACTGGAAAATGTGATTGTGAGTCAAACTGTATCAAAGGATATTCTTGAGTCAGTTATGTCTCCTGTAAAAGGTATTTTGAAACAAGTCCCCCGACTTTGATAGGTCACTGTGAAAACAGTATTACCAGTTCAGCTGTAGATATTTGACGGATAACGTCGTGGAGCACGTATCATCTGAAGAAACGATTGTCAAAGGTGAATGGGGTCGGACTTTCACCTTGGTAAGCTATGATAGAATCGTGACAAGCATTTGATATTTAAAATGTGTATTCCTTGTCATGACACCTTTCAGTTGAGATAAATATTTGTTGACCTTGGAGTTAGACGCGAGTTTAGATTTTGAATATCCGATATCTGCATCAATTTTCGAGTGATCATTAATATTGATGTTGACCTTGTGACCTAAATTGCAACAATTGATGTTGACAAAGACTTTGTCCCCGTAATGCATGCAGAACAGTTTTAATATTCTTGTGTCGAAATGAAAAAATCAGTGAAAACTAATGCCCAAGATTAAAGTTGATAGAAGATGTGTCATACGCCAAGGTCAAGGTCAGAAGGTTAAACAATGTGAATGTGAAAATAAAAAGTTAGATCCTGGTTTAATATATATTCATGAAACTACTTTTTTATTTGCGTAAAATTGGCCGTAAACTATTGAAGGAATTGATGTTGCAATACAACTGTTTCAAAGGGTAAAGCCTTGTTCGCATGCACCCTTATACATATTATGTAAATTTTATACACTTATTGCACACGTGAGTAACTTTGCACAAGATGTTGATTTACATCCAGGAAAGGGGTGGTGCAAATACAAATTTACAGTTTACTGTTTCTTTGGGTCCAATTATATGTGTTCATCTATTGATCCTGCGCAATTGGGAAAGTTCCATTTCCTTTCATAGCCTTGAATAATCACATCAAGTTCTTCATCAGAAGGAAAGCGAAAATACGTGTACATCAAATGTTCAGTTAGAACTTCACAAATCTCGTGAACAAAATCAAAGACTGTTGTCTTTCCAACCCCAAACAGATTCGCCATGGTATAATCGGCTGTAGACGTTAGCTGGAATATGGTGATACCGACCTTCTTCTCGAGTGTTAATGGTCCACGGACCCACTTACTCTTTACAACCAACAATTTCTTTGATATGGGAGCAAAGTGTACTGAACACTTTCTTGTGCATTCGAAAATTCATCATCCACTGAGTATCACTCCCATTGCTATACATCTCTTCCCACCAAGTTGGATTTCTGTTCACTTTCCATATTGTTTTTTTCATTATAGAGACGAATACTAGTCCACAACTTATTTGGTATGGAATATTCCTTCGCAAGCGGCGACGATGTGTCAACAGACATTCCATTGGATCAGATAGGAACGGAATGAGCGAATAACAAAATTAAAAGAATTATCATTTACCTTTCGACAAATGAGTTTTTACACACCCCTGCTAAAAACTCATGCGAACGCATAGTAAATTTGCTGTTACATACAAGTGTAAATTTACATATGAGTAATATTGCATACATGTGTAAAGGTTGTGCATGCGAACAAAGCATTATTAAGTCAAGGTACAAAACTATTTATTGAAACACCAGATACTCGATTTCACTTAGGTATATTCAAAGCAAGCATTCACTTCTATAGATATTAACAATTTTGTGAGGGGTTGATGTTGCTTGACAAGTATCCCTTTTCGAGACTGTATGCCAAACGCCTTAACATTAACACCCTTTTAAGAGTGTACAAATGCATAGGATTGCATTGTTTTAAAACGTTAATGAGTTTTACTTCTCGTTTGTGAACTCCTTTAAAAGTATATCCTCATTCGCACTTTCAAGCACAAAATATTTCCTCAGGTAATTTTATCACCGATGAAATTTGTTTATTTTCTATTGCACGAAGCGAGATTTTGTTTTATACAATAGCTACAACCAGATCAGACACCATTAATACCTGTATTGTAGTACAGGCAGTACTGAATACAATAATGTTGAAATTAAATGTACCTAAATTGAGAAAGAAAACAATTTTAACAATCAAAAAATGTTTATTCACTTAAAGATCAAATAAACAATCGTTTAAATAAATACGATTAAGCTATGTAATACACCATAAAATCAACTATATATATTTAAGCGTAGCAATGAAGAGTTCAAACATGGCTACATTTGCGCAAAGTACAATCATTTTATTTCATAACAACACTTTTATTCAATGACAACAAAATACCAAATTAATTATTCAATAAGTAGATATAACTCGGTCTAAATACGATACATAGAGATTATTAACCAAGTGTGTTTCTGTATCATTAATATACTATTTTTTGAATAAATATTTTATTATGCGAGCCTTTGGCGAGCATAATGCATTATTTTTTATTCCAAATATATGATACGGTAGTTATTTGTGAGGTGGGGTTGTTTCTTTCGTTTATGACAATAAGTACGTATACGTACCAAATACGGTATGCTCAACGGTCATGAACTGCCAAAATGCTGGTGCGATCGATGAGGCACCTTGGTAGGTCACACACTGACACCTCAAGATTCATTTTGTACACAAGACACTGCAGGAACTTGCTGATGCTGTTGGTCAATAACGCACTGACGTTTAACATGATTTTAAAAACAAATCTACAATTATCTTGACTTTGATAAAACTACAAATGCACTGTACCATATCCGCTGATTTCGTGTTTTCGAATATCATTCAAGCGGAAATACGCGGGTAAACTCCCGGTTACGCTTTCGTATACAGTTTTAGGATTCGCATGAACAGAGTGGAATTTTGCGAAAGTAGTTCGTGTATTTGACCTTTGACCTGTTTTGCATAATTATCAGATTTGGATACCAAGTTTTATCAGATTGCTTTATTGCATCGATAACACCCTCCATTATATGATAAAACTGGTTATGTAATACATCGCAAAATGAACAATAAAACTGCTGTTACCAGCTATGTAAGAGTAATCGTAGCAAGCGCGAGTTCATTTGTAGCTACTTTTGCTACATTGTTTCCAGTTTTCCGTGATCATGGAATGAAATAAGCTTGTTTTAGGCGTGTACAGAAAGGGAAGCTACCAACACCACTTTACTATGTTATTCTGAATATGTCCATTATCCATACATAGTCGCTCATTAGTTATGCCTTGCCGGGGAAAAAGTGAACACCATTTTGAGTTCTGTCTACGTTGTTTGAAAGATAATCTTGTGTTTCGGAGCTAGAAGCACAGCATCAGCTATGAAGGTCATCGGATATGTGTCTGGTATAGGTTGGTTCGGGTCAGGAAGCAATGTAAAGTTCTGGAGAACAGAGGCCAGTGGCAGGAATATTCTCAGACGGGCGAGACCCTCTTCAATACACAACCGTTTCCTAAGTCCAAATGCGATCATTCTGAAACGTCACTTCTCGGCCTGCTGACATCGGCTCAGGCCCTCACTCTCAGAGGCCGTCTCATGGCATGTCCTCTTCAAGTTTTTCTCATTCCGTTTTGTCAAGAGGACGATCCAAGGGAAAGCTTGCGGCTTCCACTGCATCTGCACCGTTACCTCAGGTGGTAGACGATCCCATCGAACGTTTGCGAAGGAGTCTCTTTGACAGAGTTCAGTCATCACCACGAGCTGTTCGTAGACGCTTCACATCAAGAGTGGGGAGCCCACCTGGGACAACGCACGGCAGCGGGGTTGTGGGCAGAGCATCAGGCCGGTTGGCACAGCAACAATCTCGAACTGCAGGCAATTCATCTTGGCTATCGAGCACTGGATCGGAGTCCTCAGAGGCTCTCGGATTCGAATAGTGTCAGACAACTCTACAGTGGTTTACTTGATCAATTTCCAGGGGACGACTCGGTCGCGCCAGTTATTGAAACAGACATTCCAACTGTTCGAGTTGGCAGACACCAACCACATTCTGATCAGGGCTCGTCACATTCCGGTTTGCAGGAACATATTGGCAGACACTCTGTCAGGACCAGACAAGCCATCGCCAACAGAGTGGATGCTCAACCCGGAAGCCTTCTCCCTGATTTGTCAGCTACACCATCGCCCGCTGCTGGATCTGTTCGCCACAAGGTTCAACAACCAGTTGCCAACTTATGTCTCTCTCCTTCCAGATCTGATGGCGTGGGCAGTGGACGCCCTGTCCCTGTCTTGGGACGGTCTAGACGCGTTCGCGTTTCCACCTCCAATTCTGTTACCAAAGGTTCTGGCCAAGATCAGGGAGACCAAGTCGATGAATCTACTTTTGGTCACGCCCTTTTGGCCGGCCATAACTTGGTTTCCAGAACTTCGTCTTCTAGAGAACCAAACCCGTTGCCCCCGTGGCCAAACCTCCTTCTGCATCCTCAGTCGGCAGGTACATCCAGACCCACAACGATTTCATCTGTGCGTTTGGACCATTTGCAGAAGACTCTAAGAGATAAGGGGTATTCGCCATCGGTGGCCAGCGCCATTACTGGAGCACAGCGGCCTTCGACTAGAGCCCTTTATGATGATAAATGGCTGTCTTTTGAGAGCTTTTGCAGATCCCATAAACAAGACCCTTTGTCAGCTTCACCACAGATCTTAGCAGATTTTTTGTTCCATCTCCGCTCGAAGAGGCACCTTAAGGGTGGAACAATTTCTACCTATCTCTCGGCCCTCAATTCAGTTCTCGCTGTTAAAACAGACAGGAAGATATCTAAAATCTGGGAACTGATAGCCATGCTGAAGTCTTTCAAGCTGGAAGACCAAAAAGTCAAGTTTCGTCCCCCAGCTTTGGATATGAACCTCGTCCTGAAGCACCTTCGTGGAGCTCCATATGAACCTCTATCGGAGGCTTCGTTTGAGAACATCTCAGGAAGACGGCTTTTCTCCTTTCTTTGGCAACTGCTGCCAGAGCATGTGAACTACATGCTATTGACGTTACGAGAGTTCGGTTTGAGCAACGGCGCCATGACTCAGTACATCTCGGTTTGTTGTGGGATTTTGTAGCGAAAAATCAACTGCCTGGTCAACCTGACAGATCTTTTGTCATTCCGCCGTTGTCCTCTATTGTGGATGAGTCGGAGTCTGAGGAACTCTCTTTATGCCCAGTCCGTGCCCTGAAGGAATACATCTCCCGGTCTACTGACAAGAGGGCTGGGCGGAAGAGGTTGTTCATTCCCTTCTCTTCTACAGCTAAGGGTGAGGTAAACAGGAACACGCTGGCTTTATGGCTGTGGACAACCATCTTGGCAGCTTATGATGCAGCAGGAATACCTCACCCCTGCGCAAACAACCCTAATGAGATTCGGGCCTTGGCTTCAACTATGGCACTTCACAGAAACTGTTCCGTGCCAGACATGAAGGGTTGCTTTTGGAAATCCAACACTGTGTAAGCCAGTCACTATCTGAGAGATGTCTCCTTGGAAGACGTACAAGGACTCCCAATCTTTTGGACCTCTCGTAGTGGCTCACAAGCTCACCTTGCCCTCCTCGTCTTAGGGTTGACCTCTTTTGTGGATTAAGGACAATTTCTCGGCCCGTCGAGATCTCTCCTTTCAATCCTTTTAGTGGTTCCATATACTGATTTGGGTTTCCTGTTTGTTTCCGCTCAGTTGCCGCGTCCTACTCTTGCTAGTGCTTTGGGGGTCCTCGCTGTTGGTCCTCTCCCTCCATCCGACTGTCGAATCACTATGCACTAGTAAAAGTAGGGTAAGTATTAAAAATGTGTTAAAATCTAAATATTTAAGATATTTAAAAATATTTACCCTACTTTTAGGGTTTATACCCACCCATCGTTGGATCAACTACCTCCCCGCATTTTAGGACCTGGCTCGGACTGACTCTAGGAAATGTGAGGTTTTCATATCACTGCGCGCGCAGCTATGTGGATTGCACTTCACTTCCGGGTAGTGACGTGCCTAGAGCCAGTCTGTCTACACTTCACTACAGTTGGGTTAGGATCCTGTCTCAGACACGTTTTCCATCCTTCATCGGTAATATGAACTAGTAAAAGTAGGGTAAGTATTTTTAAATATCTAAAATATTAAGATTTTAACAATTTGTTTACAATTGTGTACATAGCTTGTCGGGAAGGACACAACCCGTGACCATGTTTGTAGTAAAATATTTTATTACCACCATTAGCATTGAAAGTGTACTTGCAAGAAATCAGAATTATTGTGTGTAGCAAAGTACTATGGTGTTGTAATTGATTCATCTCTCAGGTTCAGGCTCAGGTCCAGACTATAGTGTTAAGAGTTTCTTGACGATGAAGGAAATTATGAGGTTAAACCTCCTGCAAAGAGTGAGCAAGTTGTTCTTCTAGAATTAGAGATTCAAAGATAGAAAGAAAAGACGGGTAAGACACAACAAGTAAAATAATATACAGAATTATTTACAATTAAGATATGAAGGTATACATGTTTTTATGGCAGTCTGACAATTAAAATCTAGCACAGCAGTAATATCAGGTTGTAATCATGTCTTACTTGTTCAGTCCAGGAAAGAACTTGACTGCAAAATATAGACCTAACTAACCAAGATGTGCAACGCTTTCTCAACTACATCACTGAACAGTGGGTGAGGGTGGCCAGCTACTACTATTGAACCCATTGCCAGACAGAGGGAACCATAACTACCAATACTAGTACAGAACAACTTACAGCTGAACTCACATTTGCGTAACTAGCTCATTTTAATAACCACGACACTGAATCATAAACAGCAAAACCCCACAATCAAAGGATGATTGTTATATTGCAACACGCTGCTCAAGCAACACTGAGACCATACTCAACATATATTCTACTCAAAATATTAATTTCTTCCTGTACTTTAATTATTGTCTTAGTCCAGATATATCGAACTCTTGAAGTTCATCGATAACAATATACGGCGCGTGGGATTCCAAAACAGAAAGTAAACGATAACCAGTTATTAAAATAACTGTTTTGATATTTTTATTGAAATACATTTATGGGAGTTGTTTGCACACTTTTGATAGAGTGTACATCACACAGTAGGTCGCGGCCACGTCATACCAAACGACGTTAAAATATGGGAGTTGTGCTTCCTTGCTTGGTGCTAATCAATACAAAAATAACACGCACGAGTTGCACTATTGAAGTTGCACTACTGCATAGAAGTTAAGATTTATAATTAAATCCATGGAAATTGTTGCCAATGGACTAATGCTTATAATGTTTGATATGAAGTCCATTATTATACAACTACAGTATTCCTATTATCCTGTTATAATTTCTTCTCTAACAAAGAATGTCCTGTCCAATTATTGCTCGATGCAAAGACATGTGCAACAAATACATGTGTAAGTTTCGTCTTCGTTGCAAATAATCAAATATAAGTTCATGTCACAGTTTCGATATATACTTTTATGTCAGCCATTTCTAAACAGTAATGAATTCCTCCCCCGATTTCGATTATCGACTGAGCACTTGACAGTAATTCAATTGTATACATCACTACCAACATGTCCAGTCATCACAAATGTGATTGATTTTTGCAATTTACATTTCTGGGTCAACGTCTGACCACGTCGTGAATGATTGGAGGTTTATTATGGAAACATATATTGACTAAAGTATACACATGTCGTATAGCTATTTCAATTATGTTTTGATTAAATATTGAAATGGACTTCAGTATGGTAAATGAGAAAAGTTGTATTTTAGTGAGTTGTTTTTAAAATACATAATTGAATGAATAACTAATTGTTGCCATTTTTTCATCTCTTTCATGTTTTGAAATATTTTAGTATAAATATGCAAAGCCTTATCCGACCAAAACCAAAACCATAATATTTCTTTCGACTACATGACATGTACTGACATCAATGAAACGTTTTACATATATATATATATATATATATGTTAGCGAAAATTCCCTCGCTCTGATGTGCTTTCCCTCGCCCTCGCCTCGCTTTGAAATTATTGAACATCTACAAATAACACTTTAGACATGTGAATAGCTCATGGCATTATCACTTCTCAAACAGCAGTATAGCGCGGGTGGGTTATGAACATCGTGGGCAATTGATTATAAACTATGCAATAACATTGTTATTTATTTCAAATTTGGAGCGTTTTGTGATCATTTAACATATACGAAGACACTGTAGAAGTCATACCAATCATAAAAACTGTTCTCAATATATGCATTGCAATCCCTACTGGTGACTTAAAGTCATACACATACAACAGAACATCACCTAACAATAATTATTGGTATATTAACCATTTACATTTTGAGCATTATTAAATGATTCAATAGACGCATTAATCCATTGCACTGATTTCATGTTAAGATAATGATTGGTGATTTGTAATAACCAATCGGCAATAGCACTAATGCCGCTGGCAATAAGGAAAAACAAGGCTTTATTTTTCAGACAGTAGCGCTAATGCCTGCCAACTTTCGGCAATAAGGCTATTGTCTAGGCACAAATGATATTTCCAATTAAAGTTCCAGCAAGCTGAATGAATTACGATCACACACAGTTTTGGGCCTCGTCTCTACACGATTCTAACCTCCCCAGGTTGTTGGGCATGTCTTTTCTATTTAAATTTATCTTCACATCGAAAACTTAGTATCGTCGCTACAAATCGGACCGTAAGACAAATATTAATACAAAACTGTGCACATGAGCATAATGTGAACAATCTGTGAGGTTGTCGAAGCAACATACAACGTATTTCACATTAAATTCATAAAGCAAAGTTGTAACAGTAAAACCAAATCGCTAGAAAGATCAATCACGAATGTATTCTCCCTAAACAAGTCAAGTGAGAAATTTATGGATGCATCGTCTGGTATGAAAGTCTGTGTTGATCTTTGACATTACCAAACGATTTACAGAATAGTAATTAATTTTATTTCCGCTATGAACATATGGTTTGGCATTTCTATTGTCACGAATCAATAGTTTCATTTAAGTAGTGTGCACCAAATGTTAAATAACCTATGAGCATTGTAAATGCTAACACATGTGGTACGCTTTGATGTGAACGAGGGTGTTGTACGGATCAGTAGACAAAGTCGTCGTGCAAGAGGAATTGGTAGGAAACACATAACATTTTCAAGCAAAACATTGTATGGTAGACATACAAGCGTAATAATTTCATAACAGTACATTTAACCATTACATACAGTCTCGAACCATAATACTTCATGATTTGGAGTCATTTCTAAATAATAATTATGTTGTTCGTTTCAGTCAGTTGACTTGCAAATTTCGGAGGGAGTTATAAAATCCTCTCAGGCGCGGTCCAAGAAATTCCATATATTTTTCTTCTCAGTATTTCGTCATGTTTCAATGGTCAACATGCATATCTTGCCCCAATCGTCTGAATCGAATTTGAATTTAATTGAATACAACTTGCACTGAACTAACTATGTAATTCAAAGACGATCATGCACAAAGAAGAATCCTATGGTCAGAGCCTGCAGAGTGGAGTTTGCGGCATTCTTTGTTATGTAATCACATGCACGAAACTGTACGTGCAGCTCATGCAGACACGTTTTAAAGGGGCAGTAGCACGTTTTTTCGCTCAAATAAGTTGATTAAATGTATTTGAAAATAATTTCATCAATAGTAAAACATCCTTCTCTCTTCGGAAAATAAAGTTTAAAAATAGTGTACATGTTTCGGTAAAGCCATTGGAATCGTTTTTGTAATACACAATAATAAATTGTGTTCACAATAAAATGGCCGCCATGCAATTTTTGTTTTATACGCAACATAGTTTTTTATCACTACAGATAATTGGTTTGTGTTATAAGATGTTTTACCCTCTAAAGTTAATTCAAATGACATAAACTATCATTATAAATGGGAAATTTGAAAAAATAAATTTTGCAAAAAACGTGCTACAGCCCCTTTAACGTGCATTTCGTGTAAGAGGAAATGTGTCTTTCAAATTGATTCAAATTGGACTGTCGTCGCATTATTATCCCCCGCCACGAAGTGGAAGGGGGTTAAAGGTTTGGTCCCGGCGTCCGTCCGTCCGTCTGAGATAAAGGGGAGATATTTTCTCAGAAACCATTTAAGATAGAATAACCAAATTTGGTGTGTGCCTTGAGGGCATTAATTCCTTAAGGGAGTTCAAAAATGAGTTTCGTGCAATTGTTTTTTCCAGAGTGCCTTTGTTCCGTATATTTTACCCAGCTCATTGTATCGCTAAAGGGTACAGCTTTTCTGAGAGACTATTTAAGATAGGATTAGCCAATTTGGTGTGATGCTTGAGGGCGTAAATACCTTGATGGAGTTCGAAAATGAAAAGTATGAATTTTTTTTTTCTAGAGTCATTGCCCTTATTCCGTATGTTTGACTTTGTTCATGGCATCGCTAAAGGGTACAGCTTTTATCAGAGACTATTTAAGATAGGATTACCCAATTTGGTGTGTGGCTTGAGGGCATTAATACCTTGATGGAGTTCGAAAATGAGAAATGCGAACTTATTTTCTATTGAGTTATTGCCCTTGTTCCCTATTTGTTCTACTCTGTTCATGGTATGTTCATAGCTTTTCTCAAACTATTTAAGATAGGATTACCCAAATATGTGTAAATGTGATGCTTGAGGGTATTGATACCTTGATGGAGTATGAAAAAAAATAATTTTCCGGAGTTATCGCCCTTGATTCGTTTTTCGACTATGATCTAAGCATCTTCAAAGGGGACAGCTTTTCTCAGAAACTATTTAAGATTAAATCAGTTGTGTGGCTTGAGGATATCGATACCTTAATGGAAAGAAAATGAGAAGCGCATAATTAATTCTTCTCGAATTATTGCCATTGTTCTGATTTCTTGTGTCTGGCCGGGGATGTTGATGACTATGTCTTCTTGTTTTGCATGTATCAATTTGTATATCTGGCGATTGATATCATTTATATGTATTGAATGTTGTAATAGAAACAGAACATACTCAATTTCACTTTAATTTGGGAATTGCTCACACTTATTTTTTGCTTGTTAACTCTTAAATGTATTGTGAACTTTCTTCCTTCAAATATTTATTCATCGTATACGTGACATATAATACAAAACTGTGATCTACGAGAGGAATTGCCCTTGTGAAAATGAGATCGATGTTTGTTGATTCTGTACTTGTTTATGTTATATTTAACGAGCCTAGTGAAACATGGTTCAGTGCTGTATTTCACATTGGGTAACATAAGTTAATAAAGAGCATTTTCTGGTGTAATAGCATAGTTCTGTTATCCAAAATAACCAATCGAAAGCATTGTAAACAATCCCCGATACAAATCTGTTGCTCGCTTGTTCCTATTTATTGCTGTGCATGTGTCAATATGACATGCATTTTCTGATTTTGATCCTTTTTATTTCTCCCTTGGGAAATCATTGCAAATTCGGGAAAAAGCAAAACATAATAAAATTGGGTTTATTCCCTTTGGAATTTATGCTTTTATATCAGTACTTGAAATACACATCAAAGAAGAGAAAATGTCCTTAGCGATTGCCATAAAGTTGCGATGTTTTGATGTGGCTATTGTGATTTGATCATTGCAGAAGGGTTTCTTAATTGTGACCCTTTACTTGATACGGGAGTGTATTAGTAGAGTTTATAAATGGTGATCATTCTTCATTAAGTAAAATTAGATAGGTGACTTACGTGTACTGAATGTATTCAATATCGTTGTTTTGCTTATTCTATGACATACATACAACCATTACGTGCATGTGTTGTTTGTTTGATAACTAATGCCATATGTGTCATTTTAAAGATTCTGCCCTATCGTTTCCCTTACATCTGGATAAAATGTAATTTTTAATTTTTGTTTCAAAATTGAAAAAGGAAAATAACTTTTGCTGCAAAAAGAGAATATCCTTTAGTATGTACGCAAATCGGGATCGTTTTCAACCAACAATAAGTGGAAACTGCTTATGTGGTGCATGATGGAAATTTGGGCTTTGAATCTAAGATCAAATTCAGTTACTCCTTTTCCTTAGCTTATAGTCGTATATTGGTATTACAGAAACTAACACTCAACAGTGTGTATTATGACTTGTATGAGACTCGTGCAATTGTGTCTCTATAAGTCTCGCTCACTTTCGAGGAATAAAACAAATCACTCATTAGCCAGATTATCGTGTAAATGTCACATGTATTTATCTATCTTGAAACGAAAACGATTGGTGAATGTTCACCTGGTATGGCGCATTAAAGATGCTCGTTGCAGTTGCCCACGCACATCTCCAATTGTCAGATTCGGACTTTCAAACTAATCAACATCATGTGTGTTGAGAGAAACATTAAAAATCAAATTATATTCGGATACTGATAAAAAAAGGAAATGGTTTTATGATTGTTTGAAATGGTTTGTTTAATGGCAAAACAATATTTGCTCAATAAACTTATTTAAATGAATTGTATAATTAAAATTATAATGTTCCAGTGAAGAGTTATCTCCCTTTGTCAATAACTTTTCATAAATAATCAAGTTCAGCATCAAATAACTCAGAAACTAGGTTGGTGACCTACATTTTGTATTTTTCATTATTCTTCAACAGCATTTTTTCTACAATTTGTATCATGTTTTAATTATATACATTTATGTTTATTCTTGAACATGACTTGTGAAGCTATTTCTGCAGACTCCATTGTTGACATTGTTTTTTTTTATCATAAAAGGTCGATGACAAAAGGCAACATACAAACTGCAGGAATCACTTTTCTATTTTGATAACATTCCATTTATGAAAGAAAACAACAATATAGCTCTGAATGATAATCTTTTTTTTAAAAGTGACTTTAACAAAAAACAAGTTTGAACTTAAACATTACCACAGAAAACATCATTTTGAAGAAAAAACATCCCGTGATATGCACTTTTGCTTTTTGAATCTTCAATAATATATATTCAGCTTGCAACATGCTAATTTACAGCAATTTTTCATTTATTTGGATAATTGTTGGAAACGTCTTTAAATATATCTCAATTAAATTACACATTTTTTTATATCAAGAAGCAATGGTAACTGAAAAAACAACTATGATTCACATGTATGCATGGAGAACGCGTTCTTTGAAAACAAGGACTTATTTCAACTAGATTAACCATGAACTGCAACAATAGAACACAAAGCTAAGGAAATCTCCATTTTCACTTGTTGTTTTTCATATATTTTGGCTATTCCATTTCAATGGCTCCCTCAAGAATAACTAAAACCGCTTCGTGACAGATGTATTGATGTTTTGCCTCGTATTAATGAAATCATTGAACTTTGACACCAACAAACGATTTACTGAAAATGATTAATTTCGTTTCCTGACTGAGCACAACATGTGACAGATTCAACGTTGTGGATCAATATTTGTTCAAGGCTTAGATATTGACGATGTCGTGACACCAGTTGCACAAATATTCACTGGATAAATTTTAAAGGAAGCTTGAAGGCATTCGGTATACAGTGATGCAAAAGTTGATCTTAATTATACCCCAGCTAGAAGTATCAATTTGCAAATACGCATGTATATCACCTAATAGGAAACTCATACAAACATATATTCGAGATGAAATCTGCAGGTATTGAACCTTTAACGTTGTTTTATGTCCAACAATAAATCCACTTATAATTTCGCCAACTGTGTAGTATGAGGAATTTCACCATTGTTGAAAAGTTGTGCTGTTCTATAAAGTTTAATAGTCATATAGTTAAACATCACACATCCCGAGGCAGATATTCAGAGTGCTCTAGCAATTAGTTTATTTACTATGACGTAAAATATATTGCATGTGACGACATGTACAGTGTTTTTACATCTCGTTTTGTACAACTCCAATTGTAATTTCTTATAATGTCCACGTAAATAATTTGTAGTCTCATAATCTATTTTTGCGATGTCGAGAGAGATTAATCTAGTCACATTAACGTAACATATATCACATGTCACTTGGGCTTAATTTTTCCCTTTGTATAATTCATATACTATATAATCATTTAATGTATCTGCGACAACAAATTCCAACCTCCAAGCCTGCTTGTCAGCTTATTGTCATCTGTATTGACCGGAGGCCATACATACTGACTAGCATAATACTATCAATAGTGAATATTAGTTCACAAAGAAAACGTACTTGGTTGTTTTATTGAAGTCAACACTTGCTTTGTACTTCATATCAACCTTTCATACATGAAATGAATGGATGTCGTGAAATACCAAAGATGTTACTTCAAAGCAACAATTGTGATACTAACAATTTTGATGCTTCACGGAAATTGAACCAAGCTGTTATGTCCCTCCTCGATCAACTTTAATGCATTTTTATTGTAAACTTTTATGCCGACGGTGTACGACAACTGATCAGCAGAAATAATAAAGTTTTACCAAGCATGAAAAGATCTCTATACGTGTACTGAATTAATGGGTACAATGAAAGATCAAAATTTCCATTATATTTCATCACAATGTTTTATTAATCTATTTTCGTAACAGACACTTCTTAATAAAATGAATATATAAATATTGATTTGCTTCTAAGAAGATTATAAAGAATAACTATGTGAACATGATATCAATAGGTTCGTATCTCGGGAGAGTGTATTACTGTGATGATTAAAGTAGTTTTGCATACTACTTGCTAAAGAATTATGAATATAATCTGTAGTTATTACACTTGAAGAAATCAAATCAAGTGAAATATTTAGACAACTTTATGTTCAAACTAATTAATTTGTTAGTGTGAAACGCATCAAAATATAATGTATATACATCCACATAGGAGGCACTGATATCCAGACAGACACGTTCAAATGATGGGGCACAGGTTCATACAAGAGTCATTATTGACCAAGTTGTCACAAGATTGATTGCTTCTGTTCGTCTCTGATAGAAAGTGGTAGCTACCACACCAGTGATTGAGGGTAATGTTGACATACAGTGGTTTTATCTGGCAGTAACAGTAATAAACTAGAACCTTTCAATTATTCTCAGCAACAGCTCGAAATAATACAAGAAGACATAACAAAAACGAAACTTTGATATCTCTATATACAAACACTATTCACAAAGAATATTTATCATTTGTATATCATTTGCTTGACAATGGTGTCAGTATCTATACCGTAAAGTCGCACTCATACAATAAAGAAGTTGTATATCCTTAGAACTTGTTCTCCTTTATTCGTATGTCAAATCTATAAAATACAAAATACATCTTTTGAAACGGACTCTAGGAAAATGAATTTCTAGTCAATGACAGCAATCCATTTGTAACTTACTTATATTTTTACAACAATCACAGTGTCATTTCCCAAAAGACGGAGCTACATGTATTTGAATAATACAAATTCAGTATTCATAACAGGTAGCTAATAACATGTAGCTTGTCCGATGCAAGATCCCCTGGTACGATGAAAAGTATTTGGTACAATGGAAAGCATTATCAGTTCCATAGTTCCATTTACACATGCACATGTACACTGAAAGGTTAGTTCCAAAAGTCCTAAAAAGAAAGTTGACAATCTGCCATGAAAAAATAGTGCAGAGCTCAAAAAGGGATTTACTATCAGCGTACAGTTTCTTGAACAGTAATTTGTTCGTGTACGTATGATGTGGGCGTGTTTGATGAAAATAGCATGGTTAACTCACATTTCTTTTAACGTTTCTTATTTGTTGCTTTAACATTGATATCAGTGACAAAGTATATATATCAAAGTATATCCATAAGTGTAAGTAACACTGTGCATTGAAATAAAAGGTTACTATATATTTCAAGTTTGTTCATCAAGATATTTTAAATATGATTTAATGTAATGCAAACCATTTTCACTTGCTACATGTATATGCTTTTTAAAAGTTCGGTCTTGGTGACACAAAGCCAATCATAATATACACATTAATGCGACTCTCAGTCTAAATATTGTCAGCCAATGAAAGGTAAGAACATATATTCTACCAATGGAATTTAGGAATAGGATGATCTTTGTACTCTGTTTGCGAAAAATCTCAAACAAGAAGAAGATTTGGCGATGGCACTCATTTGAAGAAAAACGTATGTAAGATTACTTATGATATACGGCGATGTGCATGGATTATTAAGCTCATGATGAAAACAGGTTCGTTATTCTAATCTTTGGACGCATTGTAGATTACCATTCGCATACGAAATACTTGCAAAGTCATCACAATTGTACTTTGTTATTTACAAAATGACATATAGATATAAACGTCGCATGTATGTTTCTTGAAGAGCGATACATAAGTGCTTTTGCTGGTGTGCCGATAATTCTTGTTTAATCATAATAACAAACGATTACCATGTAAAACAAAACAGACAGTTAGTAGCATTTATTTCAATTAATATAAATTCATATTCGCGCTTGTACAGCTTGTCCTACTCGTTGTTACCGTATTGAATTTACTCTTTCCGGTGTTTTATTCAAGAACCCTTTATTCCTTTTAAGTGTATGTGTATGAGTTATCATGCTGGATAATGGTATAAGGATCCATACCGAAACGTTTCCATTGTTAAATAAAAGTTTATCATCTATAAATCCCATGTCCACCTTCATCACACAAATTCCTAGACTGCCTCTCAAACAGTTGAGTCACTTTAGTTGACCCCCACCAATTGTATACGGTAACTATGACAAGTTTTCGCATTATATGTATACATGTCTTCTACAATGGCCACACGTCACCAAGCTTTGCACACAACAACGAAATGAAGGTACAATTTCATCCCGAAAGTTCGTTCACCTATTTGCATTTCTTAGTGCAAATATCATGTAATTTGTGAAGACGTCACAGCATGACGAAAACGATCATTTTTTGTTTCATTGGAGTCGTCAATACTGCATATACATACCATAATCTTATTTCATACCTAACAGTTAACCTTGTCTGTTTTGGCATCTCGATTAGGTGACCAGGGGACAAACTTTCGAAAACACCTGTTTATTATCTTCTATGTAAAGAGTGCAACCAACGGTGTAAACCGTAAGTCATGTCTTCTATTGTACTCATTATCCTTTTGGTGATAGTTTTAACATGGAGTCGATATGGAAATTAATTCCAAAATAAAGGGTATCGAAATTCGTTTCTTCCTCCCCTTGCCAAAATTCGAAAACTTGCACAATTGATGATAATATTTTAGATATTTGAATTATTTGCTTATTTTACACAAGAATATGGATGCACCTATGTCAATTCAGCTGAAAAAAGCATTTGACGTCCTTTGCTAGACAAGTACACACACTTTCAGGAGGCAGTTGCATGCCCCATTTAAATTTGAACTGTGAAATTAACTTTCCATAATGGCAGGTCCGGGGTCCAAGTAGAAATGAAACATTACATGAAGCTTATACAAATACCTTGAAATTTGCTCTGGCAAAATATTTCCACCACTGTTTTAGTTTCCAACGATTTGGAATGGATATCTAAGCTTTGTGAAAATCGAATGTGCAATTCACTAAACGTTGGAATTGCAACCTTTTTATCTCTATTTACATAGCTCCTGTGGTTTAATTGCAAACGTGACCTACCACTCGTATATCATGTTCAAAGCAAATGTTCTTTGTAAAATGTCTTTGACACAAAGAGAGAAGATAATGAATTCTACGATTGTTACACAGATTTCATTTGACTTTGCCAGCTTAGTGAATGGTTATGCGAAGCTGTTATGATGTCACTGTTACGTCCACATAGTACAATGTATTTGTCATTATTTGCGTCTGTCGAGGGTAATCAGCTGTCATCAAAAGAAGAACCTTGTCTAGTTCAAACATAAAAGACAATTTATTGCCCTCAAATATGACTGCCAATGATAAAGTTGACCAAACGTTTAAATTATAAAGTATTATAGTATTCTTGGAGCTTGGTATATTAATCATTGTTCCAATGAAGTACTGTAAACAATCCACGATACAAAGTTGTTGCTCGGGTCCTTTTATTTATTGCTATGCATGGAGTCCAAATGACATACAGTTTATGATTTTTATCCTTAGGATCCGTAAGAAAATTTCGCAATTTGGAGAATAACCAACACGTAATAACACTATTCCCTGTAGATGTTTTGCTAAGATGTCAGTTCTTGAAACAAGAATCAAAGAAGTGAAAACGCCTCAATGAAACACAGTGATGTTTTGAAGTGGCTATTTTCACATGATTAGTACAAACAGGGAATATTAACTGAGTCTTCACAAAGTAAAAGTGGTTAATGGGTAGCGATCACTCTCACTGAAGCTAAATTAAATTTGAGACTGACTATACAATTATCCCATAAAATCTACAAGTCTCCAATGAAAACTTATAAAATGTTTATTATCTCACATAAAAACATGTCTTCAATTAATTAAGTTAACAAAGCCATCTAAGACTTATTTGATAATGTGCACATCAATTTCCCACAACATGTACATACGATTTAAATCACGATTGATATCAATACTAAAACAATTAAAGTTAACAAAACTACAAAACTTCTAGATAAAAAAGTTTTAAAAACGGAAATTAGTATACACTGTACATTTTATATTTGTGAATGTGAAAAGTCATGAATAAGATTGATGTCTTAGTAATAAATAGGTGTATATTACATGTGTCTTACGTTTCCATATCTTACAATTCAATCACGTTATATTTAGATAAATGATTGACAGCGGACAAAAAATTGGGTAAGGAGACATTTGTAGTCTTTGGTTTGTTATGTGGCTCTTATGCACATATTTTTCCAACTTTTACTTTCGGTTTCTTTTTTTAATGTATTGGTTATCACAGAACAGAACACACGTTAATTGGTCAAACTACCTTTTAGATAGTTATCAGATAAAAGGCATGTAAACTGCTGTATGGTTACTGAAAGGTGTGTTTACTGTATTGGTTGAAAGCAATAATTATTCACACAGTCCGCAGTGAAAGTTAATTGTATGTTAACGAAGTCATGGACCAATCCAGTCTCATCCCACAGAGTTTAGTCCCGTCAGATTTCCGATCCTAACCTCTGTTCCACATCGCTTGAATTTGTACACTCCAGCAAAATTATCTAGTGGGGGAAATGCGAACCTCATATTGTATCCCTGCTTTTTAATCAATGAAAACTCATCTTTCAGCGGCCACGTCTACAGAGTTAATTACTTCAACCAGCTAGGTATTTGATTCTTAAGGGACGTGCTCCTTAGCATATGTCCTTCGAATATGTCTAATGTAAATAACACAATTGAACTATTTTTGGTATTTGTCTCCGATTTGGTCTTCTTTATTTTTAAGCATGTTTATGATCAATAATTTTCACAAAATCAAATAGCATATTTCGAGGAAAACACATTAAACGAAAAAACGTTTATCTTACGTCTATTTTATCATTATGACTTGTCACTGGTAAATCTCACTTTTACAACGACGTCACTGATTGTACAACTAGATTCAATAGCAACCAACCAGGACACTCAATTTCTGCCCCTGATTTCAAGCCATGTAGAACAGAGGTGAGGGTCGGAAATATGAATGGAGAAACCTCTGTTGGAAGAGAATGGGACCAAGCTTGAAAAACAAAATATCTATAAGATCACATTCCTTTGCAAAAAAGCACTAAGCAACTAAACCACTTAATGGGCAAACGTCACTTTTAAAATGTATCTGATGTAGAATTCAGAAAAGGTCTTATGTATTTTTCTCATTTGTCCATGTATATGTCTGAGACCACGATCACTCCAACATTGCTACATTTATTGTTTAACCATGAAGACATGAATGACACTGTACAACGAAAACATCTTGCAAATAACGTTGATTGTCAGTCAAAGTCAAAGCAAATCAGGGTCCTATTCACAAGAAAGGGTGTGCAATCAGCTTGTTGAATGTGTTGCGTGAAGAGCTATAGGACTTTGAATGGAGGTCTAAGATAGAATTCAATTAGCCCTCTTTGTTAACAATTGGATAACGAGGTCAGATAACTATTACACTGAAGAACTACACGTAGTCCGTCAACTTGTGAGAGTGCGTTTTTCTCAAAAGTCTTTATTTTTCACTTATATCTTTCTTCTGTCCTTCTTCTGTCAAGTATCTGTATTTGCATGTTGAGAACTTCATTTAACCTAACATGAACTTACTTTCAATATCGATTTCATAGCGTGCAAACTTAAGTCAGGTAGTCAAGTTTAATATATGTGAAGAGTTGACTTTACAATGGAAGGATCGTCTCAAAATATGAATATCTCTCACGTAGAGAGAGTAGAGCACATCGAACGTAATATAACAGCTTTGAGATGTTCCTTCACAGAATCATCAAATCCACACACTTGTACAACTGACCTCAAGCCATGCAGGTAAATTGCAAACTTATGCGACTTGTTTTAGATAATATTATACTAATCGTTCCTGCTCTCACCTTTGTAGACTGAAAGTAGCTTATGGCGTGTAATAATTACTCAATATTCACCCATGTGATTTAAGCTTTCAGTTTCATCTAATATTGTGAACTCGACCTTCATCTTGGACACATTTTCTGAAATTATAAACAATGAAGAAACTTCTCATTGGTCAGTGAACAGCCTTTCATGCTTGACACGTTTATACTCCAAACCGTTCAGACGAGGTAATAATGTTCAAGTTGATCAGTTTAAATGCTGATCAAGATTACAAAAGCTTATCTCTTCTGAATAACCCTTACACTGTAACTAAGCATTGAGAGGATCGATGTGCATCAATAGAGCAGATGTACACAGATGGAGTTTATTGTTTATTTACTTTCACCAATTGCTAAAAGGGGCAGTAGCACGTTTTTTTGATGAAATAAGTTGATGAAATGTATTTGAAAAATAATGTCACTAATAAACCACCCTTCTCTCTTTGGAAAATGAGTGTACATGGTTTCGAAAAGCTATGGGAATCGTTTTTGTCATTCGAAATAATAAATTGTGTTCACAATAAAATGGCCGCCATGCAATTTTTGCTTTATACGCAACATCGTTATTACCACTACGGATATTTGGTTTGTTTAATAAGATGTTTTACCCTCTAAAGTAAATATAAATGACATAAACTATAAAAAATAAAATTTGCAAAAAACGTGCTACTGCCCCTTTAACATTAATTGCACTGACACGTTGTAATCGTTTATCACTTAACATTACTCTTTTGCACATGTTACTGTCAGATATCGACTTTTCGTCTCGAATCAATGAAACCAATGAACTTTGACATCAACAAACAATTCCCTGAAACTGATTAATTGCATTTCCTCACTGATTACAAAACGTGAAAGATTCAATGTTGCGATTCAATATCTGCTTTATGCAAAGGCATGTGTACCGCCACTAGTTGCACAAAAGTTTATTGAATACAATTAAAAGGAAGCTTAAGGTATACTGTGTTATTATGTTATCACCTATTTATTGAGTTTTTGTCGACTAAAGCTTAAATCACCAGAACATAATAGCATCCATTTATCTGCAAATTCTGTATGTATAATTGGATGGAGGGATAACTTTTACCATCAAATGTATACAGCAGGTGTTCTACACTAGCATAACCTTGTGTCAGTCGAATCAACAATTACTGCACATGTTACGAATGTCAATCATTTTGGAGAACTGAGTCTGTCCTGAAGGATATAAACTCATGTGCAAACGTGGCAATACAAAATACAAGATATTACAATCCACGAGCCATACGACTTAAACATGTCTTCAGAACCTTCAAAACATTATCTGTTCATATTTATGAGAAACTAGCGTTTTAAGAAATCGTCGTTTTCTAACTACACGAGTTAGGAGATTCAAAAAGGGCTTTTTGGCTTATTATATGACGTCCTACAGTATTATATTATATAACACAATCTTTTATGAGTTATATTTCCGTATTTAATGATTTAAACATTCTGTCCAAAAACCTTTTTGAAAAAAAACATTTCTCTCTGATGTATGAAAAATTCAGTACTCAAAACACATTGCTTCGACAGCAGTATTTCGTATTTTTAAAATGTGGGAACGTTTCTCTTGAACGTGAATATACATTTTCGTCCTTAATCTATTTATCTATCTGATAATCACAAAAACATGTAAAATGTCATCGACTCATCTACTACTGGTGCTGGATCAGCCATCTTGAAATCATTATTTTGCCTTTTATACCGTGCATACCGTACTGTACATATTAATCGCCGTATGTTCCGTTCCGTTTTGTTATTTAGGACCATTTGGCATATGTCTGAAATTAGGATTTTATCAACAAGGTAAATGTTGTTTCTAAATTTATATAAAGACATCATGATTTTTAATCATTTATAGGGCTTTAATGAAACTAAAATTTATATTTATACATGTAGTCAATCAAAGAAAATCATCTGATGTAAAGAATTCATCTATCACTTTATCTGTTTGGATCTTAAGTTCTAATGATTGCTGTGAATAAGGTCACTCGATAATAAGGATGTCGAATTTAAAGAAGGAAAAATGAAATCATACTTCAAAAATAAATTTCGCTGACATAAAGTCAAAACCATTTTCTGCTTGAACCCTCAACAACACAAACATTTATGTGTACAATATCCAAATTCTCAAGATAGTTAAGGTACCGATTCAACTATGAAGTATTTCTATGTTGAATCTGTTAGTAGCTGCTTTTTTCTATTGAAAGTCAACAACCTCTAGGTAGATCTTAATAACCTGTCAAACATTAAACGAATGGAGATCATAAAATGTCAGTAGTTGCTTTTTCATAGTCAAACCCAAACTAGTTTAATGCTTCACAGAAATTGACCATCACTTGTTAGCTCATTCAATCAAATTTAATACTCTTTGCATGCCAAAGGGTAATATTACATTAACAACACTGAAAACTTATTAGAAGATATAATAACCCTCAATCAAGCATGGACAGATCTTGAAATTATATATATATATATATATATATAATGCACTTGTGTCGCGCCTAGTGTTCAGGCTAGGCTTGTTCAACGGCGCCAAACTGAAAAAGTACATAGAGTTATTTGCTGAACAGGAGAGTCTTTAGGGATTTATTGAAGGAGTGAACTGGCTCCTCAATTTGATGTCAACTGGAGTTGAGTTCGACAGTCGAGGGGCATACATTTTCAGCAAGCTTGGTTGACGTGGAGGGATTGATCTGAGAGTTAATGTTTCGTAGATGATCTAAGAGGTCTTGAGGGTTGGTATTTTACCTTTATGTATCATGAACAATCAAAATCTTCATGATATCTTACCATAATGGTGTATTTTCCTTGTAACTTTACCAACGTTGTGTAAATGTGAAAATTGAATTGTGTAAAAGAAATATGTGATATACATCAGTTCTCCGAGAAACATACTAACTGGGTTTGTATCTCCATGACGTACTGTTTATCGCCACCCTTATAATTGGGGTATTTCTGCAGAGAACCTGAACACAAACATGAAAATGTACAAATTGCTATATTTTGGGAGAAATTTAAATCACATATACTATTCAGACCAAACAATTATATACAAACTAATTTAGTAATTAGCTATAGTGTGGTGAAACACACCAAAACAGTTATTTAAGATGCTCGATCAAGCCCAAGAGGTGTTGACGTATTGACTTCTGACCCTTTGACATCCATACGACAAAAGTCTGTGGCGAAAAAGTTCACATTTTCCGAATGAGAAATCAATTGGCTTTCACATGATGTTATTAGTATCCATATACAATTTTATTTTATTGAGAAATGATGAATTAACAATATGTGTTTGTTAAACACGGATGCCCCCGGATATACCAAAGTTATGGCAACGGTTAAAGTTTTCTGAAGATGTCCACTGCGGCAAGGTCAAGGTCCCAATGTCAAATATGATGACCTAATATGAAGGTCTCATCACAAGGTATGCACATGCCAAGTATGAAAGCCCTAGCTCTGAGCAATCCAAAGTTATGGCCAAGGTTAATGTTTTCTGAAAATGTCCACTGCGCAAGGTCAAGGTTAAAGTCACAAGGTCAAATATGATGACCTCATCTGAAAGGGCTCAGCACAAGGTATACACACGCCAAGTATGAAAGCCCTAGCTCTGAGCAATCCAAAGTTATGGCCAAGGTTAACGTTTTTGTGGACAAACACACAGACGGACGGACAGACAGACGGACAGGTGAAAAACAATATACCCCTGGAATCTCCGAGTCGGGGGCATAAAAATCTTGAACGTATTTCCAATCACAAAACTGCCTGCAGGTGCGTGTTTGACGTCATAATAAAAATGTTACCTACTCGATTCAATGGGTTGAAATTGTATAGTAAGTGCATGTAAAATGCATAACTTTTACATCATTATGTTCAGAATATCCTAATCTAGCTTATTTACTAGCTAGCTGTATCTATTTTTAGAAATGGTTAAAATTAAACAAATTGACACCCAAAACGATGTTGTTTTATAAAGATCGATAAAAAAAAATAAATGAGGTTGTAATAATTATTTCATCAGTGTCCTTGACTCGATAAATTTGCATAAGTCAACCTAGTCCCCCGGCTGTAACATTGTTTTTACAATTAAAATCACTGTGAGTAAATTTGAATTATGATTATAATTTATACATTTATGAAAAATAAATGTCATATCCTACCATTATCCCAAAATATGATCATGTATGAGTTTACATTTGAAGTACGAAATGTGTTTGACATGACATGGACCGACTTTCTGATCTGCGATTTCACAAGTTAAAATGGAGCCGTGAAACAGTAGCAGTAACCCTATCTCGCTCAAAAGTAGTGATTTTATCTGGGAGTACAATAACACCAACAACAATAACAGAAGACAAAATTGAGATGTGTACATTTAAACGTTATTTTAGTTAAACACTTTTTCATCAAAAAGAAGGACCTAAGAGCACATGTGCATATTGTGATAGAAACTCTTGTCATCTGGTTGTATGTAGAAAACATCGTATTCAAAGAAGGAAGATAATCCTAACCTTGTTTTTATTTGTTACAATTGTTATATATCTAACTCAAGGTAAGTGATTATTTATTTCAGCGAGGACTTAGATCTGGCGATTATTCATGGCAATTATTCACGGATTAAGGTAAATAACTCTATTCCATTTTCTTTATGGTCACTTTCTTGCCATCTTTTTTTGTTGTTGCAATTTTCACAGGCAAATGTGACAGAACCGCAAATGTAGGGATCGCAAAGAACAGGAAAGTAAAAAACATTCACTGCCTCACACAAAGGGAATATCAATCACTAACTGAATAATTATATATTTTTAAATGCATTGATTGAGTTGCCAATGAATGAATATAATATAGTTACTTACTTTGGAACGAATATACACGACTGGTGCAGTCAGTACCAGCATAAGTACATCGATTTCCTATCACCTTAATGGGAAAATCTTGTCTTGCACACTCAATGAAAGGTAATTTAAAGTTCCAAAAGTTTCAAAAGAAATTGACACCTGTCGTGAAAATCAACTCGGAGCTCAGCATGAAATGGTTTTGTTCTCAGCGCCAACCTTTCATTTATGGTTTCAATTTTGTTCTTATATTTCATTCTAATTAACAACATTAAAGTAAATTTAAGGACCACCTTCTCTTATATCAAACTTGCTTTGAATCTATTCGTCCTTTGTGCAAAATGTTTATGTAAATTTGTTAATTTAAATTACATTATAAAGTTTTTAAAATTATTTGCAAGGTGCAATTAAGTCAATGTCGTAATACAGCCATCTAAAATGTTGACAAGTCAAGGCAAAGAAGGACAGAATGAAGCTTTCTGGCTCCTATTAGGAACTGTGAAATTAACCTTGTACAATAGCAGGACCAAGCGGAGAAACATTAGCCTGTTCAAATAAACTGATATTTGCTCTGGCAAAATATTACCGCTGCAGTTTGATTTCTCAACGAAGCGAAATGGATATCTAAAAACAGTTTTGATGAAAATCGAATGTGCAATTCACCAAACGATGAAATTGAAACCTTTTTATTTCTGTTTACAAGCCACTGTGGTTTAATTGCAAACATGACCCCTCACTCGGAGATCTTGTATAGAAGTGAATGATCTCTATAATATGACTGTGGTGCAACTCGGACGTGAATGAGATGAAAGACAAACGTGTGTGAATTTAGAATGTTTCATTGACTTGGATGAATAAGTGAATGATTGAATGAAGTGATGTGTGCTGGCTGTGTAAAGCATATGAGTATTACTTCCACCTGATGTATATATCATTGATACTGTATGCTTTCCTCGGGGTAACATGGTGTGCTCGTTCCATCAAATAAAGAACTTGTGCAAATGTTATAATGTTTTCAATGCGACCTTTTCATTTCAAACTTAATTATTTCAGAATGTTAGTTTAGAGTTTAGAATGAGAATTTAAGAAAGGACAAAACATGTTGAAACTAATCAAATTATATATTCCTCTCCGAAAACAATCATTGTGAAAGTTTCATCTTATTTTTATGATAATGTTTTGTAGATAACAAAATGTACGTACATTATTAACTCCCACCCGTATTGCTATTTTAGCTTTATATTTTATCTTATTATACGCTGAAGTATGTACAATTTATTTTAGCTCTCAGTGCCTTATCATACATTGTAATATATGTTATGGCAAGAGAGGAAAAATCATGTTGAAGCCAATCTAATTATATATGCTGTATGTTGTGAAAGTTCCATCTTATTTTTATGATAACTTTTTGTAGATAACAAAATGAAGTGAACCACCAATCTTATTTATTGGCAATATCCGCCATTTTGTTTTTTGTTATTGAAATGAGAAACAATATGTAATGTTACTAATTGTACACCTTTCTAATAGTAAACCATATACATGGATAGAATGTCCACGAAGTCGAAGTTGTTACGTTTTTGAAAAAAAACTATTTGGTGCTTCCTCTGATGTTACTCTATTCAACTGTATTTAGTACGTTCTTGATGTGACACACTTCCTTGAGAAACCACAACTGCCTGAGAACAGCGTTTATGTAGATATTGTTAATCCTCGACTTACACTAAATAACGTATAATAAAAATAATAATTGGTGATTACCAGCCTGGTCGAAAACCGGACAATTTTAAACTTCTTAAGCAAGCTGTATTTTGCCACAATATGAATCCATCAGGAATTTTAAACGTGTTATTAGCATAAAGCTACGTTATTAAGCTTTCTTTTGAACCATTTTTTTCTCAAATATCTTTGATACTTAAAAGGTTATTCAAAAAAGAAGTGGGGTAACGTTTCTTTTGGCGTTTAGTGTATTCTTTATAGATTGCTTCTCAAATCAGAATATATTAAAAAGTTATTCAAAAAAGAAGTGGGGTAACGTTTCTTTTGGCGTTTAGTGTATTCCTTATAGATTGCTTCTCAAATCAGAATATAATTTCTAATCTTGTGCATCTCGTCTCTACTTTAATTCACATTTCAGTCAAATATTTCTGATCAAACTACATATATCATGCAATGCAACGATTCAGCTAACTATCTACTTAGATCAAATTATACTGAGTTTTCATACAGTGAAACGAATACTGTTGCTGCACTCATTTCAAATAAAAATACATGTACGTACATTATTAACTTCCACCCCCATTGCTGTCTTAGCTTTACGATTTATCTTATTATAAGCTGAAGTACTCGTATGTGCATTTTGTTTTAGCGCTCAGTGCCTTATCATACATTGTAATATTTAATGGCAATGGTGCCTAACAGGTCCGAGATGGGACAGTGCAGTGGCAATTTTGTATGCTCTACCACCTATGCCGATGCTCGCAGGTTTCCCCGCAATGCGCAGCCACACTATATTCGTGGGCTTTGTCCCTACAATAATACAAGCAGCTTTAAAATAAGTGAACTACTTAGTGTTCCAAATCACCCCACCTCACCTCGAATTTGGCCCAAGTTGACCTGGCGCTTGCAACCTTTCACATCTGTGTATAACAAACCTAAAACGCTAGACATCTTCTTTTAGTATATAATTGAACCTGAAAGTTAAGATCTTCGACACAGATGTTCCATTGACAACTCCAATATTTACATCAAATATATTAAATTGGACCTTTCATGTTTATTTTTGTACTGTTTATATTCCATCCAGGATAATGTGATCGTTCTGAATGTGGACTTTGGTTACAACTGTTGTTGCGCCACAGATGTAACATCAAGGATGTTGGGATGCATTTTGTTTACTAAATATGCAAATTCGACTTCAGATACTTCCTGTATGTTATCGTTCTCTTCCCGAGTTCCAACGTTCTTAGGACAGATGCATTTTAGAGCTTAATTTGACCAGGGTTTTGTGCTGTTGATGTTAATGTTGTTTGTAGGAAGTGTAACTATATAAATTAACAACATGTTTCACATCTGTTAAACTCGACGAACTACCTATAAGTTCTACTAATAAAAGTTCGTTCGTATATTTTAAATAAGCAAATGATGTGTGTCTGTGTGTGTTTTGGAATTAAATTAAAGGTCCGTGAGACATTAATCAGTCTAAGTAAGATATTTTCTATTATTTCAATCGACTAGTTATCGTTCAATCTTGCAATGTCACGCCGTCAGTCTTGGGTTCTAGTTGCATTGAAGAAACCTGTATTGTGTTTTTATTTTTGTTTTGTTATCTAAATATATTCACTTTGATGATATCATTATATCTTCTCGGTATCATAAATATATTTTTAATCCATCTTTTAATATTTTGATATATAAAAAAAATTTCCCTCTGACCTACACTAAAGATCAATAACAAATAATAACTAATTGCCGTTAACATTTTGCAAATGAAATAAATACAAGTTGTAAAATTGTCACCTGTCGTGTATGTCAGCAAGAAATGTGATGCAAAATCAATCGTATCAGTCAGATTCAGTCCTGTGATTAATACTGTCAGTTTGCCTCCAATTGTACCAATCATAAATATGGATGCAAATCAATAAAGCAATACACCTGGACACAGCGCTTTGGTGTGGACAATTATTCCTTGATAAAACAACATTTTGTTATTATTGAATATGTTTGTGTATTGCATGTATTACTACAAAATTTTGAAACTCACAATTCTATAACTCTAACTATTCCATTGTTCTAAAAAGCCAACAAGTACTAGTCTATTAGTTGATATCAACTCGATGGGAGAGCTAGGAAAAGCCTTAAAACGCCGTTGCATTCTTTAAAAAATATGTTTGCAATCCATAGAATTTCTCTTTTACCTGAATACCAAATTCTTAATACCCCTCAAGAATGTAATTTGATATATAATACATGAATGTCAAAATGCAAAAGGTGTATGTTATCTGAAATTCAAATAACCAAAGCTGAAGAGCATTCCAGCACGATGTGTTAAATGTCTTGGATATATCCTTGACAAGACAACAGTTCATATGGGAGGAGACCTTCAAATGACAGATCACAAGTTGGTACCAAGGACATTATTGCCCCGGTTGTCAAATGATTGATGAACAGTTTCTATCTCTAAAGCCAACACTAGCTATGATTGAGTAGAGTGGTTTTATCACAGCCCTGAAGGTATGCTGGAACATCAGAAATAAAGTAGCAAAGTTTAGTCATAATCTTAATTACGCTGATACACATACGCCTTACAAAAATAATTACTTTGCTTGTTGCAGATTAATGTTTGAGGTTGTAGTTCATCATGCGTCGTATGTTGCAACATACAAGCATTCTTAATTAGTATTTTATACTTTAAAGGGACACTGCGTCGAGGATAGAAATGAGATCACTTTTATCTCCATATGTTGATTAACGTGTCTGCTAAATCAGTGATCCTGAAAGCACCAGAATATAATATAAAATATCTTTTTTATTGCCGCACAGAATGTTTCTGGTCTGATATATTCCCTTCATCAGGGGTGATATTGCTTTTGCAGTGACGTCATAATCGATATTTTAAGAGAGAGAACAGTATTAGATTAAAATTACTTTTAAAGAATATCATAGCACACGTGGATTTTGTTAACAAGTTGAAAGTAGGGCGTTAAAGGCAGTCTTTCGTATATACACAAAGGGGCTAACATTGCTGCTAAAGGTGTTTTGAAAATACAACGGGATTGGCTTAAAAATTACACACTACGGCGGTAGCTAAACTGCCACAGGTAAGTACTGAGGTGGTCGAATATGAATTATAATGAAACATTCATGAAGATTTAAACCACTCGAGAAAAGAAGTATCAGTATAGTATCTTAGTGTCTCCACGGTCATCATTAGTTGTCTATAGTTATCTATGATTCATCAAGTCAGTTATAACAAAACAAGCTAATCACTGAACATCAGTGCTAGTAATGATGGCTTTACTATGTTCAAATAACAGGCGACCGATACGACCATATGTCATTATTTATGATCCAATAAATCATTACTAAAGATAGGCATTAAACATCAAAGGTAACACAATGACATCTTATATATGATGTTATACATGTTTATGATATAGTTATTTTATCATGATGATGAAATGGATAACATATTGTGGAAATGGATATAAACAAAACCACACAAGAGATTTCTATCAATGTTAATCGGAAACATGTAATAATTCCTTTATTATGCATGTTTATACTTGGACTTCGATTCACTATGTAGTTTTGCTCATGAAAATATTGATATTAGGATAAATATTGTGTAAGGATAATGTTCATTTTATTCACCTTCTTGTTTGTCAAAAATCATAGATATTACAATATGTTTACGTTTTAGCGTGAACTATAGTCAATGCTAATTCTAATAATTATCGTAAATTTAACATAATATTGAAGGGCACTTATCTTCAATCTGTATATTTCAACGCTTATTATCCAGTACAAGCACTGCTCATAGGCAGCCCATTATTACCCTGAAGTTATTGAACTTTCTGTGTCGTTATAAATAAAAATAAAAGCGTTCCACGCGACCATATATATCCGTTCTTCCGTGTTCAGTTATCCATTAAAGAACTATGTATACTTAGTATAAGGTGGATGAAGTACATTGCCCATGGACACAACACAGTATGTGAACCATTGATGGCATAATCACGGAATTCGCAACAGGGCCGTTGGTGTAAGAGGACAGCATGCTAAGCACAACCCGCTGTGCTCCACAAAGTGCTATTGTATTTTCCGATCACTGGTATACACATAAATGGTTACAAAGCCACCGACATTTATGCACATGGTGAAGACAAGGACGTTAAAAAAAACATTGCAATATGTTTTGCATCTGAGAATAACAGAATAATGTGAATGGAAAATGTCAAATGAACTTTATTCACAGCCTACAATCATCACTGAATCGATTTCGCATCACCTCAGATGAGAAAATCGTGTCTTTTAGTCATAGGATGAAAGCTAATTTAAAGTTTCCAAAGTTTCAAAAAGTGTTGACTACCTGTTGTGGCTAATAGCAAGAAAAGTCATCTAAAAAGGACTTCTTTCAGAGGTTTCAATGTAAAAAAAAACTTGTTAAAACGTATTTTACGTTCTCAGTCCTAGACTAAGTGCTGTTGCAAATTTTCAAGGCTCAAAGGTTTCCATCCAATTACTTTTAAAGGAATCCAATATCCCTCACTGTGAAAAACCCGTTGTTAAAGCTGATTTTACATTCTGTTTTGTCAGAAGGAAAAATATTCGATGTACTTTTGAGGAAATATGAAAGAATAGCCTGCAGCTGCAACGTTATAACAATGAGACTACATGCATATTGCAGTTTCCCACACAGGAATGCATGCTCAAAACGGTACTCAGGGTATTACCTCAGTTTAGCTGCAACTGTCCTATATGTAGGTTGAAGGTCACCTACACATAACAACCACCAGGTACCCAATTTACTGCAGACTGAGCAGAGGAACATTTCAGAGGGTCACTTGGATTTGCTGATAAAATGTTGCAAGCTATTCAAGCTAATTTCACCAATTGTAAAACACCCTTCTCTCTTTGGAAAATCAAGTTAAAAATCAGTGTACATTGCTCAGTAAAGCCATGAGAATCGTTTTTTTTCATTCGAAATGATAAAAAGTCTTCACACTAAAATGGCCGCAATGCAATGTTTTTTTTTTATACACAACAGCGTTATTACTACTTTACGGATAATTGGTTTGTGTAATAAGATATTTTACCCTCTAAAGTAAATATGAATGACATAAACTATCATTATAATTGGGAAATAAAATTTGCAAAAACGTGCTACTGCCCCTTTAAATCATGTCATTTGTTCATTAAAATTTTATAGTTTAGACATTAATCAATTAATGAGGCCCAAAGGAATGTAATTTTGTAATTAAAAGAAACAACGATGTATATTTATTTGCTTTTGTATAACATTGTACACTGAAATTAATATTATCAGCGCCGATGGCTGCGCTCTTAATATTAATGTATTCATTCTCCCCCTCTCGAGTAATAAATTCTCACGTATTTTCTGTTACAATTTGTATCATTTCTAGCTTCCCGCAAAAGTTCCTCGCGGTGAATCATCCTTTTTTCAATCCATTCAAAACCTGCCTTACATTTTTGACTGATTTCTGACACCTCCGCTACCGCCCAAACCATGACATATAAAATGGTTTGTCAGTATGATTGCGTGTAGTGGGTGAAGAGCAAGTGCTTGACAAGACGTACGTGGATTATTTGGATAGCAAATGTATCTGAGCTACATGTAAGTGCCCTGTATCCGATGGCTGACATTACATGTTTGCAGTGTGCCAAACGATTGAAATTTATTTCAAATGTAAACTATTCAAATGCTCGTGACATCATCCATGGATGAGAAGGGATACAACCAGCGGGTCATGGGGTGCTGAGGTAAATAATACTTTTGAATTTGTAAGTAGCATACGCGGCTCTCATTTTAGAAGGATATTTGATCTCAAGTGGTCTTAAAAGAGTTGAGGCAGCCTGACAATGCATATGATGGACATGTTGTACAGCTGCGTACCGAAAGTTCGTTCATCTACATGTGAATCCAAAGACAAATGTCATGTAAATTGACGTTCATTGTAACGTCAATGAAATTACATCACATACAATGACAATGAATCATCATACACCCATGAGATCACCACGGCAGTGGTATGTATATGTTCATAAAATTTGGCAAAATGAAAAAGACAGAAGAGGTCAAATTTTGAAAATTCAAATTTCATTACTTTTCGAATAAAAGTTTTCAGAATGACGAAATGAGAACAAATACATTGAATAAGTATAAGAGGAAGTATATGATGTATGTTAGACCAAGTTGACCACTTAATGAATATTTCACAGAAGAAAATAAAAACTGTAGTTTTGAAAAGGTTGACTCCTGGTCATTTCTAAGAGCTGCCAAAAGTGTAAGTGTTTACTATGAGATATCAAATCAGATTATATTATGGAAAGATCAACTGTCTTCTTATTATGCGAATATGCAAAATAATTGGTCTAGTTTTCGCGTTGATACGATGTTTCAAAGACATGCCAAATTATATGATATTTGCACTAAAATACACCACCAGGTGAACCAACTTCCGGTACGCAGCTGTAGACATGGTGAAGAATCCGTCAATGATATATAAGACACGTGCCTCGTTGGTTCAAATCAATATCTATGTAGATGGCTAAATAAAAACAAGTTAAATGTTTCTCAGGCATCGACTTTTATTCGTGCGCGTGACACAATTTTATGATGAGAAAAAGAAAATATGTGAAAAGTTGTCCATATCAATTTTGCTAAAGTCCAAAATTCATCCAAATATATCAGTCTACATGATCGGATGTGCTTCCGTTGTGTTTACTTCTACCGCTTCTATGGCATATTTGATGGGGAAAAGTCACATATACTCCTCCTTCGTCATTATTTTCAAAAAAATATAAAAGAAATCATACCGCCCTCATGACTTTTTTAAAAAATGTGCCCGAGAAAGATTTAATTTTTTATGCAGCCTGACTGGCCGCTATTTCTTGTTTCTCACAAATCCCCTGTTGGTTATAGCTCTTGTGAGGAGTCTAAAGTTGTAAAGGTCAGATGCATGCTGTTCAACATGTTAATTATTTACAGACTCGCCGGATATATAATAATGCATCATGTTATTAATGTTAATTAATCTGAGATAAGGAAAGTTTTTAAAATACATTGCCATGGTATTTGAATTACGCCAAGCGATAAGAAAAGTTTAAGCAAGTATCCACTCAATGGAACAAGATAAACCATTGTGTCTATGTTCACATCAGGATTTACACTGATTCATCAATCCAAGCCTGGGTCCCAAGCCTAACTACTCTGTAGTTTTTGGTCATAAACCATTGTTCCGAGACTCCATTCTAAAGCAGAGTGCTTGGCAGCTTTAATTTTGGCCAATAAGATGTGAGAATCATATTTCAAATAGACTGGCAATATCATGAATAGAAACTGTTGATATTTTTCGTCAAATGCAATATATAACTCATCCTGTGATACTAATTTTTTTAAAATTTTTTGGTCTGGGCCAGTAGTAAAAACATTATAAATGCGCCATTTGTTGAACTATTCACTGACTAGATCTACGTTTTGAAATGAGATTAACATGGTACTCAATATGAGATATCAAATATCCTCTACATATATAAACATCATTTTAAACTATTGATAATTCATATCTTAGATGTCCTGGCATCAATTTCCTTATGTCTGTCGATAAGTCATTTCATTGTTCTCTAGATTTTGCCTAAAGCCAATTGAGAGAAGCCTTTCATTTTGATGGTATTAACAAATTACTTTATGAACCCAGCGGAAACCAGCAAATGAAAACTAGCCTTTTCTTGTCTTGTAGTAGTAAATAATATATTGAATACAGGACAAAAGGAAACAGATTAGCATTTCACAGTTCTCAGGAAATGTATAAGGGTCACGAATATAAGAGTATATCCAAATGTCCATAGTCATAAAAGTCTTGAATTTGGTTTATACATTGTAGAATTTAATGGGGTTTTTCCGTCACGAGATCCGGCATAAAGGTAGAATTCATTGGCATTACATGAGAGTCTTTTATATACTAAATCTGATTCATGAATGGAGTCGAAAGGGAGGTAACTCCAAACTCCAAATCCAATCAGCTGAGTTCCAATCAGTTCCTTTCACTGAAGTCCGAGAGTTCGAATCTAGGTGAACCTTACTTTTGTGACATCAAAACGACTAAACTAAGTTGTTTAATATATATTAATAAGTTGTTCTTAATGAATTACAGTGCTATCACGAATGGAAAATAAGTTTAAGCAATGGCTAAATAATACTCTTCAATCAATAAAAAGAGGTTCTTCTTCGAGCGCCATTTTAAGGTGCTCACACTAAATGGCAGCTCACGTGATCTGACTGATGTAACTATACTCCTTGACTCAGAATAAAGTTTTAATACGGCACCATGATGGAATAGTCAACAATCTTACTTGGTATCGGTCAGTTAGGTACTGATGAGTTACTTGAGTGAATGAAGAGCGAGTGTTCTCACAGTACTACAAGGGAGAGATAAACCGAGGAAAGTTGGGCAGGCTGAAGTAAGCAAGTTATTAGTTACTAGTTATTCGTTATTCGAATAATGAATTAATAACTAGCCAGTGCTTACTGAATGTAATCGATGAACGAGGTTCCTCACCCCATATTTTCAGTTCCAACCCTAAATATATATCTATATTTACTTGTTAGTTCAACTCTGAAGAATGAATAAGCAGCCAGCAGCATATTCGAAAAACGAATAACGTGCGAGTTAGTTATTCATTATTCGAATAATGAATGGCTAGCCAGTGCTTACTGAATGTATTCGATGAACGAAGTTCCTCACCCCATACTTTCAGTTTCCACCCTTAATATAAATCTATGTTTACTCCTTAGTTCAACTCTGAAGAATGAATAAGCAGACAGCAGCATATTCGAAAAACGAATAACGTGCCAGTTAGTTATTCATTATTCGAATAACGAATAACTAACCAGTTAGTTATTCATTATAACTAATAACTTATAACTTGCTAACTTCAGCCTGCCGGAAAGTTGTTTGTGTGGTTAACCTTAGGGCGAACCAGTGTACCTTATGTAAGGTAATGTAGTTAGAATGAGGCAGACTATGTCTATTCTGTTAAGCAATTATTCCTTCATCGTCTCTTTGAATGTAGGTGTGTGGCCAACATCGGTAAATCCCAGTCACCTATTTTGTACATGGTTTCACTTTTAGACAAGTACAATTTGGTTGGCGTTCTTGACACATATATCACAACAGGTGTTTCATGCTCTAAAGCAAAATGGACTGATATTGTTAAATCTAAAATTTGTCAATATTATGAGAGGTTGCTGTGTCATCAGATAGCAGTGAGAGAGGATCTATCTAGATATGACCTAATCCGAGAGCCTTGTAAACCCAGCAGACTCTGGGAGCTTGCCTTAATCAATAAGCATACATTTTTCAATATCTCTCGTATTATTCATGTTAGCTGTACAAAGATTGAATCCAGAGAGTGTATATGTGGAATTATAGTTTGTGATATTGTTAAACATGTTATACTATCATGTACAGTTTGTAATGATTTAAGAAATGACATGTTTGAAAGGATTTGTGATATCATACCAATATCTGATTTTGTTGAATTTTGTGAAAATGATGATGATGAAATTATTGTTGATTTGCTTGGTGGTTCCTGTACATCACTGGGAAAATTAAATATGACAGAATGGGAGAGGTGATGATATTAGTGTCAGACTTTATGACTGTCTGTCACTCTCGATTGTTTTCAAAATTAATTGTAAAAATCTTCATTTTTTTGGAGGAAATAAAGTTGATCTATCTATCTATCTTAGCCACTTTAGCCAATGTATCATTTTTAATTTTCAATTTTTAAGGGGTTTATGAGCTTAAATGGAACTGAGAACTGTTGTTTCTAACGAGGTAACATAACAATTCATTACTTAAGTTACAAAATGAAATATTATTACTTTAACCTTTGAAGGACAAATACTACTGAAATAGACAATGTTGTCACTAATGTACATGACCCCCGGCAGTAATTATAAATAAATATTTCAATATTAGAATAAAATGTCATGGTCTACAAAATAGATTGGGTTCTGAATTTTACCTAGAATAACATTGGTGTAAGATCATACAGTGAACGATTTTTTAGACAAGCTAAACATGCAAGTTCAAATGCGGAAACATTCAAAGTTCCTCTGTGGAAGTGAGATCAAGGTCAAGGTCACCCAAATCTAATCAGCTCTTTGTCTTCCCCAGGAGAAGCTATGTTTGCGGTAGAAAACCAAAATGTTCTGGATAACAACTCTTCTACTCTTTCACGAACCACCGAATGAAGGAAAGAGCATACTATCTGAAACGTCGGACACAATAAAAAAAATTGTTATCCAAAGGCTGTCGTATTCCATTTCTATATTTCCTTCACAAACGTTTATGTGTATGATGTAAAGAGAATCGGGTCAACGATTCTTCAGATATCTCCAGTACTGCCAGTACGATGAAACTATATGCAAAATGGTATGTAAGTTATTCCATTTTGTTCGTACATACGGACGGACAAAGGAACGTATGCTGCAAAATACTATATCCCTGATTCAATTTAAATGCAAGGCGGCACATGATAAGTCGTTTTGGAATCACCTTTATTAGGTGAGATAGGATTGATTGTGTCCTGTAGCAATAATGCGTCATTATGATATTTTATAATACATAGTCTTTTATGAACTTTATTTCAATATCATATGAGCTTTTAAGTTAAATATCGAACATATGTTGATATAAAAATCGTTTGAACAGACGGAAACGTTCATAGTATCAAACATTTACAAAATACGCTTTGGCAATCGACTTTCACAGCAAACACATTTATTTCCTTTTTTATCTCTTCTGGAAACATTGTAGCATTTTTTTCCTCTAGGAATATAGTTTATTAGAGGAAGATCACCCTTTCCAATGTATCCATGTTTTCGTTTTATTTAAAATGTTTGAACTCACCATTGAATCGATTGCACAAGTAAATTAAACAATAACGTACCATCCAATTCCACGTTGTTGCTAAGGATAATGACTTCAACCTGAAGTCGCAAATCATCTCTCTCGAGTCGTATGTTAAGGTTGAGCAAGAACAGTCTCTGTCGCAGGGGACTTGACATAGCACTTGACACAGGACAAAAGGACACATGATAAACAGTGAGGAATAACAATAGGGATATTGTCAAACACTTCTTCCAATGCAACACTCCACATGAACAGTGGCACAAGATTCAGGTTATAAAGGTCATATGCATGATTACTAATTCAAATCCGGCAACACGGTCTGTGTGACATGGTTAAATATGCAGAGTGCCAAGGAAAGTTGTGTATCATTTTAATGTTAATTGGTCCAAGTAAAGGAGAATTTTAAAATTAGATTGTTTTTCACCCAAAACTGTGTTCCTGTGATAAAGCAATATATCTTATGAGATATCGTTTTGGCAGTAGACTTGATACCGTCAACTTAATGACGTCCCAATGCTTTTACGTCACTGCATTGAAAGTCAAATGGCAACATGTAAGCATAATGAAAATGATTTTGGATGATAAATAAAATATAACCCCCATGTCTTCTGATATCAAATATATAAACTTGTAACTTTTATCAACTATAAGTGTTGATATATTTGATATCAGAAGACGTTTGGGTGCAATATTGAATACGTAGTTATAAGTCATTATAAAGTTAGTTAAATTATAGATGTAACGAATTCTTATGCAATGGATAATTTTATCATAATATGAGGAAAGATTTCTCTCTTTTGCAGAGAATGAGTTGCTATTGACAATGTCGCGGTTAAAGCTCTGTACACAGACACTCATGGGTCCATTTCGTGTGATGTTATATCGATTCTTTCGCATCAAATGAATCCTTTTATTACAAATCAAACGAGGTATTAATGCAATAATCAAATTCTGACCGAGTAAATACAACTTCAAAGTCACCTTAAATGTCTAAATGAAGGAGCTTGAAAGATTAGTTTTTTTTTATAATATTGAAATTAACGGCGATTGAAATGTATGTTTATTGTATTTGTCTGTATTGTTCCTTCCTTTTTAACTTTCGAATGTGCAACATGTTGCATCATTGCATCGCGATGTGTTCTGTGGACTCAGCTACCGTCTCTTTTACGTATTTCATTTCTAAAATTTGTGTCTCCTCTGTGCAAATCACTTTTAAAAGTCACTGATTGAGATTACTATTATCTTAAACACAAAGCAAAGCTTTGACTCTACCTTAATGTCTCTGTTATCAGATATGTGGTATCCAAATGTTTGATTTAGTGAAAATCGAATGTGTAATTTAGCAAATGCCAGAAATCCAACCTTTCACGTTTGATTGCCATGTAATAACCAACTGATAGCAAATATAGCGTGTTTCTGTCACACGGCAGCAGCACAAATAAAAATGCATCGGTTACCACTTTAATTTTCAGATTAGATTGCAATGATTATGCATGACTATGCACGTTGTAAACGTTGGTGTTGATGACCTTTAAATATCCGTTTACAAACAGCAAACGCCTAATTGAAACATTCCGAGATCGGGACACGAACAAATTGACATTACCATCCAATAACTCGCTGACAAGATTCAGTGACACGTAAATAGTTGTTGGAATAAGTCCATGTAATAATTGTCATATGCACAGTGGGGAAAAATAATTCTCTAATAGTTATTTAAGAAATAGATTTCAGAATGTGTTTCGTCACTGACTTCTAAACAATTTGAAAAGTGTAAATAAAACAGGAAGAAATACCGAAGCTTGTCATTACGAAATATTTTTCTTATAACTTCAAACTTTGCAATTTAAGGGATGTCCGTATCCGTTAATATATTTGAAAAAAAAATGCAAAGCATGTATATGTTAAGTGTTGTCTTTGATCAGGCGCCTAGCTCCTCCAACAATCGTATCGCATCACTCGTTCGAAGGTTTTTAAGAAGTATACATAAGAAAACGGCATGTGACAGCAGTGTCATAAATACACAATGCTACAGTTATAAAGTAGTGCTGATGGTTATTTTGTATAAACTGCAAAGTATAAAGATTATCTTTTTCGACAATATGTCAACATCATGTTTATGAGAATCTTATGCTGGTCGCATGACCATCATGCCCAATCAGCAGAGAGCATATCGCTTAAATTTGTCTTAAGTTATTTGAATGTTAAGTACTATGGATATTGCAACGTACATGTGTGGCAATAAAGGCACTGAAGCAAGTTTTTTCTTCAAATGTGCCATTTACTATCAAATAAAGTACAAATTAATGTAACGTCCGAGGGTGAAAAATCTCATTACATGACCCGATAAGCTGTATCCATTGAAAACGCTTTTCCGAATTGGAAGAAAAAGGTGCGACTTACACAGGGACAATTAAGTTGAACTTATCTCAAGATCTCAAGCGATCTCGAGAGTTCATACAGCAAGGTGGTTGACCATTCCATCATGGGATCGTTACACATCAGTCAGATCACTAGAACTACCTATGAGTGGACATTTAAATGTGAACGCATTAAAATGGCCGCTTGTTTAACTGAACCATGTACATTCGTTTTAGAAGTAATTGTATTGGTCCAAGGGTATTATTTAGGTACATTTTCGTGAGAGCACTTTATTTCGGGAAGAACAATGTGCTTCAGCGCCTTAAATACGCCTGAAACAGACAGTAGTATTTTCGGTTTTGATTTATAGTGATGATTATTGTATCAATTTCTAAAGTATTGCTATTTTGATGTTAAAAACTATCCTTTTTATCTCCATCAAAGTATCCAAACAAATTATATTGCAACAATTCATTTTCGCTTAAATGTGCAATGGTGCCTTTAAATTATTTCTCTGAGCTATAACCAGTCTAACAGGAGGAACAGGTCGATTTGCTATCATTCAAGACATAAGATGACTTTTAGTATCACTCATGTAACAGTTTCATACTTCAGACATTTCTAAAGTAGCACCAGAACCAGCTTCAGTAGACGCTACAGAAGGGTTTACAAGTCATATGAAATATTGATCATAGCATGAGGAGTTGAACTTTGAAATTGATTGAAGATATTCGTTCTTGACATGTATGAAGAAGACATATTGAACAAGTACGAGCAATGATTTTAAAGAAAGAGAACTATATACAAGATTATGTTTCTTATTGCATTAATAGAAATAATTTCTGTCCCCCTATGTGTACGTTAAAGTCGTGTTCGTTTTTATCTCACAAGTATTAGGGTTATTTTAAATTCCTTTTCCGGGTTATAATGTATGCAATCAAGTATAGTGTGCCTTTAAATACATTCTGTGTGTTATATAAGGGACGGGATAGCATAGTGGTTAGCGCCTTCGGCTTCGAATCAATAGTTCCTGGGTTCGAATCCCACCAGGGACTTTTTTCTGCCTTTGAGAGCTGATTTATGTGCAATAAGGTTTGCTTACAATGGTTCGCTAGTTCCAGCCAATTGTCGTAGGTTACACCACAATGCAAATCCACATGGTGCTGCGGGCTTTCTCCTTGCAATAATACGAGTAGCCGTGATGCAAGTGAAATACTCTTGAAAGCAGTGTTAAACTCGAATTCCCATCACCTTCACCAATGTGTGTTATATTTGGGATCACATCTGCAAAAGTATAAATTCTTGTACACTTTTCGGGACGAGTTGAAAGCGAGATTCGAACCCACAACCTCAGAATCAGGCACCAACTGCCAGCATTAACTGTACCAACAGCTTATCCATATGTCACGTTGACCTTGGTGGTACAGTCAGTGTTGGTGGTTATTGCCTGCCTCTGAGGGTTACATGTGTTCACTATCTTAACGGCATGTATTTCTAAAGTACAGTGGGACTGTATATCCCTTCTCTGGGTAATTTCTGGTATTGCAATAAGTTCGTCGTCGACTAGCTATCAATCCAGACATAAGATGACGTTGAGCATCATTTGTGTTACAATTTCATACTTCAGACATTTCAAGAGGAACAGCGAAATTAGCTTCAATATACGCGACTGCAAGATTAGTCACGTGACATTTTGATCATCGCATGAGAAGTTTAACTTTGAAATTGATTGAGGAGATTCATTCTAGGTATGTTTGAAGAAGTTAGATAACATATATAAACATATACAATTATTTGAAAGGTAATTGAGAAGCCAACTCGACCTAAATGGAACTTTTATAGATGAATATTGTACTGACATTTAATTGGAATCTATTCTTATCAAATACTGAAATGAATGATGACGAGTACAGTATGTTACTAATAAATCATTCAAAATAAATGTGAAATCCTTATCAGATATTTGAACGATTGATTCAAATATCATTGTCAAAATCGAGCTGTAATCGGGGCTTACTTAATGATAATGTTAGGACTTCCATTTAGTGAAATGTTAAATGTTTGATTAATGTGTTTATTACTCAGATTGAGTTTGTCTTATTCCTTATATTTACACAGGACTCTAAAATTATAAGAAGCCATGCAAATATATCTGAATGGTTGCCTAGTTCGTTTTTGTATAGGGCAAACTGAAAGTTTGAATTTTATTGAACAATGAACAATTTAGTACTAAATCTGATACTGAAGTGAATGATGACGATTTCAGTATGTAACTAATAAATCACTAAACAAAAAATGCGAAATCATTATTAAATATCAGAGGGATTTATTCAAATATCTTATATATAATAACATAATAATTTAGAAATGACCTCCGTGAGTCCGTGCGAGCATCCATCCGAAAAAAACATCTGTAACTTGATTCCAGAACAAACCTCAATGTTGTTTATAATTTCACTTCCAGAACAGATTTTGAAAACTGTAAAGCAGAGACTATTACAGCTTTGGACTTATTAGCAGCTCCGACTAAATCGGAGCTGCTATCAGTTTTTGCGCAGTTTCCATCGCCGCCGCCGCCGCGTTTTGTATTCGCTATAACTTTTTTCCTATTAGGTTTTGAGAACTCATATACATAACTTCTTACTTATACCCCTGGAGAATTGTTTGGACATGTTCACATTCAAGGTCAAATGTCAAGGTCACGAGTTCGGAAATCGCTAAAAAAGATCCTTGTAAACACGAGAACTTGAAACATATTTGTGCTATCAGGCTCTTCTTTTGGTGTATATCAACTATGGAGAAAGACCAAGATTTGAAAACGTTTTTGCTAAAATCTGTCAAAGGTCAAGGTTACAGTGAGGTCAAAACTTAAGCATGCTTTTGTGAATATGCCGTATTTTAACTATGAACACTTTGAGTCATTGCATGATTATTATACGCGATGAAAAGTGATCATTGATGGTGTGACCTTGAAGGTCAAGGTCATGAGATATTGGTTAAGGCCACGTTAATCCTTTGATCAAATTTTGAAAGAAGAAATAGGTTTTAAGAACACACTTGTGAAAAGTGACCCCAGTGATGATTAGTAATAACTCGAATAATGAACAAACTTTTGTTAAAAAGAATTCCCATTTTATTGATGCTGACGAGAAGGAGGAACAGGGAAAGGCGAGACCCTAAGTTTCGGAGCTGCTCTGCTTTTGCGGTGTCCCGCAAACGCTAATCTAGTTATTACTATATTATTGTGTTGCATGCAAGTATTACAAATGAGTGATTGAGGTTATATTAACGAATAAATCTCAATAACCATTGTTCAATATATTTCAAACTTTTCCCTCTTGGTGGGGCATGTCGTAGGCTCTGCCTGCTTTTTCATCCTGCTTTATCAAGGTGCTTGTATTTACAAGGTAACTTCTGTCTCATGATTGTTTAGTCAGCTGAGTCTGAAAGCTGAAGTAGGAGATCAGGAGGTTGAAATGTCTTACTGATAAAAATGCCTTCATGGAGCAGGATAACTTCTTGTTGGAGACCATAGCAGTTTTCAACCACCTTATATTCCCTTCTGTGAGCTGCAGTAAATTCATCCTAATATTTAAAAGCTGGACTAGTTGAACAGAAAAAAAATCATGCTTCCTGGATTGCACTTTTTAGTTCCCCCCTAAAACGGTGATACAATGGAATCAAGAAATATGTATTGAGATATTATTTTATTCTGGTGGTTATTTAAAGCTATTTTTAGAGTTAACCTGAAATATTTCGATTTTCAAGCTTCGACGTGTTAAGCGACTTGTAAATGATAAGGTATGTGAGCTATTTCAGTCCAAAGACAAAGACATCTGTTCATGAACGCATGCCCCTTCCATTGCACCACAAAGGGTGAACTTGCTACATTATGCTGGGGAGATATCATTAAACGTTTCCAATCGCATAGGAAATGCGTTCATTAAACGCTCTAGTGGAGTTCTAATTGCTTTATCGAATTCTAGATCGAAAAATTGGCCCTTACTCGAGTGATTCAACAAATTGATCAATTTCCTTTTTGTATAAACTCTCTTTGTTGATAAAAGTAAAACGTGGATAAAGATTGTTATCTGAGGCTCACTCATTTCCGTTTTAATTTATTTTCAGTAATCAATTTAACCATTACAAGTAAAATCAATAATTTTATTATATTGCTGAATATGATTATGAACTCACTCAGTTCATCAATCAATGAGGAAAGAGTTAATCCCGTTTTAATTTATGTTCACCAATCAATGTAAACATAAGTAAAATAATCAATCAATTTCTATTTCACTTGGACATGGGCCGACGTTAACAGATAATTTCAACGGAGCGATACGTGTGTATAAACGACAGATAAGGTGATGTACAATAAGTTATTTTACATAATAAAAAGGCAAATAATAAGTTGCTATTGAAGTAGGAGGCGATCTATCCGATTCAATGCATTGTGAATATAAATGGCTATGTTTTGCACAACATATTGATTGTTATCTGCCATGAGCATGTGAAATTGATGAAGAGTTGCGTTTGAACACCATTTATATGATAAATACAAGTATCTTAATTTTTTTCTAACATTCACATACCAGCATAAAATGGAATAATCATTTTAATAATACTATCTTTGCATACAATACATAATCTATGTAATCTTTGGCTGATAGAAATTTCGAAATTGATAAAATGTCATGTAATTAAAGTATTAAACAAATGTGATTTTTATATATGTGATATAAGAACATGATGACAATTTTGAACTATTTACAAGTGGTATGTGTCATTCATGTTCATAATTAACTCTTACATGTAGTTTAAAAACATATATATTATGCACTCATACAGATTTCAAATGACTATATTTCATTGTTAAAATATATTTCAAAAGTTTAATTTAAAATGTTTATAAAATAAATTTTAACCACATTTAGAATACTAAGGATGACACCTGAGTGAGAAGCATACAATGTTCTGGCATGCCAATAAAGGTTAGAATAATCATATTAGTTTATTAAGACTGCCTATGACGGAGAAGTAGATATCGTTTGAACGACCTAAAAAATAAGCATTGAAATGTGAAATTTATTTCCACATACATGTAAATCTGTAAATATGACGAAAATATGTATACAGTTAATAGACCCTTAAACAGCTGATTGATTTCTTCAAAACTCTGCAGGTACACCTGTGAGCTGATACTCTGTTAGCGAGGTACATTGTACATGAAATGTGTACACTGTGTGACTGACGGGGTACATAAGGAAAAATGTATCCATTGTCAGCCAATCAAAAACGAACATTTTACTGTAAGGAAAGATATTGTTCCTCATCACATTAATCTTCGTGTTTATGTTCTGTTCTTCAATTTGTTCTGTGTTAAACATAACTATTCAATGCTTTCGTTCTTAACAAAATACAAATAAACATGTACATAAATACATACATGCATTAAGTTTTACCTCAATTAAAAATAGCAGTAGAAATGTGTCAGAGACGTGATTTATACCCATACAGCTGCGTACCGAAAGTGTGTTCATATACAGGTGCAAATATCATGTAAATTGACTTCAATAAAATTACATAACATACAATGACAATGGATCATCATTTATCCATTTATAAAACAATCATTCCAAACAATTCTTATGATCGTCACGACAGTGATGCATGTTTATAAAAATTGGCATAATGAAATAGACAGAAGGGGTCAAATTATGAAAATTTTAATTTCATTAATGTATAATAAAGTTTTTCATAATGATTATGTGGGAATCAATTTATCATAAATGCATTGAATGAGTATAAACGGATATATATGATGTATGTTACACCAAATTCACCAAAATAAAAAATATTAAAAGATTGACACTGGTCACTTCAAAGAACTGCCAAAACTGAAACTGTTTCCTATGAGAAACTTAATCAAATTATGTTATGGTACACTCAACTGTCTTCTTATAATTCAAAGGTGCACGATTATCGGTCTTGTTTTTGCGTCGATATGATGCTTCAAAGACATGCAAAATTACATGATATTTGCACTAACATACACAAGAAGGTGAACAAACTTTCGGTACACAGCTGTACAATATGAATAAGAATTACCTTTCCTAAATTTGATATCTCTCATTCCCATCCCATCATTCTTAATGTCATGCCGTCCGTGTAATATGTCCATAATGGCATTAGAGTGGAAGTTCCTTTTTGGAATTATACAGACCGTGCTCTGCAAACAGAAACAGTGAGAACCGTTTCAAGCATTGATGAAAACAAATTTTGTAATAAAAAGGAAAACATTTTCCAAGCCTTTAACCGAGATATTACTGTCATTTTAACTTTATTGAACCTAAACTGGGCAGAATAGCTATATTCTCTTCAATGAAGGATTTTTTCGTTCTATGAAATTGACACTTTGATCATTCTTTGACCAGATATTTGGTAATTAAATGTTTGATTTAGTGCAAATCGAATGTGTAATTTAGCAAAGAGCAGATCTCAATCGGTGTAGTGTTTGCTTGTAATGCATTAACCTGAAAACTAAACATAGACTTCTACTCTCCGTGGCCACCAGAAGTAATAGAAATGACTATGTTACGTGACTCTATTTAAACATTATCTACGGAAATGGAAAACGTTGATGTTGATACCTTTATTTAATGAAACAATCAGGGAAAAGTTAGTGTTCACGTTTGTGTTTGCATGACGTCAACTGGAAAAAAATTAGAACACAACGAAAACTTATTATTTGTGAACGATTTATTATTGCTTATTGACTCGTCATCAGCTGGATGTATTACACTAGGCAATGTGTTCCAGCGTTTTCTATGTGCACAATTGTGTCATGAGGCACTAGATAGCATGTATGGTTTGTTCATCCATTATCTTGAGCCTCTTGGAAGAATATGTCATTGTAAATACAACAATTGATACATTGTTAATTAAATGAATGTCTTATCAACAAAAAAAACTTCAATAAATGTGCCAAAAGTGAACAATGTTGGTTGTCGTTGCCGAGATAGTTATATGATAACAAACTATCCATGTAAAATTCTGCTTTATTTTTCTCAACAAAGAAAAACTTTACTGTTTCACGTTGAATTTATTATTTGTTTAATGTTTTAAAACTGAAAAGTTCAATAACTTGATAAGTATTGTTTTTAAATCATCTTCATCTCCATCTTCATATATCTTCTTTAAATAATCAATTTTGAAGCTTTTTCTTTCTTTGACACAAGGAGTGTTATTTTAGTAGGACATTGTCGCAGATGAAATTTACAAAAGCAAAACATTCATAAATTCAAATCTCTTCCCGTGCTGTTTTACAATCACGAATTCTTGATGTCATACAGTTCATGTAATATGCTGATAATGACTTCAGAGTGGAAGGTCATGTTTGGAATTATACAGCCCGTGCTCTGTAAACAGACATGGGGAGAAGGATTTCATTGTAGCTAAATGGTATTGCAGAATCAATGGAAAGCCCGTTCGAAAGCAATACGAGATATTAATGTTAGAATCACATTTTCACTAAACAAATATCCCATTGTGTAACATGGTTTGTTTGAAAGTTAGTTAACGAAAAAGGGAACATCAGGCGCATTGATGTCACTTTATACTCTGGTTGAAAGCATACGACATTATCTGAACATTAGCTTATGTGTGTTTTCAGTTGAATTTAACGAAAAACAGCGTTTAATAGAATCTGGTATGACAGACTATTTCTTATATTCTGTTAACCATCACACTGCTACAATTATCTTATTCCTTACAGGATATACTGTCAAGCATCTAGATCTCTCTGTGATAACACAGATATGTGTTGTCTTATGTCTTTCATTTTCTGAGAATCGAATGTGTCGTTATGCAAATGCCTACAATTAAAGCCAACACTTCATGCATGTAGTGCCCCAGCTGAGTATTTGCAATCAATAACCTTTTATTTTGTCAAGAAAAGAAAGGAAGTACCAGCTCTATAAAAGGCAATACCACAATGTATCTGAGTCCCGTCCATTGTTAGAGGAAAGTTTGATGTAAACGTGTACCCATTCAAAATGCAAGATTTGATATCAATGGCCATTAAATTTTATTTACAAAGCGTCAGCTCTGTAATTGAAAACATTTACATCACAAATGGTCAAATGATAGCATAAGCTTGTACTCTCAGTCCAGAACAATTTTATAGCAATGGATCTGTTACTTGTGCTCGTGTGAGATACCCATATACAAAAGTAGAGAGTTGATGCTGATGACCTTTAGTGAGTCTGTGAGGGTGTGTTAATTACTTGATCTGAACTGCTATTTGATAACATTACTTCAAAGTACCATTATCAATGGATTGATCATTGAAATAGCTTCATTGTATTTAGTAAAGTTGCGGGCGGGATTTTGAAGTCAATAGGAATGTCCCACTGGAAATCAAATTAATGAAATCACATAATGTATAAAAACCAAAATCGTATGCAGGAATTGATGGAAAGTTTCCTAAAACGCACATTTTTACCATTCATTTCAATTGAATCATTGAAAAATAAAGATGAAACAATTAAATGGGTTTAATGTTTGTCTAAAAGGAAATCCTCTATTTTTCATCTTTCAAATAGTTGTATGGACATAGGCAACAGTTCAATTTCAAAGATCAGAGATAAGGACTTGGATCTTGAATTCAATGAAATGATTTTATGCCCATGAAAACAGCATTTGAAAACGTTCACTGAATTATTTCACGGATTATTCTAAAGAAAATATTTTAGTTGGTTGTTTTCTATACCAACATACAACTACAATGAATTTGAAAGCCACTATCAATGCAAAGTCGAATGTTGTTTTCATGTTATTGTCTTAGCATTTGTACCCTATAAACGACGGTGTCATTCATTACGAGAGATATACATGTATATTTAAGATCAATCGAGATGGTTTATATTTTTTTAAACTTTTTTGTTTAGACAGATTCAGTCTTTTTGATATATCACGTGTTGCTAATATACTTGTTGCTTTTAGATCAATGGTAAGATGTCATGTTCTTGCGTGGTTAGAAAATGACACAAACACTTTCCGGAAATTACCTATTATTGGTTCACTTTCTGTGGTTGAGTTCCTATTATTGCTTTTCGAAAACTCAATTACTTGCCAATTATCATGAATGATTTGAAGCTAAGCGGATATTGTCTGACATGACATTTCAAGGGATTAAATTATTTGTTACCAAAAAAACATTAAGAAATGAAAATGGGATGAACAACAGGATTCATTTAACACAATGTGAGTTTTAAGCCACAGACAGTGGGTGTCTAGAGTGCAGCTGCTGTTGGTATTGTATTCACAGGGGCTTGTATTGTCGAAACTAACGATTACAACGAATATGAAGTCGACGATTCAGCCCCATATACTATAAAAAAAAGTAAAGGGATGTAACGGGGTCAACACCCCATGTCCGTTTGAAATTATATTTCAGAATGTTGTCATAATATTATCATTCAATGTTATATACCACGGCAAAGCCAATACATTTGTCTTTAAAACAAGCCATCAAACGTAAAAATCGAACCGATAATAACAAGGATATGATTTTTCAAAGCCAAAAATATTAGCACATTGCTCATGTGAGCCATTTGCCTAGCCCAAAATGATAAAATATTTGCTTGAAAAAATTATTATAAAATACTTTATAATATCCTGTCAGCTAATAGTGACCCAGTTGCAAAGCCTAGTATTTGGTGCATCAGATCGCGCAAGAATTATAACATGAGGGACACTGTATTTGACATACCAGGGATTTTACATCTATATCAAGTGTGTTTCGAAACATCGTTTGTCTCTAGTCATCCATATTGAATGACCTTGACATTGGTCTATTTTTGGAAACGAAATGATGTCATAGGGCCTCAAATAGCCCTATGACATCATTTCGTTTCCAAAAATAGACCAATGCCAAGGTCATTCAATATGGACGTCTCACTATCAAACGATGTTTTGAAACACACTTGAGATTATCTAAAATCCCTGGTACGTCAATTACAGTGCACCCCGTGTTATAATTCTTACGCGATCTGATGTACCAAATGCTTTGTAACTGGGTCACTATTAGCTGACAGGATATTATAAAGTATTTTATAATAATTTTTTCAAGCAAAATATTGTATCATTTTGGTGGGCTAGGCAAATGGCTCACATGAGCAATGTGCTAATATTTTTTACTTTGAAAAATCATATCCTTGTTATTATCGGTTCGATTTTTACGTTTGATGGCTTGTTTTAAAGACAAATGTATTGGATTTGCCGTGGTATATAACATTGAATGATAATATGATGACAACATTCTGAAATATAATTTCAAACGGACATGGGGTGTTGACCCCGTTACATCCCTTTACTTTTCTTTATAGTATATGGGGCTGAATCGTCGACTTCATATTCGTTGTAATCGTTAGTTTCGACAATACAAGCCCCTGTGACTGTATTTACGATACTTATTTAAAATTAAATGGATTTTTTACTAGATTTTACTTTGGGTTCCCAAAGTCATGATTTGTTAAGAGAAAAAAAGTGGAAAAGCACCTCCCATATTATACCCTGGTCTGAAATTAAAGAGGGAGCTCCATGATAAATGTAACCCATGTTATCCAAACTCGAATTATACTGTACTATTTGATATTATTCATAAAATGGTCATAAACATGAATTTCAATACTTCTTACGTTGACTGATGTGTTGGTTTTTAGTATCATCTTCAACCAAAGTATATGTACTGTTGTGACATGTTTGTATACAATGATCTACCTCCACATCACTTTCTCTGGAGTACAATTATGGTTGATTAATAATAATTATAATAATAATGGAGATTTGTAACGTGCCAAAATTCCATGCACTAATGCATGCTCATGGCACCAACATTAAGTAAAATGTGCTAAGGTGCAGGTTATGCTATCCGCAATGAGCGATGAGCGTCTTGGAGTGAGAGTCAGTTGTAATGTACAGCATAGACACTATAGAAACACTGGAATGTAATATTCGCAGGCAGTTTGTGCGGGAGGCTCATTCATATCTTAGGGTCAAGGGTCTGTTTTGATCAGTCACCAATCATGTCAATGATAGGCCGGTAGGTTGGAAGTCTGGATTTAAAGCAGTCGAGAGTTTGTTGTTTATTGGTAGAGGATTCCAGAGGCAAGCAGCAAAACTGAATGATTGCCTGCCACAAGAGGTGGTTCTGAGATTTTAGTGAAATAATGAGCTTATGCCTTTCATCTCTTTTTCTATTGCGACGAAAACATTTCATTTCATGGAAATTAGCTTTCAAAATCATAACCTTATGACTGAGTTATCTATTGTTTCTATTGTATCTTTCTATCTCCCATTTCCTCAATGTTCATCAACTTGTAAGGCCTTACAGCAGAAATTGAAGGAGACCTACGGTATAGGAATCTTTACCTGTTGGCGATGATGAAAATGATGATAATGATGATAGTGGTGATGATGATGATGATGATGATGATGATGATGATGATGACTTACACACCTTGTCGGTCAATTAAAATAAACAAAGTGGCACTGACATTGATATGAATATCTCCAAATTGCGCAGCACACAATGGTTTCACAACTGTCAGTTAAATTTAAACAGTAATTCCAAAACACTCGGTAAGAGGTATGTGAAACTGTACCTCCCACATAGAAACATCACTGTTTTGTACATAGCTGTGGTGATAGTGGAGATTGATTTATTAGCACATCACCGTCACTTGACTTGTTACTTTTAAAATAGATTAATCTCCTGTATCTTTGTTCGTGTGCTACTGTTTAGCACGTTTCAACAAAAACACTGTAGTATAAACAATTGCAAAATCAAAAACTTTAATTGCAAAGGTTTCCTAACATTTTGAACTACTGAAATAGACTAATCTGCGTCCATATATTTATTCATATACTTCACTTGGGTGAGATTCTTTATTTCCCCCAGTTTGAAAGTAAGAGCAAACACATTTTAACAAATACTCTAATCAAAATAAAATGTACATGCGAATATACAATGCATATGCACATATTGGAGAGTATTTTCTGAAATCATTGGACAAATAGGGATTTATAGTAGTTCTATGCAAAAACCATTATGATAAACATTGTCAAAATTAATGTAAATATTGATTTAGAACATTTGATAAATCAAACTGAAATGTCATTATAACATCATGCTATGTTAAAATATTGCTCATTCATTGAATTGACAGTTAACAATTGCAATTATTTAAAAGCAAGGAATTTCATAATGGAATCGAATCTTTGTTTAGCATGACATGTCTTAAGGGTTAAGATTTGTTCCATGCATAGCTTTGTTGACCACTATCAGTTAAAATCGATATCAACATCAATCACCATTAACAAACTTCTTCATAGCTGAGGTGATAGATAAAAAAAAAAGTCTTGAAATTTTAAACGATTTCAATGTTTCCATAAGAAAAGTCTAGAAATGTACATTTTGGTTCTTTATTATAAAGATCCTATCATGATCACCACATTCAATTCAAATTTTTTATTTATCTATCATATGAGCTATGAATAAATTGGTTTATGTTCATAACATTCTTGAAAGGAATATGTTATCTAAAAACTATATTTCAACGTCAGACGATTTTTAAAATCGTAATGTACTTTAAACTTCCACAGCACTTCTTAACCACTAGAGTAAACAAAATTGCAGATCGCAGCCACATATGTGTTTACCAAAATCCAGAGTCAATGAACAAATGACACTGGAGTAACATTCTGGGCGATATGGGAACGAAACCCAACTAAATTCCTTATCAAACTAATGAAGCCTGGCATATTTCTTCTTCAAATACTCTCTATTGATTTAAGGTCACAAGAAAATTGATTATTGCTTTTCTTGTAAATTTTAGAAATTGAAGAATGTTTATTTATTCATTTCACTTCTTACTAAAATGGCACATGACCTATATGAAGGTAATATTTCATTAAGACGATATTTCCGTGTGTATCTATTGTGTCTGAAACCATATATCCCTTCAAGATCATTGAGATCCCAGACCAAGAACTTGCTGCAAGTCCCACGATCATCATCAAAATCCTACGGAGAACGGTCATTCTCTTACATTGCAGCAGTCCAATGGAACCGACTACCAGCAAATTTGCAAACATGTGACACTCTCTCAACTTTTAAAACTCTCCTCAAAACCCATCTCTTCAGGGTGGCCTACCCTTAGAACTCTCTGCTATTCTTTCCTCAAGCGCTTTGAGCATGACTTGTCGTGGATATAGCGCTATACAAATTGACTTTTATTTTATTTATTTATTTTATTTTGTGTTCATCCAAGTAATACGATGGGCAATTCATCGTTTCATAAATAATAGCAAATATTCAATAATGGGACTGTCGCCTCGAATTTTGTTTCTTCTGAAAATATCCTACTTCTGCTGTCCAGTTACTGTAAGCCTTCAACTTACACTAGGGGATACAAGAATTTATAGGCAGAGGCATACATGACATACATGTACTACTGCTCCTACTAAAGTTGAATATCATTGATATGTGTTTGTTTTGTTTTAAAGAATGCGCCATTTAATCTATCAAGGTATGAATATGAATTTATGTGTCCGTGCAAACATAGAATGTTTCAAAATGTTTTATGGCACACTGTTCCTTTGTTTTTGTTCCGATTTAAATTGCGACTTTTAGAAAACGTTGTTTGCAACAGAAAAAGGAAAAGGGAAATAAGATTTTTCTTTTCACATTTTTTGCATGTTACAGTTTTTACATGTGTATGTCTGCAAAAATGTTACACAGTGAGGAAAGTATTAATCATCACCAATACATCATGCCTTTCACCATGTCACAATGCCATCTCAAATGTAAAGCCATTATCCATTCATGGTAATTGCATTGACTCATTCATGGCGTGGCCCTTTTTTTCAATCTACTGGTTGACTGCTTTAGATAACGCTTTCAAAATTCCACAACACATTAAATTGATTCCTTTTCTGTCGACAGAGGACTGACCATTTACTTAAAACATGCACTCCAATGCCATTAAGCAACAATACATGTACTCCACTGTGTCGTGAAGTGGTAATTGCAGAACAACGTTGCACATCATAAAGATGTTGTGAACTTATTTATATAAAAGGTGCGAACAAAAAGTCTTGCGTTGTAAGCTTTATAATCCAAAAAGAAATGGTAAGAGTTGTATCTGACTCACATGTTAAGTGAAACTCGTACGTAGAGCGTTATTTTAATTGATATCAGTGTTTCAAACTAAATGAGTTTATTGTGTAAAGATGAAATAGCTTGGACATATAATATTCTTGGCAAATTAAAATAGGGATCTTGGAATTCGTTCATTATGCCAACACTATTTATTGTTCCCATGGGCACACTCAAGCCTCGGATATTGGTAACTTTGATAAGATTATGTTGATATATTTGATATCGGGAAACACTTCCCAATCTAAAACAACGAAATGCTTTAAGTTGAGCTTAATTCTAGCAAGTGTTAAACAAACTGATATTTGTAACTTTAATCAATTGTGTTAATCTCAACTCCCTGCAATGAATAAATGAATAACTATATTCTATCTAGTACATTTGTATCTTACCGACAACTTTACAAGTGCTCGAAGCGAAAGGTGTATCAATGTTGTTAAGGCCATGACACTCCTTGACATTAATGTATGTAACATTAACCATGTACAACAAAGAATTCTTCTCAAAATGAAAATGAACATTAATAGTGTTTAAGACTCTTCATTTCTTTATTTTGCTTTTGAAGGACAACCAAAAATACTCTCCTTTATTTTTCAGGGAAGAAAGGGAAATAAATAAATCAATGTCGAAACAATCGGACGAGTTTTAACAGTTGGAGATTCAATTAAACAAGTTGAGTCATTTCAACTCAGCAATAGAGCTGGAAATCGAATAGCTGAAAACAAAATTAACAACTCAAAATGGTGATATGACTCGTGAACGATCGAATAGGTTATAGATACGTTGATCAAGTACACTGATGGCATTGTCATGTCCTTCTGCTTTAAAGGCGCTGTAGCACGTTTTTTCGCTCAAATAAGTCGATGAAATGTATTTAAAAAATAATGTCAACAATAGCAAAACACCCTTCTCTCTTCGGAAAATCAAGTTACAAATGAGTGTACATGGTTTCGTAAAGCCATGGGAATTGTTTTTGTCATTCGAAATAATAAAATGTGTTCACAATAAAATGGCCGCCATGCAATTTTTGCTTTATACGCATTACCGTTATTACCACTACGGATTATTGGTTTGTGTAATAAGATGTTTTACCCACTTAAGTAAATATAAATGACATTAACTATCATTATAAATGAGAAATTTGAAAAAATAAAATTTGCAAAAAACGTGCTACAGCGCCTTTAAATGGCATGTGAGGGGAAATGTTGAATCTAATACTGTTTTTGTTCTTAAAGGAGATAATTAAAGTTTAAATACATTGATTTCACAGTCTGATAAAAATCAAAGCGGTTTAGAGGAATAACAATTTGCAAAATGGCATAAAACGAAATACAAACAGATTCTTTCGATTGCTCTGCTTAGGCTCTGCAGATATTCTGTATGGCTGAATATTCTTTGACCAGATGGCATTCCAATCACATCATAGTTTTTCGAATGGTCGTCTTGTGGAGCACATCCTCAATGATACAGACGGCTAGAATGACATTCCCTAAGCTACTCTACTCTACCTAATGCTTTTGTTTGGAGCCTTGTGATTGGCTAACTGAACTTATGTCAGGACAACGACCTGTACAGCCAACCATTAGTCCATGTGAAAAAGAAACCCACTAGAGAAGTGGGTTTGCATTCTAGAAGAAATAATTATACATCAGCTTTTTATATATCTTTCTTTCCATAGTTATGCATCAGTTACATTACAAAGAACATCTGCATCTTAACATACTCTGAAAGTTAGATGCCGTATTTTCTGTTAAGGCATAGTCTTTTTGTACATAGAGATAAATATGCTTGGAATTCACCGTTTGAATTGAACCCTCGATTTTAATAAATTGCATGGTTTGGATATCAACACTAGTTCATTTACAGATTAAACTACCTGGTAATATCTTTCCAGGGCACATAACACAGTTTAGTATTTCGCATAGCTCGCTGCATTTGAAAAAGTAAAACCTATTTTCATTGCCATACCAGCTGTGTCTTGGTTGAATTTCTGAATTACCTCTTACTGGAATTGATATCTGTGTGGTACCTGGTAAGATCTACTGACAAACGTCATGTTGAGATGTTAGAGTAATGCAAGGGTTAATTTCTACGTATTTTAACAAGTTGATATCATTGATTTCGAACGTCATGAATATGATATACAAACGAGAAGTAGTTAAATTTTAATTTAACCCTTTCAACACCATGGCTAACATTGCTCTCTTTGGACATTATATCTATATAGTATTTCTATCAAAATATCACTTTGAAAGCAAATCATGATCGAGATTTTCATTTTTCAAAATTAAATTCACAAACACTCAACGTTTTGTATTTAAACATTATGTTTTTGAACAGCATTCTTTTCATTAATGCAAAATGTATTCATTGCTGCAAGATGTAACACTGTCATGATCTCCTCATTATCTCTTTTGGGTAGTTTTTCCCGTGGTATTGATGTCATAAGATTTGATAATAAGAGAAATGTGTGAAGCAGAGGAACATTACATGTACGTTTTCTTCCCAAGTTCGCCGAAGCATTAGACTGTGTTTAACTTTAGGTAATATAGAAAGTGATACTTTTATCACCTTCATTTTTCTCATGTGTGAAAGGTTAACAGGGCAATTGTAATAAGGTTCAAAGAAAATGTAATTTTGTAATTTTGGGCAACTACCACCAACAAGTATTTTAAGCACAATTCTCTTTTCAATTCACGAATATTAACTTTGGTAGAATGACTTTAACATTCCCGAAAATATCCCCAATTATCTTTGATTTGTTTGTTCAGAATGCTGAGGAAAACATAACAGCCATTTGAGAAAATGATAAGAATCTGACATGACATCAGGATTTTTTTTTGCTATATCACCCACCCAGAAAGACAAGTATTTACATATTAAACAATGAGTTTAAAGCTTTATTCTCTTACAAATCACTGATGACTCGCCTCAGCAACAATGTGACGTCATGAACGTGTCATGTCGTCGGAGCATTGTTTTATGACGTCAGGTCATTGTTATATCAGTCACGTTCCATAATTATTTTCACTAGTGACTGATAACACTGTGTATTTTCATTGATATAATCCGGTATTTCACCTGCAAATATGTAATAAAATGTTTGAGTATCTGCTTCTCAAAATACATGACGGTTTGACACAACACAAATCTACGTGATGAACAATCAACGCAAAATTGGAATCCCTTTTGTGACTTGCATTGGACACTGTTGATTCATGTTGATCTCTAGTGTTTGACCATTCAACCACACTTGTCCAGGTATTGATTACATTATTTACACTAGACGTTGCACAAACATGAATGACTTGTTTGCTTCTTGCTGACTAATCTAAATGACTCTGATAGTTAATAACAGGTTGTAACTTAGCTTAGTCTTAGCTTTGCTATACAATACTTTCGAAAAGTGTCTTGACCAAAATGACAATTCATATATACATTTCATATCTTATTGTGGGACAGGGAAACCACCTCCATACCTATTATATTAACCAGCAAGCTTTCCTCCATTTTTATATTAATCATTTCGAAAGGTACACAACCCATTCTCGACGATGTAACCGAAACAACATATGACTGCCATGTGTCTATTAAGAACATGTAAACCCCTCCCATTGTTTTAGTGTATGTTTTATTACACCAATGTGTTTACTTGAACTTAAAAGTAGGTTTGTTGTTCAAAGAGTGTTACTGGTTTTATAGTGTTTTCTGTTCTGTAATTCTAGAGAAACGTAAACCAGGAACAGAGTCAAATGACTTTATAACATATGCAATTCACAACATATATAAAATGTTGCCGTGAAGGATACATTATACATCATGTCTTACTGTTTGTATATAAAGATGAAAAGTTTGCAATTTCACAATTTCAGTTAATTATAAACCTCTGATTTTCGTTTTTAGCATATTTAAGGTATCTGTACCTGTAAAACTGGTCTACGGAAACAAACCTTAAAACCTAAAAACTAAGCTTCTTCGATTAATAAATGATGCAGCAATTTGAGTGTGCCTTTAAATCCCCTCTGTGGCTGATACCTGATCATACAGGAAGTAAGTTGTCGACCAGCTATCACTGCGAGTATCACTAGTGTCACAAGTGTATACTTCAGGCACTTCAAGAGGAAAGAGGATCAGCAAAATTAGCTTCAATAAACACGATTAAAGGATAAGTCAGGTGAACTATTGATCATCGATTGAGAAGTCTAACTTTGAAATTGATTGAAGAAATTCATTCTTGTTATGTTTTAGGAGGGTAAATTGAAAAACCAATGCCCAGATGTAAAAGTAATGGGACAGCTAAAGCGACCTATACTGAACGTTTATAGATGAAGTAGATACAATATATTTGTAATTCAAGCAAATAAAGTAATTGTTGACAAGCAGAGTATGAAATCAATAAATCCTGAAAATCATATGCGAAATCATTGTCAAATATTTAAAGAATGTATTTTAAATGGAAGAGATAGCATTTCAAATAACTTTGTTTCATTGTTAATAACATATTTCAAAACGCAAATTTTAACATTTTATTTAATAATATTTTACCACATTTGGGATTTTTAGAAGACATTTTAAAACTGAGTGTTTTTATGAATGAGTATGCATTATCCATCATGAAATTCAAATCACATAGAAATTGTCATGTTCCATGTTAGTTTTATCATTTGTGTCATATTTTAAACTGGCAAATGAAAATAAAAGTGTACTTTAACAAGTTCCATGACTTTTGTGTTGTTGAATTATTAACTTTCCTCATAGTTTTCTAACCAGAAAAATAAATTCATGTTTATTAATTCTGGTTGCTTTTATTTACGTTTCTAAATAGAAACTATTCATTAAAATAACGTATTGCTGGTTATACCTAGATCAACTATTTAAACTAAAAAAAAGCTGTGCAAACTGTACGCGGATTTACGCCAAGTTTGCACAATGTTTTTTAAGTTTATACCTCCATGTACTTAATAAATTTTGAAATCAATTCTTATAAATAAATATACTCCTACCCAATGTTTTGAAAAGGTTTCAATTCTCCAAATACACAAATTTGTAACAATTAGAGCTGTACTATTTGCGCGTATGAAGACACAAGACAAATCAAAACGTCATTGGATTATTAGCCCCGCCTACAACGCATTCAAAAGCCAATGAGCCACGAACCTCACGTCATGGGGGCGTGACTAAATGTGACGTCACGAAATTAAGTTTATGCAGGTATGAACTGAATCCCCGTGACAGTGTTCAGCGAATCAGATCCACGCAAAGCAATTGCTATTTATTGATTTATATCACAACTGGTCAAATGGTAGGATAAGCTTGTACTCCCAGTCCAGAACAATGGATACGAGTGTTACTTGTGCTCTTGTGTGATCAGAAGGACTACCCACACAAACAAGTAGAGAGTTGATGTTGATGGCCGTTAGTGATTGTTTATATACAAAGGGTGAATTGGTCACTTGATCTGAACTGCTATTCTGGTGAAACTACTTCCAATTTTTGCAAATTATCATTGTAAGTCATCAAAGTATCGATGAATTGATCATTGTAATAGATTTATTGTTTTTAGTAGGGAGGGAGGGATTATCCTGTGACTTTGCATAAAGTCAATAGAAATGTCCCATTTGAAATCAAATTGATGAAATCCTAAATTGTGTATAAACGAAAAATCGTATGCAGGAACCGATGGGATATTTCCTTAAATTCATATTTTAACCATTCATTTCAATTAAATCTTTGAAAAATAAAGATGAAACAATTAAATGGGTTTAATGTTTTTCCCAAAGGAAAACCTCTATTTTTCATCTTTCAAATAGTTTTCGATAGAGCAAAGTATAGCACTTAGATCAATGAAATGATTAAATGATAATGAAAACACCATTTGAAAACGTCTAGTGAAGAATTTCACGTATTATTCAAAAGAACGTATTTTAGTTTTTGGTTTTGTTTTTATGTACTGATAGTACACCTGCAATCGTATCAACATACAAGTACAATGAATTTCAAAGACACTATCAATGCAAATATATCGGTAATATCTTTTCATTGATAAATTCCTGGTGTTTTCATGATATAGTCTTTGCAGTTAAACCCTTTTAATGATGCCATTCATAGAGAGATATTATATAGGTATGTATGTCAATGATCGATCGAGGTGGTTTTTACGCTATTTGACTATTTTTAAAGACAGATTCAATCTTATTTACATATCGCATGTTGCTAAAATACTTGTTACTTTTAGATCAACGGTACGATGTCATGTTCTTGCGTGGTTAGCAAATGACATAATTACTTTCCGGAAATACCTATTATTGGTGGTTAAGATCCTATTATTAGTTTAAGAAAAGCAATTACGTGTCTATTAAAATCAAGAATGATTTGAAGCTTCGATTATATTTTCTGATTAACCTATTTTAAAGTCAAATATTAACTAAATGAAATTGAGGGATGAACAACAGGATTCATTTGACACAGTGTGAGTTTAAAGTCACAGACAGTGGCTGTCTAGAGTACTAAAGTTATGATACTTCTTTAAAATGAAATATATCTTTTTCATAACTTTTACTTTGGGTTCCCAAAGTTATAATTTGTGAAGAGAAGGAAAAAAAGATGAAAACCACCTCCCATGTTTGACCCTGGCCGGAATTAAAGATGGAGTTCTACGATATTTGTAATCAATCTCGAACTCGACCTTGAACTCGAAAAATACTTTGCTATTTGATAATGTACGGATTTTATTAATTTAAATGGTCGTTAACATGAATTTGAATGTTTCCTTCGTTGACAGATGTGTGTTTTATCTTATCATTTACAAACGAATGTACACGTACTGTTGTGACATATTTGCCTATATGTATACAATTATCTCCTCCGCAACACGTTCTCTGGAATACAATACTATGATTACATAATTAGCTTATGCCGTATGCTGATTGTGCAATCTGTGATATCCCAAACATAAACATCTCTTTTTCTACCTTTATGATCGAGTTATATTTATCTTGAAAGTGGTTTCTATGGTATGTTTCTATCTCTTATTTCCTCAATATTCATCAACTTGTAAGGCCTGATATGAATGAGACTTTCGGTATAGGAATATTTACCTGTTGATGATGATGAAAATGATGATAATGGTGATGATGATTATGACGATGATTATGATGATTATGATCATTATGATGATAGTGATGATGATTCAGGGCTAAGAAGCAGGTTCGATCCCCACCGTCTTGATACATTAAACCCGCAACCAAAAGACAAAGTGACACCGACACTGATATGTATATCTCCAAATGACGCAGCAAACAAAATTTCACAACTGTCAGTTTCTATTAGTTAAATTTGAACAGTAATTCCAACACTTTCGGTAAGAGGTATGTGAAACTGTACCTCCCACATAGCAACATCACTCTTTTGTACATAGCCTCAGTGATTGTTGAGACTGATTTATTAACACATCACCTTCACCTGACGTGTTACTCCTGAAATAGATTAATCTCCTATATCTTTGTTTGTGATCTACTGCTTAGCACGTTTCAACAAGAAAAGCCTGGTGTATACAATTGCAAAATCAAAAACTTTAAATGCAAAGGTTTCCACACATTCACATTACATTTTTGAATAACTCAAATAGACTATAATCTGCAATATATTTGTTCATATACATCACTTGGATGAGATTCTTGATTTCTCTCAGTTTGAATCGAAGAACAAAAGCATTCAAACAAATACTCTAATCGTAATCATCGTTTGAAAGATTTTGTTAAATTTATGAATTTGTATCATGAAAGTCAATGTTTTCGTAAAGGTTATTCAACTGTGGACAATATATTTACATTTCAAAGCATTGGTCAAAAATATTTATCAATTTCAGGAGGACGTTTCTATTGTTTATATGTAGATTTCTGAAAAGCGTTCGATTCTGTTAACAGATATTTGTTATATTATGTTTTGTTGTCAAATAATATTCATGATCCTATGTTTAATATTATCAGTAATATCTATTCCAAAACTAAAACTTGCATTGAGTTATCTCGTTCTTCAGTTTCGGAGCGGAGTGAGGCAAGGGTGCATTTTAAGTCCGGATCCGGTTATCTTGGGCAAAGTATGTTCAGAATCTTGTAAAAAGCGTTTAATGCTTTATTTTCAGTTAAACTTCTAAGTTATAAGCTTAAAATATTTCTCCCCTGGTTCTCTTTAAAATGTTTGATGTTCAGATAAAACCGATAATATTATATGCGTCGGAAATATGGGGTTATCAAAAGTGGTCACTTGAACAGTTTTTCGTAAGGTTTTGCAAGTTTGTATTTGGTGTGAGTTACAAGAGTACTAATGTTGCTGTTTTAGCTGAATGTGGCAGACACTATATTTGTGTTGTTTCTTTAATTTGTTGAAAGTAATTCAATTCTGGATTAGATTGCTTGAAATGTCAGTTGATGGGTATTAAAATCAGGTTTATCTAATGTTGTGTAATTTTGATAAAGTTGGACGTAAAACACGGGTGCAGCATGTCATAACTATTTTATTTACCCACGGTTTCAGTTTTGTGTGGGAAAATGAAGGCGTAGTTTTCAAGGAGGCTTTTCTTTTCAATTTCGAAACTAGGATTAAGAACTGTCATGTTCAAACTTTAATGGCTGAAATTAATGAATATTCAACATTGCATTTATGTTCTAGAATAAAATACTTGTTCGGTGTAGAAAAGTATCTGGTAACTATTAAATCTAAAGAAGCAAGACGTACAATTACTTTGTTAAGAATTGGTGAGCTGCAAATCGATAAAAATATTGGTATTCCACGTGAATGTCGTTACTGTCAAATATGTAAATCCAAATATGCAGAGGATGAATTTCACTTTCTTTACAAATGTCCAGTTGATAATGATTTACGTGATAAATATTTTGAAAATAGACCAATGTATAGTAATGAAGACATAATGATCCATAACCTTCAAGATAATAACTAAACACATTTATTAGCTATTTCAAATTATGTGAAAGATGCCTTACTTGTTGGAGATTATTTTATTTGACTACAAGCAACTTTGTTTATATATTTTATTTGATGATTTTGTACCTGGGCCTTATGCCTTTCTTCTGAAATAAAAGATTGATTGAGTCATGATAACATTTACAAACGAATATACAATGCATATACACACATTACAGAATAATATATGATTTATGGTAGTTCTAAAGCTTAAGTGATAGACAACAGTCTGGAAATGTTTTGGGATTCAAAACATTTCCATAACAGCATCTGGAAGTGTTCATCATGGGGGCTTTTTCCATAAAATCTTTGCCTTCTTCATCACACTAACTTCTAGAATGCCTCTCAAACAGATTATTAAAGTCGTAATGTTCTTGAAACTCCCACAGCACTTCTTAACCACAGGAGTAAACACCATTGCAGATCACAGCCTTCTCAACGTTTACCTTTCTCCAAAGTCAATGAATAAATGACACTGGACTAACATTCTGAGCAATAGATGAACGAAACACAAATAAATGCCTTTATCAAACTATTGAAGTCTGGCATATCTTCTTTAAGTTCTCTCTATTGATTAAAGGACACAAGGACATTAACCTTGCACACAATACAAATCCCTAATTATTGCTTTCCTTGTCATTTATATAAATTAAAGAATGTTAATCCATTCGTTACATTTATCACTAAAAGGGTACAGTATATTTATGAGGAAAGTCTTTTATTAAGACGATATACCCGTTTGGATCTACTGTATTTGTAGTGCTCATCTAAGTCATCATATAAGCAATTCGTGATTTCATAAATAAATAGCAAATATGCAAAGATGGGACTGTGCCTCGAAGTTTGTTTGCACTGAAATATCCTGGTCTTGCTACCAAGGTTAACTGGAAGCCTTTGACTTAAACTAGCGGACAAAAGAAATGATTCTATCAATTTCACTAGAGCCATACACAGCATACTGCTGCCAGAATAAGTCAATTGTCTTTGATAAGCATTTGTATTTTTAGAGGAATCCACTATTTAATCTATAAGGGTTTGATACATTTCATTTATGTGTCTGTTAAAAAACAAATGGTGATTAATACACGGTTTCAAATAGGTTTCGGCAGAATGTGTTTTGCTGGTTCTTTTCCTATTATAATTTTGGCATTAAGAAAACCAAAAGAAAAAAGGAGATTTTCATTTTCACATTACAATTTTTAGTTATTAGTTATTCTTTTATGATCGTAATATAACATTTATTTTTTATGATTTATGTCGATAAGACGTATTTAAATCTGAAATATAACTATTTGTTATGCAGAGTTGACAATATTAAACTTTATCCATACATACATCATGCATTTTTTTGTCTAGTGCAAGTTATATCCATTCACGGCATTTGCATTGGCTCATCCATGGTGTGATTCTAAAATTCAATTTACTGGTTGACTGCTTTGGATAATGCTTTCAAAATACAATTCCTCAACACACTAAATTGATTTCAAATTTTCTGTTTACAGAGGACTAACCGTTAACTCCAAACATGGCCTTGCACTCCAATGCCATTAACCAACAATACATGTACTCCATTGCATCGTGAAGTGGTAATAGCAGAACAACGCTTCACAGCGTGACATAGAAGTTGTGGACTTGTTTGTATAAAGACATGGATAGAATGGTATCCAACTCATAGGTTGAGTGAAACTCGTTCGTCATGGGTTGTCGGGGATAGAAATAACCTCTGTCTGTCCATCCGTTCGTCCCGGTTTCGTTTCTGGACCAGAACTCAAAAAGTGTAAGGCCCAGCTCAATCAAACTTGGTATGTGGAACACTCATCATGTATAGATGTGCCTTTTAGGGTTTTGAACTTCTTTGGAATGTATTATTAGCCGTGGCACGGTGTCCATGGAAACATAACTTGACATATTGTTGCCTGACCAGAACTCGAAAACTATAAGAGACAGCTATAAGAGACAGCGCAATGAAACTTGTGGAACACTCATCATGTGTGGATGTGTATTTTGGTTGTTTAACTATTTAGGAGTTTTATTATTAGCTGTTTCCATGGAAACAAAAGTTAACTTATTGTTTCCGAACCAGAGCTCAACATTTGTAAGACATACCTCAATGAAATTTGGTATGAGGAACCGTCATCATGTGTATATTTGTATGTTTTGAGGTTTTCATCTTTTTCGGATTTCTTTTTTTAGCCAATTCCATTTGCTTATTACAATTTCACTACCGGAACAGGTCTGTTAGGCAGAGATTAATACATCTTGGGAAGTATATATACTTGTGTAGTGATTTAGGACTTATAAGAATAATGTTCCATAATCATTGTTCGCTATGTTTGAAATTTTCCCACTTGATTGCGGATATAGTAGACTCTGTCTGCTTGTTTAAATTGACATATTTGTTTCAAACTACATTAGTTTATTGTGGAAGAATGAATAATTTCTCAGATGTATTAGCATGAACATGTATAATACTCTTGGCAAAACAAAATAGCTTAATTCTAGCAGTTGCTAAACAAAACTATGTGTACCTTTAATCAAATCGTGTTGATATCAACTCTATGCAACCATTAACTGTTTTTATAACTAACTCAATCTAGTATTTAGTGTTACAATAAGAGCATCTTACCAAACCCAACGTTTCAAGTGCTCGAAGCAAAAGATATTTAAATGAAGTTTAAAGTTGTTAAGATCATTGCACTCTTTGACAGAAATTGATGTAACATTAACCATGTCACTACAGAATTCGTCAATTCTCTCAATGAACATTAACAGTGTTCGTAATTCTTCATTTCTTTATAAATCTGAATGAAGATAAAAGAGATGAACGACATTAATGTTCCTTTTGAATGACATCCAGAAAATACTCTGCTTCATTTATCAGGGAGGCTTTAAAGAAAAGGGAAATAAATAAATCAATGTCGAAACAATCGGACAAGGTTTAAACAATTGAACAAGTTGAGTCATTTCATTTCTGTAGTTTACATGTTCTTCAGGGAGTTAAGTAAGTGCAGGTTTGTTATACATCCTCACACTGTAAAACCAAATCTGTTCAGAGGAATAATAATTGCAAAATAGTGCATATCCTGGAATGCGAACTGATTTGATTGATTCCTCTGCTCTGGGTCTGAAGATGGTCTGTATGGCTGAATGTTCTGTGACCAGAACTCTGAGAAAAACAAGTTTTAAGAAATGGTCGTTTTTGAATCTCCTTAACCAGACGAGATAGAAGCCTCAAAAGGCCAGTTTTGACTTGTTTTGTGACGTCCTACAGTAATGATGCGTCAACAAATTTAAATCAAAGAAGATTATTTTATGTCGAGGATATCTTTAATCAATTAAATTTAAACTTAAATACCAAATATTGTGGGCCAAAAACATCTTTAAAAAACGATTTTAGCAATGTCTATTTGAACAGATGTAAAAATAAAAGAAGCATACTCTGATGTATGAAATTGTGAATACTTCTATACAAAACATGTGGCTACCAAATACATTCAAAATCTACTTTCTCCGAAATCAATATTTCATTTTATACTAATTTAAAAATGTTGGGACGTTTCTTTTGCACGTAAGTTTACATCTTCCCAACGCTATACATCAGTCATATTTCAGGGAACATCTGCTTCTTTACATGCTTTGAAAGTTAGACGTCGTATTTACTATTAAAACATAGTCTCTTTGTACATAGAGATAAATAGGTGTGGATTTCACTGTTTGAATAAAACCTTCGATTTTCGCAAATTGCATGGTTTGGATATCAACACAAGTTCATTTAAAGATTAAACTACCTGGTAATATCTTCCAGGGCAAATAGCAGAGTGTTTGCACAGTTTAACGTTTCCCATTGCTCGCTGCAGTTGTAAAAGTAAAATATATTATCATTGCACTACCAGCTGTGTCTTGGTTGAATTGAATGTTCATTTAAGATAAACTAATTGTTGGAAGAGATGAGATGGATGCTTGACGTAAAACTCATCTTTACATCTGCTGACAAACGCTTATTGAGATGTTAAAAGAATGCAAACACTAAGTTCTGAGTATTTTAGCAAATTGAATTGCTATTTTGATTTCGAACGTCGTGAATATGATATAAAAACACATGAAGTAATTAAACTTTTAACCTCACCTTTTCAACACCATGGCTTACATTGATCCATTTGAGCATTACATCTATACTGTCCTGTAGACGAAGTTGTTAATGGAACATGTTGATAATAACGTCAGATAAACATCTCCATTCAATTTAATGGGACATTGTAAAATGATATTTTCGTTACTATATTATTTATGTTACGCACCTAAAATTGAGCTCGTTTGAAAGAAAATCCGAAGATATTTATTCATATATATACATGTGTGTGTGTGTGTATATAGATATATATATATATATATATATATATATATATATATATATATATATATATATATATATATATATATATATATATTCTAGCCTGCTTGTCAGCTTATTGTCATCTGTATGTGGACCGGAGTATATATACTTTAAACTTTAAACGTGTCTTCATTGGTCGATTTGGTCAGTATAATGTGATCCAAACAACTATAAACGGTGTCTACTACAGACTTACTAAAATATACAATCTGGAAATGGAAATGAATGAATACTTCGATGCCTGTATTATCGGGAGCAAGTCTCAATGGAACCAGTTTATCAAAAGCTTCGAATGGACAAGATGGTCAGCAGACCAGACTGTCCAGATAAATGACAGTGCAGCATCAAAAAACCAATAGACTTTGGTAACTGTGCAAATGTTTTCCAATGAAATGTATTGCTATGTTTGAAATTGTTCATATAGCATATAAACCATTTGAAACAGGAGAGTGTGCATGTTGTACAACTGCATATGATCTTGTAACAAGGCCAGTCTATCTATGTATACATGAACGGCTCCTAGAATTCCGTTTCCACAAATATACCCTGATAGTAATCTTCAAAAGACATCATTTAGGTGTGAATCCCTGTCATGTCCATATTTTGGTGTTGGATAATAGACCTGATGATCGACTACAAAGACTCTATCAACATACTTACTAACTTGTTTACTTTCCGAAGCCTCTGTTATTGCTAAAACCAAACAATACTTTGTTCATAACGTGATATAGTAGAATTGTCATTTACTGAAATTCTGTACCAAATAGTATACTGAAAGATAGCACAGTTATAGTTAAAGTTAACTTTTACTATATAGTAATTGTCTCAATACTATTATCATTGGCAAATATGTGATTACTTTGAATATGTGACACAGGGTAATGTTAAGTTTTAAACATAAAATACAATCAATAAATTCCACATTATTGATTTCGCCAGCCTGTGATAAAGATCTTAATATCTACCGTTTCCCTGTACATCCTACATTTTCTAGTTCCGTCAAAGTAATGACATTTTGTGATGCAAATGTTATTTTTTCATTACAATTTATATCCATCATGCATCTGAGATCACATTTTGCGACATTTTGCGTATTTGAATCGGAACTCACACGTACTGAGTAAAGACCTTGAATGACTGAAAATAATTTAAATTGAATTTTAAATCTGTTTCTTAAATAATGATGCCTGTATACATGTTTGAATATACTATTATTTTGCCAATACTAATGTCACATGGAATCTTTAGTCCTTTGCAAGATAAAACTTACAGAATTTAATTTGCGTTGATGGTGTATATTTGTCAACAGCATGATTTATTACAGTTTTTATTTATTTATTTTTTTAAAAATACACGTCGGCGCCAGAGATTAAAAGCACTATGCGTTTATACCTCGACAAGAATGTTTAATCTGATATAATTGCAACCGTTTGGCAATACATAGTAATAGCTTTCTGCTTTATGGTCCCAATTAACTTTGTTATCGGTGCAATCATCACTTTCCTGGTTTAACATGGTTTGAAATTCCCTCGATATGTCAGTATAAATCTCTATAAGCACCAGTTGTTGTAACATTCATTTTAAGAAAACATTATTCTCGATGGGTGTACTAAAGGATAATAATAACACTGTTATATATTGTTGCTTCTGACATTTAAGAATTCATGCAAACAACTAAAACAACTGATAAAAATGAAATGAATACATATTGCAACGAAAAGGTCGCTAAGTTTAATAGGGAAAATAAATTACCAAAATATCATTGTGATTACTTTGGCACATAACAATTTCTTTGTGGTTCCTGGGAATAAAATGTATTCATTCTTGTCAGAGATTACATGTGGCTTAACAGTCGGTAGCCATGCGGTCTTCTAGCTCACAACAGAAGCACACTTCCGCGAGCATTCGTTAATGTATACACATTGAATGGATAATCGAGGTTACTGGTTCTACAATACCAATACGATACAATCATGTCAGTCTTTAAGTAGAGTTGTTTCAATACTGCATTGAAATAATTGCCATGCCAAGAAGAGACATACAATGGATTTATGTGCACTGTCAAAATTATATTCAAAAGTGAAACTATTGATTTTGTCTTTGCATTTTCACATGAAATGTAAGTTTAGAGAAGTAATAATAATTGATAATGGTTCTTAAAGGACGATGCCTTTATGTGTGTTTAGGTAAATATCCCTTTAGTAACGTGATTTATCATCACTTTTCTGTAATAATCTTTAACAAAAAGCTTTGAATATTATTTTGATAATTCATTTTTTAATAACGAATAGTATTGATTTAATTCATTTTGATATTTTTATGCTTTCTGTTTTTTAACTGAAAGGTATTTTTACTCGTTTAATTATTAATACAAATTGAGAAAAAAGTATTTAATATTTTCGGATAAAGGCATAAGATATGCTCTTTTATAAGATACATTACATAATGATTTTCAATAAGTCTGAAGGATACCACATCGCATGTATTTTCTGACTAAGGTTTCTGATTTGTATCGATATGAAGGAGACAAAAAAATCCCACACCAGAATCAACAGCTGTATTTGAAGTGGAGAAACGGTGTTTATGAATAAATTAACAAGTTCTTTTTAAGAATTGACATGCGTGTTAACTGTTCTAGGAAGAAGAAGAGTGAAGGTGACAACGACAACTCATATATGGTCATTTAAGTGATACATAATGGTGATTTGTGATGTAACACTACCTTGAAACTCTTTTATTGATTTAGTGAATCATGATTTGGTGAAAGTTTGACAACCAGGAGTGGTGCTTATCCAAACTCATCATTTTCACAATTTATTAACAGTTGCCATCATGTACATCAAGCAGCATTTGTCCACGATTTTGACAATCAATCATGCACTATGTAACTTGAAACGAAAGGAGTGGTTTATCTATTTAATTCTTTTCTTTCAAGGTCAATGGAGTACGAGAAATTGGAACCGGTTTTTCGATTTCAAACTGAAAAATCTTTTGAAAAAATATCATTTTGACAGGAAAATCATGATCCAGATATTCTGCTTTACAAACACGCAACGTTTCGTTTTTATATATCATGCTTTTCAATAGTATTAGTTTCATTAATGCAATATGTGGTAACTGTTGCAAAAATCAACACAGAATGAATATCGAAGTTCTGGCAATGTTTGGTTAGGAGGATATTATTTCCTTTGAAAAATGTTCTGATCGTCTTGCTTTCTTAGATTCGATAACTTCCAGTCAAAGTCAAGCTTTTACACAGATTTTTTAAGAGATCAATTTGAAGCAGAAGAACATTATGTTTTCTTCCCAATTTTGATGAAGCATTATTTGTGTTTGACTCGTCTTTCAGGCAATATTGGAACAATTGACTTTTTTTATTGCATTTCCCTTCTTCACCTGCTAAAGGGACTGTAGCAATTTTTTGGCGAATCTTTTTTTAAAATGTCCCATTTATACTGAAAATTTATGTCACTTATAGTTACCGTAAGGGTAAAACATCTTATTACACAAACCAATTATCCATAGTGGTAATAACAATTTTGTGTATAAAGCAAATATTTTATGGCGACCATTTTAATGTGAACATCTTTTATCATTTCGAATTACAAAAACGATTCCCATGCCTTTACCGAGCCATGTACACATATTTTTCTAACATGATTTTCCGAAGAGAGAAGGGTGTTTTACTATTGGTGACATTATTTTTCAAATACATTTCATTGACTCATTTGAGCGAAAAAAACGTGCCCCTTTATAGTTGACCAAGGATTGTGTAAATGCAATTAGCTGTATTTTGTATTGCTTACAAGACATGAAATTATGTTAATTTTTCATTTGCAGTAAACATATACCACCTACAATAAACAACTACAATAGTTCAAGTTGGATTTATGAATAGTGCCACTGATAGAAGAACTACAACATGAACGTAAATATCCCATGAACAACAAATTGTTTGTGCAAATAAAGTTTAGAAGAGAAAGGTTTTTTAATTTCGCAACAGAAATTTAATCATTTATGTTATCAGGGCAACCATCAAATTTAAAAACCCAGGAAGCTGAAGATCACAAAAGGCAGGTTTGTTGGTTAAACATACTCAATTTCATTGACATATAATGGTCTTTTTTTCCATATCCGGAAAAAAACCACATGAACTTAATTTTTTCATGTACACTTTCACCGTGTAGGGGGACTGATTATACACGAATTTGACAATTGTATGAAGGAAAACTGTGTTATCATATTAAAAAGTGTCTGCGCCTTAAATTATGTTGCGGTTGGTACACAACGTGGCGACGAACACAAAATGGCAAACACCCTCGTCATTTGGACACTGTTAATTCATCTTGACCTCTGGTGCTTGACCATTCAGCCACACATTTGTCCAGTTATGGATTACATTAGTTGAACCAGACGTTGCACAAACAAGACGGTGTTTATTTGCTTCTTAACATAAGCTAGATATGATTGCTGTTTAATAACATGTTGTAGACGCCTTAGCTAAGTTATACCGCTGCTGGTAGTTGAAAGCTCTTGCTCACCAACAAACGTCTCTTGCCAATCAAATATTAAAAGGAAATATATGTTTAATTGAAATAAAATACATAATATGATGTGTGTTATTTTCACAGTTCACAGCGTCATTGAATATGTCGCTCTGTTCTGTCATTTACTACTGTGAAAGAATTCTATAAATTGGTATGAATGTCCTCAATAACTCATTATCTCAACTTTGAAATCAGGTACATAAGTGTACTGATAGGTTAAAAGAACTACATTCGTCAATAATCTTTCCCAAGGTGACAGTACAAGCCGCACATCTAATTATCTTACTATGGGACAGGGAACCCATCCATTAACCTATCTGATATCATGTGAGATTCCTTCATTGATATATTGCACATCTACAAAGCGTACATAATTAATGCACTTAAACAATTCAAACTGATTCATGAGGTTATGACATAAAACCAACATCTGACTACCTGTTTGAAAAATGTGATCTTCCCTAAGTGCTAGTGCTAGAATTGCTTTCTGAACCCAACATCATCCCATGCTCAAATAACAACTAAAACAATGTTTCAAAGGCATGATGTACCGCGTATATTAAGCATATTCGAAATATCAAATCATTCTTATGGAAAGAATTTAACATTAAAACAGAAAAATGTAAGCAGTGTTGGAAACGACTACCCGCCAGAACGCTCGAGATAGGCTTATTTTGTTGGGGATATTTAAATAAACATAAAAGCAAATACCAGGGTGCCCCCATGCTACTGCATTGTGAGATTTTGGGTATTGCAGATTGTGCTTAGATTCTATTATATGGAAATGGAAAGCTTGTGGAGCCTGTTGGAAGGGAAAACCCGAGGATGTAAAGCATCCGATGATTTTTTTCTGAGTATCAGGCTCTAGAACCTTACAATTTCCGAGGTAGAGTGGTTTATCTATATTATTACCCATTAGGTTGAAAATAACCGAGTTAATATTATTGATATGAGCACATGTGCACATATCACGTCTGCCTAGCAACCATTGTTTCACCACGACTTCCCGTATTGTGTCGTCTGTGACGTCATAAAACGATTGTACGTGACGTCACTGTAGCTTGCCGTCGCAAGCGAAGTGAGCCGCTTCCTGGCTAATTTTACGCGAATCAAATGGAATAGAATGGGTAATAAAGAAATTATTACACTCGAAAGTGTGCCATATGACTTTTACGAAACTCGTGCAAATGTATGTATAACCCTCGCTCTCGCTCGGGCAATACAAAAATTCACACTGGTTTCGTATGACACACTTCCTCGGGTAATAATCTCTATTTATCAACCGTTTATAAGTTTAAAAGACGTTTTCACGTTAACGAATCGAAGATACCTGGTAAACACTGGTCGGCAAATAGAAGTTATCCTACTCTATCAGGGTATCTGTATCAGCGACGCTATTTAATCACCTGATCTTCTATTTCTTATAAGATTTGAGAAGCAGCTGACTAGAGGATCATGGGACAGACATAACCTTGCTGACTAGAGGATCATGGGATAGACATAACCTTGCTGATACAAATAATTTGATGAAGCAGGATGAATGATGGTGAGCAATCGCCACGCTCGTTACTCAATTTACTATGGGATTTACAACAGTAACTTGTACAACACACAGGACACAAAGTGGTGGAATCCGCTTGCCGGATCCTTCCTTCCTTTCTTCCGCAGGCGGATTCCACCACTTTGTGTCCTGTGACAGAAAGGCACCTTGCAGATGCTTTAGTAGAAAAAACATCTGGACGACTGTTGTGCTCCCTCCTGCAACACAGGCAAAGCTGAAGCTTCTCTCCTGGGTCATCCCAGAGCAATGGCATCTATGGTTATAAGTGAACAATCGTTTCATTATACAGTATGTGATTGCATTAGAACTAAATTGGCAGTACAATATCTATATACGTTCTATTTAGGTCGCGTAGGCTTCCCGGTCACTTTGAAATCTGTGTCTATGCTGTTAAAGGGGCAGTAGCACGTTTTTTTGAAAATTTTATTTTTTTTAATTTCCCATTTATAATGATAGTCATTTATGTTTACTTCATAGGATAAAACATCATATTACACAAACCAATTATCCGTAGTGGTAATAACGGTGTTGCGTATGAAGCAAACATTGCATGGCGGCCATTTTATTGTGAACACATTTTATTATATTGAATGACAAAAACTATTTCCATGGCTTTACGGAACCACGTACACTCATTTTTTAACTTGATTTTCCGAAGACAGAAGGGTGTTTTTACTTTTGGTGACATTATTTTTCAAATAAATTTCATCGACTTATTTGACCGAAAAAACGTGCTACTGGCCCTTTAAACTGACATGAGCTACATTGTACCTAAGATCAAACATCTAAATGATAGTTTGTTCCGATCCATTGCAACATAAAGAGATGAACTTGCTACGTTGCGATGGAGAAAACTCATTAAACGTTTCCAATAGCATAGGAAATGATTTCATTAAACACCCTAGTGGAGTTTTAATTGTTTTATCGAATTTTAGATCGGAATGTAGGCCCTTTATCGACTGTTTAACAGATTGAGCACTTTTCTCTTTGTATTAAGTTTCTATTTGGATAAAAGTATTAACAGGTAAAGACAGTTAATTGAGGTTCGAATAATGTTTCATTGGAAAACATTATATTCCAAATTATTATTTTAACTTTTAAAATCTATTAACTATTAAATCAAGTTGAACCACATTTTTATAAGACATTATAAATTTAGTGTTTTAATAAACAAGTACGCATCTTCAATATTGATTGGAATGTATTGATCTGAACTTGACATAATAATTAAATAAACGCTGAGTATATGTATTTGAAGGCATCCAACCTTTTCCCACTGCATAATTTATAAACGATTATGTCACTTAACAAGACTTTCGTTTTAAAAGTAACTATTTTTCCATTATTGAAGTACGCATCTTCAATATTGATTGGAATGTATGTTTATGCAATAGCACAGAAACAGCAACAAACACAATTACAAAGGTTCATTTGCCATGAAGAAAATTGTTATAAAATGGTTTAGTTGATGACAATGATTCGGACTTGGACTCTGCATTATACGTTGTACGATACCCTCAAGGATAATACATAGAGAATCTCACCCAAGTGTCTTCTGATATCAAATATATCAACACGAGTTGATAAAAGTTATAAATATCCGAGGACTTTTATCATCCAAAATCATTCTTCATTAGTTTTGAATGAAAAATGAATGAACATGTCTGAACACAAAACTGCCATTTGGCTTCCAGTGCTGTGATGTCATAGCATCGTGACGTCATCATGATTATGTCGTCATAGCATTGTGATGTCATTGCTTGATGATACAAACTCATTGTGATGTCATGTAGCTGACGACAACAGGGCATTGTTCAAAATCTACTGTCAAAACGATATTTCCTAGGAGATATCGCTTCATCTCATACAAGCGATATCTCCTGTGGAACCCAGTTTTGGATGATAAAGTCTGATGTCGATCTTTGAACCATTGGTCCCGAGCCTCTAGGAGAGGGATGGTACTGGTACAAGGATGGTACACCAGACCATATTACCCGAGGGAGAAGCAAACAACGCATTCAACTTTCTGTCATGTCATTAAAGTTTAGCATAATTATATTTATTTCATTTTATAAGATAAGTGGATATCGCTTGAACGACCTTGGTCCTGAATGTGAACTTTATTTCCAAACTAATAAGTAATTAAGGTCTAAAATAAGTATGCAATTAACAAACATGTAAATAGCCGATCGAATTGTTAAAAACAATTGTACACCTGTGAGCTATTACTCTTTCAGCGGGTTTCTTTTGATAATTAAAGGAGAGGAGGGGCCAAGGGCTAACATTCTGTTAAAAAACTGTGACTTTCCGACAATGAGTGAGGTGATATGTAGTCATGCACCAACATGTTACTGTATGTTTGACTCTTTGGTACTTTTATTAGTAATATAATTAGTACTAATAAACTTGTCATGGCTAACCTCTGAGTTATCTGAACTTGACATAATAATTAAATAAACGCTGATTATATGCATTTGAAGGCATCCAACCTTTTCCCACTGCATAATTTATAAACGATTATGTCACTTAACAAGACTATTTTTCCATTATTGAAACTAAACTTGGCAGAAACTTCTTCTGCAATGAAGGACTTTATTGTTCTAGGAAATTGACACTTTGGTCACTTTTTGACCAGATATGTAGTAACTGAAGGTCTGATTAAGTGCAAATCGCATTTGTAATTTATCAAAGGGCAGAAATCAAACAGTATAATGTTCTTTTGTAATGCATCAACCGGAAAATTAAAGATAACCGTTTACTCTCTGTCACGACCAGTTGTTACGTGATCTTATATAAATGATCCTTTATATTAATAACATATCTGCGGAAAGAGTTAACGTTGGTGTTGATACCCTTATTTAATGAAACAATCAGGGATCAGGACACAAACACTGACATTTATGACATTGTTTACAGAATCAAACAATCAGATATTAGGACACAACTAAATGGGGAAAAAAACTGTGTATATATAATATTACATAGAGGATATCTGTATTTTATTGACTAATACCTTGTTTATCTCATCGAGTGAGGTAGAAAGTTTATATTTTCACGAGGTATGAGTGAAATTATATAAATTGTCTACCTCACGAGATGAGATAAACATGGTATTTGTAAAGAATTGATAGATGTTCTATTGATGATATTATTACTGTTCATGTTGAGCGGCCGCTAGGAAGGGAATTCGTTACCTCCGACCATTGTTTGATGACGTCAAACGTTTGAACTTTAACCTTTGAGTAGTGATATATTTTATCATTCACTGGTCAATTCTTTTTTCACTGTAGCTTGATAGAAAGTGTATTTCACTGATAAATGCCAGTTTTTCATTGATCTTCATATAATAAATTACATTTTCAGATGGATTTGTGAAGGAGTATTTTTTGTAAACTGTCAAAAAAACTGGATACTGATATAAAATCAGAACACAGCGATAACGATTATCATTGTTTATTGACTCATGGTCAGCTGCAAGTCTTAGATAAGGGAACAAGTTCCTGTTCATTTTTCCTGTGTATAATGTTGTCTTGAGACAATATATAGCGTGTGTGGTGTGTTGTCATTGCGAATGCCTGAGAATAATATGCGACTGTAAATATAACCTTTGATACATTGTAAATGAATTGCTTATCATATGAATATACCTCCTTTGCAGATCTTAAGATGTGTTAAGTGTTGTCCTGAATCTAAACTTGCAAGATTTAAACTTCAACTTTACACTTCGTTGCACAGAAAGTCATATTGATTCACATTTGAATTGAAATGAAGACGACTACTGTAGTCATGGGCCGTTGACCTACACTATTTCTTGAATAAAGAATTGAATTGAACGCATGCACTGGAACGAAGACTTCAAATGAAGTTCCAATGCCAATGCCAACCACGACCTATCACTTACAATTTAATGCTAGTTTGATGGTGGGGAACTTTCTCAATCAAATTTATTAAAAGTTAGTTTTACTGTTTCTTGAACAGACAGATGCAGATTAGCTGAATGCGTATAAAAGACCATGACATATGTGATGAATTTAATGTGTGAGGGTTCACCGATAGTTCTCTTCCTCTTTGCTCTTTACATTCATTGGTGATTTAATAGGTATAATTGTAATTGCAGTTAAATATCTTAATCCATAGACATATACATGACTTGTGAATGAACTGCTACTTCTTCTATTACAACATAACATAACCTTGCTACGTTGTGCTTGAGAGTATTTATTCAAAGGGGCAGTAGCACGTTTTTTGCAAAATTTATTTTTTCAAATTTCCTATTTATAATGATAGTTTGTGCCATTTAAATTTACTTTAGGGGGTAAAACATCTTGTTACACAAACCAATTATCCGTAGTAGTATTAACGGTGTTGCGTATAAAGACAAAATTGCATGGCGGCCATTTTATTGTGAACACATTTTATTATTTCGAATGACAAAAACGATCCCCATGGCTTTACGGAACCATGTACACTCATTTTAAAGTTGATTTTCTGAAGAGAGAAGGGTGTTTTACGATTGGTGAAATTATTTTTCAAATACATTTCATCGACTTATTTGAGCACAAAAACGTGCTACTGCCCCTTCAATGTTTGCAATAGCATACGTACATGTAATTCATTTTTAATTCTCAAATGCACTCGTGATTCATTCATCCAATTCCAGATTGAAATGTTGGCTCTTGATCGACTTCTCAACAAATTTCCTTTTCGCATAAAACCCCTTTGTAGATACAAGTAGAAGTAGCTCGATTAAAGACTGCCCTATGTTTCATAGGCGATGGTTTGGAGATAAGCGCAGTGGATAGCACGTTCAGGTTGGGATCAAGAGGTCCAGGGTTCGAATACCAACATTTTTTTGTTGTTATCAACGTTATCAGATATGTCAAATAAATAATGTGATACTCGTTTTAAAGACAATTTAACTGACCATGTTTTGATCGAAATTTTGAAAAGGTTGCACGTACGGTTTATGCAGTAGAATGCAATGAATGGCACCGGAGGTAAATGTCAATTTGCAATAATAAACAAAATCATTTTAGAGTCTACAGAAAACGGTTTTATTCAGAAAGGGAAAGCTGTCAGTGTCTGGCATGGCCTCCGTGGCTTTGAATAAGCCCTGCACACGTCGACACACAGAAATTGCAAGGCGCCTGATGACGTCATTAGGGATGGCTTGCCATTCTTCCATGAGTGCCTGGATTAACGTTTGCCGATTTGAGTGAGGTGGATTTTTCTGCCTTATTTGCCTGTCGAAATGATCCCACAAGTGTTTAATCGGTGATAAATCTGGTGATCACGCTGGCCATCGCAAACTCTTGAGGTTGTTTAACGTAAGAATGTCTCTAGGTACTCTTGCTATATGGGGGCGAGCATTGTCATGTTGGATGATTTCTCTTGGACTTTTCAGGAGGTACGGGAGCACTATAGGACGCCAAACGGTGTCGATGTAGCCTTGGGCATTCTTATAACGGTCAAAGACAACCAGTTCTGTTGTGTGGTCCCTTGACGCTACCGCCGCCGAATGGCACACCGTCCTGGACACAACGCGGGCCGTTCTCTCTCCTCTCCGACGATAAACACGCACTCGGCAATCAGCTTTGGGTTTCTTGAAAATGCTTTCTGTAAACAAATTTGTTTGCCAGTTCTTGTTCTGCCACCGCTGTACCATTCTTGCCCATTGGTGACGGTAACGTCGGTCACGTCGGTCACCTCGGCTGAGCATCATCCCGCGAAAGGGCCGTTATGCTCCAATGCCATGTTCACGAAGACGTCTGACGACTGTCCTTCTGCTGATATCACAATGTCTCTCTCTCTCAAGTTTTTAATACATAAAATATTTTGGTATAGTTTCTTTTGCCCCTGAGTTTATATTGTCGTTGATTTCGATAAATATTACATTTCCAATGATGTTCTGTTATTGTTCGGAATAGTATTGGCCTCAATAGTTTAGATAATCAAATAAAATTTCATTAGCAGTATTTGGTATCTTAAACTGGAAACATTAAATTTGAATAGCCTGAATAAGTGTTGTTTGATTTCTGGACCTTCAAAAACAGATTTCTCTTTTATTGACACAAGAAGTGTTATTCAAGTAGAAACTTGTCACAGATGAAATTAACAAATGCAAAACATTCATAAATTCAAATCTCTTCAAAGCAATTTTCATGCTGTTTTACAATCACAACTCCTGATGTCATGCAGTTCAAGTAATATGCTGCTAATGACTTCAGAGTGGAGGGTCATGTTTGGAATTACAGTCCGTGCTCTGTAAACAGACCTGGTGGGAGGGATTTCAATGTCGCTAAATGGTAATTCAGAATAAATTGAAAGCATTTTCAAAAGTAATCAATAGAGATATTAATGTAGGAATCACATATTCCCTGAACAAGTATCCCTATGTGTGACATAGTTTGTTTGAAAGTGAAATTGCGAAAGGAGGAACATCATTGTCAGTTTATACTTTGGTTGAAACCATAAGTATTTATCTGAAGCTATTTATCTGAGCTCATGTGTGTTTCAATTGTTTTTAAGGAAGAAGATTTTTTATAGAATCTGACATGACAGACTATTCCTTATATTTTTCAACCTGAGACTGTGAGGAAACTTGTGGAAGCTCATAAAGCACAGTTATTGCATGTGTACACTGCAAAAGTGAGAAATCAGATATATATATATATATATATATATATATATATATATATATATATATATATATATATATATATATATATATATATATATATATATATATATATTGTACTACAAGCACTTAGTCGAGGTCGACTTCCTTCTGGCTGATGATTAATGTGTATTATAAAAGGCTGTACAACATCCCGGTATCAAAGTACATGGAGAAGACATACCTACACTACTACTCACTGATTACACAGCACTACTTTACTGTGGTCTGCAAACTGAATTGGAAGTACAAAAAAATATATGCTTCACTTTGGGGTCTACGATGCTGCATCCCAATTAATTGCCATCTTGGGAATTCAACTCTAAGAAAAGACATATCATAACGTTGCAAGACAGGTTTTGTAACCATCACATTTTTGAAAACTTAACAATTACCATTCCAAGCTTAGAACGAATCATTTATTATAGCCGAATTTATAATATCTACAAATTCGAAACCCACAGATGTTCATCGCATTTTCTTTTGACTACCCATCCAAACAAGTAGAGAGTTGATACTGATGGTGATTGTCTACAAAGGGTGAATTGATTACTTGATCTGAAATACTACTCTGATAAAACTTCCCATTTTGGGGTGCAAAGTATAATTATGAATGAATTGATCATTGTAATATATTCATTGTATTTAGTAGAGATGTGAAAGGGATTATGCTGTGATTTTACGTAAAGTCAATAGAAATGTTCAATTGGAAATAAAATCAATGAAATCCTATAATATGTGAAAACGAAAATCGTATGCAGGAATTAATGGAATGTTTCCTAAAATGCAAATTTTTATCATACATTTCAATTAAATCATTGAAAAATAAAGATGAAACAATGGAATCAGAAATATACATACAAGAAATAAACATGTACGTGTGGTCATTACTTTATTGGACTATTTTGTTAAGACAGAGTCAATATTTTTTACATATCGCGTGTTGCTGATATACTGGTTGCTTCTTCAGCAATTGGAAGATGACATGTTCTTGCGTGGTTGGAAAATGACACAATTACTTTCCGGAAATGGCCTATTATGTGGTCCACTCTCAGTGGTTGAGATCCTATTATTGTTTTTTTTTAAAATCAATCACGTGCGCATTAAAATCATGAATGATTTGAGGCTTAAGAGGATATTTTCTGACATGACATTTCGATGGATAAAGCTTTTTTTTAAAGTAAAAAGTTACGAAATGAAACTGTTGGATGAACAACAGGATGCATTTGACATAATGAGAGACAGTGGCTGTCCAGAGTTCTTTGGTACTGAAGTAATGATACTTTTTACTTGATAGTTTTTTGTTAATATTTTTTACTTTTGGTTCCCAAACAATTTGTGAAGAGAAGAAATAGTTCAAAACCTCCTCCCATATTTAACCTTGGCCTGGAATACAAGATGGAATCTCACCGTATATGCAACTCATGTGACTCGAACTCGAATTTAAGTATGCTATTGAGAATATACAGTTTTATTAATAAAATGGTCATAAAATTAATTGCAGAGCTTCTTTCCTTGTAAAACGGTTGTTTAATTGAATCATCTTCAACAGAAAGTATGTGTAATGTTGTGACATATTTTTCTATATGTATACAATGATCATAATAGACCTAAGCCTTTTGCAGAATATATAACTTCAAAGTTAATCGGGATCATAAAGCAGAAATCTATAACTATGTATTGCCAAATGGTTGAAATTATGATAAGAGTAGTGAAACAATTACTACATGGTTAAAGTTACAGTTTGCTTACATTTTTGACTTAATCTAAAACTTGTTATTTGACTTGATACAGACTTGAGAATATGGGTATCTACAACAATGAAAGTGGTGAATCAAGGAGCCGAGATTGTGATCACTTTCGGTTGAAAATTCGTGGTTGATCAATTTGGTGTTCTCAACCGAATTACACATGCATTATCGTCACGAATTTTGAGACTTGTATGGATTAATCACCCAATTATCACCGAATATCGTAATTAACTATTCCTACATGCATGAATATCTTATCCATTGCAATTGCAATGTGTCAGCCATGATGTTGAACGTTTTAGGTTAAAAGTTTACCTACTTCATGTTTTGTAAATGAATAAATACTATAAATAAATATACTAAATACTATAAATACTAAAATATGTAGAACTAAACCCTTGCATTATTCTAACATCTCAACACGACGTTAGTCAGTAGATCATATCAGTTATCACACATATACCATTTCCAGCAAATGAGTGTATCTTAAATGAATACTTCAATTCTGATATAATTCAGAAATTCAACCAAGACACAGCTGGTAGTGCAATGAAAATAGGTTTTATTTTTCCAACTGCAGCGAGCAATGGGAAACGTTAAACTGTGCAAACACCCTGTTATTTGCCCTCGAATGATATTACTTTGCAGTTTAATCTGTAAATGATCTAGTGTTGATATCCAAACCATGCAATTTGTGAAAATCGAAGGTTCAATTCAAAACGAGAAATAGTTTTGTTGAACAATTGCCAGAATTAAACTAAACTTAAAGCTTTTGCATTGCGTTGTATACAGATTCCGAATTTTTATCAAGTGTTTCCCGATATCAAATATTTCAACATAATATATCAAAGTTACAAATATCCGAGGCTTAAGATTACTCATGGAAGAATACCAAGAACATGTTGGCATAATAAATGAATTCCAGGATCCCTATTTTACTTTGCCAAGAATAGTATATGATGCAAGAGTTTCACTAACATGTGAGTCGGATACCACTCCGTCCATTTGGTTTTGGATTAAAGGGCTCTCAGTGCAAGTATTTGGTCACACCTTTTGTATAAAAATGTCTGCAACTATATTACGACGTCCAATGCTGTTCTGCAATTGCCAGTTCACAGCGCAGTGGAGTAGATGTATTGCTGGTTAATGGCATTGGAGTGAAAAGCGATGTTTGGAGTAAATGGTTAGTCCTGTGCAAATAGAAAAGTTGAGATTAAGTTAGTGTGTTGGGGAATAGTATTTTGAAAGCCTTATCAAAAGCAGTCAACCATATTTATTATTGAACATTAGAACCACAACATGAATGAGCAAATTCAAATGCGATGAGTTAGTTGCTTTTTCTAGTTGACAAGGCATAATGTATGTATGAGCACTGAATTAATATTGTCCGCACTGTATAACACTTGGTTAAAAAAATGTTTACATTTAAAATGCTTTTGCAGACATAAACATCTAAAAACTTCATAAACGTTTTAGAATCACACAAGTTATATTATAATCAAAATAGAATAAATAATGAATTAAGTTGAAATGTAAAAATGAAAATCTCGTTTCCTTTGTTTTGGTTTTCTTAAGGCCAAAATAATAATAATAATGAAAAGAGCAAACAAAAAACATTCTGTCTTTTTGAAACCATGTAATAAGCATCTTCTGTGTTTGAACAGACATAAAACATAAAATGAACATAAAACCCCTTTGTAGATACAAGTAGAAGTAGCTCGATTAAAGACTGCCCTATGTTTCATAGCCGATGTTTTGGAGGTAAGCGCAGTGGATAGCACGTTCAGCATCGGATCAAGAGGTCCAGGGTTCGAATCCCATAAGGGTCTCATTTACTAATATATTGCCGTTGATTTCGATAAATATTACATTTCCAATGATGTTCTGTTATTGTTTGGAAAAGTATTTGCCTAAATAGTTTAGATAATCAAATAAAATATCATTAGCAGTATTTGGTATCTTAAACTGGAAACATTTAATTTGAATAGCCTGAATAAGTGTTGTTTAATTTTAAATCATTGACCTTCAATCATTTCAATTCTAAACAATAAATGTTTGAAAATTCTCTTTTATTGACACAAGAAGTGTTATTCAAGTAGAAAATAGTCGCAGATGAAATTAATAAATGCAAAACATTCATAAATTTAAATCTCCTCAAAGCAATGTTCATGCTGTTTTACAATCACAACTCCTGATGTCATGCAGTTCAAGTAATATGCTGCTAATGACTTCAGAGTGGAGGTCATGTTTGGAATTACAGTCCGTGCTCTGTAAACAGACCTGGTGGGAGGGATTTCATCGTCGCTAAATGGTATTTCAGAATTAATTGAGAGCATTTTCAAAAGTAATCAATAGAGATATTAATGTAGGAATCACATATTCCCTGAACAATTATCCCTATGTGTGACATAGTTTGTTTGAAAGTGAAATTGCGAAAGAAGGAACATCATTGTCAGTTTATACTTTGGTTGAAACCATAAGTAGTTATCTGAAGCTATTTATCTGAGCTCATGTGTGTTTCAATTGTTTTTTAAGGAAGAAGATATTTTATAGAATCTGACATGACAGACTATTCCTTATATTTTTCAACCTGAGACTGTGAGGAAACTTGTGGAAGCTCATAAAGCACAGTTATTGCATGTGTACACTGCAAAAAATGAGAAAGCAGATATATATATATATATATATATATATATATATATATATATATATATATATATATATATATATATATATATATATATATATATATATATATATATATATTGTACTACAAGCACTTAGTCGAGGTCGACTTCCTTCTGGCTGATGATTAATGTGTATTATAAAAGGCTGTACAACATCCCGGCATCAAAGTACATGGAGAAGGCATACCTACACTACTACTCACTGATTACACAGCACTACTTTACTGTGGTCTGCAAACTGAATTGGAAGTACAAACAAATATATGCTTCACTTTGGGGTCTACGATGCTGCATCCCAATTAATTGTCATCTTGGGAATTCAACTCTAAGAAAAGACATATAATAACGTTGCAAGAGAGGTTTTGTAACCATCACATTTTTGAAAACTTAACAATTACCATTCCAAGCTTAGAACAATTCATTATTATAGCCGAATTTATTATGTCTACAAATTCGAAACCCACAGCTGTTCATCGCATTTTCTTTTGACTACCCATCCAAACAAGTAGAGAGTTGATACTGATGGTGATTGTCTACAAAGGGTGAATTGATTACTTGATCTGAAATACTACTCTGATAAAACTTCCCATTTTGGGGTGCAAAGTATAATTATGAATGAATTGATCATTGTAATAGATACATTGTATTTAGTAGAGATGTGAGAGGGATTATGCTGTGATTTTACGTAAAGTCAATAGAAATGTTCAATTGGAAATAAAATCAATGAAATCCTATAATATGTGAAAACGAAAATCGTATGCAGGAATTAATGGAATGTTTCCTAAAATGCAAATTTTTATCATACATTTCAATTAAATCATTGAAAAATAAAGATGAAACAATGGAATCAGAAATATACATACAAGAAATAAACATGTATGTGTGGTCATTACTTTATTTGACTATTTGTTTAGACAGAGTCAATATTTTTTACATATCGCGTGTTGCTGATATACTGGTTGCTTCTTCAGCAATTGGAAGATGACATGTTCTTGCGTGGTTGGAAAATGACACAATTACTTTCCGGAAATGGCCTATTACTGGTTCACTCTCAGTGGTTGAGATCCTATTATTGTTTTTTTTTTAAATCAATCACGTGCGCATTAAAATCATGAATGATTTGAGGCTTAAGAGGATATTTTCTGACATGACATTTCGATGGATAAAGCTTTTTTTTAAAGTAAAAAGTTACGAAATGAAACTGTTGGATGAACAACAGGATGCATTTGACATAATGAGAGACAGTGGCTGTCCAGAGTTCTTTGGTACTGAAGTAATGATACTTATATAGTTTTTTGTTCATAGTTTTTACTTTTGGTTCCCAAACAATTTGTGAAGAGAAGATAAAGCTCAAAACCTCCTCCCATATTTAACCTTGGCCTGGAATACAAGATGGAATCTCACCGTATATGCAACTCATGTGACTCGAACTCGAATTTAAGTATGCTATATATATTTATTAATAAAATGGTCATAAAATTAATTGCAGAGCTTCTTTCCTTGTAAAACGGTTGTTTAATTGAATCATCTTCAACAGAAAGTACGTGTACTGTTGTGACATATTTTTCTATATGTATACAATGATCATAATAGACCTAAGCCTTTTGCAGAATATATAACTTCAAAGTTAATCGGGATCATAAAGCAGAAAACTATAACTATGTGTTGCCAAATGGTTGAAATTATGATAAGAGTAGTGAAACAATTACTACATGGTGAAAGTTACAGTTTGCTTACATTTTTGACTTAATCTAAAACTTGTTATGTGACTTGATACAGACTTGAGAATATGGGTATCTACAACAATGAAAGTGATGAATCAAGGAGCCGAGATTGTGATCACTTTCGGTTGGAAATTCGTGGTTGATCAATTTGGTGTTCTCAACCTAATTACACATGCATTATCGTCACGAATTTTGAGACTTGTATGGATTAATCACCCAATTATCACCGAATATCGTAATTAAGCTATTCCTACATGCATGAATCTCTTATCCATTGCAATTGAAATGTGTCAGCCATGATGTTGAACGTTTTAGGTTAAAAGTTTACCTACTTCATGTTTTGTAAATGAATAAATACTATAAATAAATATACTAAATACTATAAATACTAAAATATGTAGAACTAAACCCTTGCATTCTTCTAACATCTCAACACGACGTTAGTCAGTAGATCTTATCAGTTACCACACATATACCATTTCCAGCAAATGAGTGTATCTTAAATGAATACTTCAATTCTGATATAATTCAGAAATTCAACCAAGACACAGCTGGTAGTGCAATGAAAATAGGTTTTATTTTTCCAACTGCAGCGAGCAATGGGAAACTTTAAACTGTGCAAACACCCTGCTATTTGCCCTCGAAAGATATTACTTTGCAGTTTAATCTGTAAATGATCTAGTGTTGATATCCAAACCATGCAATTTGTGAAAATCGAAGGTTCAATTCAAAACGAGATCGCCGCTAATGGCTGCAATACTGCCGAAGCGGCGTTAAACAATAACTCACTCACTCACTCACTCAAAACGAGAAATAGTTTTGTTGAACAATTGCCAGAATTAAACTAAACTTAAAGCTTTTGCATTGCATTGTATACAGATTCCGAATTTGTATCAAGTGTTTCCCGATATCAAAGATTTCAACATAATATATCAAAGTTACAAATATCCGAGGCTTAAGATTACTCATGGAAGAATACCAAGAACATGTTGGCATAATAAATGAATTCCAGGATCCCTATTTTACTTTGCCAAGAATAGTATATGATGCAAGAGTTTCACTAACATGTTAGTCGGATACCACTCCATCCATTTGGTTTTGGATTAAAGGGCTCTCAGTGCAAGTATTTGGTCACACCTTTTGTATAAAAATGTCTGCAACTATATTACGACATCCAACGCTGTTCTGCAATTGCCAGTTCACAGCACAGTGGAGTAGATGTATTGCTGGTTAATGGCATTGGAGTGAAAAGCGATGTTTGGAGTAAATGGTTAGTCCTGTGCAAATAGAAAAGTTGAGATTAATTTAGTGTGTTGGGGAATAGTATTTTGAAAGCCTTATCAAAAGCAGTCAACCATATTTATTATTGAACATTAGAACCACAACATGAATGAGCAAATTCAAATGAGATGAGTGAATTTATCTTGCACAAGATGAAATGCTTTTGGAAGTTGACAAGGCATAATGTATGTATGAGCACTGAATTAATATTGTCCGCACTGTATAACACTTGGTTAAAAAAAACTGTTTACATTTAAAATGCTTTTGCAGACATAAACATCTAAAAACTTCATAAACGTTTTAAAATCACAAACGTTATATTATAATCAAAATAGAATAAATAATGAATTAAGTTGAAATGTAAAAATGAAAATCTCGTTTCCTTTGTAATAATAATAAGGAAAAGAAAAAAAAATTCTGTCTTTTTGAAACCGTGTAATAAGCATCTTCTGTGTTTGAACAAACACATGAATGACATTTATTATATACCAATGTAAACTTAAGATAGTAATATAGGGGTACAATACAGTTTGCGTGGTCAATTTCCGTATTGCACGTGAATTCCGTATTGTACGGCTGACGGTTCTACTTTCTCTAAACTTCGGCACTTTCTGTACTTTTCAATGATTTCCCAATTCAATCTCCGGAATTTATGTTTTAATAACACTGCTAGTATGTTTTACCTAAGATTAAGAACCCAAGCAGGGAAAAAGTTACTCTAATTATCATTAACAAGGCAGAAAAGCGCAAAATATAAGGGCAATTGAAAGCATTGCCGAAAGTTCGCTAGCAATGCTGCGTCACTGTGACGTCATAATCGTTTACTATTGTGACGTCATAACCATGGTAACAAGATTTGAAAGAAACCCGACGGACGGAAGCCTAAATGTTGTTTCTTATTTTCAGTTCTTTGTAATTAAATGATAGTAAAGCAAATTTGATGGTTTAATTATGTTACCACACTGAAGACATTTTCACTTAAAGCTATATTGGGCTGACAAATGAGAAAATAAAGATATCATTAAGATATCAAATCGTGAGTCGTGCTGGTCAAGGTAAATTGATGCAGTAAATTGATGCAACTTTATTTCTTTACCATTTTGCTTATAAAAAGGGGTATATAATAAAGATAGAACATCATAGTTGTGCATTTGGATAGTTTGTATTGAACTCGAAGCTGTCATGGAAGCAGAGGAAGAACTCGTTCTTCGAACTCGTTGTTCCTCCGCTTCCATGATATCTTCTCGTTCAATACAAATGATCCAAATGTACAAGTATGATGTTCTATATATGTAATATACCCTGTTAGCTTTAATAGAGCATTATTGTTCACAAAACAAATGCCTTTCAAAGATATTCGACCTTATCTGGCAACAGTATGGTTCTAGTGAAACATATTATCATTTCTTTTTCTGCGTAGTTTAGGTTGAAGGTTTACAGTTACTGGACCACCATCAGGATATTTATAGCGGGAACAAAATTCGAGGGAGAGTTCCATTTTTGCATAATCGCTATTTATTAATGAAATTGCTTATCTAATCACTTATATAAACAGTACAACACATACGCCTCAAACGGGAGTATCTTCTTAATAAAAGGTTTTCCTCATACAGATACTGTACCCTTTTAGTAATAAATGTAGTGCATAAATGAACATACTTTAATTTCTACAGTTGACAAGCAAAGCAATAATAAGGGTTGCGTATTGTGTGCAAAGTCAATTTCCTTGTTTCCTAAAAGCAGTAGAGAACTTGAAATAGAAATATTCCAGGCTACATTAGTTTGATAAAAGCATTTATTCGGGTTTCTTTCCTCTATCGCTTAGAATGGTATCCCTGTGTCATTTATTCATTGACTTTGGAGAAAGGTGAACGTGGAGAAGGCTGTGATCTGCAAGTGTGTGTACTCCTGTTGTTGAGAAGTGCTGTCGAAGTTTAAAGTACATTACGATTTTTTTAAATCTTCAGACGTAGAGAAGAAAGCGATGAAAAAATACATTTCATTTTTAAAAAGTACATCATATCATAACTTCAGTACAAACTGTCTGTGACTTTAAACATTATGTCAAATGAACCTTGTTGTTCATTCCACATCTTCATTTAGTCACCTTTGAATTCATTTGAAAACAGGTTAATCCCTTGAAATGTCATGTCAGAAAACATCCTCTAAGCTTCAAATCATTCATGATTTTAATGGGCACGTAATTGATTTTCGAAAAGCAATAATAAGAACTCAACCACTGAAAGTGAACCAATAATAGGTAATTTCGGGAGAGTAATTGTGTCATTTTCTAACCACGCACGAGCATGACATCATACCATTGATCTAGAAACAACAACTATATTAGCAACACGTAATAAAATAAATAAAAATATAGTCGCGATCGACGACAAACCGATTCAGGACACACATGTTTATTTTTTTTAAATGAAGACATCTGTCCTATGTTCTTGCACATTTTTTAAAACAGGTTTCAAGTCTCTAGCATATCTCTAGGAGTATTGAGACCCAAAGATTACTTGTTAAAATCGAACAATTGTATGGCTACATTGGTATGAGTGTGTTCTTACATAAAGGGTATGTTTCGTTTAAAAGGTAAACTCACGTGCAAAAGAAACGTCCCCACATAAAATGAAATATTGATGTCGGAGAAAGTAGATTTTGAATTTATTTTGTAGCCACATGTTTTGTATAGAAGTATTCACAATTTCATACATCAGAGTATGCTTCCGTTATTTTTACATCTCTCAAATACACATGGGGTGCTAAAATCCCTTTTTAAAGATGTTTTTGGCCCACAATATTTTGTATTTAAGTTTAAAACATTGAACAAGTAGAAATTTAATTAATCAAAGATATCCTCGACATAAATAACCTTCTTTGATTTAAATTTGTTGACGCGTCATTACTGTAGGACGTCACAAAACAAGCCAAAACTGGAAAACAGAAGATTTTTTTTTGAACATAAGTAAATATTCAAAGATATCATTCGCTAAAAAGATATGAAATTTGTTGTGCCCCAATGCTTCAGCGACTAATAAATCTAAGTTTTAGCTCTCAGATGCAAATATCTTCGGCGTGGTGTTTCCGCAAAAGTGCATAGGGTGACGTCAATTTTCCCATGTGAAAGTTTTTTTATTATGACCGGAAATGACTGTACGCGAGCGATTTTATTATTGATTCATAAAGGCCGTAGTCCTATCTTTCTCTCCTAAACAATTGTTCAATTCGTTTGGTAGGTTTACGAATTATCGCTCCTGAAAGTTCGCGATTTTCCAAAATTGCCTGACTTTGAAAGGTCACTGTGGAAAAAGTATGAGGAGTTGGTTAAAAAAAAGAACAAACTTGTTATTCCCCAATGTTTCAGCTATATATAACTAAAGTTTCAGCTCTCAGGTGCAATATCTTCAGAGTGATGTTTCTGCATAGGTACATGGGGTCCGAAGATTTTAAAAAGTTAAAAACATTCAAGATTTATTGAAAACCACCAACTAAAATTTGCTCTTTAGAATAATCCGTGAAATACTTTACTGAACGTTTTCAAATGCCGTTTTCATGGGCATTTAATCATTTCATTGAATTTAAGATCCAAGTGCTAATTTTTTATCTTTGAAATTAATATGTTGCCTATTTCCATAAAACTATTTGAAAGATGAAAAATAGAGGTTGTCCTTTGAGACAAACATTAAACCCATTTAGTTGTTTCATCTATATTTTTCAATGATTTAACTGAAATGAATGGTAAAACTGTGCGTTTTAGGAAACATTCCATCAATTTCTGCAATTTCGTTTTTACACATTATGGGATTTCATTAATTTGATTTCCAATGGGACATTTCTGTTGACTTCAAAATCACAGCATAATCCTTCCCACAACTGTACTAAATACAATGAAGTCATTTCAATGATCAATCCATTTGCAACAAAAACTTTGAAGTAATTTGATCAAAATAGCTGCTAATATCAAGTAATTAATTCACCCTTTGTAGACAATCGCTAAATGCCATTAGCATCAACTCTCTACTTTTTTTGTATGGGTAGTCCTATTAATCACACAAGAGCACTAGTAACTGCAGATCCATTGTTATAAATTGTGTTATGGACTGAGAGTACAAGCTTATGCTACCATTTGACCATAAATATTTTAATAAATGAGTTGACTCACTGTAGAAGTTAAGTTAATGGACAACGATATCAAAACTTGCATTTTGAGTGGGTACACTTTTACATCAAAATGTCCTCTAACAATGGACCCGACTCGAAATACATAGCTGTATAGGCAATTGTAATTGATAGAACTGATAGTATCTCTTCTTTTCGGGACAAAATAAAAGGTTATTGACTGCAAATACTCAGCGGGGATATTACATACATGAATTGTTGGCTTTAATTTCAGGCATTTGTGTAACCAAACATTCTATTCTCAGTAAATAGATTAAGGTGTTTGGTATTATATTGCTGGACCAAGATGTGATATAGTATAGTTTATTTGCATATCGTTGTAGCAACATGAAAGTATCAAAAGGGTAATTTGGAAATAAAGACTTTAGTTTTAGGGAAATGAAACATGGCTTTATATTGGTAAGCAGAATATTAACATGATAAATACATGAGGGTTAATTTCCTAAACGTGCAAGGTTCAGTTTAGATCTGGTTAGCCCACAATACATTACGATGAAGATGTGCTGAGTTTTGATACGTAGATAAGTTCAACTATAACAAGCAGTGTTCTGAGGTTGAAGAAGTAATTTCTTTCTAAAGAGTGGAGTATATTCGTACAAGGTTCAGTGTAGACCAGGTTGACCAAAACTACTGTGATGACGAGGTGCTGTGCTTTAATGCGTAGATATACTAAGTTCATTTATAATAATCATTTGTTCTGAGGTTGGAGAAGTCATAAGTAATTTTTAGCAGTGTGGTGGTGAGAACACCTGTCTTGCAAAGATGCAAATTATTTTGCAGCATTGTATGTCAGGCCCAAAAGTGAAGAATATGAATTGTGTTCGTCCACTTCAGTTTGCAGACAACACTGCGATGTAGTGCTTAGAAGCTTTGTGTAATCAGAGAGGACTACTGTAGGTTGTCTTTTCCATGTACTTTGATGCCACATGTTGCTTTTACCTGGATGTTTTAGGGCCTTTTTAAAGTACACAAATAATCACCAGGCAGAAAGAAGTCGACCTTGCCTGATCTGATTTCTCATGTTTGCAGTGTACATATGCAAAAACTGTACTTTGTGAGCTTCAACAAATGTCCTCACAGTCTCAGGTTGAAGAATATAAGAAATAGTCTGTCATGCCAGATTCATTAATGTATTCATTAAAAACAACTGAAAACACACATGAGCTAATGTTCAGATGATGTCTCATGCCTTCAACAAGAGCATAAACTGACATCAATGCACCTGATGGTTCTCGTTTCGTAATTTAACTTTCAAACAAACCATGTGACACATAGGAATATCTGTTCAGTGAAAATGTGATTCTTGCATTACTATGTCTATTGATTCCTTTCTAAAGTGCTTTCCATTGATTCTCAAATACAATTTAGCCACAATGAAATCCTTCTCCCCATGTCTGTTTACAGAGCACGGGCTGTATAATTCCAAACATGACCTTCCACTCCGAAGTCATTATCAGCATATTACATGAACTGAATGACATCCATAATTTGTGATTGTAAAACAGCACGGGAATTGCTTTGAAGAGATTTGAATTTATGAATGTTTTGCTTTTGTAAATTTCATCTGCGAAAAGTTTCTACTTAAATAACACATCTTATGTCTGAGAAATAAAAATCTTCAAAATTGATTATTTGGAATTGAAAAAGAGATGAAAATGATTTAAAATCAAACAACACTTATGCAAGTTATTTAGCTTTCATATTTTAGTTAAGTCTCTCTGTGACCTTGACATGAAGGTCAAGGTCACAACACTCTGTATGAACATTACGCTCCCTATGATGAACCCATATACAAAATATGAAAGGAATCCACTTGAGTTATTCCATTTCGTACTAAAGTGCGGACAGACGCAGCCAAATACTTTATCTCTGCTTCACGCTAAATGCGCTGTGGGGGATAATCATATTGAATGAAAAAGTTCCCCAACATCAAACTAGCTTTACATTAGTAGCGACATGACTTTCCGTGCAAAGAATAGTTTAGATGAAATTATTGTTTCATAATATTTAATAATTGAAACGATATTGTCGTTGAAAGATTTGCCATATTCTAGATCTAAAAGTAACTAATCCACACTCAATTACATTGTAGTACATACGACAAGTTTGTTTCGGACAAGATAACACTATATCATATCTTGCAGGTATTGATTCAGGACAGCAATTACTATACCTCTAGATCTCTGACTGAAATGTATACGTATTGATAGCTTTTCATCAACAATATGTCTAATGTAGCATAAACAGTGACATTTTATTCTTAGAGGCATTCATTCAAGACAATTTATCATCCAAACCCGGGTTCCACAGGAGATATCGCTTGTATGAGATCAAGTGATATCTCCTAGGGTACATGACATCACAATGATTTTGCATCCTCAAGTAATGACATCACAATGCTATTACGTCATAATCATGATGACGTCACCATGCTATGACATCAAAGCACTGGGAGCCAAATGGCAGTGCTGTGTCCATATATGTTCATTTTTCATTAAAAACTAATGAAGAAGGATTTTGGATGATAAATAGAATTTCACCCTCATGTCTTCTGATATCAAATGTATCAACACAATCGTTGATAAAAGTACAAATAACTTTTATCAACTCATGTTGATATATTTGATATCAGAAGACACTTGGGTGAGATTCTCTTTATATTGCCTCATTGCAAACACAGAGAAAGAGCTGTATATGAACATATTCCCTATTCTAACACATTCAGCTGATCAAGAGTCAACGAACAATGATAAAGCGTTCATAAAGAAAAATGTTGTCGTTGCGTTCTCACTTTTGAAAGTTTCATTTATCCAGTTGACAAAAAAGTAAACACTAACGTCCATACACATTTTTACAGTTTTAATGATTCTCCTTCAAAATTCCATCTGAAAATGAACTGGTAATGAATAAAGTTATTTCTTTATTGTTTGTGTCAGGTCCTTGATTGTTTGACTAAATAAGTCCCTTTCTGCAAACAATGTCATACATGCCAGTGTTTTTATTCTGATCCATGATTGTTTGATTAAATAAGGGTATTAACACTAACGTTTACCATTTCTGTGGATACTTTCTTTCACATAAAATAAAATGTTTATATAAAGTCACGTAACAGATTCATTTCAATTAGTTCTGGTCGGACTGAGAGAAGAAGTTTTTGTTTAATTTTCAGGTTGATACGTTATAAGCAAATATTATTCAGTTTGATTTCTGCCCTTTGCTAAATTACACATTCGATTTCCACTAAAGCAAACCTTTAGTAATATCTGTTTGAAGAATGACCAAGTGTCAATTTCCTAGAATAAATAAATCCTTCGTTGTAGAGAATATAACTTTTTTGCTCAGTTTAGTTTCAATAAAGTCAAAATGTGATTCTGACATTTATATCTCGATTAAATGCTTAAGAAGTGTTTTCCTGTTTATTCCAAAATGTGCTTCATTAATGCTTGATACGGTTCTCACTCTATCTGTTTACAGACCACTGTCTGTATAAATCCAAACATCACCTTCACTTCAATGTCATTATGGGCTTATAACACGAACTGCATAACATCAAGAATGATTGGATGGGAATGAAAGACACCAAATTAAAGAATGGTAATTATTGCGTAAATTGTATGTATAAAATCTCGTATTTGACGATTGGTTAATTCTATTAATAATTAAAGTAATAATTCATGCATATTTGTCAGTAAAATCAACAAAAACACACTATATAATCGTATTGTGATGATATAAGATAATTTAGATCATAACACCAATTAAGATTTATCATTGACAACGCTGACACAATTATATGTTTATGTTTATTTGGTTTATAACATATCTTTCATCATTGACATGGATTGTTAAACACGCTGAGAGCTTAGGTAGCTGCAAATTTATTGGTATTTTGTTTTATATCATTATTTATTTTACTTGAAATAGTCTTTAACCTCGTTTTACTTTAATTCACAAAGAGATTTTATATAAAAAGGAAATTGATCGATTTGATCAATCAGTCGAGCAAGGACCAACATTCCGACCTGGAATTCGATAAAACAATTAAAAATCCACTAGAGCGTTTAATTAATGCATTTCCTATGCTATTGGAAACGTTTAATGCGTTCTCCCATAAGAAATGTAGCAAGTTCACCCTTTGTGCTTCAATGGAAGGAGCGTGCTTTTATGCTCAGATCATTGTAAATGACTTTGGACTAAAATAGCTGACATACTTTATCATTCAAAGATTGTTCAACAGGTCGAAGCTTGAAATTTGAGATATAATAAAATAACATCTCAATAACTCTCAAAATTAATAACACTTGCAATCCAGAAACATCAGGAATAAATTATTATGTTAAACTAGTACAGCTTTTAAATATCACGATTTACTTACTGCAGATGACATAAGCGCGAAATAAGGTGGCTGAAAGCTGTCATGGCAGACTAGGGAATGGGATCATGGGATAAAAGTTGCATTGTGGCTACACATAACTTGATGTCGCAGGATGAACAAGCAGAAAGAATAGACTATATTCACCGCAAAGAGGGAAAATTCAAAATATATTCAACAATGATTTTTGAGCTTTATTCTTTGACAATAAATACTCAAACACTAATTAGAGCACAGTCAAATGCTTTCGTCCAATCATATGAGTGTATTGTGGTCACGTGGAGTACATTTATATTCCGATAGATGTACGGTTGTCTGGTTGCGTTCGGGTATCATGCTCATAAACTGGTTCACAGACTTTCATAAAAACAACAAACAATGTCAACTGATTGTTTTATTTATGGAGATAACACACAATTAAACACGTATTACATTGACAAATGACCTGCTGTGTTCCCTTTCCGAAAGGAAATAGTCACTTCCGTTGATGGCGGGTCTTCTATATTAAGGAGCTTGATATTCCTAAAAGAAGAATAAAAGCATGTAAATAAAGCAAGTAATGTGAGGTAAATTGGGATTTTTCAAGTGTATTTCATTTATATCATGAGTAAGTGATACAATGACAAGCATCAAACCGTGTTACCAATGTTTATATATTTTCAACCACGATATAAAACATAATTTCAAAAGTTATATAGAACGACATAAACATGAGAAATAAGAAAGTGATATAAAATTACCTTCTTGGAGTGTTAGAGGATGGAGACTGCATTGTCGTCTCACTGAAACTCCTGTATCGTCACACAGCGTCCGAGCGATGTCCAGTACGACGTTACATTCTTTCCTACTGACAGTTCGAGTTCCTTAGCTGCAGTAATAATGTATATGCAATATAGACGGGATGCACACTAGCATATGCAACAATAGATATAACAACTCACATATTGATAAATACAGCTCAACAAACAACTTAACGTGTTGGTAAAAAAATGAAATACAAAAAAACAATAACTGTTATTAAATAAATCAATTTAATGAAAATTAGTTTGAATTTTAAAATTATACAGAGTTGAAATATAAGGAGTAAAAAAGTAAAGTTACCATACCTGAATGAATAGTGTACTTGTCCTTGGACTGTCCATGTTGAAGCCATTGTGTGAACTGATTCATTGCACAAACCACTCAGTCTTTATAGGCAATGAAATGTATTACTGCTCAATGTTGCTGAATAAAAACGTGCTTAAATCATGCATGTGCGTGATTCAAGCACGACGCTTATGCTGTAGCACGACTCGTACGCTTTATATTAAATGTACGCCTCATGCACCTCGGACAATTTCAGAAATTCAGTGCTCACAGTGCCGAAGATGACGTCAATGTCCCTAACATTTGCATATGAAAATGAGATATGTCAATGTTTTGCATGTTGTGTTCGAGAGAATGTTTCCCAAATTTGTTGACAAAATAGTTGAAATAAATTCATTTTAAGACATTTTCTTGACGACTCAAGCATTTGACTGTGCTCTAAGATAGATAGAGAACTCGCAGCAGTACATTATAAATGACGCCTCGCCCAACCCTCTCAAACCCGTACATTTATATCCCGATAATGTATTGCTACTCGTCCTCTATCTATTACTTAGTAGTACTTTGCATGAAGGTATTTATCTCTGCCTTACAGTTTTCAAGATCTGTTCTGGAAGTGAAATTATCCAAAGCATGTTGAGGTTTGCTCCTGAATCTATATACATTCATTTCAGTATTTGATCAATCAATTAGATTACAATTACATTGTCAGTACAATCGTCCTCTATGAAGGTTCTATATAGGTCGCGTCGGCTTCTCCATTCCTTTCAAATCATTGCGTATGCTTATATAATCTTACTTCTTCAAACATACCGGGATGAATCTCCTCAATCAATTTCAAAGTTAAACTCCTCATGCGATGATCAATATTTCACTTGACTTATCCTTTATTGAAGCTAATTTTGCTGCTCCTCTTGAAATGTCTGAAGTATGAAATTGCAACACAAGTGATACTCGCAGTCTTCTTATGTCTGGAATGATAGCTAGTCCATGACTTACTTGTTGTTATACTAGATATTACCCAGAGAAGAGATTTAAAGGCACACAGCGCGTTAGATATTCATGTCATTGAGATAGTGAATAAATGTAACAGTCAGAGTCAGGCACCAACCACCAGCAGTAACCGGTGACATGGTGACAGGTGGATAAGCTGTTGGTTCAGTTAATGCTGGCAGTTGGTGCCTGACTCTAAGGTTGTGGGTTCGAATTCCGCATGCAACTTGCCCCGAAAAGGGTAAGAATTTGTGACTTGTAAGAATTTATACTTTTGCAGATGTTATCCGAAATATATCAATATAACACACAGAGGTAAAGATGATGGGAAGTGAGGTTTAACACAGTTTTCAATAATATTTCAATTACATCACGGCTACTAGTATTATTGCAGGGAGAAAGCACGCAAAACCATGTGGCTATGCATTGTGGTGAAACCTACGACCATTAGCTGGAACTAGCGAACCATGGGTGCTACTGCGCTGTAAATCAGTGTAGCATTGCACTAGCATTGCACCCAAACTGCACGTATAACAGTTCTCCACAGGAGACAGCTGCCGAGCTTATGGAGGCAGTCGAAGCCAGGAACTCTTGATCCGAGCAGAAAGCACTAACCAATGCGCTACCCCGTCCCTTCTATAACACACAGAATGGATTTAAAGTCAAACTATAATTTGTTAGACAAAAACGAAAACGACTTTGACGCGCATGGGTAGGGGCACAACAATTATTTCTATTAATGCAATAAGATATATATTTTTATTTCATTCATTTCATTTATTTCGTTCTCATTCTTTAAAATCATTGCTCGTACTTGTTCAATATGTCTTCTTCATACATGTCAAGAACAAATCTCTTCAATCAATTTCACAGGTCAACTCCTCATTCGATGATCAATATTTCATATGACTTGTAAATCCTTCTGTAGCGTCTACTGGAGCTGGTTCTGGTGCTACTTTAGAAAAGTCTGAAGTATGAAACTGTTACATGAGTGATACTAAAAGTCATCTTATGGTTGAATGATCGACCTGTTCCTCCTGTTAGACTGGTTATAACCTGGAGTAAGAATTTAAAGGCACGATTGCACATTTAAGGGGAAATGAATGTTAGCAAAATATAAAATTCTGACACTTTTCCCGATGGGCGGGGGACATAGCAAACTTATTATTTTCAAATGTCAGATTTATGTGCCTTTCTAAAATTGATTTCTAATACTGATTTACAGGTATTTTTACTGAAGAAACAAATCAAAGATTAATAGTTACGTGGATGCTGTAGACTTAGTCACTTTAGCTAGGTTACTATTCATGAACATATAAGTGAATTGTGCTTAAACAAGTTGTTAGTAGTGGGCGGTACACATACTGCAAGACAAGAAGGCAAAAGTATTAGAATTTGATTTCCTGTAAAAAGTAAATATTTAACGTAAATTGGTCTATACACAATCAATACACTTCTTTATTACGTCTTAATGACGTAGTAACATAAATAAAAATGTCATGGTGTCAAAACTGTCACATGATTGATTGTCAAAGTCAGAAGAAAGGCTTTTTTGTTTTTCAGTTTTTTTTAATATGTTACATCATTACAAGGATCAAAGCTTAAATTTCTTCGTTAGAAGGTTTACCAAAGAAGCATCTTATATATAATTTATATCAAATAGCAATTCAACGATGTGGTAGACTTTAAAGTTATTAAAAATCATTTCGTAATGGATTTTTACGGAGGACTTACACTCGTATTCCATATCTTTAACCTTGAATGTTAAATAATTGAAATTTACATAATTGTAAAAATGCCTTACGTGAGAGAATAAATGAATTTAAATATATTAAATGAATTAATCCATATACCCGTTTTTTTACAATACATTATTGAAACAATATTAAACGTTGTGTTGAAATGTATTACAGAAAAGTCAGTTTAACACTTACCACCCACTTTGGAAATGTTTGTCAAAAGACACTGTGCAACATATGCATCATCCTTTGAGAATCATTACCAAGTATGGTTCTGTCTCTTGACCATTAATTATTTCATATGAAAGATCAAAATCAGAAGTCAATAGTTTCACAATTGTATATGATTGTGTTTTAAAGAATAAATGCTATGCAAACAAATCCATAGTTAATTTCTTCTTTGTGATAATGTAATTGTTAACAATTATTGCAGTGGGATTCTAATTTATCAATATCCGTTTTTATTTTATTTTTTTAATCAACTTTAATATGCCAGAAAGAACAATCTATAACAGTGTTATTATCATTCTATAGTTCGCCCATCGAGAATACATGTTTCCTTAAAATGAATCTGGTGCTTATAGAGATTTATAGAGACATATCGAGGGAATTTCATAGATTGTTAAACCAGGCAAGTGTTGATTGCACCGATAATAAAGTCAATCTGGACCATAAAGCAGAAAGCTATAACTATGTATTGCCAAATGCTTGCAATTATATCAGATTAAACATTCTTGTCGAGGTATAAATACATGGTGCTTTTAATCTCAGTTGCTTATGTTTATTCTCATTGTTTATCAAGAATAAAAACTGTAATAAATAATGTTTTGATAAATTTACATAATAATATAGAAACATCAATGCAAATTAACATTATCTTGCAAAGTACGAAATAATCATTGTTATATTTACTTTTGGAATGGCAAAAGAAAATTATAGGTACATAAAGGCATCATTCTTGTAAAAACAGATTTAAAATTCCATTTAAATGATTTACAATCAATCAAGTTCTTTACTCAGTAGTGTGTATACAGGTGACAATAAGCAGATTGGGACGCATGATGAATATATAGTGTGAAATAATAATATTTTCATTACATTCAATGTCATCTTGATGAAACACGATTTTAAACAGTAGGTAGGACTACGGTAGATATTTAAATCTTTAGCATTCATAGGCTGAACAAATCCATAATTGAGTTTCATTTGTTATATTTATGTTTAAAAACGTTTTAACGTTTCTGTTGCATGACATATTCGAAGAAATCAGATACAGTTTACTCATTATAAGAGAATTGAAATATTACTTTTAGTATATGTTATGATTTGCTTAAAACAATAACACAATTCATTATGTGACTAAGCAATACGGATTGATAATGTTATGCCAACAATACAATGTGATTACGGAAGAAATTGTCATGCATAATTCACATAAATGTGAGTGGATACTATTTCGAATGTGGGCATTTACGACAGTGTAAGTGGTGAATCAAGATGTTGAGATTGTGATATCTTTCAATAGTACAGAATTTTAAAAAATAGGTTTCTATTAGCACATGTTCAATGAATGCATTGCTTGGATATTTTAGTAATAACAGAGGCTTAGGAAATTAAACATGTCCAAGGATAAAACATCACTTTGTCGCTGCGCATCAGGCATATTATCGAAACCCAAAATTATGGACATGACAGGGATGCACAAAGAAGTGAAACATCCTTTTAAAGGAAGATTGATGTCAGGGTATTTTTGTGGTAACGAAATTCGAGGAGCCTTTCCTCTACGTATATGGTATTGCAATGAACAAAGGTTTTACTTTTTGAACTGCAGCCAGCAGTCTGATACTTGCCCTCGAAATATATTACCAGGCAGTTTAATCTGTAAATGAACCAGTGTGGATATCTAAACCATGCAATCTGTGAAAATCCAAGGTTCAATTCAAACCGTAAATTACAAACCTATTTATCTCTTTGTACAAAGAGAATATAGTTCAATAGAAAAGCCGACCTCTTACTTTCTGAGCATGTTAAGAAGCAGACGTTTTTTTTGTAATGTGACTGATGCATAACTTTGGAAATAAAGATGTATAGGGTGAGGTGAGGTGAATTGGGGTTTAACGCCGCTTTCAAGAGTATTTCACTTATATCGCGGCTGCTAGTATTACGGCAGGGAGAAAGCCCGCAACGCCATGTGACTATGCATTGCGGTGAAACCTGCGAGCAACGGCTGGAACTAGCGAACCATGGGTGGTACTACTCTAAAATTCAGTGTAGCATTGCACCCAAACCTTACGGCGTGTAGAACAGTTCTCTACTGCAGACAAAGTTGCCGTGCCCCTGGCGGGATTCGAACCCCGGACCTCTTGATCCGAAGCCGAACGCGCTAACCACTGCGCTATCCCGCCCCTAAAGATGTATAAAAAGAAGACTATAATTACAGTCACAAGACCTTTATGATATCGTATATATCTGGATCTAAATGAATTAGGATGTGAATACACTTAGTGTTCCAGCTATTCAATACCGAGCTCTACTACTGAGTTCAAATGAGTCAACTCTTTCAATTGAATCTCAAACTTTTTAATCCTTGTCCGATTGTGTGTTATTTATTTCGATTTTGTTTAAAGCCTCCCTGACAAATATAGCAGAGTATATTTGGTTGTCCTTCAAAAGGAACATAAACGTTGTTTATCGCTTTTATTTTCATGCAGATAGATACAGAAATGAAAAATTGTCATGATCTTAACAACTTTAGATTTTATTGAAATCTCTTTTACTTCGAGCACCTGTAACGTTTGCTAAGGAAAGCTGCTCTTACGGTAACACTACATACATGGACTGGATAGAACTACAGTCAAACCCCGTTTAACTCGTTCACCTCGAGCACCTGTAATGTTTTCTCAGGAAAGAAGCTCTTACGGTAACACCACACACATGTACAGGTATAATTACTTATAACAACTGTTTATGATTGCAGATAGTTGACATCAACACGAGTGAGTTACAACTAGTTTTGTTGAGTAATTGCTAAAATTAAGCTAATTTTAAAGCATTTCCGTTTTGTTGTATACACATTGATAATGTTTATCAAGTGTTTCCCATATCAAATATATCCACAGGATTTTATCACAGTTACAGTTACATATATTAGAGGCTTAAGAATGTGACCAAGAAATAATATTGGCATAATGATTGAATTTCAGGGTCCCTATTTTATTCTGTCAAGAATAAATTATGTTCGTGCTGTTTCATGTAATAACTTATTCATTCTCCCACAATAAACTCATTTAGTTTGAAACATGTATAATCAATTAAAATAACGCTTGATGAACGATGTTCACTAACATCTGATTCAGATACCACTCTATCCATTTCTGTTTGGATTATAGGGCTTTCAGTGCAAGACTTCTGTCGCACCTTTTATATAAAAAAGGGTCTTCTCTATTACGATGTACAACGCTGTTCTTCAATTACCACTTCATGACGCATTGGAGTGCATGTATCGTTGTAATGGCATTGGAGTGCATGGTCTTGTCTGGAGTAAATAATGAGTCCTCTGTAAACAGACAAATTAAGATTAATTAAGTGTGTTACGGAATTGTATTTTGAAAGCAAATTCGAATTCCTTGAATGGATATATTTTGCACAATATAATACTTTTAGAGAGTTGACTAGACATAATGAGTAATGGAACGTTTAATTACAATCCTAATAGAAACGATCATGACTTGTTGAAATATGAAAATGAAAATATCAGTTTTTGTTTTTTGTTTGGTTTTCTTAATGCCAAAATTATTTGTTTTAAAAGAAAGAGCAAAAAAACATCCTGTCGAAACCATTTTGAAACTGTGTATTAAATGTGAACAGACACATAAATGAAATTTATCATACCCTGACAGATGGCGTATTCTTTATCAAAGACACTCGACTTTATATAGCAGCAGTATGTTATGTATGGTTCCAGTGAAACTTATCGTATCATTTCTTTTGCCCGCTAGTTTAAGTTGAAGGCTTACAGTTACTGGGCAACACAACCAGGATATTTAAGTGGGAACAAAATTCGAGGGGCACTCCCAGATTAACATATTTGTTAAATATTTATGAATTGACAAATTGTTTTTCTTATAATTTATATTGCAATGACTTAGACACAATTGGTGGTAACTCCTTATAGAAAACTACCCTCATACGGCCCCTGTACCGATTTAGTCACACATAATGAATTAATGAACATACTTTAATTTCAATGATTGACAAGGAAAGCTAAATAAGAGTTATGCATTTTGTGTAAGGTCAATTTCCTTATATCCTGAAATCAATAGAGAGTACTTGAAGTAGAAAGACGCCAGGCTACATTAGTTTGATAAAGAATTTAGTTGGGTTTCGTTATGAACGTTACTCCAGTGTCATTTATTCATTGACTTTGGAGAATGTAAACAGAGCTGAGGCTGCGATCTGCAATTCTGTTTACTCATGTGGTTAAGAAGTGCTGAGGAAGTTTAAAGTACATTACGATTTTAAACAATCTTTTGACACCAAAATGTACTTTTATTTTCTCTCAAGTCGATTTCTATAGGAAACTCTGGGCCAAGCTCTAAACCAATGTTTATGTATGGTCCTTAAGATAAAGACAGTGCTAAGAGTGCTTCGGGGCCTATTTTGTGTTGGAAAAATGATATTAGTCCAATGATGTAATATAAATCCTTATTAATGTATATTATATTTATATTATAATAATATTGCAAGCTCAAAGTTATAATATATTTCCCCTGGTGAAGAATATAACGTAAACATTGCCAGGCCGTCAAGATTAAAATTTATCGTCATCATCATCATCATCATCATCATCGTCGTCGTCGTCGTCGTCGACATATTTCTATAGCACTGTTGTCCTGTTGAGGCTGATCAAGTTGCTTCGAGTTCGATACACACTGAGGGAATTCAGACACTGTATACAGCTAGGTGCTCACTTAAATGCTTGATGGAACATTTCAAACTTAAAGATACATCCATTGTGTTGTTGGGGGTCACATATTGCAAACGTTATAAATGGTTTTACTTTATCGAAGGGTACCGACTGTTACCGAAAACTACTATTTTGATGATAGTAGACGAGTAGTAGTATGACGATATGAAGGTAAAAGTAGTGATTTCTGACAATGCACAGCGTCTGGCGCGCGTCAATGAGTCAAACGTAATTTTGGAATCTTATTTATAACAGACAAATTTGAGTTGATAATGTTTAATAGGTCCCATAACTACTGTGCATGTAAATGGGACGTGCAGTTTCGGTTTTTGCACATGCATAATGATGGTACTCAATTTTAAATGGAAATTAGTAATTATGATATATTTGGCGATTGGGGATACATATGCAAACTGAGTGAATTAATTTGTGTTGTAGCAACACATGTCGTGAGTTTGAACGTATAAAAGCCAAATAAAATTTTATGAAACACAATGGATGCACCTTTAAGTCATCCAGGTCGACACCACATGTTCCATGTATCAATGTATAATAGGTGTTAAACCCTTCTAATAACAGATGCATTAACATTGTGCGTTACGGAATTGTATTTTGAAGGCCTTATTCAAACCATTAGTCAACCATTTTTATAATTGAACATTAGAACTAGAACATGGATGTGCTTCGAGACTCAATTTGTGTTGCAAAAATGATAATAGTCCAATGACGTAATGCCTAATTCATTTATAAAACCAGGTGCCCACTTAAATGTTGGGTGGAACATTTCAAACTTATGTCATCCAGGTTGACACCACATGTTTCATTTTTCATTGTATAAGAGGTGTTAAACCCTTCAAAATTACAGTTGAGCGAACTTGTCCGCGATCCAGAAAAAAGCAATGCTGATCGTGGTTGATTTTAACAAAGCTATGCAAGGTACTTAATACTCTTAGCACATGTAATGTTAAACACAGTAGATTCAACTATCTCTATTAAATTCATTGCTTTTAAGCAAATGTATTTGTTTACTGTCAATTAAATAACTGATCTACAGCTACAAAAATGTCATGATGTTATGGTATGACGTAACAAATGATTTAAAGAAATATGTTATATTACACAATGTCTATGATAAACAAAATTGTATACAACTACTTACATAATATAGATCCCTTTGTGTCCAATTTGAGATATGATTCTGTGTAATATGTGTATATGCATTGTATATTCATTTGTAAAGTTTATCTTGATTAGAGTATTTATTTAAATGTGTTTTCTCTTCGATTCACACTGGGGGAAATATAGAATCTCTCCCAAGTGAAGTATATGAACAAATATAGAAGCAGATTAGTCTATTTCGGCAATTCAAAAATAATGTGTTAGGAAGTTTTTACATAAAAGCAGTGTACATGTGCAATTGTATATACTACACTGTACTTGTAAAACGTGTTCAACAGTAGAACAAAGATATAGCAGATTAATCTATTTCAAGAGTCACAGGTAACAAGTTAAGGTGATGTGTTAATGAATCAATGTCAACAAACACCATAGCTATGTACAAAACAGTGATGTTTCCATTTCGGAGGTACAGTTTCGCATATTTCTTAACGAGTATGCAGAAGTATTGTTTATTTTGCGTTTATGAAAACCGACAGTTGTGAAAACATTGCCTGCTGCGCCATTTGGAGATATACATATCAATGTCAGTGTCACTTTTTCTATTGGTTCCGATGTTCATGGACCCAGATGGAATGTATTGAAAGTTCACGAAAGCCCTGAAACATCATCATCATCATCATCAATCATCATCATCATCACCATCATTATCAGCATCATCATCATCATCATTATCAACAACGGTGGTGTAGTGGTTAGCACGCTGGCCTCTCACGCCGACGACCCGGGTTCGAATCCCGGTGGAGACACCAAAGATTTGTGACTTGGGTCGAATACTGTGTTGTGTCCTTGGGCAAGGCACTTAATCCACATTGCACTCAGTCTACCCAGCTGTACAAATGGGTACCTGAATAAGGGAGGTACTGATGAAGCGCTTAGTAGCAGCTCTGAAAGTACAATTCCTTCAGGGTAATAATTGTAGCGCTTTGAGCATACCTTAGGGTGTGGAAAAGGCGCAATATAAGTACGCAATTATAATTATTATCATCATCAGGAAATAATCCTATACTGATTGTCTCCTGTCAGAGCTGCTCTAAGGTGCTTAAAAGTTTATGAACACTTTGGAAATCTGACATAGAAACATACGATAGAAACCACTTTCATGAAAAATATAACTCAATCATGAACTTATCATGCAAATAAATGTGGGGTTTTTTTTCACAATAAAAATGAGATGTTAAAGTTATTGGGATATCATAACTTCAGTACTAAACAGCAGCTGTACTCATGCCAGCCACTGTCTGTGACTTTAAACTCACATTATGTCAAATGCATCGTGTTGTTCTTCCAAAAGTTATATTTAGTAATGTTTACTTTGTTGAAAATAGGTTAAACCCTTTAAATATCATGTCAGAAAATATCCTCTAAGCTTCATGGTTTTAATAGGTACATAATTGATTTTCTAAAAGCAACAATAGAAACTCAACCACTGAAAGTGAACCGATAATATGTCATTTCCGGAAAGTAATTGTGTCTTTTTCTAACCACGCAAGAACATGACATCTTACCATTGATCTGGAAATAACAAGTATATTAGCAACACGCAATATGTCAACAAGGTTGAAACAAAATCCATCTCAATTGATCTCAAATATAAATAAATGTATTTATCTTGTAATTTAGGGCGTCGTTAATATGGTTTAACTGATGCTAAGACAATATCATGAAACCAACAAGAATTTATACAATTAAAAGAAACTAAATTACTATTCAACTTCACATTGATAGTGCCTTTGAAATTCATTGTAAAGGTATGTTACATGTAGTTTGTATAACAGGTGCCGTATCGGTCCCAACTAAAATATGTTCTTTTGAATAATCCGTAAATCACTTCACTGAATGTTTTCAGATTGTAATACATTCATGCTATTTCCATGTACATTGAATCATTTCATTGAATTCCAGATCCAAGTGCTAATCTTTGATCTAGTTATCAGAAGAATTAATCCGCTGCCAATTTGCATACACATTTTTGAAAGATAAAAAGGGTTTTCTTTTGAGAAATCAAACTTATTCAATTGTTTCATCTGTTTTGTTTCAATGAGTTAATTAAAATGAATGGTAAAATGCTTGTTTTAGGAAACATCCCATCAATTCCTGTATACGATTTAGATCATGGACCAAAAAGTGGTACATTAAAGTTAATTCGCATATATTTATATCAAAATTAAAGTTTTAAGAGAATAATTTGAAAATAAGGAGTCCAGAGATAAGGTCTGAAGGAAGTGTCATGTGTCTTCATGTGGGTTAGAAGATATTAACATGGCAAAAGCATAAAGGTTAATTTGATATTATTAATTATATATTTTTTTCAATTTAGACCAGCTTAGCCTAAAAGACGTGAAGAAGTGTGGGGCTCAAATGTGTAAATATTTTAAGTTCAGCTATAGCAATATTTTGTTCTGAGGTTGGAGAAGAACTAAATATAAGTAAAGTTTAGCAGTGAGATGGTTAACAAACCTGTCTTGCAAAGTATTTATATGTCCTTTCTAAGAGTTGAGTTTCCAAAAGGACAATTAATGGTGATGTGATGTGAGCATCATAGGTCAGGCGCCAATTTGAAGTTTGCATGTTCCAAGCAGGGTTGTATCATCAGTGAGTACTACTGTAGGTATTTCTCCTCTAGGTACTTTGGTGACACATGTTCCTTTCCCCGGAATGGTTTAGAGCCTTTTATACATACCCAAGAAATAACCAGGCAGATACATGTCACCTTGAGGAACTGCTTGTTGAAGACGATGTATATCTAATTTCTCACCTTTTCAGTTTATATATGCAAACCTAGTGCAATAACTGTGCCCTATGAGCTTCCACTGGTTTTTCTCGCAGTCACAGGTTGTCGATTTTCAATTTAGACCAGCTTTGCCATTAAAAACAACTGAACACACACATGAGCGTAATTTATTAAACCATGTCACATTGTCCGATTGTTTCTTCGTTGATTTTTTATTTTCCCTATCTTGAAAGCCTCCCTGAATATAAAGAAATAAATAAATAAAACAGAGTATTTTTGTTTGTCTTTCAAATGGAACATTAATGCTGCTCATCTCTGTCATCTTTATAAACACATGGTCAATTTTACATCTCTTATTGTCAAAGAGTGCCTTGATCTTAACAATTTTGCATTGAAATCTCTCTCACTTCGAGCCCTTGTAATGTTTGGTTAGGTAAGATATTCTACTAGGTAGTAGTCATTTAATAAAACGTTTAATGATTGCATAGAGTTTATATCAACACGAGCTAAACTCGTCGTATACAGATTGAGAATCTTTATCAATTGTTCCCTGATATCAAATATATCAACACGATTTTATCAAAGTTACAAATATCCGAGGCTTACTGAATCTATTTTACTTAATCAAGGAGCTTTGTTAAATTTGAATCGGACGGGGTTTAATTTTCATTAAAATCATTCTTCATTAGTTTTCAATTAAAATGCACATTTCTGCACTCAGATTCCCGGTGATGTGACGTCATAGCACTCGCCGCTTCCGGTTAATGCAATCAATCATTTTCATCGAGTCTTGACATCATAACAATATCAGTCATGCACTTGATGATGAAATCATCCCTATTTTGGTTCGCCAATTTATTATATTATCCGGTCGTTATATATTTTAATTATCCTTTCTTCCAGAATAAAATTTTTAGTTTGACACAAATATGTTAAATAAAAATAATGCTCGATGAACGAGTTTCATTTAACATGTGAGTCAGATATCATTTTACCCATTTCTCTTTGGAATATAGGGCTTTCAGTGCAATACTTGCCACACCTTTGATATTAAAAAGTCCGCAACATTTATATCATGACGTTCCACGCTGCAAATAGCACTTCACGACGTCATGCAATCCATGCATTGTTGGTAAATGGCATTGGAGTGGCAGGCCATGTTTGGAGTATAGGGTAAGTCCTCTGTAAACAGAAAAGTTAAGAACTGTTTCACATTTTCGGATAAGGCCTGTTATTAGATCCATTACATAATGATTTTCAATAAATCTGAAGGATATCACATCGCTGCGTGGATATTTAACTATCATATAGATATAAGTCATATGAGATGCTTTCATAGAAGACATTTTAACTTAGAATGTTGAACCCTCATTCAAAGTCCTATACTTCATATTTGAAAAGCTGATTACACATATATTTTTAATAAGCTTCCCGATTATTATTGACTATGAAGAACCACACCAGAATCCAAATCTGTATTTGATGCGATAAAAACGGTGGTTCTCAATAAATTAACAAGTTCTTTTTAAGAATTGACAAAGATGTTACTTGTTCTAGGAAGGAGTGAAGGTGGCAAATAAATTCATGATGACAACGCATATAAGACCTTTCAAATGATAAATGATGGTGATTTGTGATGTAAGACTTCATTAAAACTACCTTTTTGATCAAGTGAATCATAATTTTGAGAAGTTTGACAACCAGGAGTGGTTCTTGTTTAATCCAAATTCATCATTTTCACAATTTATTAACAGTTGCCATCATCAATCTGTATATCTAGTAGCATTTACTCATGATTTTGACAACCATCAATCATTTAAATTTTTTGACACAATGAAACGCCAATAATACAGAATATTCAAGTGATTTATCCATGAATTTCTCTTCATTCAAAGTCGACCTTGAAGCAGAATTTGGAACTTGTTTTTAAGTTTTAAAATGAAAAAGTTATTTCTATCAAAATATCACTTTTGAAGCAAATCATGATCCAGATTTTAATTTTTCAGAAGTGAATTAACATACACTCAACATTTTGTATTTAAATAGTATGTTTTTGAACAGCATTACTTCATTAATGTATTATGTGTTCATTGCTGCAAAATCTAACACAAACATGAATAGTTCTAGCTATGTTTGGTTAGAAAACTTTAATTTTCTGGTGGTATCCATGACATAAAATTTACACAGATTTCTTTAAGAGATAAATTTGAAGGAGAATAATATTATTTCGATAAAGCATCAGTTTGTGTTTGACTCGAATTTCAGGCAATGTAGAAACAAGTGACACTGTTATGACAATGCTTTACGTGTGGAAAGTTAATCGGGAATGTGTACAGGTCGTTGATGTTCAAGCTTTCTTGTTTACAGAAATAATAATTGGTATTTTGCAGTACGCATATACTGCCCACTACTAACAGCCAAAATATTTTAAGTTCAATTTATGATTAATTTCATTGATAAGGCCTTTAAAAAAGGTTTCTGGTCTTTACAGGCTGACAAAAATGATGCTATGATTTCTTTTTTGGAATGAAGATATAAACAAACAAAATGTAAACAATTATTTATATCAATAAAGCACAAACCCTCTTACATATGTGTTACTACTCCAAATAGTCAATAATCTCACCCCTACACTCCATCTCAATGTTTCTGAGGCTAACAAATTATAGTTATCTGCCTATTACTTTTGTTAAAACCTTGAAAAAAAAGACCTGAGGCGTGGGTTTGAAACTGATGCGGACGGAAACAAGAAACATATTCTTTTTGGGGGCGGGGGGCCTAAAAGGACTACAACATTCACTTAAATATCCCATTTACCATAAATTTGTTTGTAAATCAATCATTTGACAAAGACTTATTATTCCGACATGACATCTAACAAGCCGAGTAATAACTAGAAATATGTGCATGTGATGCACTGTGATGTCCCCCGCTCCAATTTTCAATCAAAACTAATCATCTAACCCTTACTTAACAAAGCCAGAGGAAATTTTTTTTTATTTTAATCGAAAAAGGTTACTCTATTAGCATAAATCAACTGCACATAAATCTAAACTAATATATATCTGTCATAAAGAGATCACGGCCCTGATCTACAAGAAGGGCTCAATTCACATAATTTAAAATATCTCATGAATTAGCTTTGATAACGACTTGTTGATTTTGAAGATGGAACTTATTGAGCAATGAGCACATCAACATTTCTTAATAAATGCAAAATCAGAAACATGCTGACTTGAGACCTTCTGGTTTTAAACAGGCAAAACTATGTTTGAAATATGAAGAACAATGAAAATCTTGTTATAAATAAAAAAAATCAGAATAGCCAAAGTAGCAAAAGGCACCACTCTATCACTAGGTCTAACCACATACCAAGTTTCGTAAAGAAATACTAGATTGATTTTGAATTAGAGGCCGGTAAAGGTCCCTACCCCCAATTTGCACTAAGTTCAAATTGTTTCCATGGAAACCAGAATTTTTTTTAAAAATTCAGAATAACCAAAATAGCAAAAGGCACCACTCCACCACTAGGTCTAACCACATACCAAGTTTCGTGAAAAAATATTGAACGTTTTTTGAGATATGGCCCGGAAAAGAAAGATTTTCGGAATAACGGAATAACAGAATGACGGAATGACGGACGGAGGTGAAAACATTATGTCTCCCGAAAATAAATTCGGGGGACATAACAACAACGAGTCAAACATACCCCCGCCAAGTTTCAAATGTGTCAAATTATTGGTAATACATTTTACCTCCACACGATCATTGCTCCACATCGGAAGTTTCTTTGAATAAAGCCTTAATATGTTCTGATTGTGTTCCTGAAAACGAAATGTAATTTGGATTGTCACCTAAAGACAATGAGTTGAATACGTTAAAAGCACATCGCCACAATATGATTGTCATATACCGAGGCTCATTTAGCTAGATGTTATGATTTCGAGTTTGAAGAGACTATGTTCTTCTTATAACTTCTCAACATGTTGAGATTGGTACTAAACAAGGCTACAGATGACGAATAAATACCAAATGGGAAACGCCATGGTGAAATGGACACTGTAGATTTATCTTGACCTCTGGTGCTTGACCATTCAACCATTCATTTGTTCAGTTATGGATTACATTAGTTGCGCCAGACGTTGCATAAACAAGATGGTGGCGTATTTGCTTCTTGATATCAGCTACAATGTAGATCATTCTGGTACGTGTGAATGACTTTGATAGTTAATAACTCGCTGTAGGAGGTATAGCTTTGCTGGTTTTAACTTCACTTGTTCAATGGTAAAGGTCTCTTGTCTAAGGAATGTGAATTAAAATATGATAACAATTTGTCAACAACTGACTTCGAATATAGATTAAAAAATTAAGGGACATTAAAGCATATTTGTGGGAGTCAGTATGTAAAACGTAATGAATGGTATAATTGAATCAATGAGTCTCGATGTCATTGGAAACACTTAATTGGCATATATTTGGCGATATGGGATAGCTATACAAGTTATGTGAAACTATTGGAACGAAAATATATGAAGACTGAAATGTGTATTTTGGTACGTGATAGTGCCAAGTACAATATTATGAATAATTATGAAATATTTTTGAAATTACGACAAACGTTGTAAACAATGAATATGGTATGAGCAGACGTCAGGAAGGTCAGTATTTATAAATATGGCTACGTGATAGAGATTAATCAATGCAGCTCGGGCGTTGTTGAATAATCCTCACCTCTGGAGTTTGACCACTCAACCACTCTCTTGACCTGTTATGGGTTCAAGACGCGCCAGACGTTGCACAAATAAGATAGCACTTGATGCAATTTCCTCCTCGGCCTCAGCTTAATGTATGTCTTCCATATGGATGCTTTCATAACTGGTTGTAGGAGTCATGGTGTTGCTGCTGTGTGTACATGGTAATACCTTGTGATAGGTGCTTTCATTAAAGTGTCATTTAAGCATTTTGTTGGAGTCACATATGTCAAACGTCATCAGTGGCGTTACTTTACTTTACCAGGGGGTACTCACTGTTACTGAAAAGTACCATTTCAATGATAATCAGTTCAGTATAGTGGCAAGATAAAAGTGTAAATTCGTGATTTGTTTAACGAAAGCGTGACAATGTACCATACATGGCACGCAAATTAATCAAACGTAATCATCTGTACAGACAAAAAGACATTTTTGGTTAGTACACGAATATGTCTGTGTCTGCTAAATATTCATCTGGTGAATTTCCATTTACAGATTCTAAACCTGCTATCACATCTTACCTTAATCAATTTTATGTTTACTTATTAAATATAAAATAATTAGCAGGAGGTACATTTCTCCAGTTTATGGTCTAAGGAGCTAACTCTAGCTCCTTTCAACTAGGTCACATGACTTTGCCCTATATAAGCCCGTGGGGTTCCGCTTGAAGTTATTCTTTGAATAAACTGCGCCCTTTCAATGCCAACTTGTGTCTGTATTTTGTCATGTTTGCAATTGTTTATTACTATAACTCCCCCTGATAAGCAGCGTTGGAGGTCCCAATGGGAACAACAACAACAACAACACAACAAACTTCATAATTTACAACCTCATTTAGGCTTTAAATCTAGTTCTTCTTTTACCCGACAGGATGCCTCGTATTTGACACAGTCATCTTACCCATTCATACCTTTTAAAGGTGGAAGACACCCCAGTATGTATTCCTGCCCCCCTCACAATTAGACACGTCTTGTGTGAGTGTTGGGACATTACCATTTCTCAAGTTTTTAGCCAATGTGGCGAACATCGTGTTTTAGACTTTTTAAAAGCTGTAAATCTTTTTGACAAATTGTAACTTTTAACTTTTCTAAATCAGCTTGTAACCAAATTGTGATAATTTGCTGGTGTTTGTGTTGTCATATTTTGCTTTTGCAATTATTTTGTAAATTCATCAATTAATCAAAATGTATCGCCGCTAATGGCTGTGATACTGCCGCAGCGGCGTTAAACAATAACTCACTCACTCATCTGGTGAATCAATCACTTGACATTAAGGGATCACCTGGCAATATGTTCTGCCCATGTATGTGTCCACTCCTCTCGTGAACCAAGAAATATGTGTTATGATACTAAGATTAAACAATATCATACATGTATATGGGTCAATTTCAATAAATCTGTAAATTTCGTGTCTAGGCACGTTTTGAAAAAAATAAACAATTGTTCATATATATTTTGGTTAATTATAATTCCGACTTATCAACTACACCCTATTCACACATTTGTTTCATTAAAATTAGATTAGAATATTTTTTGTGGCACTTTGAAGTGTCAAAATTCATTAAAAATGACTGTCCCGTAGACAGGATTGACATTTTTCATGATCAATTTGAATGTGAAATAAACTAAAATTTCCGACTTAATAATGTTATGCGACCATATAATAGCAGTAACAACGATAATACATAAACAAAATTATAAAGAAATTGTAAAATTTGCATTTTAAGCAAATTTCCTCTTCATTTGTGCCTGTCCCAAGGATTTGAGTCAGTTCTGTTACCATGAACAATTATTTGAAAAAAGGAATGCTCCCTTATTGGTCTAGATAATTCCACTTCCTGTTATGGACCTCCTCCTTCCTGTCTTGCAAAGAGACGTCAGAATTGCTTTCCAGCGACAAATTTCACAAAGAACATCACCTTCAAGTAAGTGGTTCACCATATTTATGAATTTTTTAGTCAAATCTGTTACCAAGGTTCTTGATTTTATCAACTGCAAATCCACATATACGGGGGTTCCATAGAAAAGCTAATTGAAGTATCAGACCAGTGCAGCATGGTTTTGCAAAGGATAGGGGGCAGCCATTGTTTAGCAAGTGATAAAGTGGAAAATGTCAAATATGTTACTGTCAGTTCTGTTACTATCTCTAACAGTAACAGAATGGACAAACGTGGTAACAGTTTTGACATTTTTTGACATTTTATCACTTATTTTTCTTGAATTAAAGTGGGTCGGGTACTTTTATTCAAAACATGGAAGACATTCAGATTACTTATGAAATTATGTTATGAAAAGTCTTAAAATGTTGATGCATTATAATTTTTCATCGTTTTATTGAAATTTTGTAACAGATTTGACAAATTTGGTAACAGATTTGACAAATTTGGTAACAGATTTGACAAATTTGGTAACAGATTTGACATTTGTTTAGATTTTTTGCCTGTATTTTTCAAAATTTATATATCTACTGAGCTTTTCAATTTAAAGCTTGTCCTTTTTTACAAAAACTTTTTTTCTTTTTCTAAAAAAAACTCAAAATTCTAATACATTGTCACTATGCATAGTTTAATTGAAAACTGGTAACAGATTGGACGTATTCAGCAACAGTTTTGACCTTTTTGGAGATTTCATTCCAAAATTTGCTAAGAATCACCTTGTTTTCAATTTCCTTTATCTAGATGTGCTCGATTTGGGGCTTTCATCTAATTATGATATGACAAATTTTAAAAATATTGATGGATTATCATTGTGCATATGTTTTTGGAATGTTGGTAACAGATCGGACATATCTGGTAACTGCTATGACATTTTGGTAGCTTTTATCACTGAATATTTCTGAATTGAATTATTTAAAAACATTTTCTCTTTGAACATTTTGGATTGTTTAGTTTTAGTCTGATTTTCTGCTTAATAACATCAAAATGATAACATCTTAATGTTTATGGAAATTTGGTAACAGTTTTGACATAATTGGTAACAGATTTGACCTTTTTAAAGTTTATTTAAAAATATGACATACTTTTCATTGCAGATAACTCCTGGACTACTACACGGCAAGATATGGTCAATAAGCACTGGATTCCAAACCACTTGGTGCCAGCAATCCAAATTTATCAACCGACTGCAAGCGAGTCTAGTACTGATGCACTTGATGGACATACTCCTTTATCAACTCATGATGATACTCACCCACCAACTGAAGTGACACCAGGCACCTCAACTCCTGATGATACCCACCCACCAACTGAAGTGACACCAGGCACCTCAACTCCTGATGACACTCACCCACCAAATGAAGTGACACCAGGCACCTCAACTCCTGATGATTCTCACCCACCAACTGAAGTGGCACCATCCATCTCAACTCCTGATGATACTCACCCACCAACTGAAGTGACACCAGGCACCTCAACTCCTGATGATACTCACCCACCAACTGAAGTGACACCAGCCACCTCAACTCCTGATGATACTCACCCACCAACTGAAGTGACACCAGGCACCTCAACTCCTGATGATACTCACCCACCAACTGAAGTGACACCAGACACCTCAACTCTTGATGATACTCACCCACTCCTTGCTCAACCTTCTTCTTGGACAATGGATGATCTGAAGAGATCACTACCTACACCAAAGGAACTTATTGACAAGTATATTCTTGTCCTCTATGACAATAGAGCATATCCTGGGAGAGTATATATACAAAATAGAATCCGAAATCGAATCCGCATTCAAATGAGATTTAGGTTGTTCATATATCGTATATATGTGCGTCTTGAACCCATAGCAGGTCAAGAGAGTGGTTGAGTGGACAAACTCCAGAGGTGAAGATTATTCAACAACGCCCGAGCTGCATTGATTAATCTCTGTCACGTAGCCACATAAATCACGTAGCCATATATATATATATATATATATATATATATATATATATATATATATATATAGAAAAGAGTAAACATCAGATGGTTTTGAATGGATCAAATTTTCTTTAATACAATACGATGAGCTCATTTCGACCAGTATATCGGTCTTTGCAAGTATGGTTAACTAGTGGAAGATTGCATATTTATGTATGAACAAAAACAATAGCATGTTGTAATGCTCAACATCTTAACACATCAGTGTATTGACACCAAAATCAGTCATTGTCTTTCAATCACGTTCGTGAAGTGCTTCGAGGTCTTCAATTGGCTGTCACTCCAGGATAATGAGGTCTCTGAGGGTTAACGAGTTCATTGTGTAAACAATGGAGTCGTAGTCAATCAATTTCTCGTGTGAATTAACTGTTCAGTGATGGGCAGTATTTATTTATGAAAAATGTTTCTTTAGTCTCTAAAGTTAAATTTGTAATTTGTGAATTAGAGAATAATTTATAAAATGGAAAAATAAGAAAGTTTCCATTGTTGCAGTCTGCTATATGCTTACTAATTTTAGGTGACTATCTATATTATATATATAATCATTTCTGTGTAATATATATGTTAAAAGTTAAAAATGCTTGCTATTTACCAGGATATTTTCAGTATTAAGCACAATGATTGGCAAGCCGACTTTCCATTTTGAAATCAAACGATAACTTCTTCTACAAAGGGTATGTTATGTGTATTCTCCATATTCAAAATACCTAAATTAAAACGTAATTAACGAAGAATCAAAACTTGAAACAGAATGGTGCCAGGAAATTAGATCATCTTTATATAGGCATCAAGTTGATTTCCGATCTGAAATGTCTGAAAATCGTTACACAAGTGACATTTATTCGCTGACTCTAGAGGAAGGTAAACACAGATTAGGATTCAAGTTGAAATTCTGTTTATTCTCGCAGTTAAGAAGTTCTCCAGAAGAAGATTAAAGTAGGCCTGTTACATAAACACCTTGATTGGTTTGACAGGCATGACCATTTACTTTTATTGGAACTTTAGTCAAAGTTTCGAACTTAGCCTGGAAACACTTTCAGAACATTCACATTATGTACGAAGTTAAAAGGACTGAAATTCAGGTCTGTTATTCACACGATTATCAAGGATCTTTTACACTCACATTCCAGGGAACACTTATTTCTGTGAATGATCTTTAAGTGAAAGGTCATGTTTTCAATTCTATCAAGCTTTGATGAAAATTTGAAAATTCACTATTTGAATTGTGCCTTCGATTTTCACTAATTGCATGGTTTATTCATCCATGACTGTTCTTTGACAGATTAAACTGCATGGTAATTTTTCCAGAGTAAATATTAGAGTGTTTATACAGTTTTACGTTTCACACGATTTGATGCAATTGAAAAACAAAACCCTTTTTCATTGTAATGTCAGCTGTGACTTGGTGTACTTTCTTAATTACTGTAAAAAAATGAGGATTTCATTAAAAACAAGAAATGTTTTGGTAAATATATTTGGGATTCAATAAACATGATATCTAATACAAATATTTACTAGCGCCATAATGGAGTTGACAGAATGTGATGAAGAATGACTACTTAATGAAGCAAATGAAATTGCTGTATTTTTTTCCGTTTGAAAGAAATCACAAAAAGAAAATGTTGTGTGTTTACCCTATACAAATGTTAATATGGATGTAACGTACTAAGACGTCATGCTTCCTCTATGGCGTTGCATTCTAAATGAACTGACTACAGTGAGTGGGATCTCTGATGGGATCGCATTGAGTTACCAGAGTATAAGTCGATACTGGTGTTTTCCGAGTTCATCTTTAGGCCTGGACTGTCCTAGTTACACAAGTATTGATTAAAACAGTTATCCATTTTCATCTCTCTAGCGTATTCATCAATTAAATACTGCATTCTCCAAAGGATGGGCTAAACCTCATCAACGATAAAACAAAAGTCGCCAATGAGAATAAAATCGGGCGTCTGCGGGCTCTCAAATTGTAAATACACTATAGCAATGGACGATACCTGGTACCGAATATGCTTGGTGAGCATACTTCGACCTAAGACGTCTTCCATGGTGACACCAAAACTCTAAAGAACATTTCTTAGATTAGCTACATAATATAGCTGGTTGCCCATGTGATGATAAACTAAGCCAATTGTTTACCGACTTCAATCAACTGAGCTGGAACCAGGACTGGATGTAGAATAAATGTAGAATGGATAGTAAAATATACATGTATCTAAGCTTTAAAAAGAAAACAAATGGTATATATATATATATATATATATATATATATATATATAAGCAAGCTTTTGATTACATAATTTCGTTGACGTTGAAAATATCATCTAATTATCTTTATGGCACAATGACATTTCCTTCTGTGGTTTACACGTAATTCATAGTAAATAAAATAAGAAAGAGGAATAAATAAATAAGTTGGACGACTGGAATAAATAGCCAGCAATCACTTTGTCTGCACGTCTTGAGAACGAAATTGTTTTAATATGATTTAAGGGAAACGATTGTGTACGATTTTCAGTTGATTGTCACGATCAACTTTGTTATTTGCGTCTCCTTACGCTGATAATTTTAATCTCTGCAGATGTCATGGCATACTGTAATACATTTTAAAAGCATCACAGGCACCAGCAAGATCCATATTCGAAAAAAAACTATTCTCGACGGCAGGATTCAAATGTCAGATTATCGTTTCAATATCTTCTTCAAAGCATACTGTATAGTTGAAATATTGAAATAAAACTAAAAATTAGAATGGATTCAAGAGATTCGGCATATCAAATGCTGCTGAAAGTACCACATATTAATAGATAGATTTGTATGATAGATTACCGTCTTTGTTTTGTTTTTAGAAGCATAGGGTTGCTACATGTACGATGTGCATGCATGAAATAAATGGTAGTTTCAGACAAATGATATTTATAACTGGAAATGTCCATCTTTGCAGGGATTTGACTCGTTTGATTGGAATTAGAAATGACAATAAAGTCACCTTCATGCAAGACTATGTATTAATAATTATATTGCAAGCATAAACCATGCCATTAAAGTAGGATGTAGAGTGCCATAATATGATAAAGAATAACTAATAATAGAACATGTATGTCAAAAGGCATCAACTCCATAAGTAATAACATAAGTAATAGAAGAGTTTCTATTAAAGTTTTTAAAAAAACTCTCTTTCCATTACTTACAAATACTTTGACATTGTTCACCAAAGTGCCTCAAAGACAAAGCGGCTGCAGCAACCATACATCAATATAACATAATGTTTCTAAAATGTCAGTCATTGATAAGAAATCTTGCGACTTTCTTATAAATGACATACCATCTACTAAAGGAGAAATAAAAGGTACATTGAAGTATACAGCATTGTTAAGTGGTCCCATTCATTCATTAGTTAAGGCATTACTCTGTGGTCAACTGCTCATTCAACATTAAGATGATTCCTCCAGCTCACTTGTAAGCATACATTATTTGTTTTTCCTCAGTAAATTATTCTTACATGTTTAATGGTTGTAGAGCCTGCTTATATAGGCCCTACAGCAAATTCCGACGTTATTTTCGTTAGGTGACAAAATAGATGGTATATAAAACCTACGTTGTAAAGTAAAGACAGTAACACTTTTATTGGAATTCGTTAAATAAAACTTTAAACACAAACCAATACGCCATACATCCAGTCACAGTCTCGAGGCAAAGCAACACAAAGTATAATGATACCAAGAACATAATGTTTATTGAATTTACATGTATTATACAAAGTAGTAGAGAAGGAGTGATTATTTTCCGCTATTATAGTATCCGCTTCGATACGAAACATAAACCGTAATTCGTAATTCGTATAACTATGCTGTGAATATAATTATACTCCATTAAATATAAAACTATCTATGGGTTAATGTAATTTGAATGGTGCTTATTTAGCTATGAATTGCTCAATGTCCCTCAGCAATAATCCAATAATCCAATAAACCCAACATAGATATGTTTTTGAACAAGTTTATAAACAAAGGTACACAGTGATTTAATTGGACTTTTATTGAAAATGAAACGAAGAATTTATGCACTGACACTATTCTGTTCATACGAGTTTGATGTTGTTATGGCACGTGTTAAATCGTAATTTTACCCTTAGATAATAATTTTCGATGGATAGCCGTTAAAATTGTTTCATATTGTACACAGTACATCATTCAGTAGCGTTTGTTTACATTGTCCAAACAGAACAGTTTATCGTATTTGCAAAAGTTTATCGCAATGTTAGAGTATAGGGATTGTCCTGACGTTAACCATTTATTAGTAGATTTGTTTCACTGCATTGACCCTTTTTTTCCCTGTAATGTTCTAAGTAATAAATATTGTCTATTATTTTAATGTAATATTTCAAACGAAGAAAATTAAGTTCATGTTTATAGATAATTACATGTATTTGAAAAGTAATTTTTCTTGAGTGAGTAAAAGTTGTAAGGAATAGAGCTATATTACTGCACGGTAATTCACGACGTTTTAGATACATTTTGGTTTCAAGTACTAAAATCGTTTAAGTTTAATCGATGGAAATCTTCAATAAATTCCTTGAGAAGACGTTAGTTCACGTGAAATGATGTTTTAGAAATGGTCAATGACCTCAAACTGGCATGGTTATATAGAATAGATGTACAGTTGTATTACTCTTGGCGTCGCTAGAGCATTACATTGGCCTGAGAAGCAGAAATCATAGGGAAAATAAAATTTTCCTCATAACAATCTGATTCCCCATGTCAATTTCGACCATAACATGGAGTAACGCAAATAAAGATTTTTGTGAGCTAGATTCGAGAATCAATTGAAATTTTATTGCTGATAAATACTGATACCATGCATGTAAAATCTGCATCAGAATTGATATTTAGCATGCATTTATTTAGATAAATCTGCACAAATGGTTGTTTAAAATCAATTACCAAGCATCAATAAAATTACACAAACCAAACCCTTGAGATTTTAAGTTTGGAAACAAGAACATGTGAATCCAACACAGGTAGCCAAATGAACGTTTGATTGGAAATACATTATAATTTTATGTATTGGGCATCCGTTCTCATGACAAAGGTCAAATCATGTACATTATGTGCAACAAGAGATCGTTGAATTTAGTTCCTGGGATGGCCACCTTATGCATGTGCGGCTTACGCTGCCCAACACCTCCCTGGAACAGTCCTAGAAGTCTCTGGATTCTTGCAGTGAATAGTGCATGCCATAAACCAACTCGGCAAGCGTCTGCGGTTGACGTTGATCACCACGAACCTGTGTTTTAACAAAATTCCATAGGTGTTCCATGGTGTTGGCCATGGTAGCAGGTGGTCTTTAGGTTGATACCAGGTGACAATCACGTGTTTTATACTGTTGGATTGTGTCCAGTGTAAATTGCAAGCAGTTTAAAGTTTTCAGACTGAGGTTTACAAATGTCATGCTTTAGAATTACTTCATTAACATGTTCTTTTGTCAAAGAATATCTAACGTTATGTTTATTTATTATTTTTAACTCTCGTGTATATTTGTCCTAGACCTGAAGTAACTTAAGTAAATGGCTTCGAATCAAAAGTGAATGTGCCATGATACTTGAAAGCCTTTGCATATATAATACAATCTCTCATGGTGAATTATGCATGATGGTGACCAGTGAGTTGAGATGTGCTGAGTGACTGTGAAGTGCCACTCAACTCATTTTATAACCTGGACTTGAATATTAGGAATGACATGTTAAATGACGTTAAGTAAATATACACAGATAGATATATTGAACTCCATTGCATACACATTATGGTCATAAAGCATGATATAATTTGTCTTGAAACTTACGTTTAGTCCATTTTTGGCGTGCAAGTATCATCACATTTAAATATGTTGTCAGAGTCTGTTTAAACATGTTCCATAGCAGGTCAATTGTCATTAGTTTGGTAATTGATTTGAAGTGGTTATCGTTCAATATCTGTGCGCCTGCAACTCAATTATGTCGCCAGAACCTCACTTACCTTTTGGAAATGAATGTTATCCGTGTTGTGAATGCATCAGGATAAAACTGACATTACTAGTATTAGGTGATCTTGATTGTTCGTGAACAGAGTCGTTCCTCAAAGTGAGAAGACGTTAATCTTTTCCTGTTTATACTATTTAAGTGTAGATAATGGTCATGACAGGCTTCATTTATTTAGCGGAAGAGACTCGCTCAAGGATATTCGGACTGTACTAATAATGAATTAGTGTTCACACACATCATATTCATGGTAATTGTATTTTCATTTTACTGTTATTATTGCTGGGGTTTATTTTACTAATTTTGTTGACAACAAAACAGTTTTTTATATGATAGTACATCAGTTGACAAATATAGGACGGAATCTGAGTATGTCTATTGGAGTCCATACAATGCGCTATGAAATGATGTCGACACAGTTTGTTTTAATTATTATAGATTTTCAATGCATGAAACTGACAGTTTGAATTGATAGATTACTTGTAATTTATTGCTAAAGCATTTCCAGCACATACAGGAAAAATATAATACATTGTACATATGATTGTATATATAATTGACAATTACAAATTACCATTTTCGTTTTAGTCTGTGTAATCGCCGTCCGTTTCAAACAAACTTTGTCCTTTATACCATAACTATTCACCAGCATGCTTATCATCAACTAATGCATGCCATAACACAATTCATTGAATACCGATTCATCGGACACGTCATAAAGTGGATAGACATGTCAGGATCTCGATTAACAAATCCTATCACTCCATCATGATCTTAAACGAATTGAAGTGTCGAAGTCCTGAAATGTCGAATCAATTGCCTGTACGTCTTGGAACAGCTTCGGAGACGAACGATGAAAGTAACCGAAGATAGGAATTCTGATTTGCATGATCTAGTTAACCATATATATATATGTCAATGTCAATTACGTATAAAAGCAATGACATAGAACCTCTCTCTCAAGTGTCTTCTGATATGAACCCTATCAACATGAGTTTATTAAAGTAATTGTTTTAAATATGCGTGTCAGTTATCAGTTATTTGCCATGAAACAAAACTAAGATTACATTTCTTGTGCAGTGGTATCAGTGAGGTTTTATCATTGCGACGTCCACATCATTATGACATCATGGGATTGTTATGTCATCCGTCTGTACTTTGTAAAATACGCTTTTAAGCTTGATTTCAACGTATTTTTATTAAATCGTAATGTAAAAAAATATAATAAACTTCTCAATGCTAATTCTTTATCTAATATTTTTTGCATATTTGTTAGATAATTTAAGGTTATATATTTCGGTTAATATGTCAGTACCAAATGCGGCAAATGATTATTCAGTGATGATGTATATTTGTAAACTGCTCTTTAATTTGGCAAACAGCCTGCTGCTTCACAAACTGCCCTTGAGTAGACAGACGTGTCAGAATCTCGTCTTACACTGAATACCAATCGTGTCTAGTCATCGTGATCTTAAACGAGTTTTAGTGTTAGCTTGGGTGACAAATCCATTGCTTATTCGTCTGAGAACAGCTGAGGAGAAATCAATATCATTAACCTGAAAGAGACATTCTGATTTGTTTGACTGATTCCTCAAAGTATGTTCATTATTCCATAAAGGACAATAACTATGATTGTATCTCAACAAATAAAGAGTTGTTGACAATGATTGGACACTGACAAGCAAGAACAAAAACATTTTGATAACAATGGATACAACTGATTGACATTGGGTACAACTGACGATGACCTCTGTTGGGCCAGGCACTGTGATGGTGACTTGTACGGTTACTCATCATTGAGAAAAATGTGAAGGAAGTAATTATGAATATAATAATATGAACCAACAATCATTTGTTCAGATACTCACAATAATGAATCAGTCTATTTAAAGGGGGAAATGAACGATTCTTTTATCAGTATTACTAAAGATGATTCCAAACACTGTTGTCATACAACTGACGATACAATAGTTTTAGTGAAGTTACTTGACTGCGCTTATAAGGTTCTTAGAAAATCATCGCCAGTTATATATCACGAACGTTTCCGTAAATTGACAATGTCCACTAATTGAAAAGCACGCATTTTACTTTTTTAACTTTTTTGAAGAAAACTTTGCTGATCGAATTATTAATGATTAATGGTTCTTAATTATATCATTTCGTCAATGACATAAACGGAATACGTTGCATTCGAAATACATGAGGCAATTTCATTTTGGAAATAGATAATCTCATTTCATGTATTTTAGTTGTGTTGAGAAAGATTTACAAAATGTATCATCAATCTTTACCAAATATGTTTCATTATTCTCTAGATGTGACTATGCAATTCATTACATAGCGTCATTGAAAGAGACCACACAATGACCATCAAGGGCAATGGAAATATATATGCTACTTAAAGAAAACTGTCAAATCCGGCTTGTCAATAGCTTCTTTTTGTAATTTGTATTATAACCAAGTATGCCTTCCTTTTCTAAGTGTCACCTTTTCGTTAATCTATGATATGTGAATTATGTTTTTAAATATTAACACAATGATGAAATATATAAAATATTCAAACACATAATATAACAATTTCCTTTACACTAATAACAAATGGTCCAATGCATTATGTGAGCAGAACATTTAACGCATTATACAATCAAAGTAACACACAATCGAAAATACAAAAAGTAATTTTAGCAGTATGATAATTCATTTGGTGAGTGTATGCTTGGAAACATTTTAAAGGATAATGGGTTTTTCATAAACAAAACATACAGACCTAATTTGTATGTTTGGCCCACAAATTGGAACTTATTTTTGAAAAAGAGAGTATATCTTCTTCAAAGTTATCAGCTTACACTTAATGATCTGATTTGAAGTTAGGACAACATATTTGCGTATTTCCTCTATAATTTCCCTAACAAGTTAACTGATATTATCACCAGATAGAAAAACAGTACACCACTTGTTAACGTCAAACCAGTTCCTCCTTAGGTAAATAGTATTGCTAGGACTTTTGCAAACAAGTAAAGTGATTCTCTATCACTCGTGATTGATATTTGGTCTGAAAAGCCGGTGTTACCACCAGTATCCAAAGAGGTTGGACATTATCATGTCCTCCTTATACATGTATTGCCCTGATTATTCTAACAAGTAAACTGATTGACTAGTACTGTCGAGTGGTATATGCTAGGACCAAATTGGAAGGAATTACATCCCTGAACTCGATCCAGACAAAGTTGGAATTAGTATATTGATTGAAGAACTTGAGTATCTGTACAAATAGTGGACAGGATATTGCGCTTCGCTGTGAATCAAGAACTCCGAAGTTCGAATCCTGCCATTGACTGATGTGGACAACATATCTACATGCATTTAGGTGCATTACATTGCAATACCGCCCGTTATTCACTTGGTCCAGCTTGCATGTTTCATCTTAATACAGAGCCACAATGGTGCGGCATGTTTTTTCACTACAATAATAATAGCAGCGAAATAAGTGGAAATGGGATTTTGTGTTAATCCCCAAATCATCTCAATTCAATTCACCTCATCTCTCCGGAAACGAAATTTGATGTCATTAGGTGGCAAAATATTGAGACATATGTAGTATCATAGAATCAGTGTTTACTAATGAAGACATCCAAATTTCTTTAAAAAGACCCTTTCAGTGACACCAATATCCAGACAGTTTTAGCAAGTTTGTATTCACCTTACGGATCTAATGAATAATGTTATTAAATGTTAACGCTAATAGTTCCTGTGCTCGGTATTGACATGTGAACCTACTTAAGCCATGCTGGTTAATGTGTTTTCCCTTTCAATCAATATTTATTTCCTTAAAGGATTTCTTCCTTATTCTAATGACGAATAGCACGAACCTTATGTAATCAAGTGTAAAATGTCTGTATAACACGAAGCTTTAAATCATGTTAAACGACTAGAGGAATTGCCTAATTGAAGGAACAATTCTGATGCGTTTTGCTTTACTTCAATTTATCGTAACAGTTAGCTTCATACATAGTATATAATTTGAGGCACATAACATAACAATTTACTGAATTTGTTACTGGGAAATATCATTTAACATACATTTTTAGTGATCAGCCTGAACATTTAGAAATGAGTCAATGCACCTTTCTGAAGTTAGGAAACTAGCACTGGAATTCATAGGAAACATCATCACATATATAAGAAGTTCATTGTGAAAACTCGTTGCAGGATCTTGTTGTTTGTAACTTGCTTTATTAAGTCTGTAAATTCCATAAAAAAAACTTGAAGTAATGGAATACCTAAAACGTTTGAATGAAATATGAAAGAACAGGAACCACTGTCACATAGATACACATTCTATAGATTTATGTTTGCAAATGCTTTCGTCCAATCATATGAGTGTATTGTGGTCACGTGGAGTACATTTATATCCCGATAGATGTACGGTTGTCTGGTTGCGTTCGGGTATCATGCTCATAAACTGGTTCACAGACTTCCATAAAAACAACAAACACTGTCAACTAATTTTTTTATTTATGGAGACTATACACAATTAAACACTTATTACATTGACAAATGCCCTGCTGTGTTCCCTTTCCAAAAGGAAATAATCGCTTTCGTCGATGGGGGTCTTCTATATTAAGGAGCTTGATATTCCTAAAAGAAGAATACAAGCATGTAAATAAAGGAAAGTAATGTGAGGTCAATTGGGATTTTTCAAGTGTATTTCATTTATATCACGAGTAAGTGAAACAATGACAAGCATCAAACCATGTTGCCAAAGTTTGATATATTTTCAACCACGATATAAAAAATAATATTCAAAAGTTATATAGAAGGACATAAAAATGAGAAATAAGAAAGTGATATAAAATTACCTTCATTGTCGTCTCAGTGAAATTCCTGTATCGTCACACAGCGTCCGAGCAATGTCCAGTGCGACGTTACATTCTTTCATACAGACAGTTCGAGTTCCTTTGGTGCAGTAACCTGAAATAATTTAACCTGCAATATAGACGGGATGCACACAAGCATATGCCACAATAGATATAAGAACTCGCATATTGATAAATACAGCTCAACAAACAACTAATCGTGTTGGTAAACAAATTGAAATAAAAAAACAAACAATAACTGTTATTAAATAAACCAATTTAATGAAAATTAGTTTGAATTTTAAAATTAAAGAGTTTAAAAAGTAAGGTGTAAAAAAGTAAAGTTACCTTTCCTGAATGAATAGTGTCCATGATGAAGCCATTGTGTGAACTGATTTATTCCAAAGACCACTCAGTCTTTATAGGCAATGAAATGTATTACTGCTCAATGTTGCTCAATAAAAACGTGCTTAAATCATGCATGTGTGTGACGACGCTTATGCTGTAGCATGCTTTATATAAAATGTACGCCTCATGCACCTCGGACAATTTCAGAAATTCAGTGCTCACAGTGCCGACGATGACGTCAATGTCCCTAACATTTGCATTTGAAAATTAGAGATGTCAATGTTTTGCATGTTGTGTTCGAGAGAATGTTTCCCAAATTTGTTGACAAAATATTTGAAATAAATTCCTTTTAAGGCATTTTCTTGACGACTCAAGCATTTGCGTGTGCTCTAAGATAGAAAGAGAACTCGCAGCGGTACTTTATCGGGATATAAATGTACGGGTTTGAGAAGGTTAGGCTCGGCTGACGCCTCGCCCAACCCTCTCAAACCCGTACATTTATATCCCGATAATGTACTGCTACTCGTCCTCTATCTATTACTTGGAAAAATACAACAAAATGGCCAGATGTCCAGAATGGAAATGTGAAAGAATTTTAAAAGTCTTCTCACAAGTATATAATGAGGGTCCTCATGGTGTTTTGTAAATATGTTTATGTAACATCTTATATATTTTACAACACAAAGTATAATGATACCAAGAACATAATGTTTATTGAATGTACATGTATTATACAAAGTAATAGAGAAGGAGTGATTATTTTTAGTTTCGTATCCGCTTCGCATGCTTATCATCAACTAATGCCATAACAAAATTCGGTGAATACCGATTCATCGGACACGTCATAAAGTGGATAGACATGTCAGGATCTCGATTAACAAATCCTATCACTCCATCATGATCTTAAACGAATTGAAGTGGCGAAGTCCTGAAATGTCAAATCAATTGCCTGTACGTCTAGGAACAGCTTAGGAGACGATCGATGAAAGTAATTGAAGATAGGAATCCTGATTTGCATGATCTAGTTAACCATATATATGTCAATGTCAATTAGGTATAAAAGCAATGACATATAACCGCTCTCTCAAGTGTCCTCTGATATGAACCATATCAACATGAGTTTATTAAATAGGCGTGTCAGTTATCAGTTATTTGCCATGAAACAAAACTAAGATTACATTTCGTGTGCAGTGGTATCAGTGAGGTTATATCATTGTGACGTCCACAGCATTATGACATCATGGCATTTTTATGTCATCCGTGTGTACTGTAAAATACGCTTTTACGCTTGATTTCATCGTATTTCTATAAAATCGTAATGTAGAAAAAAAACCAAAAAACTTCTCAATGCAAATTCTTTATCTAATATTTTTTGCATATTTGTTAGATAATTTTAGGTTATATATTTCGGTTAATATGTCAGTTCCAAATGCGACAAATGATTGATAATATTCAGTGATGATGTATATTTGTAAACTGCTCTTTAATTAGGCAAACAGCCTGCTGCTTCACAAACTGCCCTTGAGTAGACAGACGTTTCAGAATCTCGTCTTACACTGATTACCAATCGTGTCTAGTCATCGTGATCTTAAACGAGTTTTAGTGTTAGCTTGGGTGACAAATCCATTGCTTATTCGTCTGAGAACAGCTGAGGAGAAATCAATATCATTAACTTGAAAGAGACATTCTGATTTGTTTGACTGATTCCTCAAAGTCTGTTCATTATTCCTTAAAGGACAATAACTAAGATTGTATCTCAACAAATAAAGAGTTGTTGACAATGATTGGACACTGACAAGCAAGAACAAAAACATTTTGATAACAATGGATACAACTGATTGACATTGGGTACAACTGACGATGACCTCTGTTGGGCCAGGCACTGTGATGGTGACTTGTACGGTTACTCATCATTGAGAAAAATGTGAAGGAAGTAATTATGAATATAATAATATGAACCAACAATCATTTGTTCAGATACTCACAATAATGAATCAGTCTATTTAAAGGGGGAAATGAACGATTCTTTTATCAGTATTACTAAAGATGATTCCAAACACTGTTGTCATACAACTGACGATACAATAGTTTTAGTGAAGTTACTTGACTGCGCTTATAAGGTTCTTAGAAAATCATCGCCAGTTATATATCACGAACGTTTCCGTAAATTGACAATGTCCACTAATTGAAAAGCACGCATTTTACTTTTTTAACTTTTTTGAAGAAAACTTTGCTGATCGAATTATTAATGATTAATGGTTCTTAATTATATCATTTCGTCAATGACATAAACGGAATACGTTGCATTCGAAATACATGAGGCAATTTCATTTTGGAAATAGATAATCTCATTTCATGTATTTTAGTTGTGTTGAGAAAGATTTACAAAATGTATCATCAATCTTTACCAAATATGTTTCATTATTCTCTAGATGTGACTATGCAATTCATTACATAGCGTCATTGAAAGAGACCACACAATGACCATCAAGGGCAATGGAAATATATATGCTACTTAAAGAAAACTGTCAAATCCGGCTTGTCAATAGCTTCTTTTTGTAATTTGTATTATAACCAAGTATGCCTTCCTTTTCTAAGTGTCACCTTTTCGTTAATCTATGATATGTGAATTATGTTTTTAAATATTAACACAATGATGAAATATATAAAATATTCAAACACATAATATAACAATTTCCTTTACACTAATAACAAATGGTCCAATGCATTATGTGAGCAGAACATTTAACGCATTATACAATCAAAGTAACACACAATCGAAAATACAAAAAGTAATTTTAGCAGTATGATAATTCATTTGGTGAGTGTATGCTTGGAAACATTTTAAAGGATAATGGGTTTTTCATAAACAAAACATACAGACCTAATTTGTATGTTTGGCCCACAAATTGGAACTTATTTTTGAAAAAGAGAGTATATCTTCTTCAAAGTTATCAGCTTACACTTAATGATCTGATTTGAAGTTAGGACAACATATTTGCGTATTTCCTCTATAATTTCCCTAACAAGTTAACTGATATTATCACCAGATAGAAAAACAGTACACCACTTGTTAACGTCAAACCAGTTCCTCCTTAGGTAAATAGTATTGCTAGGACTTTTGCAAACAAGTAAAGTGATTCTCTATCACTCGTGATTGATATTTGGTCTGAAAAGCCGGTGTTACCACCAGTATCCAAAGAGGTTGGACATTATCATGTCCTCCTTATACATGTATTGCCCTGATTATTCTAACAAGTAAACTGATTGACTAGTACTGTCGAGTGGTATATGCTAGGACCAAATTGGAAGGAATTACATCCCTGAACTCGATCCAGACAAAGTTGGAATTAGTATATTGATTGAAGAACTTGAGTATCTGTACAAATAGTGGACAGGATATTGCGCTTCGCTGTGAATCAAGAACTCCGAAGTTCGAATCCTGCCATTGACTGATGTGGACAACATATCTACATGCATTTAGGTGCATTACATTGCAATACCGCCCGTTATTCACTTGGTCCAGCTTGCATGTTTCATCTTAATACAGAGCCACAATGGTGCGGCATGTTTTTTCACTACAATAATAATAGCAGCGAAATAAGTGGAAATGGGATTTTGTGTTAATCCCCAAATCATCTCAATTCAATTCACCTCATCTCTCCGGAAACGAAATTTGATGTCATTAGGTGGCAAAATATTGAGACATATGTAGTATCATAGAATCAGTGTTTACTAATGAAGACATCCAAATTTCTTTAAAAAGACCCTTTCAGTGACACCAATATCCAGACAGTTTTAGCAAGTTTGTATTCACCTTACGGATCTAATGAATAATGTTATTAAATGTTAACGCTAATAGTTCCTGTGCTCGGTATTGACATGTGAACCTACTTAAGCCATGCTGGTTAATGTGTTTTCCCTTTCAATCAATATTTATTTCCTTAAAGGATTTCTTCCTTATTCTAATGACGAATAGCACGAACCTTATGTAATCAAGTGTAAAATGTCTGTATAACACGAAGCTTTAAATCATGTTAAACGACTAGAGGAATTGCCTAATTGAAGGAACAATTCTGATGCGTTTTGCTTTACTTCAATTTATCGTAACAGTTAGCTTCATACATAGTATATAATTTGAGGCACATAACATAACAATTTACTGAATTTGTTACTGGGAAATATCATTTAACATACATTTTTAGTGATCAGCCTGAACATTTAGAAATGAGTCAATGCACCTTTCTGAAGTTAGGAAACTAGCACTGGAATTCATAGGAAACATCATCACATATATAAGAAGTTCATTGTGAAAACTCGTTGCAGGATCTTGTTGTTTGTAACTTGCTTTATTAAGTCTGTAAATTCCATAAAAAAAACTTGAAGTAATGGAATACCTAAAACGTTTGAATGAAATATGAAAGAACAGGAACCACTGTCACATAGATACACATTCTATAGATTTATGTTTGCAAATGCTTTCGTCCAATCATATGAGTGTATTGTGGTCACGTGGAGTACATTTATATCCCGATAGATGTACGGTTGTCTGGTTGCGTTCGGGTATCATGCTCATAAACTGGTTCACAGACTTCCATAAAAACAACAAACACTGTCAACTAATTTTTTTATTTATGGAGACTATACACAATTAAACACTTATTACATTGACAAATGCCCTGCTGTGTTCCCTTTCCAAAAGGAAATAATCGCTTTCGTCGATGGGGGTCTTCTATATTAAGGAGCTTGATATTCCTAAAAGAAGAATACAAGCATGTAAATAAAGGAAAGTAATGTGAGGTCAATTGGGATTTTTCAAGTGTATTTCATTTATATCACGAGTAAGTGAAACAATGACAAGCATCAAACCATGTTGCCAAAGTTTGATATATTTTCAACCACGATATAAAAAATAATATTCAAAAGTTATATAGAAGGACATAAAAATGAGAAATAAGAAAGTGATATAAAATTACCTTCATTGTGGTCTCAGTGAAATTCCTGTATCGTCACACAGCGTCCGAGCAATGTCCAGTGCGACGTTACATTCTTTCATACAGACAGTTCGAGTTCCTTTGGTGCAGTAACCTGAAATAATTTAACCTGCAATATAGACGGGATGCACACAAGCATATGCCACAATAGATATAAGAACTCGCATATTGATAAATACAGCTCAACAAACAACTAATCGTGTTGGTAAACAAATTGAAATAAAAAAACAAACAATAACTGTTATTAAATAAACCAATTTAATGAAAATTAGTTTGAATTTTAAAATTAAAGAGTTTAAAAAGTAAGGTGTAAAAAAGTAAAGTTACCTTTCCTGAATGAATAGTGTCCATGATGAAGCCATTGTGTGAACTGATTTATTCCAAAGACCACTCAGTCTTTATAGGCAATGAAATGTATTACTGCTCAATGTTGCTCAATAAAAACGTGCTTAAATCATGCATGTGTGTGACGACGCTTATGCTGTAGCATGCTTTATATAAAATGTACGCCTCATGCACCTCGGACAATTTCAGAAATTCAGTGCTCACAGTGCCGACGATGACGTCAATGTCCCTAACATTTGCATTTGAAAATTAGAGATGTCAATGTTTTGCATGTTGTGTTCGAGAGAATGTTTCCCAAATTTGTTGACAAAATATTTGAAATAAATTCCTTTTAAGGCATTTTCTTGACGACTCAAGCATTTGCGTGTGCTCTAAGATAGAAAGAGAACTCGCAGCGGTACTTTATCGGGATATAAATGTACGGGTTTGAGAAGGTTAGGCTCGGCTGACGCCTCGCCCAACCCTCTCAAACCCGTACATTTATATCCCGATAATGTACTGCTACTCGTCCTCTATCTATTACTTGGAAAAATACAACAAAATGGCCAGATGTCCAGAATGGAAATGTGAAAGAATTTTAAAAGTCTTCTCACAAGTATATAATGAGGGTCCTCATGGTGTTTTGTAAATATGTTTATGTAACATCTTATATATTTTACAACACAAAGTATAATGATACCAAGAACATAATGTTTATTGAATGTACATGTATTATACAAAGTAATAGAGAAGGAGTGATTATTTTTAGTTTCGTATCCGCTTCGCATGCTTATCATCAACTAATGCCATAACAAAATTCGGTGAATACCGATTCATCGGACACGTCATAAAGTGGATAGACATGTCAGGATCTCGATTAACAAATCCTATCACTCCATCATGATCTTAAACGAATTGAAGTGGCGAAGTCCTGAAATGTCAAATCAATTGCCTGTACGTCTAGGAACAGCTTAGGAGACGATCGATGAAAGTAATTGAAGATAGGAATCCTGATTTGCATGATCTAGTTAACCATATATATGTCAATGTCAATTAGGTATAAAAGCAATGACATATAACCGCTCTCTCAAGTGTCCTCTGATATGAACCATATCAACATGAGTTTATTAAATAGGCGTGTCAGTTATCAGTTATTTGCCATGAAACAAAACTAAGATTACATTTCGTGTGCAGTGGTATCAGTGAGGTTATATCATTGTGACGTCCACAGCATTATGACATCATGGCATTTTTATGTCATCCGTGTGTACTGTAAAATACGCTTTTACGCTTGATTTCATCGTATTTCTATAAAATCGTAATGTAGAAAAAAAACCAAAAAACTTCTCAATGCAAATTCTTTATCTAATATTTTTTGCATATTTGTTAGATAATTTTAGGTTATATATTTCGGTTAATATGTCAGTTCCAAATGCGACAAATGATTGATAATATTCAGTGATGATGTATATTTGTAAACTGCTCTTTAATTAGGCAAACAGCCTGCTGCTTCACAAACTGCCCTTGAGTAGACAGACGTTTCAGAATCTCGTCTTACACTGATTACCAATCGTGTCTAGTCATCGTGATCTTAAACGAGTTTTAGTGTTAGCTTGGGTGACAAATCCATTGCTTATTCGTCTGAGAACAGCTGAGGAGAAATCAATATCATTAACTTGAAAGAGACATTCTGATTTGTTTGACTGATTCCTCAAAGTCTGTTCATTATTCCTTAAAGGACAATAACTAAGATTGTATCTCAACAAATAAAGAGTTGTTGACAATGATTGGACACTGACAAGCAAGAACAAAAACATTCTGATAACGATGGATACACCTGATTGACATTGGGTACAACTGACGATGACCTGTGATTGTGACTTCCATTGTTTTGGTGACTTGTATGGTTAAATGTAAAGGAAGTAATTATGAATATAATAATATGAACCAACATTCATTTGTCCAGATACTCACAATAATGAATCAGTCTATCTAAAGGAGGAAATGAACAATTAATTTATCAGCATTACTAAAGATGATTCCAATACAAGAGTTTAAGTGAAGTTACCTGACTGGGCATAAGGTTCTTGGAAAATCATCGCCTAATTCAAAAGCACGCATTTTACTTTTTGAACTTTTTGAACAAAACTGTGCTGATCGAATTATTAATGATTAATGGTTCTTAATTATATCCTTTCGTCAGCGACATAAACGGTATACGTTGCAATTTCATTTTGGAAATAGATAATCTCTCATTTCATGTACATTATTTGTGTCTTAACCAAATATATTTCATTATTCTCTAGATGTGACTATGCAATTCATCACATAGCGTTATTGAAAGAGACCACACAATGACCATCAAAGGCAATGGAAATATATATGCTACTTAAAGAAAACTGTCAATTCTGGTTTGCACCAAAATATGGTTATTGTCAATAGCTTCTTTTTGTAATTTGTATTATAACCAAGTATACCTTTCCTTTCTAATTGTCCCCTTTTCGTTAATCTATGATATGTGAATTATGTTTTTAAATATTAACACAATGATGAAATATATAAAATATTCAAACACATAATATAACAATTTCCTTTACACAAATTACAAATGGACCAATGCATTATGTGAGCAAAACATTTACCGCATTAAACAATAAAAGTAACACAAAATCGAAAATGCAAAAAGTCATTTTAGCAGTATGATAATTCATTTGGTGAGTGTTTAAAGTAGATATGCTTGGAAACATTTTAAAGGATAATGGGTTTCATAAACAAAACATACAGACCTAATGTGTATGTTTGGCCCACAAATTGGAACTTATTTTAGAAAAAGAGAGTCTATCTTCATCTAAGTTATAAGCTTACACTTTATGATCTGATTAGAATTTAGGACGACATATTTGCGTATTTCCTCTATAATGTCCCTAACAAGTTAACTGATATTATCACAAAGTAGCAAAGCCGTACACCACTTGTTAACCAGTTCCTTCTTAAGTAAATAGTATTGTTAGGACTTTTGCAAACAAGTAAAGTGATTCTCTATCACTCGTGATTGATATTTGGTCTGATAAGCCGGTGTTACCACAAGTATCCAAAGAGGTTGGACATTATCATGTCCTCCTTATACATGTATTGCCCTGATTATTCTAACAAGTAAACTGATTGACTAGTACTGTCGAGTGGTATATGCTAGGACCAAATTGGAAGGAATTACATCCCTGAACTCGATCCAGACAAAGTTGGAATTAGTATATTGATTGAAGAACTTGAGTATCTGTACAAATAGTGGACAGGATATTGCGCTTCGCTGTGAATCAAGAACTCCGAAGTTCGAATCCTGCCATTGACTGATGTGGACAACATATCTACATGCATTTAGGTGCATTACATTGCAATACCGCCCGTTATTCACTTGGTCCAGCTTGCATGTTTCATCTTAATACAGAGCCACAATGGTGCGGCATGTTTTTTCACTACAATAATAATAGCAGCGAAATAAGTGGAAATGGGATTTTGTGTTAATCCCCAAATCATCTCAATTCAATTCACCTCATCTCTCCGGAAACGAAATTTGACGTCATTAGGTGGCAAAATATTGAGACATATGTAGTATCATAGAATCAGTGTTTACTAATGAAGACATCCAACTTTCTTTAAAAAGACCCTTTCAGTGACACGAATATCCAGACAGTTTTAGCAAGTTTGTATTCACCTTACGGATCTAATGAATAATGTTATTAAATGTTAACGCTAATAGTTCCTGTGCTCGGTATTGACATGTGAACCTACTTAAGCCATGCTGGTTAATGTGTTTTCCCTTTCAATCAATATTTATTTCCTTAAAGGATTTCTTCCTTATTCTAATGACGAATAGCACGAACCTTATGTAATCAAGTGTAAAATGTCTGTATAACACGAAGCTTTAAATCATGTTAAACGACTAGAGGAATTGCGTAATTGAAGGAACAATTCTGATGCGTTTTGCTTTACTTCAATTTATCGTAACAGTTAGCGTCATACATAGTATATAATTTGAGGCACATAACATAACAATTTACTGAATTTGTTACTGGGAAATATCATTTAACATACATTTTTGGTGATCAGCCTCAAAATTTAGAAATGAGTCAATGCACCTTTCTGAAGTTAGGAAACTAGCACTGGAATTCATAGGAAACATCATCACATATATAAGAAGTTCATTGTGAAAACTCGTTGCAGGATCTTGTTGTTTTTAACTTGCTTTATTAAGTCTGTAAATTCCATAAAAAAAACTTGAAGTAATGGAATACCTAAAACGTTTGAATGAATTATGAAAGAACAGGAACCACTGTCACATAGATACACATTCTATATATTTATGTTTGCAAATGCTTTCGTCCAATCATATGAGTGTATTGTGGTCACGTGGAGTACATTTATATCCCGATAGATGTACGGTTGTCTGGTTGCGTTCGGGTATCATGCTCATAAACTGGTTCACAGACTTCCATAAAAACAACAAACACTGTCAACTAATTTTTTTATTTATGGAGACTATACACAATTAAACACTTATTACATTGACAAATGCCCTGCTGTGTTCCCTTTCCAAAAGGAAATAATCGCTTTCGTCGATGGGGGTATTCTATATTAAGGAGCTTGATATTCCTAAAAGAAGAATACAAGCATGTAAATAAAGGAAAGTAATGTGAGGTCAATTGGGATTTTTCAAGTGTATTTCATTTATATCACGAGTAAGTGAAACAATGACAAGCATCAAACCATGTTGCCAAAGTTTGATATATTTTCAACCACGATATAAAAAATAATATTCAAAAGTTATATAGAACGACATAAAAATGAGAAATAAGAAAGTGATATAAAATTACCTTCATTGTCGTCTCAGTGAAATTCCTGTATCGTCACACAGCGTCCGAGCAATGTCCAGTGCGACGTTACATTCTTTCATACAGACAGTTCGAGTTCCTTTGGTGCAGTAACCTGAAATAATTTAACCTGCAATATAGACGGGATGCACACAAGCATATGCCACAATAGATAGAAGAACTCGCATATTGATAAATACAGCTCAACAAACAACTAATCGTGTTGGTAAACAAATTGAAATAAAAAAACAAACAATAACTGTTATTAAATAAACCAATTTAATGAAAATTAGTTTGAATTTTAAAATTAAAGAGTGTAAAAGTAAGGTGTAAAAAAGTAAAGTTACCTTTCCTGAATGAATAGTGTCTATGATGAAGCCATTGTGTGAACTGATTTATTCCAAAGACCACTCAGTCTTTATAGGCAATGAAATGTATTACTGCTCAATGTTGCTCAATAAAAACGTGCTTAAATCATGCATGTGTGTGACGACGCTTATGCTGTAGCATGCTTTATATAAAATGTACGCCTCATGCACCTCGGACAATTTCAGAAATTCAGTGCTCACAGTGCCGACGATGACGTCAATGTCCCTAACATTTGCATTTGAAAATTAGAGATGTCAATGTTTTGCATGTTGTGTTCGAGAGAATGTTTCCCAAATTTGCTGACAAAATATTTGAAATAAATTCCTTTTAAGGCATTTTCTTGACGACTCAAGCATTTGCGTGTGCTCTAAGATAGATAGATAACTCGCAGCGGTACTTTATCGGGATATAAATGTACGGGTTTGAGAAGGTTAGGCTCGGCTGACGCCTCGCCCAACCCTCTCAAACCCGTACATTTATATCCCGATAATGTACTGCTACTCGTCCTCTATCTATTACTTGGAAAAATACAACAAAATGGCCAGATGTCCAGAATGGAAATGTGAAAGAATCTTAAAAGTCTTCTCACAAGTATATAATGAGGGTCCTCATGGTGCTTTGTAAATATGTTTATGTAACATCTTATATATTTTACAACACAAAGTATAATGATACCAAGAACATATTGTTTATTGAATGTACATGTATTATACAAAGTAATAGAGAAGGAGTGATTATTTTTAGTTTCGTATCCGCTTCGCTTGCTTATCATCAACTAATGCCATAACAAAATTCGGTGAATACCGATTCATCGGACACGTCATAAAGTGGATAGACATGTCAGGATCTCGATTAACAAATCCTATCACTCCATCATGATCTTAAACGAATTGAAGTGGCGAAGTCCTGAAATGTCAAATCAATTGCCTGTACGTCTAGGAACAGCTTAGGAGACGATCGATGAAAGTAATTGAAGATAGGAATCCTGATTTGCATGATCTATTTAACCATATATATGTCAATGTCAATTAGGTATAAAAGCAATGACATATAACCGCTCTCTCAAGTGTCCTCTGATATGAACCATATCAACATGAGTTTATTAAATAGGCGTGTCAGTTATCAGTTATTTGCCATGAAACAAAACTAAGATTACATTTCGTGTGCAGTGGTATCAGTGAGGTTATATCATTGTGACGTCCACAGCATTATGACATCATGGCATTTTTATGTCATCCGTGTGTACTGTAAAATACGCTTTTACGCTTGATTTCATCGTATTTCTATAAAATCGTAATGTAGAAAAAACCCAAAAAACTTCTCAATGCAAATTCTTTATCTAATATTTTTTGCATATTTGTTAGATAATTTTAGGTTATATATTTCGGTTAATATGTCAGTTCCAAATGCGACAAATGATTGATAATATTCAGTGATGATGTATATTTGTAAACTGCTCTTTAATTAGGCAAACAGCCTGCTGCTTCACAAACTGCCCTTGAGTAGACAGACGTGTCAGAATCTCGTCTTACACTGATTACCAATCGTGTCTAGTCATCGTGATCTTAAACGAGTTTTAGTGTTAGCTTGGGTGACAAATCCATTGCTTATTCGTCTGAGAACAGCTGAGGAGAAATCAATATCATTAACTTGAAAGAGACATTCTGATTTGTTTGACTGATTCCTCAAAGTCTGTTCATTATTCCTTAAAGGACAATAACTAAGATTGTATCTCAACAAATAAAGAGTTGTTGACAATGATTGGACACTGACAAGCAAGAACAAAAACATTTTGATAACGATGGATACACCTGATTGACATTGGGTACAACTGACGATGACCTCAGATGGTGACTTCCATTGTTTTGGTGACTTGTATGGTTAAATGTAAAGGAAGTAATTATGAATATAATAATATGAACCAACATTCATTTGTCCAGATACTCACAATAATGAATCAGTCTATCTAAAGGAGGAAATGAACAATTCATTTATCAGAATATCTAAAGATGATTCCAATACAAGAGTTTAAGTTTCACTTTTTGAACGTTTTTGAAGAAAACTGTGCTGATCGAATTATTAATGATTAATGGTTCTTAATTATATCCTTTCGTCAGCGACATAAACGGAATACGTTGCAATTTCATTTTGGAAACAGATAATCTCATTTCATGTACAATGTATTTTATTTGTGTTGAGAAAGATTTATCATCAATCTTAACCAAATATATTTTATTATTCTCTAGATGTGACTATGCAATTCATCACATAGCGTCATTGAAAGAGACAACACAATGACCATCAAGGGCAATGGAAATATATATGCTACTTAAAGAAAACTGCCAATTCTGGTTTGCACCAAAATATGGTTATTGTCGATAGCTTCTTTTTGTAATTTGTATTATAACCAATTATACCTTTCCTTTCTAATTGTCACCTATTCGTTAATCTGTGATATGTGAATTATGTTTTTAAATATTAACACAATGATGAAATATATAAAATATTCAAACACATAATATAACAATTTCCTTTATACAAATTACAAATGGACCAATGCATTATGTGAGCAGAACATTTAACGCATTATACAATAAAAGTAACACAAAATCGAAAATGCAAAAAGTCATTTAAGCAGTATGATAATTCATTTGGTGAGTGTTTAAAGTAGATATGCTTGGAAACATTTTAAAGGATAATGGGTTTTACTTATTTTAGAAAAAGAGAGTCTATCTTCATCTAAGTTATAAGCTTACACTTTATGATCTGATTAGAATTGAGGACAACATGTTTGCGTATTTCCTCTATAATGTCCCTAACAAGTTAAGTAATGGAGAATACATGAGGAGCTGTGGATTCGTTAAAAAATGTTTTTAACGAATCCACTGCTTCGAATGTTTTCTCCGTCTTAATCCATGTATGATGTCACGAAACATGCATATGTGATTATTTTACATTTGACACAATAAATGTCAATTATGGGACACCAAAATCAATTATTTTGCAAATTTCGGTGCTCATTCATCGGATATGGTACAAGTAGCTGCGACCCCATGAAATGGATTCTTCCACGCACGTGCAACACAACTCTTCCATGCGACGCGATGTGATTGACAGCTAAAACCCTGTCTTTCCATGCCGTCCCCGGGTGTTACCAGTCTTAAAAAATACGCGGAATTCTTACTGACAAACAATCCTATGGTTTCTAACAGCGTCTTGTGGCCTAGTGGTTAGAAGCGCTGACTACCAAGCGAAGGGTTGCATGTTCGAATCCAGGTTCATGCATTACAAAAAAAATTCTAGCTGAGAGATACTTTAAGATCCTATTCAGGTACACCAAGACAAATTACATCAGTCTCGAAAAATGTACTCGATTAGCCATAACTGAAAATGTCTAAAACCTAACACCCCTCCTGACTGGGACAGTCAATTAACAGTAGATTCCTAAATAATAATCAACCGATAACACAATAGAGTGACGTCATGACCATGGATTAACTGATATTATCACAAGGTAGCAAAGCAGTACACCTCTTGTTAACCAGTTCCTCCTTAGGTAAATAGTATTGCTAGGACTTTTGCAAACAAGTAAAGTGATTCTCTATCACTCGTGATTGATATTTGGTCTGATAAGCCGGTGTTACCACCAGTATCCAAAGAGGTTGGACATTATCATGTCCTCCTTATACATGTATTGCCCTGATTATTCTAACAAGTAAACTGATTGACTAGTACTGTCGAGTGGTATATGCTAGGACCAAATTGGAAGGAATTACATCCCTGAACTCGACCCAGAGAAAGTTGGAATTAGTATATTGATTGAAGAACTTGAGTATCTGTACAAATAGTGGACAGGATATTGCGCTTTGCTGTGAATCAAGAACTCCGAAGTTCGAATCCTGCCATTGACTGATGTGGACAACATATCTACATGCATTTAGGTGCATTACATTGCAATACCGCCCGTTATTCACTTGGTCCAGCTTGCATGTTTCATCTTAATACAGTGCCACAATGGTGTGGCATGTTTTTTCACTACAATAATAATAGCAGCGAAATAAGTGGAAATGGGATTTTGTGTTAATCCCCAAATCATCTCAATTCAATTCACCTCATCTCTCCGGAAACGAAATTTGACGTCATTAGGTGGCAAAATATTGAGACATATGTAGTATCATAGAATCAGTATTTACTTATGAAGACATCCAAATTTATTTAAAAAGATAAAAGGAATTGACCCTTTCAGTGACACGAATATCCAGACAGTTTTAGCAAGTTTGTATTCACCTTACGGATCTAATGAATAATGTTATTAAATGTTAACTCTAATAGTTCCTGTGCTCGGTATTGACATGTGAACCTACTTAAGCCATGCTGGTTAATGTGTTTTCCCTTTCAATCAATATTTATTTCCTTAAAGGATTTCTTTCTTATTCTAATGACGAATAGCACGAACCTTATGTAATCAAGTGTAAAATGTCTGTATAACACGAAGCTTTAAATCATGTTAAACGACTAGAGGAATTGCCTAATTGAAGGAACAATTCTGATGCGTTTTGCTTTACTTCAATTTATCGTAACAGTTAGCTTCATCCATATTATCTATTTAATTTGAGGCACATTTATCAAAACATAACAATTTACTGAATTTGTTACTGGGAAATATCATTTAATATACATTTTTGGTGATCAGCCTGAAAATTTAGAAATGAGTCAATGCACCTTTCTGAAGTTAGGAAACTAGCACTGGAATTCATAGGAAACATCATCACATATATAAGAAGTTCAGTGTGAAAACTCGTTGCAGGATCTTGTTGTTTGTAAATTGCTTTATTGAGTCTGTAAATTCCATAAAAAAACTTGAAGTAATGGAAAACCTAAAATGTTTGAATGAATTATGAAAGAACAGGAACCACTGTCACATAGAAACACATTCTATAGATTTATGTTTGCTTGGAAAAATACTTATAAAGAACAAAATTGCCAGCTGTCTAGAATGGAAATGTGACAGAATCTTAAAAGTCTTCTCACAAGAAGGGTCCTCATGGTATTTTGTAAATATGTTTATGTAACATCTTATATATTTTACAAATGGTTTGTAAAGTTACCAATAAAGTAAACAGTATAACAATGCAAAATCCACTTGACGACATCTGGGCTGGTTGAATGGTCCATTGTTTTAACTTGTAAAATATTAGTTAGAGTCATCACTTAGAGAAGAGGTCCGGAACAACATCTTTGCAGTTTCATGCGTCATATACCAGACCTGTCAAATTCCATTTGCATTTGGAAGGTGAGAGCACTTTTGTCCCGAAACTAGTGTTTATTTGACACTTTGAAGTTAACAACAAGAGTCACAAAAATAACAACTATGCACCTCAGATATATAGTTTTTATTTTTATTTTAAATACTAATCGAATACTCGGTTAGGCATTATTAGGAGCAAAGATTGGAAGTATTACATTGTCCAAATCCCTTTACGATTTGGAAATTCCCATTTCAGGTTGGCATATTCCCTTTGAGGTTGGCAAGCTGGAAAATAATATCGTCTTCTTAAAGTAATGTTCTCATGACAATTTGAGATACTAGAGTAATATCCATGCACTTTAGAAACAGGTTTTCATATCTATACACATAACGATGAAGTGGACGAACATCGACCACATAAATATAAGTGTCCAGTGCAACATCAGTGGTACAGCAATGTACATCATTTCATATTTATATGCACACATATCATTGATGTTGACGAAATATGCATGTGAGTGTCCACATCAACACCATCAGTTCCTTGCCAAGACCTGCTGACCATCTAATTGAAGTCTGGACATCAGACAACCAGTAGTGAATAATCATGTCAATCTCTGTAAATCAAGGCTATATTGATTTCTTATTTGGGGACAGGCAGTAAGTGGGTCATATGACAATAGTCTATGTATGACATCCGAAGGATTTTAGGCCTTGCCTGCGAGTTTGAAAAGCAACCCTACGGACAAGAAGACAAGACAAGACAAGACAAAACTCAGTTATCAGCTGCTCAATCATAGTTTCTAAAAGAAAGCCATTCCTAGAACGCATGCAGAATCATTCGTTGTCCTACTGTTACAGAAACCGAGGAAAGGATGGCTGGCCTATACCTTATTTGTAATACAGTTAACATGTCTTTCTTTCCTGATTACTACTTTTAATTAAGGTTTTGTTATAAAATTAGCTCAGTAAGGCATTGTGTTGCCTCCGGCCCTATGTGATAACATTGGATTGGCTGCTGTGAGTGCAGGCGTTACATGACTATCCCTATTCTAAAGGAAATTGTATGTTTCTATAATTATCATATCAGTCAGCTCCAGTCAATTTAGTTGATCATTTGGCGTATACGGAACATATTTTGCTTGCGTAAAGGTTAAACAATCTATTATGTAATGCCTTCTTCATAGAACTGATGTAGTTTTATATATACTGTGTAGCTTTGGTAGATTGTTTTGGTGCAATAGTCTTACACAGGATGCTCTTAAGGCAGACATTATTCTATGTCTGGAGAGTTATTCTGAATTACAATTACACCATAATTCGTACACAAATTAAACAATTGCTGTTGTTATATATAAGATGAGACATGGATCTGATTGCTATTTGCACATACTTCTATAAGTGTACTCTATGTCTTTGTCAATTATCTTTTATTACACTCTCGTTGAAGATACAACTGTTGTGAAACATCGAAATGTTATTCAACACTTTTGGGAAACATTGCACGCGTAAGCGATCGCAGTCGGAACTACTTTCCAGTAGTCACATGGCTTTCGGGATCGCACTGCATGGATGTCTACGGACACGTTTTATCACATAAAGTCTTATGATTATATTTAACGGACGCTTCTATCACAATCAATATCACTTGGTTGATTCAGAGTTAGTTCCCTTGACATGTACTTTCTCGAGAGATCTCGCCATTTGACCGCCATTTGCATGGCTTCTTTATGCAACTCGACTTTGCCTTAGTTTGTAGATTCTAAATTCACATAAACTTCTCATGTTGAGCCCATGCATCCCGTGCCAGTCGTCAGTTGAGTTTTATTGTGACTACATTGTAATCCTTATAGGTACATTTTGATATTTACTTCTCTTTTTGAGGAATGGGTTTGATTGTTTAGAATGTACAAAAGTAGCATCGTGTCGACACGTAAGTTTTCCAGGTTGTTGAGGCATTGTTCATGTTTTTCTGTTTTTACATAAAAGACCATATCAAGATATATGAATAAAAAATGCCTCAAGGTAACTGTCAATGTGATATAAAATTTTAACGTTTGCTAAAAATGTTGGAACTTTCGGCGGTTCCGTTAGCAATTTGTGCCGTCAATGTTAACTTCATCGGCAGCAAGGACAATGCTCCTCAAAAGTTCACTCGATAAAACTAGCTGCAGAACTGTATGTAACCTCTCTCCCAAGTATCATTGTCGTCAGGGTGTTACAGAGCCTATTTGAGCAAAGCAACGGTAGCTACGTACAGCTGTAACTAACTGAATTGCTCTTGAAAACAGTCGCATTCCGATGACGTCACAATCACCTGACATTATTCATAAGATCTAGTGATTCTAATACAATGTTTGTGTGTACTCGCCAATTTACGCTTCTTATAGTTTCAACATAAGGTCAATGAAATGAGTCTTTTGAAAGTGTATTGTTCAAAATAGAAACTGTTATTAACGGATATTTTCTTGGTCTATTTTTTGGTGTTTAGTGAGATGGCGTTATGCGTCCATGGAAAGAGATGTATCCCTACGCACATCTGCGTGAATGAAGAGTGAACTTTAATTACATATTTCATTAATTTAGAGCGTGTAATAAATAAAATACTAAACTCTGTCCCCTTTAATAACATATTTATGAAACTCGTTGATGGTATTGGTATCTAACTCGCTTTCGCTCGTTAGATACCAAAACCATCCACTCGTTTCATCAAAATGTTATTAAACGGGACGTCGTTTAGTATTCTCTATATCTTTCATTGAAAAAGCCATGGTTGCCTCCGCGGCTATGTGATAATATTGAAATATGTTATTCATTACTTGAAAGGTGTAATTCTGTTTGGCATTTTCCTGTTGTGTGTGCAGGTGTTTCATGGATTTCCGCAGTCTAAAGGAAATTTAATATTCCTAAAATTATGCTATCAGCATGCTGTAGTCAATTAATTTGATCATTAAATATTTGGCGTTTCCGGAATATCTAATGTGTGCATAACGGTAATTAACCTTGTCTGATGTAATATCTTATGTATTGGCATGTTTTGAATTGGTGTAATTTCATGTACACTGTGTTTAACATTGTCCAATTTGGTGAAGTAAACGTAACAAGCTGCTCTTAAAACAGACATATGCATTATCCCGTGTCTGGAGAGGTATTATGAAACTTCCTGATCTATACTGACGTGTAAAAGAAACATCCCCAAAATAAAATTTATCATAATTTTCGTTCTCGAGGTTGTAAACTGGAAACAGGGCTTTGAACATATCACCCAAACGCACACTTTGGTGAAACCCAAAGAACATGCATGTTGTGCACGTATTTTACAATAAATTTGCCCTTGCACGCTAAAACTTCCCGGATGTGTAGACAAATACCCGTATGAAGTTTCTCTATAAAATATGAACTGGATTGAGACTTGTCACCATATGCACTTATGTGACAAAGAAAACATGCCTCGATTGACGTCAGCGGAAAGAGAACAAGCAATTGGTATGCTGGCAGTTGGGGTCACTCATGCTCGCATCGCAAGAACCATGGGCTGCGCCAAAAAGACAATTGATAGATTGGCCGTACGTTACAGACAAACTGGCAGGACATCAGACAGGCCCAGGAGCGGCAGACCACGAGCCACCACCCCCCAGGAAGACCAGCATTTACGGTCGCTTCATTTGAGGAATCGGTTCGTCACTATGACGTCATCAGCAGAGCATAGTCTTGGGCATCGCGTCAGCAGATGGACAATAGTCAGACGTCTTCGTGCTCATGGACTCCGCATCTACAGACCGTTCAAGGGGATGACGTTGACGCGTGAAAATCGACGTCGTAGATTGGCCTGGGCTAGAAAAGTTCGCCAATGGCAGCCACGGAATTGGTACAGAATAATGTTTTCAGACGAAAGCAGGTTCCAATTGAACAAAGCTGATGGTCGGATTCGTGTCTGTAGACGGCGTGGTGAACGGACTGCGAGATGTTGTGTCCAAGAAGTGGAACCGTTTGGCGGCGGGAGTGTGATGGTTTGGGGAGGCATTTGCGGCAATAGAAAGTCAGATCTGGTTGTTGTTGAAAGCAACTTGAATGCCCGTCGGTACATTGACCTTATTTTGCGCCCTGTTGTTTTGCTCTTTCTCCAAAGAAATCAGCGAATCTTGTTTCAACAAGACAATGCGACTCCCCACACTGCTGCTGTCACAAGAGACTTCCTAAACACCAACAACATCGGCGTCCTACCTTGGCCAGCGAAATCTCCTGATATGTCTCCTATCGAGCATCTCTGGGACCACCTCGGACGTCAGTTGAAACAACGACAACAACCCCAATGACCAGAAATGACCTTATCAACGCCCTACAGGAAATATGGCAAAGGATACCAGATCACGTGATCCGACGACTTGTTCAATCAATGCCACGCCGTATTGAAGCATGCCTCAATGCCAGAGGTGGACACACACGCTATTAATGATTTCCTCATACTTAAGAACATTTTTTCTGTAATGAATCTGAAAACAAGTGATTGAAAACTGGACAAACGACCCTCTTATGAAAATGTGGCCTACAAACATGTTCAAGCTAACCAGATAGCCTTGTTAACGTGGTCAACGTTTAGATGTACTTTGGTAATCAGTATTAAACATCAAACATACCTATTGTCTTTGTGATAGATATTTTATAGAGGAAAAATGTAAGGGGACGTTTCTTTTGCACGTGAGTTTATTACAACTGCAATGTGTACCATAATTCGTACAGAAGTTGTACAACTGCTGTTATATATAAGAATACGCATGGATTCAAGTGTCACGCATGTATATACATAATTCCAGATCTTTGTGAGATATCTTTGAAAAACATTGGTCCCCTGGAACACACTATTGGTGGAAATAAATTGATGAAGAGTTAGAAAAAAATACAATGTCATATCATGTTATTTACAAAACAATCTTCTTGTAATGTAGCATTGTCTAAGGTATTAATATTCATAAATTTTAAACTTCTTGCTTTTCAAATACACTTTCTATAGCCCTGTTTATACGGCGAGCGTTTGCATATGAGTTAACCATTACACATATGCAAATTTGCTCATATGAGCAAAATTCGCCGTATGGACGCATTTGCACATATGTATATTTTACTACCGTAAGCAAATATTTCACTACCGTAAGCAAAGGGCAGGTGCAAATGTTTACTACCATGAGTAAATATGGAATTTTCACTATTCTAGTAAAATTGTGTCGTATACAGACATAGTGACTTCACACAGGTTGGGAAAATATATTAGAGACCTTTAGAAACTCTTAATATGGTTTTTCAAATTCTCTATATAGGATAATCTGCTTCTTGCACGCGGTGACCTTCGAAATCATCTAACTATCCGATTTTCGTTATAATTAGGGCGATATATTTCAAACCAGTGTTGACAACTGTGCAGATAATATGTTTATGTCATTTATTTAGTTTACATCTTAAACATATTAATTGGTATGTTTAGGAAATTCTCTATTCATATATTAGATTAGTTGGAAGCCAATTTGCTTAGGCAGAAATTAAAAACGTATGAACGTATAGTAATTTTACTTTTACTCACGTGTATATATTACTACCATAAGCAATATTGCATATGTGCAAAGTTCGCCGTATAAACAGGGCTTATGTTAAGTGTATTTTATTTTTAAATTTAAAGAAAATGTGCTTTATTAGTTTGTAAAACAAAGTCAAAATTATTTATGACGGTCACATTGTTTTATTAGATCATTTTAAATATGTTCTTAAAGGATTATATGAACTTCTTGGCCTTGACAGGTCCTTCTTTGGGGGGGGGGGGGGGGGGGGGGGGGGGGGGGGGGCAATGAAAGTTCTCCTCAGTGCACACCGTTCAAAGCTTTCATCTTTGTGCATGAGTCAACCATTTCTTCTAGGTTATTAACAACATCTAGTATCAGCAGGAAATGATGCCTTAAAAAAGAGTTGATGTGCTTACAAATGTAAATTGGTTATAAACAATTGTCACTTACACAATTAAATGAATTCAGGTTTAGGTTCGTGCACAGCATGTTCCTTTCATGCACGTGCAATTATTCTCACTGGTATTTCTCTAACCTGAACGTAATTCGGTGTATACTATTTGTAATTATAATGATTTTAACGGCTGGGATTTGTCAGTACAAGGTTTGTTGAGGAGCTAACAGAATGTGTATCAAACACCTGGACCCTCGCTGCATGAAGTATCAATGATTGGGTTTCTTTGAAATGGACCAACATGTACAGGGTTAATAAGGAAGATATGATTTATGATATTGATGGAGAGATAACGAGGATCTCATGGTGTAAGGTTGCTGTAGATCATAAATCAATTCACTAGACTGTCCTTGAAGATATAGCTAGGGTGTTTGATCTATGTACTGTGTATGTGACTGTGTAAAAGGTCCTCACCATCTCGAAATGCCTCAACTCTTGCTGGCCTTAAACGTCATGCTGTTGTTCCCCCTCACTTTCGCTTACCGGGTTACGAGCGTATTTCCTGCTTCCCGTGTACTTCTTGGAGGTCCCTCCCAAACCATCGCCTCTTGTGTGGCTGATCAACAGCGAGCTGTCCAAACACGTTGAGCTCAGTCAATGCGCGATACGCGATTCCACCAACAATCTGGAATGTAGAGGGACTTTCAGACACCAATATCTATTGTTGTTATGTATTAAGTTGCAGTGCTAGTTCAGTGCTTCTCATTCCTGTTACGTGGAACGAGGTTAAACTATGCAGAGAATGAAAACACCAACAAACTGTGCAAATACTTGGTCAGTATTGTTCAGTACTGGTTTCCAGTACTGGTTTCCAGTACTGGTCCGATTCAGACATCCAGTACTTGCCCTGTACCTACCAATCTAAATGAATTTATATCGACTGTCCTATATAATGGTTATACCGTTATAACCTAATATAAAACCTGTTGATCAAAACTGATTTAGATTGTGTACCTTCTTACTCTTTGGTGTGGTACTGGCTTACTGTATTGAGACACTCTTGGGCCAATATCGGCCGAATTCAGAACAGCCTTCACTGTCATTGTACCAGCCCAGGACTGGACCAGTAACATGCCATTACTAGAATCATACAATCCCATTGGCTTAGTTCAGTTTGAGCGTTACTGCACTGGTACCGTAAATGTCAAATATCCGACTTACTAATAAATCAAAGTTGATTAAGCCATTTTCATTATATTTTTCATTCTGTATCTGTTTAACTTAAAATCGCATCGGTAAGGAACCTTGCATTTTAAAAGAAAGAAACATGTTTCTTGTAATAAAACGCTCTGTTTGAACGTTTGAATCAGATATGTATTTATTTATGTGTTATTACTACGTTATAGAGAAGTAGATCCTGAAACATATATCTTTTATACGGAGGTACATGTAATCTAAGATAATTGGCAAATGTAACTATGTGTAAGGGGTACATCGTAAAGGTCGTAGTTGCCTTGTTTATTTTCTTTTGAATGTTTCTGTATTGATTGATAATGATTGTATGTGTAATTATGGAATTACGGAATTACGGACGGATGGGAACACATTAGGTGTCCTGCAAAGCTTTGCGGGGAACATAACAAGATTCCAATGAAGTTTAAATAATCAATGTTAAAAACTCGACAGAACTTCAATATTTATTATATTTTGTGGCATCGGAATTGCTAAGTTGAGAATTCTTTTCGAATTTACATCTATTATTCTCCACTAATTTTTGCAGTTGCAATCTCATGTAAATTCCATCATGCTTCATAGTAGTCTTACGCGATTAACATATGTTTTAAAAAGTATAATGGTTTTGTCGTCCTGAAAGAGACTGCATTCGCTAATTATTTTACATTGTAGCGATGAGTCAATATTTTCTAAGGAAATGGTCTTGTCGTCATGACCCCGGGGCCATGGCCTTCCTTCTGCTAATTTCGCTTATTGAGCATTCAGAACGGAATTTATTTCAAAACATGATATGGGTAACACCTTATTGTTAATTGTCAGTTTCATGTGTATTACATAATAATGATAATAATAATGAGGATACTTATATGGAAAAACAACCCGTCTGTGTAAAACGACTTTCGACCAGTTGCGCTCACGTCTATTGCAATGAAGTGTTTGGAAAGGATCATGCTAAGGACTCTGATATCAAACGTCGGACACCTTATGGACCCTCTCCAATTTGCATATAGAGCACGACGGGGTGTCGAGGATGCTAAAGTTGTTATTTTAAACAATATTTACAAACATTTAGAAATCCCCAAATATTATGTCAGACTCCTTTTTATTGACTTTTCATCTGCTTTTAACACTATACAACCACATATTTTATTGGAAAAACTTTTATCCATGAATATCAAATCGGAATCTTTTACTATGGATTGAACAATTTCTTATTACCCGTCCCCAGTTTGTGCACGTGAACCACGCTGACTCATTAACTAGGCTTACAAACACAGGTGCGCCTCAGAGCTGTGCTATATCACCAGTACTTTTTATTCTTTACACCAATGACTGTGTAAGCAAGAACCCTGGTTGTCTAACTGTGAAATTTGCTGATGACGCGGCAGTGGTTGGTCTAATCAAGGAAACAGAAGCTCATTACAGAAAGGACGTGAATGACTTTGCTCAGTGGTGTGACGATAATTACTTACAGTTGAACGTTTCAAAAACAAAACAACTCATCATTGAGTTCAGAACCAAGAAAAGTGATATTTTACCTGTTGAACTCAAAACTGAAAATGTTGAAATTGTTAATCATTACAAATATCTTGGCACCATCATCGACGATAAACTACAGTGGGGTCCAAACACTGACTACATCTTTAAGAAATGTCAGCAAAGATTATATTTTATGCGTAAATTGAGATATTTTAACGTTAACCAAAACGTGATGTTGTTGTTTTACCGCTGTTTTGTTGAGAGTATTTTCAAATTTTCGATCCAGTGCTGGTTTGGTTCTCTTAATATCAAAAGCAAATCTTATCTTCACAAAATCATTTTAATGGCAAATAAAATATCCGGTGTTTCTGTTTCGTATGATGGCCGAGAGGGGACATCGCTCTTTCTCCCTCTGGTATCAACACGATAAAGCGATAAAGCGATATAGTCACACGTAAAAACGATAAGGCTGCACGACAAAGCGATAGAGCAACACTACAAAGCGATAACGTCGCACGACAAAGCGATATAACAACGCGCTAAAGCGATAATAACAGCACGATAAAGCAAAAGAGCGATAAAGCGAAAGAGCAATAAAGCGAAAGAGCGATAAAGCGAAAAAGCGATAAAGCGAAAGAGCGATAAAGCGAAAGAGCGATAAAGCGATAATAACAGCGCGATAAAGCGAAAGAGCGATAAAGCGAAAGAGCGATAAAGCGATAATAACAGCGCGATAAAGCGAAAGAGCGATAAAGCGAAAGAGCGAAAGAGCGATAAAGCGAAAGAGCGATAAAGCGAAAGAGCGATATTGACATGTCGACCTTAATCTTTTACATAACAATAGAATACTGGTTTCATTCAATTTCTTTTCATTTCACTTGATATTTGATTCACATAACATAAGAATGATTTTGATAAATGATTCCACTTTAAATCCCCAAAGGTCGCTATTATATAAATATAAGTAATACAAGTTTATTTTTTTATTAAGAATTTGAATTAACATATAATGAGATTTCTCTATAAAACAACTAACGGTGAATAATTAAGAAATCCATGACAATTAAAACTATAATAGATTAATTCAAAAAGTTGACATCGTGTGTGTAAACCTGTACATAGATACTTCCTTAGACATTCTTATGTGACTGAATATGATAGATTTAATCGAGCAAAGTAAAGTTTATATAAATCGGCGCACTTTGATTACTTTTGATATATATTCATCAACATAATAAGGATGCAGGTTAGTAGGAAGTCTATGGTATCAACACTTGTATGTTATTTAGCCATTCAATAAAAAATTAAAGGAAAGAATAAAATCATAATAAAAAAACTTGTTTTACTTGGTTTTAATGTACACATCAAATTGAAGCAGTGTGCGAAGAGTATACTATATAAAAATATCACAGTAGAATATTTGTATGACACGGAAATAGTTCTAAAGGGAGAAAAGACGTTTTGGGAAAATTTACTAATAGTGAACTCAGCGCAATGTCATGAATCATTAGTATGACTATAATAGGATTAACGCCTTCAGTGTATGGAGCTTAGCTTACATTCGGATAAGTTAATGGGACTTACACAATCTTCCCTTTAAGACTTGAATGGTTTTGCTCATATTTATTAAATTTGAAAGGTAATTATTGTAGATTATTATAAATATGTACATCTTATTAGTTTATTAATAATATCACTGTGTAAACGTAGTTTAGCAACAATTTACCACTGATGAAATTAATTAACATATTTTAGCTCTTCAAGCCTAAAGGTTTGGGTGTGAGGGCGAAAGAGGAAGGGAGCTTTACTTGGTTTAGTTTAGTAGTAAATGTCTTTTTTCACTGTTTGTCTCATGATTTGAGAATATGCCTTCCCCATTTGCATTCGATAGGATTCACTTACTGTGAGAATGTGTTCAATCATCATTATATGTGTTCCATCTATTGAGTCTGGGAAATTAGTTAGTTTCCATTTGCCGTCATAGCCTATTATATATTTCGATATCCTCTTGTTTTAATTTTTGAAACCGCAAACCATTATGCATGGCATGGTATGATTTGGTATAATTGTACCCTTCTCAGCACACGGATAGCCAACAGACTTCCAATGGTGAATAATAGGATCTGATTGAGGGAATAATACAAAAGGGGAATAACTAAAAGAATTAACATTAACCTTTCTGCATTTGAGTTTTTACACACTCTGCTAATCACTCACTCGCAAATTTGCTAAAACATACATGTTAAGATATGAGAGCAGCATGAGTAGACCCAGATTGTGAAAATGTGAACATTTTAATTCTCTGTATCAAATCGTTTTGAAGAAGAAGTCTTTTAAAGATTTTAGGTTGGACCCCCTGTCACATCCATATTTGGTGAGGGGTCAGGACCAAATGAACAAATAAAATTTTATATGTAAAATCTGAAAATGTCATCTTCCTATGTCAACTGGTTCCGGAGAAGAAGTCGTTTAAAGGTTCTGTTAATAATGCCTGCCACGCCAATATTTGATGGGTGGCGAAGTTGAAATGAACAAACTTTGATCAAAATTTCAGCTTTGGGTGTTCATGAGGAGGAGTCGAAAATGTGAAAAGTTTATGGTTTGACGACGGATGACGGACGGACGCCGCACAACGGGCCATGTCACTTACAAGAGAGATCTGCAAATATTATCGATAATCGACAACGTTGACCCGGTGTGTTTATAAACATACACGTAGAGCCTCCCATAGACATATTTGTGTCAGCTCTCTTTTACCATTGTTTCATTGAAAGCATATTAATTTTTGATTTCCAGTGGTTCTTTGTCTCTAGTAAATAATTATTTCGCTTAGAAGAAGTTCTTCTAACGCCAGTAAAATAGCAGTTTCGTTTACGACAAAATAGTTTTAAAATTATCCCTGAAGATTTCTGTTGATCCAGATGAATACATCAAACTTTCTTCTTACTACCACGTTTTAAAACCAACAAATTCAAAATACACCTATCCCTCCAGTATTTGTCCTTTAAATGATGTTTTAGTTGATCAAGTGTGATTGTTCTCTGTATACAATGTATGCTTGTGACTTCTATTTTCTTTATTGTAAACGAGGTTGTCGTGAAATGAATTCATTCGTGGTAAACACTTATCATCATTATTATTAAATGAGTTATAAGTTTTATTGCGCAAAGTTCAATGCAGTTTATAGAAAATAACGGTCTATTCAAAAATCAGAAAATCTGACTACTCTTAATCAATATATGTTAATCAGAATAAGCAATGTGAAAGTGCAAGTGCGGACACTATTGTATCAACATTGGTATAATATATTTACCCATTCACTATTTTAACAATGTATTATCATCAATATAATATATATTTGTCTTACATGTTTAACTTATGTGAATGAAATTGATTCAGTTTTTGGAGTACAGTCAGGCCTCGATAATCCGAACGCTTCCGTTTTTCATCATGTTCGGACTACTGAAATGAATTAAACAAGATGGAGTTGATAACCTTTGAATCTACAGACAGACGAGAACGTATTTAAAATATTAAATGAATTTGACACGCTGGATATTTATAACTGACGGATTAATGAATCAACATTTAATGAGTTTATATAGAGATTAGTTTGGTTACAGCTTGCTACCGTTCGGACACCGCAAGATTCGTATTATTGGTGGCCGGACTATCGCGGTTTGACTGTATATAAAAAAGTATATCATAGTGGCATATTTGTGTGACATTGTTTATCGAAATATGCCTTGAAAATGGTTCTGAATGCCATGCTTAATGAAAATAAACATGTATTTGCATATGTACTAATAGAGTGTGAGTCACCATAAATTATTAGTGTCATGATAATTATATGTTCGCCTTCAGTTTACGTAGTTTACAATATAATAAGTAATCGGAGGTTAAGAAATCTTTTCTTAAGCACTTAAATGACTCCATTCTGCTTACATTTATGAAACTGTAAGATTACTTGTTCAAATAATATGTCACTACATGTATGTCGAGACACCCATTTTGTTTCAAGATACTTTATTTGGCTTAAATACGTGCACGTGCTGAATACGATATATGCTGATTTCAGTTCAATTAATTTCACTTAACTTGCAAATCAACCCATATCGCCCAATATATATGATTACTAGTTTCAAATGAAAGTCGAGCAACATCTGAAACCGAAATTTCACGTCGCATTTACATGCACAGATGACCCAGTGAACATTCTCAACCAAACTTTGTCCTATTGTCTGTTGTAAATAAGTTTCCAAAATGACATTTGACTGAATGACGGGCGTCAATCGCGGTGCATTGTCACGTCTTTTAACTTTACATAATTACATTGTTACGTTAATGAACCGATAAGCATTAACATTGTAATTTTCAACAACAGTTCATGTACTTCAGGATTCAAATTGCTCGACATGTATAACAGTTTTCTGATAAATTTCCGCATAAATAAAACAGCCATTTCTTTAAACTGTTTTACATATCAAGTAGCATCATTTGCTTCATATATATGTAGACCATTATCGTTCTAACACTCATTATATATACCATAGAAGGAAGTATTATCTATGCAGTTAATAAATAATGGTAACGAGGAATTTTGTAAAACAGAGAAGGAAAATGTGATTCACAACTGTTATCAACTGGTGGTGTGTAAAACTATTTTGCAATAAACATACGAATCTTAGTATAACTTTGGATAACGGCCGTCTTCTCTTTTGGTTTTCTCAGGTCAAGATGTTAAACCACTCAATCGTACTGCGCACAATGCACATCTTTATAAGGGTTGCAATCCGGCAGAGCCACATGTAAGAAAATAAGGTTACATACAACTTGGCGCTCCCGGTTTTTGTGATCGTATGAATGTGGCTCTCCCGGCAATGGTCGGGAGTGCTGGTCCATGTTACGGTATATAATAAACTGTGATGTGTCTTGCAGTCTTTTTACTTTGTATTATCATATTGTAGGAAGGCACAGGACAGGGGAGTTTCATATTTCATTGATGTTTTCACCCCATAGCAACATATTTTATTTTATGTAATGTACACGTATGTGTGTCATGTTTTATATGTTATTTGGTCCAATGTAATTTTATCGAATACTGAACGTTGCTGAAAATCATCATTTTAATGCTAACCACTTCAGAATAGTGACAGATATACAGTTGAAAAGTCGTGACCTAAAGAAAAACTACTACAACACTTTATTTAAAACTAAACAAACAAGATTAACTCCATATTCACTTTATAATAAGCTCATTATCTATCAATGGGTGGCGCTAATTTGATAAACGGTATCATCCCGAAATCAATCGTGGGCTTCGCGGCAAAGAGGAGTTTACACGACGTGTGGCCCTCGCGACATTTTGTAGTTTTCTAGTATGGCTTTCGCGGCAACGAGGAGTGTACATGTCGTGTGGCCCTCGCGACATTCTGTAGTTGGCTTTCGCGGCAACGAGGAGTTTACATGTCGTGTGGCCCTCGCGACATTCTGTAGTTTTCTAGTGTGGCTTTCGCGGCAACGAGGAGTGTACATGTCGTGTGGCCCTCGCGACATTCTGTAGTTTTCTAGTGTGGCTTTCGCGGCAACGAGGCGAGTACATGTCGTGTGGTCCTCGCGCCATTCTGTAGTTTATTAGTGTGGCTTTCGCGGCAACGAGGAGTGTACATGTCGTGTGGCCCTCGCGACATTTGTAGTTTTCTAGTGTGGCGCTCTCGGCAACGAGGAGTTTACATGTCGTGTGGTCCTCGCGACATTTGTAGTTTTCTAGTGTGGTTTTCCCGAGCAGACAACCTTTCGAATAGCCAAACTCAATTCATTAACTTTATGTTAATAATCATAGAAACCATGTCAAGAATGAAAACCAAGATTACACGTACAATGCTAAAATATTGACACTATATTCCGAGATTATATAGACGGTTGAAGTACACTCAACATTTGCATTATTATGAGCACTTATGTAGAGTTTACACCTTGAAAGTCAATGTGTAAGTTTCTTGTGCAAGCTTTACTATGTAGATGAATAGTAATCTCAACAAGGTGACGTGCAAACTTGGATATCTACTGAACAGCAAAATAACGCCAGTCCACTAAACAATTTCGTAATTACTGATAACGCTGTAATGAGAAAATTTATAACATCACAGCATTCCAATTTTGATGACATCATAATAATAACGTGTTGAACACATGCAGACGTAACGATAAGTCAATACTTGTATAGAACTTCTGGATAACATTATATTGTGCCATAATCATTCTCTTGGAAAATAGCCACATTTCTGTTCAGATGATGAAGGGCAAAATGTGCTTTTAAATGCAATTGGAACATGTGCAAACACTCCCGTGAAGTTGTTTGATGCAAAACCCCTGTCTTTGCTGATGTTGATTTGACGTTATGGCGTCATTTATGAATTTCATTCAGAATGGTTCTATTGGTCTCATTTTGGTAAAACTTCAAGGTATTGTATTCCTTGTCGGTACCAAGGTGTTCCACGAGCACATTTATAGTAATTGCAAACTGTACAGCATGCAGTTAGCCAATATCCCAGTTTCCGAAAAAAAATCACTTTTATTTTGCAAAGCATTTACTTCTTAAACATTGAGGCAAGAGTTACAATTTTGAGTCTTTTCAAAGAGCAAACCTCGGATTACAGCACGAATAATTGATTTTTTCCCAGGCTCATGCAGATCATGTTACTATGACAACATGTGACGTGCAATTTCGCGAACTGATACCATTTGACTTTGCAATGGTAACCAACTATACTCTACAGTATCAATAGCTCCACATGTTCTCTGACATTTACTAATGATATGAAAAACCATAGGATATATGCAAACAGAAACTATAATCAATATATTAAAGATACGTAGTATGAAATTTGAATATTTATTTCACATACTTAATTACTTTATAGTGTGTCATGTTCTTAATACAGGTCAATACTGGTATTTTGGTGATATGGTGATTTAACCATCAAAACTAAGTTACTCACACGAATTAAAATAAAAAGGTTTCCGGTATTTAGTTATTCATTACTTGATAACGATATGTGAATCCACTAAATGCTGAAATATATACGCTTTTGGTTGAATAATCTTATATCCAAAAAACTTATTTACAGATAAAATGTAAAAATAATGCATATGGATAAAACATTTACAAATATGTTTTAAAGAGCCATTACAAATTTATAGGAATATTTACTTTGCCTTCATGCATGCCGACAGACCAGATATTCTGATTTATTCTGAAGTACAAATAATTTCACTTGACTTGCATATTCATTCCCTAACGCCAAATGTATGCTAATCAAATAAAGTCGAGCAACAGCATTTTGTACGTGAAGAAGCCGAATTTATACGTTTCCTATATGTGCACAGTAGTTATATGACCAATTACATATTACCAACCCACATCTGACTGTCTATTAAAGGTAAGTTTCCAAACTTACATTTAACCAATTAACCCGCATCTTTGTCAAGTTTTCAATAATAAATCGTGACTTTCACCTTTATAATATCACTACTAAATGAACTAGCCTTAAATTGATAATGTTCATCAGCAATCAGTACTTTTCGATAAAATAACTTCATTTATTACGTTTGACATAATGTGACTCCAACAACATACTCAATGGGTTTTAAAAGAAACACTCAGTGTTGCATTGTAGTATTTTATCAAGAGGTATTGACTGTTATTGAAAATTAACCCTTAAGCGCCAATCACTAAATGATATTAATAAAGAGAATTATTTTGTTATAATGATTGACGTTCAATGTCCGCAATTATCATTGTGATGAACGTCACACCAAAAATATAATAAAATCCCTTTTCACGACAAGAATAATTGTTGAATTATGATGAAACGGGAAAATTACCCACGCTCGGATAAAACCCAAAGTACATGGGAATTGAAACACGTTTGACAGAAAAGTTAACAAAAACTAGAAGCTGACTCTTTGGTTTTTCCGTATTAATCAGTTTGCAAATTTATGTGTTTACAAGCACTACCGACAGGGTCAAAACGTCTCATTTTTATCAAGAACATATACTTTTCACTGAGTCAGAATACCCTTTTGTATTATTTATCCATTTCTCAATGTTTTAAGAAAGACTTTACCCATATATTACATTGAATTCCTGGTTATGAAAAATATATTCAATTGTTTAACTCTTTAGTGAAATAGATGTAAACAACTAGGATGTCCTCAACAGTCAGGAAAATGTATTTTACTACTATGCACTGTATAATGCCATGGGCCTCCTTTCTGATTAAAACTATCTCTTTTTGTGAGCAGAATGAAGCCATTCAAGTGTGAAAGAGACGATTTTGTAACCTCAAATACGCATTCGAATGTCGCTGAGCTCCATGCACTGAAGGCGTACAACCTATTACCATCATACTAATGATTCATGGCGATGCGCGGAGTTCGCATTTTCAATAAATTTACCCAAAACGTGCTTTTTCATGAATCAGACCCTTTAGAATTATTCCTGTCGCACATATTAATACACAATGTCACACAAATATTCTACTGTGATATAGCCTAATAGTGTCTTATACGTTATGATGTGCACAATGTAACCCAGTAAACAAATTTATATATGTTATTTTGATAATGATAGATTATTTTATTCTTTCCTTTGATTTGTTAGTGAATGTCTAAATAATATACCAGTGTTGTTACAATATATTTCCAAACTTGTTTCTTACATTATGTTGATGAATATATATCAGAAGTTATCAATTTCAATTCTTTATTTCTGAAGTGTAGGCCATCGGCCCGTAACTACATATCGTATATATGACAAGACATGATGTGTACAGCAACAGTCATTCAATTAACATTTTTGGTACATGGCATGAAAAATAAAGCTTGCTAAATTACAAGTTTACAATTCGATATTGACATGAGGATTTTAAATTTAGTTTTATTTGGATTTGTACAAACAGTTTCCGGCAAATGATTCAGGCGGAGCTCTTTTAATTTGGAACACACAAGAAGGAAATGGTTTTCATCCTCAATTATAGCCGTCGTCGCATTGTAAACATAATCTATCATTTCTATCTATATTATAAAACCGACCCATTTCAATTCTTAAATGAAAAACACGTAAATTGGGCGAATACTCTAAACATTTTAACAACAACCGCATTCAAATATAATTTTTTAGACAGTGAAGCTTGAAAATAAGAGTAAGATATGGAGTTGGTGCCGTACATTTTAGTCGACACAGAAATTTTGAGAAACATGAAGTAGGAAGATAAACAAATTGTTCGTCCCAAACAAAACCAAAGCCCAATTAGCCAATTAGCTAATTAGCCAGTTTGGAGACTGGCGCTAGTTAGGCCTTGCGTGGGAAGATGAAGCCCAAACTGTACAATAAATCTGGAAACTTCGAAGCCCAATTAACTTTATTATTTTCTATACCTTTTAACATCATATATAAAAAAAATTGGGATGCCGAGTGTCAGACATATTTAATGATTTTAAGCTATATTTGACAGCTTTTTCAGTAAAAATATAGAGTAAGTAGAAGAAATCAGAGTGCGCCGATTTAAATTTATATAAACTTTGTTTTGCTCAATTAAATCAATAATTACCAGTCACATAAAGTATGTCTAAGAAAGTATTTATGTACAGGTTTACACACACCATGTCAGCGTTTTGAATTAATCTATTAGAGTTGCAGATATCTGTTTTAATTAGCATGGATTTCTCAATTATTCACCGTAAGTTGTTTTATAGATGTTTATTCAAATTCTTAATACAAAATAAACTTGTATTAATTATATTTATATAATAGCGACCTTTGGGGATTTAAAGTGGAATCATTTATCAAAATCATTCTTATGTTATGTGAATCAAATATCAAGTGAAATGAAAAGAAATTGAATGTAACCAGTATTCTATTGTTATGTAAAAGATTAAGGTCGACATGTCAATATCGCTCTTTCGCTCTTTCGCTCTATCGCTCTTTCGCTCTATCGCTCTTTCGCTCTATCGCTCTTTCGCTCTATCGCTCTTTCGCTTTATCGTTCTTTCGCTTTATCGTTCTTTCGCTTTATCGCTCTTTTGCTTTATGGCTCTTTCGCTTTATCGCTTGATCGCTCTTTCGCTTGATCGCTTTTTCGCTCTATCGCTTTATCGCTCTTTCGCTTTATCGCTCTTTCGCTTTATCACTTTATCGCTCTTTCGCTTTATCGCTTTATCGCTCTTTCGCTTTATCGCTCTTTCGCTTTATCGCTCTTTCGCTTTATCGCTCTTTCGCTTTATCGCTCTTTCGCTTTATCGCTCTTTCGCTTTATCGCTCTTTCGCTTTATCGCTCTTTCGCTTTATCGCTCTTTCGCTTTATCGCTCTTTCGCTTTATCGCTCTATCGCTTTATCGCTTTATCGCTTTATCGCTCTTTCGCTTTATCGCTCTTTCGCTTTATCGCTCTTTCGCTCTTTCGCTTTATCGCGCTGTTATTATCGCTTTATCGCTCTTTCGCTTTATCGCTCTTTCGCTTTATCGCGCTGTTATTATCGCTTTATCGCTCTTTCGCTTTATCGCTCTTTCGCTTTATCGCTCTTTCGCTTTATTGCTCTTTCGCTTTATCGCTTTTTCGCTTTATCGCTCTTTCGCTTTATCGCGCTGTTATTATCGCTTTATCGCTCTTTCGCTTTATCGCTCTTTCGCTTTATCGTGCTGTTATTATCGCTTTAGCACGTTGTTATATCGCTTTGTAGTGCGGCGTTATCGCTTTGTCGTGCGACACTATCGCTTTGTCGTGCGACACTATCGCTTTGTCGTGCGACACTATCGCTTTGTCGTGCGGCGTTATCGCTTTGTCGTGCGGCGTTATCGCTTTGTCGTGCGGCGTTATCGCTTTGTCGTGTTGCTCTATCGCTTTGTCGTGCAGCCTTATCGCTTTGTCGTGTGACTATATCGCTCTTTTGCTTTGTCGTGTTGATACCAGAGGGCGAAAGAGTGATGTCCCCTCTCGGCCATCATAGTTTCGGACTTACCATCCCTTTTTAATGCCTGTGTTGTTTACCTCGCTGAGAGGATTTTATCTGATTCCACCAATGTTTTATTTCAAGAATATAATCTTTTACCTTCAGGCCGCCGTTACCAAATGCCCCGTTTTAAAGAGTTCAAAATTCTTTTATTCCATCAAGTATCCGCCTCTTAAATGACTTTTAACTTTATTTATACGTTGTGTTGTTGTTTGTGTTCTATTTATATGTCATATGTGTTCACTTTCAAATGTAAAAATAATTCCCCTCGGGGTAATAAAGTATTGTCATTTTCATTGTCATTGTCTTGTCATGGAGCTAAATCCACAACACAAAGGGCCGTGCTACACACATTATAACCCTGGTATAAGGACCAACATCGTTCCTTTTTCATTCTCAACTCCCTTTGGAGTATGCAACCTGGGCTACCAATTAAGGCGCTCGAAGGTCATCTGTCACATTGCCTTCACTTGCAAACCAGGTACTCAATTGTACTCCTGAGAGGACAGTGCACATTTCGAATAAAGTCACTTGCCCAAGGTGACACCACGAGCCTCTTAACTCATGTCTCAGTGTGGGGCAGGGAATCATCTTTCAAACTCTTTTTATCCAGCAATGTTGCGGGTAACTCACCCATCCAGCGAGCCAAGCCCGTTGTTGATGAACTTCACTGATAGGGACGACTGAGCTGTGCAGAGGACCACCTGCCACCACCATGTGCATGTACATATTATTTTATTGAAATGTATTGTACTACGTATACAAGCCTGCGTCTATTCAGTACCGGAAATACACAGATCAGCATGCTGGTGGAACGGGGATAGTCATTTTAGCTCATCAGGCCTGAAAGGCCCGATGGGCTTATGGCATGGCATGGTGTCCGGCGTCCGTCCGTCCATCCGTAAACTTTTCGCTTTTTCGACTTCTTCTCCAGAACCAATGACTCCACAGAGCTGAAATTGTATGTGCAGACTCCTTGACCAATGGGGATGCTAAATTGTAGATTTCGTTACCCCATGACCCCAAATGGGGTCACAGGGATCACATCCTTAAAAACCTATTTTCATCTTCTTCTCAAGTTCCAAAAGTTCTAGAGAGCTGAAAAGTTGTGTGCAGACTCCTTGACCAATGGGGATGCTAAATTGTAGATTTCGTGACCCCGTGACCCCAAATGGGGTCATAGGGGTCACATCCTTTAAAACCTATTTTCATCTTCTTCTCCAGTTCCAAAAGGTCTAGAGAGCTGAAAAGTTGTATGCAGACTCCTTGGCCAATGGGGATTCTAAATTGTAGATTTCGTGACCCCATGACCCCAAAATGGGGTCACAGGGATCACATCCTTAAAAACCTATGTTTATCTTCTTCTCCAGTTCCAAGAGGTCAAGAGAGCTGAAAAGTTGTGTGCAGACTCCTTGGCAAGTGGGGATTCTAAATTGTAGATTTCGTGACCCCATGACCCCAAATGGGGTCATAGGGGTCACATGTTTAAAAACCTATTTTCATCTTCTTTTCCAGTTCCAAAAGGTCTAGAGAGCTTAAAAATTGTTTGCAGACTCCTTGGCCAATGCGGATTCTAAATTGTAGATAAGGTGATCCTATGACCCCATATGGGGTCACAGGGGTAACATCCTTAAAAATCTATTTTCATCTTCTTCTCAGTTCCAAAAGGTCTAGAGAGCTGAAAACTTGTGTGCAGACTCTTTGGCCAAAGTGGATTCTAAATTGTAGATTTCGTGACCCTATGACCCCAAACGGGGCACAGGGGTCACATCCTTAAAAACCTATTTTCATCTTCTTCTCCAGTTCCAACAATGTATTACTTGAGATAACTTAGATATTCAACCTTAGATAATAAATCAATGAAATCCTGATGAGCTACAGAGCCCATGGTTCTATTTTTAAAGCTTTCCAAATTGGTTTCTTGAGTTTTATCCTGATAATGTATCATGTTTGGTAACACGAGCACAGCCGCTGAGAGCTGCCTGCGTCCAGGCTCCAGGAGAAAGGAATTACGTCATGGGGTAAGCCACCTAGTTGGGACATAGGATTGGGGAGGTAACTTAGGTAGTGTGGCATGGTTAACCCTGTCTTACTACCAGGTAGAGACATCCTAAACAAGTGTTTGCCACTAACATGGCAATGTCCCCCGCCGATGACATTGAGTTAGTAAGACACATCATTGGAGCTACTTGGGTTCATGATATATCGTGTTAATAAGAGTTCTAAAAGTGGTCAAAGTGTTGTGGTGACCTTGAAAATAAGGTCATGGTCACCAAATCGACTGGCGTCTGCGTCATCCTCCAATGAAGACTGACACCAAATTTGAAAACATTTGGTCCAATCGGTCATAATAAATGGTGATAACAAGAGTTCGAAAAGTGGTCAAAGTGTTGTAGTGACTTTGAAAATAAGGTCCAGGTCACCAAAATCCCCTGGTGTCTGCGTCATCCCCCAGTATAGACTTACACGAAATTTGAAGACTTTGAGTCCAACTGGTAAAGATATATATCGCGTTAACAAGAGTTAGAAAGGTACGCAAAGTGTTGAGCTGACCTTGAAAATAAGGTCAAGGTCACCAAAATAAACTGGTGTCTGTGTCTTTCCCCAATGTAGGCTGACAACTAATTTGAAGACTTTGGATGCAATGTTTCATGAGATATCGCCTTAACAAGAGTTCAAAGAGAGGTCAAAGTGTCTTGGTGACCTTGAAAATAAGTCCAAGGTCACCAAAAGTGACTGGTGTCTGCGTCTTCCCCCAATGTAGGCGGAAACCAAATTTGAAGACTTTGGATGCAACGCTTCATGAGATATCGCGTAAACAAGAGTTCAAAAAGTGGTCAAAGTGTCGTGGTGACCTTGAAAATAAGGCCAAGGTCACCAAAAGTGACTGGTGTCTGCGTCTTCCCACAATGTAGGCAGAAACTAAAATTGAAGACTTTGGATGCAACGCTTCATGAGATATCGCGTAAACAAGAGTTCAAAAAGTGGTCAAAGTGTCGTGGTGACCTTGAAAATAAGACCAAGGTCACCAAAATTGACTGGTGTCTGCGTCTTCCCACAATGTAGGCAGACATGAAATTTGAAGACTTTGGATGCAACGCTTCATAAGATATTGCGTAAACAAGAAATGTGACGTACGGACTGACGTACGGACGTACGGACGTACGTACGGACGAACGCCGCTGAATACATAGTCCCCCGTTCCGCGTTGCGGCGGGGGACAACTATTAAAGGCGCTGTAGCAAATTTTTTTGCATATAATTTTTTCTCACATTTGTCATTTACTTTTAGAGTTTATACAATATATTGTTACGTTCTAGGGTAAAACATCTCATATGTGATTTTGAGAGTTCAGACAGCAAGATGGTTGACCATTCCATCGGTGTACCACATCTAAATCTCTACTTTTTACAACCGCTATACTGGCATGTTCTCTATGGTGGAACCCCAATAGTCAGACACTCCATTACCTAGACACTATAGACACAAACACAAAGTCAACAATTTATTTAAGTTAAACTTTCGCAAAAGTCAATAAAAAATTTCAAAGTCAACATTTCATCAAAGTCAAAACTTGATCAAAGTCAATATTTCACTTAAGTCAAAATACCTTTTTCAAAGTTTACATTTTATTTAAGTTAAACTTTCACAAAAGTCAATAAATATTTTCAAAGTCATCATTTCACTAAAGTCAATATGTGATCAATGACATCATTTCACCAAAGTCAATATGTGATCAACGTCAACATGCTACTAAATTTGTTTTTAAATCTTTATCAAAGTCAACATTTTATTTAAATTAAACTTTCAAAAAAGTCAATAAATATTTTCATTATCAACATTTAACCAAATAAATACTTGATCAAAGTCAACATTTCGCTAAATTCAAAAAAATCTTTTTCAAAGTCAACGTTTTATTTAAGTTAAACTTTCACAAAAGACAATAATTATTTCCAATGTCAACATTTCATCAAAGTCAATACTTCAATTAATTCAAAATATCTTTTTCAAAGTCAACATTTTATATAAGTTAAACTTTCACAAAAGTCAATAAATATTTCAAAAGTCAACAATTCACATGACTCAAAAGATATTTTAAAAGTCAACATGTCATCAAATTCAATATTTTATCAAAGTAAAACTTCCACCAAGTCAATAAATATTTCCAAAGTCAACATTTCACAAACATTATATTTTTTCCAAAATCAATATTTCATCTAACTCAATATATGTTATTAAAATCAACATTTCATTGAAAACTTCACCAAAGTCAACAAAATAGAATTATAATATTTCATAAATTCAATATTATCAAAACTGCCTTCAATGACTAATCCCACCACCCTTTTCCACATTGGAAAAAAAGTCCATTGAAAAAAAAAAATTCCATTGGAAAAAAAAATCCCATTGGAAAAAAAAATTCCATTGGAATTTTTTTTCAAAAATTAAAAAAAATAATTTTAACCTGAAAATGTCCAGAGAACTCATGCAGGGCATTTAAATAATGAAATTTGTTTGTAAAAAAATGTTAGTCGCGACACTTTTATTGGCGCGACAAACTTCGGACTCGACCCGATTTCCAAAGATAAACCGGAAAGTGTTTATTACAAAGGAACAAAATAAGTGTAATTTAACACTTTCATAAACCAGCTCTTAATTTCGATATAATCATATTTCTCACATGTGATAGGAAGAATTTTATATGTATTTTTTCAAATCCCTTTGAATGAAATCTGTCTTATTTTCTGGTATAACTGCTATTTATATTTGATAACATATAAGTTATATAAGTCATAACTCATAAAAAAAAGAGTAAACAAGTCATTAAAAAGAGACATCAAATTCAACTTTTTCAAACAACGAACTGTCAATATCATAAATATGACATAAAACATTACTAGAATAAGACTATAAAACACAACTTCACACGAAATCGGTGCCCCATGCTCAAAGCTAATTGCAATCAACGGAAAATGTTTGAGTGTTACCCGAGCAAGTGTGTCTTGTGACTTATATGAAACAATTGTATAGTTGTATTACTGGAGGAGAATGAATTACCAAAGTGAGAGCGAGGGACTTTGTGACTTTTCACTTTGTGTTATACTGGTTTATACTGGTTATACTGCTAATTTAGCACGAAACGGGTCACTCTAAAGTTAAAACATAAACCAATTCGGTTTAATTAGGACTGGTCCATTATCACAATAGGTGAGCGCTTGGGCTTCCGCTACTGACGTCAAAGTGGACTCTTGTAACTTTTATTTGCGTAATTTCCTGAATTCCGGACATTACAAAGTATATACAATAACGTTCTTTTGGTAATGAGGCCTTGAATATGAATAAACTTTCTTTTTTTCTGAATATATCAATTCTGATATTTTGCATTCAAAAAGTCCATATCTGCTTGAAATCGTAGAGAGTTAAAGTCAAAAGTATTTCGATGGAAGGATGAATAGTAGGACTGAAACCCAGCGTTTCTAAAGTCTTTATAGGCGTTATAGTAATCGGAATATCTGTTCCTGTTGGGGTAGTTGTTGAAAAGATGCCACTCTACGAGGAATTGTTTGATGTCCGGAAGCAGCCCCGTGTCCACCATGTTGATCAACGTCTCCCACTCGTCTGTCTCTATGTCCATCTTCAACACGTCCAACTTTCTCTGTGGATAGATAAATATATCTTTAAGAAGTGATAACATAAATAATAAACATATGGAGAGGCAATTTTTTGAAAATTAATGACACAATAAGAGAAACAAAATTAAACTTCTTCATTGTAAACGCCATTTTTATCAACTGTGATCGCACAATTAAAAACAAAATCACTGACCAACATATTTTAGAAATTGCTAAATATGTTAGAGTAATAAACCAATAGATTCAGAAATTATCAGTAAAACGTTTTTAATCACTTTAACAGCATTCTTAAAAGTATCTACTATCTAATTAAAATGCTGACGTCAAGGCAGTTTTAATAAATTTAAGTGAAAATTTGACAGTCTCTTGTGCAATTATATACTTTATTAATGAATACACTGTCAATCTAAGCATCCAAAGTGGACAAACAACTATAAGTTGATTAGACAAGACGATTAACATCTATCAAAAACTCAAAATTGAACACATTAACATATTTAATGCGAATAAAGGGCACAATGAATAAAAATAGTGTTAAAAAGGTGTTACAGTAAATTTAAACGCTGTCCATTACACTCAACCGCAGAAGAGACGTCATCTCATATTCAACAGTGTAAAAAACACAATACTGCTGCCGGAGAATGTCCATTTTGAATGTATTCGATAGACACATGTTTAATAAAGAAGTACTCACACTTTTATGCATCAGAGTATACTGCTTTTAATTTTATAATAGTTCAAATACAATTGGGTAGCTGAAATCACATTTTCAAAATGTTTTTTCGCCAGAATGTATGGCATTTAATTTTAAAATTTTAAAAATGTAGAATTTCAATCAATCAATGATGCAGTCGACATAAATAACCTCTTTGGACTTAAATTTGTTGACACGTCTTTACTGTGGGACGTGATAAAACAAGCAAAAAAGCTGTTTCTGACTCTCCAATCACGTCTAGTTAAGGAGATTAAAAAAGACGATTTTTTAAACGTGTGATTCTCAGAAATTTGAACAGATAATGTTTTGAAATTCCAAGCTTAGTTTACTTGGCTTCTGAAGACATGGTGTATCTCTCTTTCAGTCGTGGATTGACTTATCTTTCGTCTTGTATGGTGACGTTTCTTTTGCGGTTGATTGTAGCGTACGGATAAATTGAACATTAATTCGTATATTTTGAGACTTATTCACAACAATAAATTATTTTCGCAAAATGTCACATATATATATATATATATATATATATATATCAACCAAAACTGTGTTCCACAGGAGATATCGCTTGTGTGAGATCAAGCGATATCTCCTAGGAGATATCTTTTTGGCAGTAGATTTTGCACAATGTCCTGTCACCATCAACTACATGACATCAAAATGCTTTTACATCATCAAGTAATGACATCACAATGCTATGACGTCATAATCATGATGACGTCACAATGCTATGACGTCGCCGCAATGGAAGTAAAATGGCAGAGATGTCCTCACTATTTTCACTTAAACGTAATAAGAATGATTTTGGATGATAAATAGATTCTCACCCTCGTGTCTTCTGATATCAAATATATACTCGTTGATAAAAGTCAAAATATCCTCGGCAAGCCTCGGATATTTGTAACTTTTTTCAACTCGTGTTGATATATTTGATATCAGAAGACACTTGGGTGAGATTCTCTATATATCTCCTACCGTTTTTCTTTCATCTTCAGGGAGAATGATACGTTACAGGAGGTTATGACGTCATGGTCTATATATTATGACGTCATAGTGGGGCAATGTACATTCATGAAATTATGTGTTCAGAATTTAATACAAGTTTAAGTTTAAGATTTTATTGGAGTTATCCATTTGATAGAATGCGAAAATGATAAATTTTATTTCTGTTCCTTTTGCACACACGTCCAAATGTTCACTGGGAGGGATACATCGCACCTCTGGACACTTTATTTGCTGTTTGTGGACTCTAATACGGGCTCGTAGATTTTCTGTTTGTCCGATATACTGTTCTTTACAGACTGCGCATGTAATAACATATAAAATGTTTTAGATGCACAGTCTATGCATCTATGATGTCCTCATAAACATTATATAGAGTTATAAAGACTAGTTCGCGTTTATAAGAAAATAAAGCCGATGAGAAGTGAAGTCATTCATTAGCGCCAGGAGTATGAAAAGCTTTCTTCTACGAAACAAGACATTGTTGAATAGTATAATCATACACTATTTATTATTGCGTGGATACTATTTTCATATATTTGTATTATGTTTAGAATTAGTTTAATATTTCAGGTAAGTCAAAACAATATCGCGATACTCCCGATAGATTACAGTGTAGGCTACAATATGTTACTTCCATCTACATTCAAACAGAAATACAAACCCCTTCATGTCCTAGCATCTTCATGATGCTTTTCACAGTGCGCACTTTCCAGTAGGTTTTGGTCTCGACGTATTCATCGAGCTCAGGCTCATGGGTGTCTGTGTCTCTAGCTCCAACACCCAGGTTGTGGAAACTAACGTTGCCAGGACTGTGAATGTGGTCTTCCTTGCCGATACTGAAACAATTACAAAAATTGTTATAATAGTTTGTTGGTGTCACCTTGCAAACGTTATCAATCTAATTATGTTGTCACAAAGTTGCTGAAAATTACCAGCTAAGCGGTTCAGCGTCATGACAATATAAAGCCTATTAGCGTATATGCATTTCTAAAAAACGATCTATAGCAGCAGAAAGGACAGGCAATATTTATCATCATGTCAAATCATGTACTTTCGTCTTCTGCTATAAAATAAACCGTTCCTTGATTTTCATTGAACAGAGGTAAGTGCAACATATTTGGTATTTGGGGATTAATATGAAATGAAATGATTTGTAATCAGCACATATGGTGTTGTGCAACAACCATATACAAGCTTATGAAGTACTAATTGTATACATGACTCCTTCTCCTTTCATATCAAGTTTATGTCCTGTAATTAGATTTGATGTTTTGTCGAGGGAAATTTACTTGATGTGAAAGAGAAATGAGATATGTATGCTTTCTTTCATAAAATTGTATTAAAACATTGTAATAAACTATCATCATCAAGGGGTTTACCTATTTACTTTTATGTACAGTTACATAAACAATACGATCAAGTTCCTGCGAGTGCCATATGATAAATCAAAGAATCAAATTGTTCTTATTACGACTGGCTCACGAATGCTTATGATTACGTTTAGCTGTTACTGTAGATCCCCTTAAAACTTTAAAATGGCATGGACCTCGTTTCATTATTTGTAGGCTAAAGCTACTCTGGCACAAATCTATACATAGTTTCACTAGTGGTCGCACTGACTTCTCTTGGTGCGTATGAATTAAAAAAAATACAACGACCGACCTGGGGTCAAACGCGTGAACCTCACATCCCTTCGTCCCCATATGTTCATCAAACGACCAGTCCACATTTATTCTGGAACAAATAATGAAATCCGCAGAGAGTTGTGAGAAAGTTTTAAAGGTATGCAATGGCCCACAAAGAAAGTAAAGAATGTAATTGTAAAGATACCGAAGCAGCTAGCAGTTTATAAGGAGAAATATAGCAAAGAATTGCGCAACATAGTGCTTGGCATGACCAGCTGCTAAACCAAACATGTCTATATGCATTTGATTGAGGTACTGTATATATAAGTGGTAGTTTACATCTCCACAAAACCCTCAACCATCATTCCTCCATCCAGAACATCCGTCATCCATCACACTGCGAAACGGACTACCCACTTTTACTCACCAATGCCATAATCCCATCGGGCCTTTCAGGCCTGATGAGCTGAAATAATACGGGTTTTAAAAAAGTAATTAATGAAATTGACATTTCATACCACTTTCTGTTTGCTTTTCCATCATGTAATGGACTACCTTTTAACTGTACAAGCCGACCAAAGGACAGCTGAAGTTTATACATTATTATTTTAAGAAAATTATGTTTTTAAAGTTTGTCTGAATGAAACACCCCTGACTTGGAAATGGTTTATATTGTGTCTAATTGAAATGAAAGTCAAGCATTTGGACAAATTGAGATGTGTTAACGAAATTAGTCACTGTTTTGCATGTTACTACATGTATCTTTAAATCATATAAATTATAACTCTTATGATTAATTTTCCTTTTAGGTCATTATATGACGTCATCGTGTCATCGGTTAACGTCACTGATCATTGAATTTCTGATCATTCCAGTATTTTCTGCACTCTAAACGCACGCAAACCAGGCCCTCTGCGGAAAGCAGTCACATACAGGAAGACTCGTGACATTGATGTTGACAAATTACACAGTGATGTTAGAAAGAATCTAGAAAGTAAACAGATTCTTTCTGGGACATCCTAAAGTAGTGTTCACGCGAAAGCGACAGCTTACAACGAAGCAATGAGTGAAGTTCTGGACTTGCATGCTCCTGTGATGGCCGAGAGGGGACATCGCTCTTTCGCCCTCTTGTATCAACACGATAAAGCGATAAAGCGATATATAGTCACACGACAAAGCGATATGGCTGCACAACAAAGCGATAGAGCAACACGACAAAGCGATAACGCCGCACGACAAAGCAATAACGCTGCACGACAAAGCGATAACGCCGCACGACAAAGCGATAGTGTCGCACGGCAAAGCGATAACGCCGCACGACAAAGCGATAAGGCTGTACGACAAAGCGATATAACAACGCGCTAAAGCGATAATAACAGCACGATAAAGCGAGAGAGCGATAAAGCGAAAGAGCGATAAAGCGATATAGTAGCGCGACAAAGCGATAAAGCGAAAGAGCGATAGAGCGAAAAAGCGAAAGAGCGATAAAGGGAAAGAGCGATAGAGTGAAAAAGCGAAAGAGCGATAAAGGGAAAGAGCGATAAAGCGAAAGAGCGAAAGAGCGATATTGACATGTCGACCTAAATCTTTTACATAACAATAGAATACTGGTTTCATTCAATTTCTTTATTTGTCTTGGTATTTGAATTCACATAACATAAGAATGATTGTGGTAAATGATTCCACTTTAAATCCCCCAAGGTCGCTGTTATATAAATATAATTAATACAAGTTGAATAAACATATAATGAGATTTCTCTATTAAACAACTTACGGTGAATAATTGAGAAATCCATGACAATTAAAACAGATATCTGCAACTATAATAGATTAATTGCAATGCATTGCCACATGGCGTTGCGGGCTTTCTCCCTTCCATAATACTAGCAGCCGCGATATAAGTGAAATACTCTTGAAAGCGGCGTTAAACACCAACTCACCTCACCTCATAATAGATTAATTCAAAAAGTTGACATCGTGTGTGTAAACCTTAACATAGATACTTCCTTAGACATACTTATGTGACCGAAAATGATAGATTTAATTGAGCAAAGCAAAGTTTATATAAATCGGCGCACTTTGATTACTTTTGATATATATTCATCAACATAATAAGGATGCAGGTTAGGAAGTCTATGTTATCAACACTTGTATATTATTTAGCCATTCAATAACAAATTAAAGGAAAGAATAAAATCATAATAATAAAAAAAACTTGTTTTACTTGGTTTTAATGTACACATCAAATTGAAGCAGTGTGCGAAGAGTATACTATATACCAATATCACAGAAGAATATTTGTATGACACGGAAATAGTTCTAAAGGGAGAAAAGACGTTTTGGGGAAATTTACTAATAGTGAACTCAGTGCAATGTCATGAATCATTAGTATGACTATAATAGGATTAACGCCTTCAGTGTATGGTGCTTAGCTTACATTCGGATAAGTTAATGGGACTTACACAATCTTCCCTTTAAGACTTGTATGGTTTTGCTCACATTTATTAAATTTGAAAAGTAATTATTGTAGATTATTATAGATATGTACATCTTATTTGTTTATTAATAATATCACTGTGTAAACGTAGTTTAGCAACAATTTACCACTGATAAAATTAATTAACATATTTTAGCTCTTCAAGCCTAAAGGTTTGGTTTGTGAGGGCGAAAGAGGAAGGGAGCTTTACTTGGTTTAGTTTAGTAGTAAATGTCGCTTTCACTGTTTGTCTCATGATTTGAGAATATGCCTTCCCCATTTGCATTCGATAGGATTCACTTACTGTGAGAATTTGTTCAATCATCATTATATGTGTTCCATCTATTGAGTCTGGGAAATTAGTTAGTTTCCATTTGCCGTCATAGCCTATTATATATTTCGATATCATCTTGTTTTAATTTTTGAAACCGCAAACCATTATGCATGGCATGGTATGATTTGGTATAATTGTACCCTTCTCAGCACACGGATAGCCAACAGACTTCCAATGGTGAATAATAGGATCTGATTGAGGGAATAATACAAAAGGGGAATAACTAAAAGAATTAACATTAACCTTTCTGCATTTGAGTTTTTACACACTCTGCTAAACACTCACTCGCAAATTTGCTAAAACATACATGTTGGGATATGAGAGCAGCATGAGTAGACCCAGATTGTGAAAATGTGAACATTTTAATTCTCTGTATCAAATCGTTTTGAAGAAGAAGTCTTTTAAAGATTTTAGGTTGGACCCCCTGTCACATGCATATTTGGTGAGGGGTCAGGACCAAATGAACAAATAAAATTTTATATGTAAAATCTGAAAATGTCATCTTCCTATGTCAACTGGTTCCGGAGAAGAAGTCGTTTAAAGGTTCTGTTAATAATGCCTGCCACGCCAATATTTGATGGGTGGCGAAGTTGAAATGAACAAACTTTGATCAAAATTTCAGCTTTGGGTGTTCATGAGGAGGAGTCGAAAATGTGAAAAGTTTATGGTTTGACGACGGATGACGGACGGACGCCGCACAACGGGCCATGTCACTTACAAGAGAGATCTGCAAATATTATCGATAATCGACAACGTTGACCCGGTGTGTTTATAAACATACACGTAGAGCCTCCCATAGACATATTTGTGTCAGCTCTCTTTTACCATTGTTTCATTGAAAGCATATTAATTTTTGATTTCCAGTGGTTCTTTGTCTCTAGTAAATAATTATTTCGCTTAGAAGAAGTTCTTCTAACGCCAGTAAAATAGCAGTTTCGTTTACGACAAAATAGTTTTAAAATTATCCCTGAAGATTTCTGTTGATCCAGATGAATACATCAAACTTTCTTCTTACTACCACGTTTTAAAACCAACAAATTCAAAATACACCTATCCCTCCAGTATTTGTCCTTTAAATGATGTTTTAGTTGATCAAGTGTGATTGTTCTCTGTATACAATGTATGCTTGTGACTTCTATTTTCTTTATTGTAAACGAGGTTGTCGTGAAATGAATTCATTCGTGGTAAACACTTATCATCATTATTATTAAATGAGTTATAAGTTTTATTGCGCAAAGTTCAATGCAGTTTATAGAAAATAACGGTCTATTCAAAAATCAGAATATCTGACTACTCTTAATCAATATATGTTAATCAGAATAAGCAATGTGAAAGTGCAAGTGCGGAAACTATTGTATCAACATTGGTTTAAAATATTTACCCATTCACTATTTTAACAATGTATTATCATCAATATAATATATATTTGTCTTACATGTTTAACTTATGTGAATGAAATTGATTCAGTGTTTGGAGTATATAAAAAGTATATCATAGTGGCATATTTGTGTGACATTGTTTATCGAAATGTGCCTTGAAAATGGTTCTGAATGCCATGCTTAATGAAAATAAACATGTATTTGCAAATGTACTAATAGAGTGTGAGTCACCATAAATTATTAGTGTCATGATAATTATATGTTCGCCTTCAGTTTACCCCGGCGTAGTTTACAATAGGATAAGTAATTGGAGGTTAAGAAATCTTTTCTTAAGCACTTAAATGACTCCATTCTGCTAACATTTATGAAACTGTAAGATTACTTGTTCAAATAATATGTCACTACATGTATGTCGAGACACCCATTTTGTTTCAAGATACTTTATTTGGCTTAAATACGTGCACGTGCTGAATACGATATATGCTGATTTCAGTTCAATTAATTTCACTTAACTTGCAAATCAACCCATATCGCCCAATATATACGATTACTAGTTTCAAATGAAAGTCGAGCAAAATCTGAAACCGAAATTTCACGTCGCATTTACATGCACAGATGACCCAGCAAACATTCTCAACCAAACTTTGTCCTATTGTCTGTTGTAAATAAGTTTCCAAAATGACATTTGACTGAATGACGGGCGTCAATCGCGGTGCATTGTCACGTCTTTTAACTATACATAATTACATTGTTACGTTAATGAACCGATAAGCATTAACATTGTAATTTTCAACAACAGTACATGTACTTCAGGATTCAAATTGCTCGACATGTATTACAGTTTTCTGATAAATTTCCTCATAAATAAAACAGCCATTTCTTTAAACTGTTTTACATATCAAGTAGCATCATTTGCTTCATATATATGTAGACCACATTTGAGTAACACATCATCAAAGAGTTTCAAGTTCTGGAGTGTTTCCTTCTTTTTAAAAAGACGATAAGACATTTCTGGAGCTCTCCACTGCCATCATAGACATACCATATTTCATTGAGATCATTCGCTACTTATTATCATCCCCGCCAAACGAAGTTGGGGGATATAGAAGTGAGCTCCGTCCGTCTGTCCGTTCGTCCGTTCGTTTGTCGATTTGTTCGTATGTCTATATCGTCCCGTCCATGATTTTTTTTTCATGTCCGTTTTTCCAAGGATATACAACTCTTATATGTTTTCCACTTTTTGGAGGATACAGCCAACTCGATCTGCTTGTCTTATTATAGTTACTTTTCGGAATCAAAGTAAGAGAGTGGGAGAGAATACTCTTTCCTTTATAATTCTTCAAACTTTGTGGTGGTAGATAATATGATTTAGTTTCTAGGATGTTGAGAATGCAATCTGTGAATTGAATTTAGGACTATTCCGATGACGTTGTTGTTATTAATGATGATGTGTATTGTATCATTGTTGTAAACATTTTGTGAGTAACGTGTACTTAAAGAACAGTTGACTTATATAATTCGTATCAAAGTAATTTTACTTTTGACGCCAATGTAAATCATATATAAATTATGCCATTAAGTGTTTGCCTATAGGACCCAAATATGTATATTCTATAATATTTTATTTTGGAGTAATGCTTAATTGATATTCTTATGGCGGCGTCATTACTCAATTGCCCAAAAGAATTCGTTCTTACACTCATTATATATACCATAGAAGGAAGTAATATCTATGCAGTTAATAAATAACGGTAACGAGGAATTTTGTAAAACAGAGAAGGAAAATGTGATTCACAACTGTTATCAACTGGTGGTGTGTAAAACTATTTTGCAATAAACATACGAATCTTAGTATAACTTTGGATAACGGCCGTCTTCTCTTTTGGTTTTCTCAGGTCAAGATGTTAAACCACTCATTCGTACTGCGCATAATGCACATCTTTATAAGGGTTGCAATCCGGCAGAGCCACATGTAAGAAAATAAGGTTACATACAACTTGGCGCTCCCGGTTTTTGTGATCGTATGAATGTGGCTCTCCCGGCAATGGTCGGGAGTGCTGGTCCATGTTACGGTATATAATCAACTATGATGTGTCTTGCAGTCTTTTTACTTTGTATTGTCATATTGTAGGAAGGCACAGGACAGGGGAGTTTCATATTTCATTGATGTTTTCACCCCATAGCAACATCTTTTATTTTATGTAATGTACACGTATGTGTGTCATGTTTTATATGTTATTTGGTCAGATGTAATTTTATCGAACACTGAACGTTGCTGAAAATCATCATTTTAATGCTAACCACTTCAGAATAGTGACAGATATACAGTTGAAAAGACGTGACCTAAAGAAAAACTACTACAACACTTTATTTAAAACTAAACAAACAAGATTAACTCCGTATTCACTTAAAAATAAGCTCATTATTTATCAATGGGTGGCGCTAATTTGATAAACGGTATCATCCCGAAATCAATCGTGGGCTTCGCGGCAACCAGGAGTTTACATGACGTTTGGCCCTCGCGACATTTTGTAGTTTTCTAGTGTGGCTTTCGCGGCAACGAGGAATGTACATGTCGTATGGCCCTCGCGACATTTGTAGTTTTCTAGTGTGGCTTTCGCGGCAACGAGGAGTTTACATGTCGTGTGGTCCTCGCGACATTTGTAGTTTTCTAGTGTGGTTTTCCCGAGCAGACAACCTTTCGAATAGCCAAACTCAATTCATTAACTTTATGTTAATAATCATAGAAACCATGTCAAGAATGAAAACCAAGATTACACGCACAATGCTAACATATTGACACTATATTCCGAGATTATATAGACGGTTGAAGTACACTCAACATTTGCATTATTATGAGCATTTATGTATAGTTTACACCTCGAAAGTCAATTTGTAAGTTTCTTGTGCAAGCTTTACTATGTAGATGAATAGTAATCTCAACAAGGTGACGTACAAACTATATATATCTACTGAACAGCAAAATAACGCCAGTCCACTAAACAATTTCGTAATTACTGATAACGCTGTAATGAGAAAATTTATAACATCACAGCATTCCAATTTTGATGACATCATAATAATAACGTGTTGAACACCATGCAGATGTAACGATAAGTCAATACTTATAGAACTTCTTGATAACATTATCTTGTGCCATAATCATTCTCTGGGAAAATAGCAACATTTCTGTTCAGATGATGAAGGGCAAAATGTGCTTTTAAATGCAATTGGAACATGTGCAAACACTTCCATGAAGTTGTTTGATGCAAAACCCCTGTCTTTGCTGATGTCGATTTGACGTTATGGCGTCATTTATGAATTTCATTCAGAATGGTTCTATTGGTCTCATTTTGGTAAAATTTCAAGGTATTGTATTCCTTGTCGGTACCAAGGTGTTCCACGAGCATTTTTATAGTAATTGCAAACTGTACAGCATGCAGTCAGCCAATATCCCAGTTTCCGAAAAAAATCACTTTTATTTTGCAAAGCATTTACTTCTTAAACATTGAGGCAAGAGTCACAATTTTGAGTCTTTTCAAAGAGCAAATCTCGGATTACAGCACGAATAATTGATTTTTTTCACAGGCTCATGCAGATCATGTTACTATGACAACATGTGACGTGCAATTTCGCGAACTGATACCATTTGACTTTGCAATGGTAACCAACTATACTCTACAGTATCAATAGCTCCACATGTTCTCTGACATTTACTAATGATATGAAAAACCATAGGTTTATATGCAAACAGAAACTATAATCAATATATTAAAGATACGTAGTATGAAATTTGAATATTAATTTCACATACTTAATTACTTTATAGTGTGTCATGTTCTTAATACAGGTCAATACTGGTATTTTTGGTGATATGGTGATTTAACCATCAAACTAAAGTACTCACACGAATTAAAATAAAATGGTTTCCGGTATTTAGTTATTCATTACTTGATAACGATATGTGAATCCACTAAATGCTGAAATATATACGCTTTTGGTTGAATAATCTTATATCCAAAATACTTATTTACAGATAAAATGTAAAAATAATGCATGTGGATAAAACATTTACAAATATGTTTTAAAGAGCCATTAAAAAGTTATAGGAATATTTACTTGGCCTTCATGCATGCCGACAGACAAGATATTCTGATTTATTCTGAAGTAAAAATAATTTCACTTGACTTGCATATTCATTTCCTAACGCCAAATGTATGCTAATCAAATAAAGTCGAGCAACAGCATTTTGTACGTGAAGAAGCCGAATTTATACGTTTCCTATATGTGCACAGTAGTTATATGACCAATTACATATTACCAACCCACATCTGACTGTCTATTAAAGGTAAGTTTCCAAACTTACATTTAACCAATTAATCCGCATCTTTGTCAAGTTTTCAATAATAAATCGTGACTTTCACCTTTATAATATCACTACTAAATGAACTAGCCTTAAATTGATAATGTTCATCAGCAATCAGTACTTTTCGATAAAATAACTTCATTTATTACGTTTGACATAATGTGACTCCAACAACATACTCAATGGGTTTTAAAAGAAACACTCAGTGTTGCATTGTAGTATTTTATCAAGAGGTATTGACTGTTATTGAAAAATTAACCCTTAAGCGCCAGTCACTAAATGATATTAATAAAGAGAATTATTTTGTTATAATGATTGACGTTCAATGTCCGCAATTATCATTGTGATGAACGTCACACCAAAAATATAATAAAATCCCTTTTCTCGACAAGAATAATTGTTGAATTATGATGAAACGGGAAAATTACCCACCCTCGGATAAAACGCAAAGTACATGGGAATTGAAACACGTTTGACAGAAAAGTAAAAAAAAAATAGAAGCTGACTCTTTGGTTGTTCCGTATTAATCAGTAATTTATGTGTTTACAAGCACTACCGACAGGGTCAAAACGTCTCATTTTTATCAAGAACATATACTTTTCACTGAGTCAGAATACCCTTTTGTATTATTTATCCATTTCTCAGTGTTTTAAGAAAGACTTTACCCATATATTACTTTGAATTCCTGGTTATGAAAAATATATTCAATTGTTTAACTCTTTAGTGAAATAGATGTAAACAACTAGGATGTCCTCAACAGCCAGGAAAATGTATTTTACTACTATTCACTGTATAATGCCATGGGCCTCCTTTCTGATTAAAACTATCTTTTTATATGAGCAGAATGAAGCCATTCAAGTGTGAAAGAGACGATTTTGTAACCTCAAATACGCATTCGAATGTCGCTGAGCTCCATGCACTGAAGGCGTACAACATATTACCATCATACTAACGATTCATGGCGATGCGCGGAGTTCGCATTTTCAATAAATTTACCCAAAACGTGCTTTTTCATGAATCAGACCCTGAATCAGACAAATATTCTACTGTGATATAGCCTAATAGTGTCTTATACGTTATGATGTGCACAATGTAACCAAGTAAACAAATTTATATATTTTATTTTGATAATGATAGATTATTTTATTCTTTCCTTTGATTTGTTAGTGAATGTCTAAATAATATACCAGTGTTGTTACAATAGATTTCCAAACTTGTTTCTTACATTATGTTGATGAATATATATCAGAAGTTATCAATTTCAATCCTTTATTTCTGAAGTGTAGGCCATAGTAACTACATATCGTATATATGACAAGACATGGTGTGTACAGCAACAGTCATTCAATTAACATTTTTGGTACATGGCGTGAAAAATAAAGCTTGCTAAATTATTGAGGAGTTTACAATTCGATATTGACATGAGGATTTTAAATTTAGTTTTATTTGGATTTGTACAAACAGTTTCCGGCAAATGATTCAGGCGGAGTTCTTCAAAATTTGGAACACACAAGAAGGAAATGGTTTTCATCCTCAATTATAGCCGTCGTCTCATTGTAAACAAAAACTATCATTTCTATGTATATTATAAAACCGACCCGTTTCAATTCTTAACTGATGCGAAAAACACGTAAATTGGGCGAATACTCTAAACATTTTAACAACAACCGCATTCAAATATTTTAGACATTGAAGCTTTAAAATAAGAGAAAGATATGGAGTTGGTGCCGTTTTGAAGTGAACTATACCAATTCCGTTCATGAATACATTTTAGTCGACACAGAAATTTTGAGAAACACGAAGTAGGAAAATAAACAAATTGTTGGTCCCAAGCAAAACCAAAGCATAAACATCTTCCAACGCGAGGCCTAACTAGCGCCAGTCTCCCAACTGGCTTATTAGCTAGTTTGGAGACTGGCGCTAGTTAGGCATTGCGCTGGAAGATGAAGCCCAAACTGTACAATAAATCTGGAAACTTCGAAGCCCAATTAACTTTATTATTTTCTATACCTTTTAACATCATATAATAACATTTTTGCGGATGCCGAGTGTCAGACATATTTAATGATTTTAAGCTATATTTGACAGCTTTTTCAGTAAAAATATAGAGTAAGTAGAAGAAATCAGAGTGCGCCGATTTAAATTTATATAAACTTTGTTTTGCTCAATTAAATCAATAATAACCAGTCACATAAAGTATGTCTAAGAAAGTATTTATGTACAGGTTTAAACACACCATGTCAGCGTTTTGAATTAATCTATTAGAGTTGCAGATGTCTGTTTTAATTAGCATGGATTTCTCAATTAATCACCGTAAGTTGTTTTATAGATGTTTATTCAAATTCTTAAAACAAAATAAACTTGTATTAATTACATTTATATAATAGCGACCTTTGGGGATTTAAAGTGGAATCATTTATCAAAATCATTCTTAAGTTATGTGAATCAAATATCAAGTCAAATGAAAAGAAATTGAATGAAACCAGTATTCTATTGTTATGTAAAAGATAAAGGTCAACATGTCAATATCGCTCTTTCGCTCTTTCGCTCTATCGCTCTTTCGCTTTATCGTTCTTTCGCTTTATCGCTCTATCGCTTTATCGTTCTTTCGCTTTATCATTCTTTCGCTTTATCGCTCTATCGCTTTATCGTTCTTTCGCTTTATCGCTCTTTCGCTTTATCGCTTTATCGCTTTATCGCTCTTTTGCTTTATCGCTTTATCGCTTTATCGCTCTTTTGCTTTATCGCTCTTTCGCTTTATCGCTCTTTCGCTTTATCGCTCTTTCGCTTTATCGCTTTATCACTCTTTCGCTTTATCGCTCTATCGCTTTATCACTTTATCGCTCTTTCGCTTTATCGCTCTTTCGCTTTATCGCTCTTTCGCTCTTTCGCTTTATCGCGCTGTTTTTATCGCTTTATCGCTCTTTCGCTTTATCGCGCTGTTATCATCGCTTTATCGCTCTTTCGCTTTATTGCTCTTTCGCTTTATCGCTCTTTCGCTTTATCGCGCTGTTAATATCGCTTTATCGCGCTGTTATTATCGCTTTATTGCTCTTTCGCTTTATCGCTCTTTCGCTTTATCGCTCTTTCGCTTTATCGCTCTTTCGCTTTATCGCTCTTTCGCTTTATCGCTCTTTCGCTTTATCGCTCTTTCGCTTTATCGCTCTTTCGCTTTATCGCTCTTTCGCTTTATCGCTCTTTCGCTTTATCGTGCTGTTATTATCGCTTTAGCGTGTTGTTATATCGCTTTGTCGTGCAGCCTTATCCCGTTGTCGTGCGGCGTTATCGCTTTGTTGTGCGACACTATCGCTTTGTCGTGCGGCGTTATCGCTTTGTAGTGCGGCGTTATCGCTTTGTCGTGCGGCGTTATCGCTTTGTCGTGCGGCGTTATCGCTTTGTCGTGCGGCGTTATCGCTTTGTCGTGCGGCGTTATCGCTTTGTCGTGCAGCGTTATCCCTTTGTCGTGTTGCTCTATCAATTTGTTGTGCAGCCTTATCGCTTTTTCGTGTGACTATATCGCTTTATCGCTTTATCGTGTTGATACCAGAGGGCGAAAGAGCGATGTCCCCCCTCGGCCATCATATGCTCCTGTCAGAAATGCTGCTATTGTTTTGTGGCCTAAGTCAGTCTAGATAAATAAGGATATTTTGAAGGCCAAGCATCAACGGCGGCAAGCTGAAAAGATTTGGCGGAAAACCAAACTCGTCGTTCACCGGCAAATTTTTCAAAAAGCTAGAAACGATGTTAATGTTCTTATCGAGAAATCGAAACTTTCCCATATTAAAGATAGCATCAGTGCTAACAAGCGAAACTCCAAACAGCTTTTCGCAATAGTGAAGAAATTAACGGATGTCAAGGAAGTGAGTTTTGGAAGATCCCAGGCAGATTCCAGGCTGCAGGCGAATCACTTGGCTCATTTCTTCACCGAAAAAGTACAGAAAATTGTTGATGACATTTCCAACCACCAGTCCCGTCATGACCCTCTGTCAGATGACAAACAGTTCAGTGGTACCATTCTCCAAGAGTTTACCCCTGTCAGTGGATTGGATGTTACTAATATAGTTAAAGCAGCGCATTGTAAATCCTGCCCACTGGACCCAGTGCCAACTTGGCTTTTACGTCACTGCATACCGTCGGTGGCTGAAGCAGCATGTACTGTCATCAACTCCTCCCAGGACACTGGAACTGTGCCACATTGCTTTAAGGAGGCACTGATCACCCATTACTTAAACAGTCATCATTGGACCCTTTGGAGTTTAAAAACTACAGACCCGTCTCAAATCTTCCGTTTCTCTCGAAAGTAATGGAGAAAGTAATTCTTGCTCAACTAAACAAACATATATCTGATCAGGATTTGGCGGAACCCTTCTAATCTGCATACGATCACAGATCACACTCCACAGAAACAGCATGAACTCGTGTTCACAACGACATTCTTCTTTCCATAGACCGTCAGGAAATTGTACTCCTTGTGCTTTTAGATCTATCAGCAGCTTTTGACTCAGTAGATCACACCATCTTGATAGCGCGTCTTCGTTTGGTATCACAGGAGTCTTATCTTCATGGAAGATCGATGTCTGTCGTCGTTGATGGTGTTTTATCAGACTGCAAAGAGTTGAAGTGTGGTGTTTCACAGGGGTCAGTCAGACCAGTTCTTTTTTCTTTCTGTATGAAACCTCTAGGTCACATTATACGCCAGTACTCTCTCAATTTCCATAGCTATGCTGATGACCAACAGCTGTACATTGGCATCAAACCTCGCAAAATCAAGGAGGGCATTTCACTTCTTGAAGAATGCATTCACAGAATTGGAAAATGGATGTCATCAAATTTCCTTAAACTCAACAGTGATAAAACTGAATTCATGTTGATAGGGACCCTCCAGCAGCTCAGCAAAACCGGAAGTCCTACTTTAACAGTTGGTTCGTCGTCCGTTGCGCCATCAACTTCTGTAAGGAATCTGGGTGTACAGATGGACAGATGTATGTCCAGCAAAGCCCATGCTTTGAAAACAGCCAGAACAGCAAATTTCAAGCTCCACACCATCGGGAAAATCAGAAGATATCTTGACGTCGATACCACCAGAACTCTAGTTCATGCATGTGTTACCTCTCATCTGGATTATTGTAATTCACTACAATCAGGATCTGGAGTCATCAACCATCTTCAAAGAGTGCAGAATAGAGCAGCGCAAGTCATCACAAGTACCAGACAGCACAAGCACATTACACCAATCTTGAAACAACTTCACTGGCTACCAATTCAGAAGAGAATATCCTTCAAGATACTGACACTCACATACTCAGCTTTGCACTGTGAGACAGCTCCAGTATATCTGAAGGAACTCCTCGCCGTCTATGTTCCTGCACGACAACTTCGGCATCACATTTTCGATTTCTTCTCGAAAATTTATACACCCTCAAAGTTGAAATGTAATGGCGAGGTACGTGTACCACGCACCTATGGGTAACAGTTTGTTCATTTGATCATCCCTGGATATTACATTGGGTTATATTTTGCTTATATTGTTTTGAAAACAATCGTTGATACTTGAGAGCACATGGGTGAGTGTAAGTTTCAACTCCTCCCCCTTTCTTTCTCTCTCTCCTCATCATTTCTCATCTCTAGTTTTTCACCATTTGGTATCATGATATAGGAAGTATATCTCCACCATTACACAATTGGAATTGGACGAGTCGAGATTTCCATGGAATCGTTATATTTGGACAACCAATTTCGAGTCATTTCTTCTTTTTGCACTGACACTGGACAGTTTTGTTGGTCATGGAATTGTTCAAGGTCATATGAAGGGGATTGTATTTTACCTAGAGAACATTCTATTGCAGTCTTCAACATCGAACGATATGAACCCTGATGAGCTACAGAAACCATGACATTATATAACTAGTTTTTCATACTGTCGTGAAATTATTTTAATGGGTCGACTTACCCAAATGAATACACGAGACAGGGTGGTTTGACCTCAAACATTTCATCTTGACATATCTTCCAGTTACCCGCGTTCTCAATTTTCTTACACTTGATGTCAGGGGAATTCATCCACTGTCTGGTTTGGAATCAGAAAGTTTGAAACAGGTTAGTGAGACAAAAAGTAAAGGAAAATGTGAAAATGTCATAAGTTAACCTGCTTAACACGATCCATCGCTGCAACTCAACATATTAATGGGTGATCTATTTGATGCAGAATAACCAATCTTGAAACTGGATTGTGTTGATGTTATCATTATGTTATGGATAAAATCATGACACATACTCACTTCGCAAACCCTTTGACAAACCGCTAGATAGTAACAAGTCGATTGTTAGCACACTGATGTACATAACATCATATTTTCATATGTTTGGTACACCAGAGAAAAAGTCAGCTATATAACTAAATCAACTAAAATTTACCAATGAGACATATGTGCACTCTACAAGTATTGTAATAGTACATGCAAATCATGAATTTCTCTCTCTCTCTCTCTCTCTCTCTCTCTCTCTCTCTCTCTCTCTCTCTCTCTCTCTCTCTCTCTCTCTCTCTCTCTCTCTCTCTCTCTCTCTCTCTCTCTCTCTCTCTCTCTCTCTCTCTCTCTCTCTCTCTCTCTCTCTCTCTCTCTCTCTCTCTCTCTCTCTCTCTCTCTCTCAATACCTACTTTCTGAAATAGCCTACAGCATCTGACCAATCTACAACCATCTGCGGTTTAGGCTGATTCTTCCTCGGAGATTGTAGCGGCTGCCATTGAGCTTGTGAAAGTTGTTGTGGTAGAGGCCGTTTAAGCATCGCTACAATTTAAACCACAAACAACTTACTGTTATTTGGCGTATGATACATATCGGTATATATATCAATATACTATAATCATTTTAAGGTCACTAAAGATGACCTGTGTCATATTACACTGTCACAAAATAGAATTGAAAATTGAAATCACACCACGTCAACAAAAAACACAAATACCATGTTTATCCCATCTCGTGAGGTAGAAAAGTTAATATATTTCACCTGTAGCTGTGCCACTCGTGAAATATCTACTTTTCCATCTCACTCGATTAGATAAATGTGGTGTTTGTCAAGAAAAAAAACAGATATCCTCTATGTATTACCTCTATTGTCTGTATCGACCTGCTTAGTGGCGGTTCGGGTAAAGAAGTTATGGAACAACATCACGAGCAATACCAGGAAGATCCCAGCCAGAAATGACTTCATGTTCTTGGATAGCATCACACCCGACATTGGAGGCCAGATACTGCAATGATATATCAATCTAAAGAAAGGTTAACATTACGTCATATGCAATCAGACATCATGACATGTGATATGCGCTGAGCAAGCAGCATATCCAAATCCTCTCCAGTTTTTGCATTTTTCGATGATTTTGTCAATGCCTATATCTGCAAAAAATTGCAACAAGATACCAGAAGTGATCAAGCACGTGTATGTGAAGTTTTTGGAACAAAATATGCAGTAATGTGGATGTTATTGAACATTTTCTGGATAAATTGTTTGGGAAGTATTGCTATTTCCAAACACAGTGTACTCAAGACCCAAGCTGAACTTGGCCAAGTCTTGACAATGGACCCACAGAGAACAATAGGCAGAGCTAATAACACTATTGTTTACAGCCGGGACAAGCTTCTGTCTATAGGCCAGTCAATCAGTCAAATTTCATCACAGTCCAAACCCTCTCACCCAACTTGCTGGGGTACTGACAACCCTCTGTGTCTTCAATCAAATGTGTTACATCTTCTAAGAGAATTGAACATATCAGTCAGTAAGAAGACAAAGAGAGGTTCAAGGGGTGGTAGAAAGCAACACAGTAGAATTAAAGTGATAAACAATACCGATGGGAAACATGAACAAACATATCAACGCGGACCAACTGTTCATGGATTGAAAGTAGGGCTTTGGAATACACAATCTGTACGCAATAAGACACTATTAATCCATGATGTGATACTTGACAAGGATTTGGATTTACTCTTCATCACTGAGTCTTGGTTGAGAAGTAATGGTGATGAAGCCAAAGTCAAGGAACTCACTCCAGATGGATACATCATAGCCCATATCCCCCGAACTGATAGACATGGTGGAGGGGTGGCGGTTGTGTATCGTACTTATTTGAATGTAGAAATAGATGGGATAAAGCAGAACTATCCATCTTTTGAATTCATCTCTCTACGCTGCCAATCTAACTCAAGGTCAGTAAAGGTAATCTGTATTTATCGACCCCCGCCATCAAAGAAGAATCAGTTGAAGACAAGTGATTTTCAGGATGATTTATCCTCACTGTTTCGTCAATATACTGGTTCTAATACCATCTATCTTGGAGACTTTAATGTGCGGTACGATGACCACCGTGATGGGGAAACCAAGAAGATTCTAAACCTACTGTCTACCCATAGTCTGACACAGCTCGTGGGTAGCGGAACTCACAAGTCAGGCCGTATCCTAGACTGGGTGGTAACTCGTGAATCCAGCTCTTTTGTCCATGATGTCACTGTGGAGGATATAGCTGTATCTGATCACTCTCTTGTCAGCATGCGCTGGAATATGACTGTGACCCGTAGTGTGAAGACTGAAATATCTTGTCGCAATATCAAGGCCATTAACATGAATGAGTTTAGATCAGATCTTTTGAAATCAGACTTACTGTGCAATCCAACATCAGATGCCAATGAATTAACGCAAATGTACAATGAAACACTGACGTCTCTTCTTGAAAAACATGCCCCTGTGATTAGCAAGACTATCACTCATCGGCCAAATACTGAATGGTATAACAGTGACATTTTGCAAGCAAAGCGGAAATGCAGAGCAGATGAGCATAAGTGGAGGAAAACTCGCCTTGTGGTGCACCGACAAATCTACAAGGATTCTCGAAATGCTCTTCACAAAGTACTAAGGAAAGCGAAAGCTGAACACTGTCAGAAGAAAATTGATGATATGGCTGGTAAACCTAGACAGTTAAACGACTACATCAAATCTCTACTCGGCAGGAAAGAAGACCCAAAACTACCTCATCATGAGAACAAGGAAGAACTGGCTGACAGTTTCAGTGAATTCTTCGTCACCAAGATTGACAACATCATGAGAAGCATTGCTTCCACACCTGCTACTAGCCACAGTTTTCCCACATCAACTCCGGAATTTGATCCACTGGATGAATTGGAACTATTTGACACAGCAGACATCGCAAAGATCGTCATGTCATCAAAGAAAACTACGTGTATGTTGGATCCTGTGCCCACTAAGTTTCTGATGGAGCACATAGACATCCTCCTTCCGGTGATCACAAAACTAGTGAACTCATGTCACACAACTGGGATCTTCCCCGAAGCACTCAAGCAGGCAATTGTACGCCCGCAGCTGAAGAAGAATAATCTTGACAAAGATTCCATGAGCAACTATCGACCTGTGTCGAACCTCGCTTTCTTGTCAAAGATCATTGAAAAAGCCATAAACATTCGACTGCGAAGCCATTTGGAAAGTAACAATCTCCTGGATGAACATCAGTCCGCATATCGTGCTAACCACAGCACGGAGACAGCATTGCTACGGGTTGTAAGTGATCTGAGACAGAAGGTAGACTGTGGAAACATTGCTTCGTTGGTGCTGTTAGACTTGTCAGCAGCATTTGACACTGTTAGTCACTCTTTGCTTCTCACTACACTGAAGGGGGATATGCGAGTAGAGGGCACTGCTCTCAACCTTCTCAAGTCATACCTGGACAGGAGGCAACAGACAATCCTCATTGACAATGCCAAATCATCACCAACTCACTTGACATCAGGTGTTCCACAAGGATCTGTACTGGGCCCTGTACTGTTTGTTATCTACACCAGCTACCTTGGATCTGTACCTTCACAGCATGGTGTCGATCACCAGTCATATGCAGATGATATGCAGTTATTATCTGTATGGAAGTCCGGACACCCAGACCACCCTCTACAAGCGATGACAGATTGCACCAAACATGTGAAGTCCTGGATGACATCAGTAAACCTCAAGCTTAATGATGACAAAACCGAAGCATTGTTGGTTGGCACAAAACAATCTCTCGCAAAAATCGGAGATGCCAGTGTGCTTGTGGGTGACTCATCAATTCGGTTTTCAAGAAAAGTGAAAGATCTCGGAGTGTATCTGGATCCTCAACTTGACATGTCGAATCAGGTTGACAGCATATGTAAGGTGTGCTACTATCATCTAAGATGCATAAGTCAGATACGGCATCTGATCTCCCACAATGCTGCAAAGACGCTAGTGCAATCCCTCGTCCTCTCTAGGCTGGACTATGGAAACAGCTTGCTCCTTGGCATATCAAAAACATCACTTTACAAGCTCCAGAAAATTCAAAACGTCGCAGCCAGGATTATATCTAAAACATCCAGATTCCATCACATCACTCCAGTGCTGGCGTCCATGCACTGGCTCCCAGTTGAAGCAAGGATTCAGTTTAAGACTCTGTGTCTCGTGTACAAGTCACACCATGGTCAAGCTCCAACTTACCTGTCCAGTCTGCTCCAAACCTACAAACCAGCTAGATCACTTCGTTCGCAAACCCAATCCCGTCTTGAAGTTCCAATGTTTAAGTTATCAACTTTTGGTGGAAAATCTTTTCCTGTTCTCGCTTCACAATTATGGAATGAACTGCCCTCAGATTTAAAACATGCTCCATCCTTTGACTCGTTCAGATGTCACCTCAAGACCCATTTGTTCAGACAATTTTATAATCACTAGTTTGTAAAGCGCTTTGAGCATGCACTTGGTGTATGGAGGCTAGCGCTATATAAGTACACAGTATTAATCAGAGGCAACACTCGAGAAATAAGTATATATATCATGTATAATCTAACGAGAGTTGGAAAATAATTTCATTGTTTATTTGACCAAATGTGTACAAACTGAATATTTCATTTAATGCAAATAAATTAGGAATTGTAAGGAAACTGTCGATTTTCTGTAAAACTATGATAGCTGGTTGAAGAAATACGTTTCACGCGTCGTCTGACTGTTTGGGTACAACCATTATGTTACTGCACTTACACTACAATTGTTGTATTTTGATCTGGTATATTCACATCTACACTGTCGGCCAAAAGAAACGCCTACTTTCCTGAAAATAAAAGATGAAATAATTTCTGAAAAATATATATAGGTTATGCTGAAACAATAATTAATATGAAAGACCATTGAAACCCAGGGAAAACTGTGATTCGAGTCAATAGCATTCATGAAAACAACACTTAATGAAGACCGCTATTTAGATTCAGGGAAATAAGAAACGTCACCGACATTAAAAGAATACACTTGTTATATGTCACTTATGACAAAAGATATTTCAGGCTGTAAAATAGTAGACATTAGTTAACACAAAGTTGGTTTTAGAAATGAGAAGCTGATCAGAACTAGCTTAAAAGAGACAGTTTTATGTGAGGCTGTATGCTGAAAAAATATATTTGCACATGTAGCAGGAGTTAAACTACAAATTTCAACATCCAGGGGGAATCAAACCCGGGACCTCCGGGTGAGAGTCAGGCGCTCTACCAGTCTATATTGTTTTACAACAAACATACGATTTTTTCAAGTATTATGTCCATAAAGGCTGATACATATTTACCAAAATTAGAAAATTTAGTCAAAATCCAACAAATAGTTACTGGGATATTTACATTCAATGACTGCTGGTATAATATCATGGTGAACACGTTCCTAAAGAAAACGCAAAGTGGCTGTATTTCGTTCACCATCTCCGTTAGTAACTCGTTCACTTTGTTTTGACACCACGTGTGGTTCAGGGGTTCTAATGTTGTTATTTTTCAATAATAAGTCTCAATATTTGGTATATATGTCCATATATGAATGTTTCACAACATCGTAAAAAATATATGAGTATTTTTATGTATTTTCTGAAAACAAGGTAATATTAAACACACGTAAGTTCAACATGCGAAATTCGACTCCTAAATTGTGGTGTAACAGTCGACTGAAGGCCAATAATGACATTTTCTTTCGTCAACATCTTCACCGGTGTCTACCAGCATGAAATATTTTTTCTCATACACTCATGGCAAAAATGGTTGTCACCCCCTAATATTTAATTAAATTGGAGTTTATATCACATTGTATGCATGGCAATGTTGGTTTTCCATGGAAATGTCATTACAGGCATGAAGTTACATTAACTCACACTTTACAATGAAATGATTCAGCGGTTTCATGTAGACCACGTGCATTTCATTGAAATGATTGAAATTTGTCTCCTTAGGTTTGTCATTTCCATCGATTACTATAGACCTCTTTCATAAGATACAGCTTCACGACTATAGTTTCTGAAAAGCATAGACCATGCCTGGTCCCACTCCACCAGGAATCAGACATGAAATCATTGGCATGAGTCGTGGTGGCGCTTCGAATCGTGTCATTGCTGCAGCATGTAACGTCAGTGTTAGAACTGTTCAAAGGATTAAAAGACTGCACGCCATACAGGGAAATGTTGTTCCGAATAAGTCTTCAGGCCGTCCCAAGAAAACTACGGTTCGTCAGGATAGAATTCTTCTTCGTTTGACCCGACGTCATAGACGTCTTTCGTCTTTGACTCTTGCACAGAGATGGGGGGCTCATATTAATACGCCCATTTGCCGGAGAACTGTAGTGAACAGGTTGCTCCAGCATGGATATAAGGCAAGAAGACCTGCCATCAAACCATTCTGGACACTGGTCCACCGCAGGGCACGGCTTGCTTGGGCGCAGCAGCACCGCAGAATCCAACTTGGACATTGGCGTCACGTCATATTTACTGATGAGTCTCGTTTCCTACTGCATAAGGTGGACAGGAGAATGAGAGTGCGACGTTTACGTGGGGAAAGGTTCAATGACGACTGTCTGCAGCATCAGGTTGCCCACGGTGGCGGTTCTGTACACGTATGGGCAGGAATACACCATAACGGTAAAACGGATCTTGTCGTCCTTCAAGGAAACGTCAACCAGAGGTCGTACAGACGTCTTCTTGAAACCGTTTGCCTCCCACATGCAAGAAGAGTGTATGGCAACAACTTCCTGTTGCAGGACGATAATGCACCAGCCCATCGTGCACGTACAGTGAACGCTTTCATTCAGGCACAAGGAGTAACAAGATTGCCCTGGCCTTCAAAAAGTCCGGATATGAATCCGATAGAACATGCTTGGGATCAGCTTGACCGTGCAATTAGAAGACTGGACCCTGCTCCTGCAAATTTACAGCAATTGCGGGCTGCTCTTGTGAATGAATGGAACAATTTGGCTGTTGCAAACATCAACACACTGATAGACAGTATGCCTGCCCGAATTATCGCCCTTGAAAATTCCAGAGGCGGTGCTACCCGATATTAGGCTTGTAAATATACTCATACATGACTGCAGAATGAAATAAAACCGACAATTGAACTTGAAAATGTAATTTGTTTTATTGATACCCATCCAATTGATACTATATGGATACTGTAAAAAATTGCCCTTTTTCACAGGGACCATACATATCCTGATAGAATTTCTTAAATTGGCCAGCACAAGACCAAAATACAAGCTGGTATGTTTTACGAATGTTTTTCCCAATCACACAAATCATTCTGACAGTTATTGCATGTTTGATTATTTGTCCACACTCAGTTAAACTTGACGTAGCGTTCTCAGTCTGGGGGTGACAACCATTTTTGCCATGAGTGTATATACCTCAAAACCGATTTATCCAGGAAAATCCTACGGCAAATGCACAAAACTAAACTGACCTCTCGCAGAGAAATTCGTTCACAACAATTTCCAGGCGTACACGTTCCTACGGTGTGATATGTGCCAACATACAATATGTGCTGATTTCAGTTGACACAATTTCACTCAATAGCCAATTATATCATAATTACTAGTTTTTGATTAAAATTTAGCAACATCATTATACATGTACAGAAACCGAAACTACACGTCGTCCAATTTACATATACAGTAGTTATTTAACACGATCGACCCAAAATTATTTGTATGTATGTTGAAAATAAGTTTCCAAAATTATGTACGACCAATTGACGCGCGCCACAAGCGGTGCATTGTCTGGTTTTCGATAAAAAAAAAATCCACACTTTTACCTTTATATCATCAATATACTAAATTGACTATCACCAAAATGACAATTTTCGGTAACAGTCAGTACTTCACGGAAGATTAACATCATTTATAACGTTTGGCATATGTGACCCACAACAACACAATACCTTTAAAGTTATCCTTTCATTGAGCCATAGTTGTCTCAATCAAGGATAGCATTCTCAAAATATCTGACTGATTAATATTTTCAAAATAATGTTTACACAGACAACACAATATTAGCTTATAAGACACAGAAGATTAGTTGTTGGTCTTTATCGTAGAGTATAAAACGCGGCATACGCTCCCTGCTATGTTTTATTCAACGATAAATCACGTCAATTAGTTTTCTATTTCTTATATATGTATATATAGATATATGTATGTATGTGTGTGTGTATGTATGTATGTATGTATGTATGTATGTATGTATGTACAAATTTTATATATATATATATACATATATATATATATATATATATATATATATATATATATATATATATATATATATATATAAATAGGTATGTGGTATCAAACGTGGAGAAGTGTATAAGTAAATTTAAATAATACACTGAAGACGTATATCAACTTTCATAAGCAATACTTTATATTCCGATATGCATATTTCTGCTTTTTGTTTCGAAGCTTCATCAGGGAAATGATAAATAAAGTATTGATTATGAAAGTTGATATACGTCTTCAGTGTATTATCTAAATTTACTTATATATATATATATATATATATATATATATATATATATATATATATATATATATATATATATATATATATATATATATATATATTGTAGATATCATTTTACAACCCTAGGGCTAATCGACTGTCATCCCTGGATTCACGGACATTGTTACGACGTAAGATGTAATAAACGCGCAAAGATGCAATAACTGCGGTAAATTGTAATAAATATTAGTGCGGTAAATTGTAATAAATATTAGTGAGGTAAAATGTTTCTAAAATGTGAGGTAAATTGTAACACAATATGCGGTAAAATGTAACAACCCTACCTCATTTTTTTTATATCTATGTGTCTACTGTGACTGTCAATTGTAGGACTCTTCTTATACTTGTAATAATATTTCGTACTCTTTTGGCTAATTCCAGTTTGCAAATATCTTAATATTTAGTGTATATGAATATATCTTGTTTAGAATGAATCTCAGTTAGATTGACATGAAATTCCGAATCGTTATGATTTTTGTAAAATAGAATCCTTCATTTCCATTGCCGACAACTCCTTACAAATGAAAAGGTTTATATCATCAACAGATAAATCTTGTTTTTATTTTGCGAAATGCATATCTCTATAAGCGAGATGGAAATATGGAATAGAGATTTTTCAAAATTGGATTTTAGTTGTCTTAAATCGGTTTACCCCCAAAACTTAGACGGCCCATAAACAGAAGTCTCAATACTCAGACGAATCAGTCAAGTGTGACTATCTTTACAACCATTGACATAATGGACCTATCCCATAGACTAACGAGATATATAGACGGGTTGATTATAACTTTATGCAGGTAATAGTGAGCAATATGCATATGTCCATAAGAGTAAGATATGATAATTCTTTATTCTTTAGTGAATTTGTTTCAGGTGAGTGAGCATACATACATGTACAACTTATACATTCATTTATAATAACTATATGGAAACAAAAGTATATAACATGTACAGTGACTATGATGATGGAAACATTAACGCTTATACAATAGAGAAATTGACTTTGGTACAAAAGCTATCCGTATTTTCAAGGTAGTTGTAACTCTACTTCAACAACATTTCCATTAATAATGACTGGACGGTTTGCTGGTTCCTTCGAAAATATATAATGTATGGTACATATGATAATGTATGTTTCTATAATAAATCACAAGAGATTATGGTAAGGATTGATGTTACTTTGTTATTACATGATAAGGAGTGGTTTTACAATAAATCAGGTTGATGTTCAAAGTGACTGAAAGAGCGAAGTACGAGGAGACTTTGTATATAAAATAAATTATGTGATACTGAGACAAGATCAGTTATTGTTTTATGCTTAATGATATGTTTTGTGTACTCACAATCATGGATTCAAATTATCATCTATTGTTTTATGATGAATAATATAATGAAGAAAGTCATTCTCTATAAGTGTTATTTTTTATTGTTTGGACCAGTCCATCAGTTGGGAAAGGTAACAGTGCAGTCTACTAGTTCTGTAAACTATCAAATGCTATAATTCTCGTATGCAGTCATGCTTATCACTTCCGTCTTGAATTATGTATGTTTGTATGTATGTTTGTATGTATGTTTGTATGTATGTATGTTTGTATGTATGTTTGTATGTTTGTATGTATGTATGTATGTATGCATGTATGTATGTATGTATGTATGTATGATAGATTGTCTTTATTTCCTCCATGAATGAAGATTACAGATCATACAGTGACATTAACATTATACATCGGAACAAAGTCAATCAAATGACAGCATATATACAATGAAGTGGGGTTGTAGTAGGTAATACAATGTTCTGAAATAACTTGCTACAAGTAACATACACTTTCTCCATGTTTCAAATGGTATATCTGAGAAGCAGGTGGGTCTACCTCCAAGTATAAATGACATTATAATATCGTCATCATTAGACCACCAGTCGACAAACGCATTCACATCGATAGCGTCACATAATCGATCAAACAGTTCATTTCTGTCGGACATCGTCATAGGACAGAACATAAGGATGTGTTTAACAATGTCGTTTGCTACTCTTCCACACTCACATCCACCAGATTTGATTTTACATACACCGAGTTTCACAACAAGTGCGAGATCTTGAATGCAGTTAGGAGTCTGAACAGCTAGTCTCCACAGATTATGTATTCCATTTTGTCTGATGACTGCATATCGTTTCAGATCCTCTCTGACAGATATTTGCTGCTGTAATGTCATAGTCTCCACTTGTTTTATTCTCTCTGTGATAAGACGATTCATGACCGGTTTCGTGGGAATGATGGAATGCTTCATGTAATTCTGCAATAGTTCACACATGTCATATTTCTTAACCAGTCTTAGCATATTGGACATGGAAGAATTCCTACTCTTAGGTCTGTCAAAGTACTCACATTGATGCTGTCCAAGTCGATACGTGAATACTTTTTTGAAATACATATCACAGTGTGATCTACAGAGTTTTCCAAACATAAGTAGAGCTTGCATGTCTATGTAGCTTTGTAGACTGGGTAGATCTAGGCAGTCTAGTACAACTGGATTGGCTGTTTGTTTTGGAAAGCCTTTGACCTTTTTACAGAAGTATCTCTGCACTGTGTCGAGCATGTCATACTCTTTAGAGCTGAGTTGTCCCCAGGCGTTACATCCGTATAGAGCACAGGGTAAGATAACTCTTTCCCAGACGCGCGTGGATGCTATAGGATTGAGTCCCCCAAAGTAAAGTCCAGAGCTGTGATTAATATTTATCAATTTCTTGAGTTTTTCACAGGTCATTTTCGTTCGTTCAACTGATGATTTTACATTACTGACACAGACTCCCGCGTATATGACAGAATCCTTGAAGGGAAGTTCATCTTCTCCACAGAGTACAGGTGGATGTTCATTATGGCGATGGGGTGAAAATGTCAATAGTGCACTTTTACTGACATTGTACACCAATTGCCACTTGCAGGCATAACGGTACACAATATTGAGTAGGCGTTGGAGACTGTTAGGTGAACTACTTACAACCGTTGTGTCATCTGCAAGCAGTTGTCCTGGGTAGTGACCCCATGGTAACTGAAGTCCAAGTCCAGATTTATCAAGGTCATTTATAAGGTCATTGATGTATACAGAGAAGAACCAGGCAGACATAACGCGACCCTGTCCAACTCCTTGCTTCACTGGAAATAGTTCTGATTGACACCCTGAGTGTGTGACGTATGACAGCATTGACGAGTACATATGACGTAGCAGACGCCATGTTTTCCCCGTAATGCCGAGATCATGTAGCTTAGCAAATAACCCATTTAACCATACTCTGTCAAAGGCCTTGGCATTATCGAGGAAGGCACAGAAGACAGAGGACTTTCTCTCCGTGTAAAATGCAAGGTTTTCAAAGAGACTAAAGCATGCTGTTTCAGCTCCCGCGTACTTGCGAAATCCAAATTGGAGTTGGTGTGGAAAGGTCTGACAATTGCTTACTGAAGTTTCGATCCTATTGAGAAGAAGTCGTTCAAAGAGTTTGCTGAGTACCGAGGTCAGAGTTATCCCCCTGTAATTGCTTGGGTCCGTCTTAGTTTTGCCGTGGCCTTTGTGGATTGGGAGGATTTTACCGATATGATACGAGGAGGGTACACATTCATATTTAATCATATCATTAAACATGATTGACAGGTGAGTAAATAGTGATCTACCTGCACGTTTCAAGTGTTCATTTGTTATATCATCAGGTCCTGGGGATTTGCCTGTTTTAAGAGATTTTACAACCGTCCATATCTCATTTGTTGTAATTGGTTTAGACAGAGGTGAGTTCATAGTGTCACATATTGCTTCATTGCATAGAGAATCCACAGTATCCGATACTTTCGTTGCAAATTCCTCATCAAAGTTGTTGAGCATGACTGGAGTAGCAAGGTCACTGAAATATTTTCCAAACATTGAACAGATATCTTGTGTTTCTGTTGAGCATTTATCTTCGTATTTGAGCTTGGAAATACAGCTTTTTTGTCGCGAATTACGCTTAGTCACTTTATAGTATTCCTGGATGTCAACCTCGGCAGCCTTTGCAATTTCAGTCAGTTTGTCGTCCAATTGTTGAACTTTGGATCTACGATGTTGTCTCCTGAATATTCTCTTTGCTTCCTTGTATTTAATGTAGTGTTCATCGGTTTGCTCATGTGACTTTCCTGATTCACGCCATTCTCGTCTGCATTGCCTCATTTGTTGGTGTAGAGGTTTAAGATTGTCCTTCTTCCAATAAGGTTTCAGGTGTGCTTGGTACCTGGAAGTTGGGATACTTATTGATGCTGATGAGTTGAGTGACTGGACAACATAGTCATTATAGCAGCTGATATACTCCTCATTAGTTCTGTACAGAGACCTGTCTATAGTTGTATCCCTGAAATAGTTCTCGGTTTCATATCTGTATAGCATTAGGTCCACCTCATTGGCTTTCCTCCACTGCAGTCTATCACCATGGTAATGCTTAGTTTGGGCGCTAGGGTCAATGTATACAAAAATAGGCATATGGTCCGATACACTATAGTGAACACTAGTGTCAATTATGTATCCAGTCACAGCTGACACGTAGTCTATGTTCATCAGTATATAGTCGAGCATGGTACGTGATGATCTGCATTTGGTGGTGAATGTATACAGAGACTGGTCGTCAGTAGGCACAACAGATAGGAGGTGTCGTTCTTGTAGGCAGCGGTGCAGGTACTTGGCTCGTCTCTTTAGGTTACTGGCACCGGATCTGATATCAGCATTGAAATCTCCCAACATGACTGTATTACAGTCACTTGAATACTTGACGTACACAGCCATAGAATAGTCAAGAGCTTCATAGTATTCAGCATCTAGTGCATTTGTTGAAGGTAAATAAATTCCAATGATTATCATGGAATCGTCACAGGTTTTAGACCTTATTTCAACACCTATTATACGATCACTTCCTTTTGTATCTATGGGCTCAATGTAATAGGAATGCCTTTTCCTAGCAAACAAAGCCAACCCTCCAGCACACCTTGAGTAAGAAGAGCTTTGTGAACCTTTGTAAGTAACATCAAAGTCATGGTCTATATCAATTAGTTGTCGAGAATTGACTACATCAAGCCATGTTTCACATACAAACATTACATCCACGTGCATCAGTTTAGTCTTCAGGTCTGGTATGCTGTTGTTAAGACCGCGCATATTCCATGTTGCGAGACTAGATATAGACATAGTTATGAGTATTATATATACGTTTTCAGCATACTTTAAACACTTCATTCTTTCTTGTTGTCTGGTCTCGTATATTCACCATCTTGAGCGTACCAATACTTGCGAGGAACCCATTCCCTGCAATTGACATTTTCTGGCCAGAATTGTACATCATCAAGAATGATCTTTGCACATTGAACTGGAACATTCATCACAATTGTATATGTTGGATTGTAGCCTTTCCAGTGTTTGAGTAGTGTTATTTTACTAACAGTAATGCCTCTGCATTTGGCATAATCTTGAATTGCATCTTGAACAACATCAAATGACTGGTTGGCCTTGACATAAGACAGCACAAGACGCTTCGTTCTGGATCGTGATGCGCCAGTAAAAGCTCTCTCCCAGTGACCTGAGAAGTTTACAGTTCGTTGTGTATTCTCGTCACAACCATTACTGTTATCAACCTGTACTGTTATCCCCTGATAGTCGGCGTCCTGGCGAGAGGCATGTGTAACATGCTCAATAATGACGTCATCAACACTCACTTGTTGGTTGGTGGGGTTGGCTTCTGGTGTAATTGGTTGACTTTCAGAACGGGATGTCTGAGGCCTAGAAGGGCTTGGGGTCTTCACAGCTTCTGAATACAGAAGCTTGCTTCTCGTGTTCATACAAACAATTTTGCCATCAATTGCATCAGCTCGTTTGTTAACTGAAGCGATGCCCTCACATAGCTTGTCTTTTAACAATGCATATTCAGTAGTTTTATCCTTCAGTTCGCTTTTCAGTGAAACGATTTCCTTATACTGGATTTCAAGTATACTTTTTGATTTCTGTAGTTCAGATGAATAAAATGCGATTTCTTCATTCTTTCTCTCATACGAATCTAACATTCGCCTAATATCACCTTCATAGGTATCCTGAAGGTTCTGTAATTTAGTACTTACACAAAGCAACTGATCTTTCATATCATCATGAATTGATAACAACTTACTCAAGATTTGACACAAAATATCTTTGTCCTTGCAGTCAACTGAATCAATATTCACATCATTACAGTCACTTGCTTGAAAGTCACACTCACTTTTAGAACGTAGCTTGTGTCTGCTGAGAACCTCTTGTTGAATCACATGTCCCGGGATAGAGCCCTTGATGTACTTGTAGAGATGATATACGTCAGCTGCATATTTCTGGGGCACATTCTGTCCCCCGCGGTTGACTCTTCGTGTTAGCACACCCTCTGGGAAGTCGTCATTATCTTTCTTTGCAATGTCATACAATGAGAGTCTAACGTCGTTCATTATCTTAACATCATTCTGATATATCTCAGTTAACTTTCTTTCACATGTAATCTTGTCATACTCCTTCAATATTCCATCAAGTTCATTCAGTATGTCGTAGTCAATTTGATCAGGGGGTTGTGTTGCATAGAATTGAGGAGAAGACGCCATTTTGAAATCACTATATCTCCTTCAATGTAGAAATCCCGAACTGTCCAAATCTAGGTTTCAAAACACCACAGACTTCTTCTGTACTTTCTTTGATGCATATTCTCCATGCAATCTTCATATAATAACTGATAGCTACTGCATTTACGTATAGAGTCAGGAATTTGTCTTCTTTGTAACACTTGCTGTCGGAGCTCGCTCACACACGTCCTACCCCTCTGACTCTCGCACTTCCCTCCAAGTCCATCAGTTGGGAAAGGTAACAGTGCAGTCAACTAGTTCTGTAAACTATCAAATGCTATAATTCTCGTATGCAGTCATGCTTATCACTTTCCGTCTTGAATTATGTATGTTTGTATGTATGTATGTATGACATGTCATTGTATATTTGTATGTATGTATGTAGGTATGTGTGTGTATGTGTGTGTGTGTGTGGATGGATGAATGGATGGATGGATGGTTGGATGGTTGGATGGATGGATGGGTGTGTGTGTGTATGTGTGTGTGTATGTATTTTATATGGAATAAAACATAAATTATCTTCCTTCTCAGTTAACCATATTTTAAACTATAACTATATCGTAACTCTTAAATTGTACATTTGGCACCCAATACTAAAATTATCAACACTGGACTCAAATTGGACTCTTTCTGCAGATATACAGTTGATACACATATGATAAATCTGTTTTAAATGAAATGTCCCCGGTTCCATCTTAAAAATGACACACATTGTCCCGTTTGCATGTGTGAAACTAAACATGCACATAAATCATAGGAGAATAGATTATCATGTTTTGGATGACAGTTTGACAGCAAAAGATACATACCAACGCATATTTCCTCAAATTTAGGCCAAAGTGAAAACACTTATTCACATCCAGTTTGTTTCCATAGAGACAATATTAATACACAATTAGTGTCCCCGGTTCCAGTGTGTAAATGATACACGCTGTCCCTATTTGCTTGTGAAACCTGACACATACGCACTTATTGTTGTAAAATGGATTTTCACGCCGATTATGACCGTCCGATTGCAATAACCTCTTGAACACACCTATATAGCCGTTATTTGTATACAAAGGTGAACCCAAATGTCCCCGTTTCCATAGAGAAATACCTGATAGACACATGTCCCCGCGCCCGCTTCCATGGTGTAATTGATACACACTGTCCCAGTTTGCTTGTGAAACCTTACATGTACGTACTTATCGTAGTCAATGGATTCTCAGGCTGAGTATGACCGTCAGATTGCAAAAATATATTCACAAGATTTAATAAGATTACAGTTTGATCTAATTAGATGATAGTTTCATCTAATTAGATGATGTTTTGACCTAATAAATGATCGTTTGAACTAATAAGATGATAGTTTGATCTAATTACATTTGTAGATGATAGTTTGATGTAATTAGATGCTTATTTCATCTACTAGGACGATGGTTTCATTTAATTCAATGATAGGTCATCTTATTAAATGGTAGTTCCATCTAATTAAGTGACAGTTCCATCTAATTAATTAATGATAATTTCATCTAATTAGATAATAGTTTCACCTTCTGATATGATAGTTCTTTCTAGTTAAATGACAGTTTCGTCTTATTAAATGATAGTTTTATCAAATTGTATGACAGTTTCATCTTACTAAATGATCGTTTCATCTAATAAGATGATACTCTCTTTTAATAAGATGATAATTCATTCAGGTATGAGGCTGAGGTCTTCAGTCCAGGCGAGGTTGGAGGGGCTCTTAAGCTTTACTTTTTTATTGGACTTGAGAATTATGATACCTCCAAAACATAAAACACGTAACATAAAACTAAACAAAGAAATCACAAACAAACAATGTCTTCTGTACTCTTGTGAAACAAATACTGTTTCACTAGCCAGATGTTTCAAACTTTAGTTTCAAGTTTGTCCAGTTGTATCTCTGTGCACAAAAATCATAACAACATTTGCAAGTGACCGAGTCCTCTAAATGTGACAAATTCAATACGCAAGCACAAAAGCATATGCTATACTTACTGAAACAAAATGCCCCTTGTCATACAACGGAAAATTCCGTCAGCAAAATTCAATCTTCAGTTCCACGTTTGACTATCTTTGTTTCATCACAATCCTCAATTCGTAATATTAGTCCTCTAATAAGATTCATAATGGAATAGCATTTGTTGGTATTTCGCGCCGATACACACATGTCCCCGGTTACATGGAAAATGCAAGGTTATCAAGTGTCCCCGGTTACACGGTAAATGCAAGGTTAGCAGTGTGAAGCCAGCAACATGAGGGAAGGCCGACTTCTGCAGCACCAATGAATATTTAAGTGGTTAATGTTTTTAAAGTGCAGCAATAAATATGTTTCTATTATATCATTCAATAGTTAATAAACTTTATTCGTATTGAATCAAGCTGCCATCATTGTTTGAAGTTTGGTTAACTTACATTTAACATCTTCCGCACGCATCGGGCGAGATATGCATTTACAATAAATTAATTTTTCTTGTAAATGCATACCTCGCCTGATGCGTGCGGAAGATGACATTGAGATTCATTTCCCAAAAAATAAAACCTTTATGCAATGGTAGGATTATGAGTAAATAAGCATTATATTATATAGTAACGCTCATATTTAGCTATTTCAATCTTTCAAACGCTTACTAGGCAGTGCTGTAATTTGATACGAAAGGAAAATTACATTAAGGGAACATTGATAAAGATGTTGTCTGTATTTGTATTTCTTTAAAATGAAATAAAGATTAAAATGGATTTACAAAAGCATCGGCCATCTTGAATGAAGTGAGAAAAACACACCGGAATCCATTAGGGGATTATTCCTCAAATCATACAAAGTGAAGTCTTCTATAAAACTTAAAACTATAAAACCCTCTATATCAGATTTTATACTCTTGGGTAAACGTCCCATAAACGAGGGGCGGGATAGCGCAGTGGTAAGCGCATTCAGCTTCGGATCAAAGGTCTGGGGTTCGAATCCCATCAGAGGCACGGCAACTTTGTCTGCGGTATAGAGCTCTTTTACTGTGATGTTTGGATGCAATGCTACACTGAATTTCAGCGTAGTACCACCCATGGTTCGCTAGTTCCAACCGATGATCGCAGGTTTCACAGCAATGAATATCCACATGTCGTTGCATGCTTTCTCACTGCCAAAAAAATAGCGATGTAAGTCAAATACTCTTTAGCGGCATTAAACACCAATCACTTCATCTCTCATAAACTTTTGCCCAAAACTTTGCCAGGACATCTGATTCCACATGAAACATCTATCACCGATTCACCACATAAGTACTTTAGATATGACAGCAGCACAATTTGAAATCATTTGACTGCATTCATTTATAAAAAAAAAAAAAAAAGTCCGAGTAAAAGAATGTTCATCGGATAACTAGTGATACAGATACTCATCGTTTTCGATTTTGATCTGTTAAAGAGCCATCAAGGATGTTAGTGTTTCAAATACAAAAATATTTGTGGAACATATACTTATAACGTCAATCGCTTGAGAAATATTTGATCTACAACATGACATTTGATAAGTTTCATATCACGACAATGTAATGACATTTGGTTTCAAAGAGAAGTACCCTTCGAGTAACGCGCGCTAAGGTTATCTGACGTCTTAAAAACAGCATTCCCTTTATTGCATAAAACGTACTACAACAACCTACTGTAGCAAGCGTTTCCGAAGCGTGAAGGCTCGTCTTTAGCGCAAGTCGCCATAGAAACCCACGGGCTGCACGTGCTGCACGTGCTTCTCTTTTAAGTTAGGCTACCTTTGTCACACATTACTGAATGTGACGATTGTTTAATAAACAATGATTCTAAATGTCCTGAGAACATACACATTATTGCCTGTTTAATGTACCCTTTTATTGAGCTAAGATCACCAAATTATTACAAATATGTTCTCATTGATTATAAAATTCAAGCAAAATACCAATTTGAGTAAAACATTTATTCCAATATCTGTAGAAAATACATATATGAAATGGTAAATAAATTACGGCCAAAAATTATATATTTTTTCGATTTCTTTCATTGCTCACAGAATTTATTTTTCTTTCGTGTCTTTGTATACACTGTACCAGCTAGACCACAATGTTTTGCGCTTGAAAATAATAAACTCGATCTATATTTAGACTGGAAAACACCTTTAATTAGTGCAATTTCTCAGCTTATTTTGGGTCGAAAAATCTATGAAAAATTAAGTGTATATATTTCACGGAGATGGCAATTATCCGATATGTTCAACAACATCATCGATGGCTCTTTAAAAAGTTTACAGCCTCAACATCATGCAGTAAGCGCCGTGCGTCACAACGTTCAGGCCCCTTTACACAGAGCCGCGTCCTTCGTACGACCATTGAACGACCCAAAAATTGACTGGACGCTCAATGGTCGGCTGATTTCGCGAAATCCCGTTTCTGTGTAAATGCTCCTGCGATCTTCGTACGTCCTTTGTACGACCTAAAATGCAAATAACGGTAATTTCCATGACGATCTTTGAACGACCTGCACGTTTACGGAGCCTCCACACTGCCTTAGCTGGGCGTTCACTGTGCAACCCTAACAACAATTCACCATCAAGGGCGATCCCCGTACAACCCGTCAGCCTCCTTTGTGCTTCCTCTGTGCCTTCGCTGTGCCTCCATTGACGACTATGGCGACAGTTGGCCGACCATGCAGCAACACATCTGCCTCCTCTGCGATACCTGAACAAGGCTTCAGTGATCCCTGGGAGCATTCGGCAACCTGGATAGACTAGGGTCTATAATAAGCTGCATTAGTCTCAATTGTTTCAGTCCCATTCCAACAGTAAAAAACAACCAACCAATTAGCTTTTGAAGCTACAATAAATAAAAATAAAATTGTTTTTTGCAGAAGACTATGATATAATTTTTTCATAAAAACTGAATAGTAAATATACAAAAATACATGAAAGTATTAAATCCACGGGTAAACATACGAATGAAACAGGGCTTCATCATCCTCCAGAAGTCAAATGGGTTAAATTTAAGTTTATGAAACATTATCTGTTCATACTTCTGAAAATCATGCCTTGTAAAAACTTCTTTTTTTTAAATCTTCTTAACGGGGGATAAAAAAGTAAAAAGAGAGTAAAAAGGGGCTTTTTTGGCTTATTTTTCGATGCTTCAATGCTAGAGTTTAGAATTAAAGTTAGAGTGATACAATAGGTCGCCAACATCTTTTGTTAATTAATTTTGGGTATTTCGTAATTTTGTAAAGAAAATTACCCTACATTTTGGACAAAAAAGCTATTCCAACACCGTATGTGTTTGAATAAAGATCATGATAAAAGTATCAAACCCGAATGAATGAAATTGTGCGTACTTCTTTACAAAACTTGTTATTATCAAAGACATTTAAAATATACTTTATCCGACATCAGCATGCCGTTCTCATTGTTAAATATGTGATCGCGTTTCTTTACAAGTGAGTTTATACATCTTTATTTGCTTGACTTTTCTGTTGTCTTGCTCCTTTTTGGTGCATATAGTCTTATCAATGATTTGCCAACAGAAACAAGGAAACGTGTGAGAATAATCTATTTTTTGGAGAATTTACGAGGACGCTCACAGAAGGCTGAGTGAATGCAGAAAGAAGGCACCAAACTCGTCATGGTCGCACAAAGGTTGTCGTGGTCGCTACATGAAGGCAGAGTGGTCGTGATATAAACGGTTCTGATTGCTCAGAGGACACAGTAGGAAGGCACAAGGGAGGCAGAGGCATCGCCCAACGTCAGCGAATGTCTTACATGGCGATCATTGAGCGTCCTTTGCGACCTTAGAACGTCAATTGTACGACCTTTCTGCATCATGGGAGCAACCCTTGAGCGACCAGAATCGTCGACGACCCCTCTGCGGAAGTTTTGAACATGTTAAAAATTTGTTGGCGTCCTCCGCGTACTTCGCGATCAATCACGATGTTTCAACATCAATTGTGCCACCTCCTCACGACCTTAGCAACCATTCTGCCTCCCTTGAGCGTCCAACGGCGATCTGTTATGTTTTTTGGTCGCACAGAGGACGCACAGCGGTCTTTATGTCTGTGTAAAGGGGCCTTTACGCACACGGCCCTTGCATTACTCTTTATGTGGCTGTAAACAATCTCGCATCCCTTTGCATTAATAAATACAATTTCAGGGCTTTGAACATTTGTAATTTTGAGGTCATTAACCACATGTTGCTTTTGACTTAACACATGTCACTAAAACGTCATGACAAGCCCGTTCAAATACTACCAAATGTACTCGAGTTCAAGACTGAGCTTTATGATAAACCGTAGTTCTTCCATAATTTCAACTGTTCTAAAAGTGCAACCACGCAAGATCATCCGACATGAAGTATATTATAATACTGCCCCAAACTGCTGTCAATCAACGACTTACTGACACTGAAAATATTTATAAACTAATTTCCACAACTGCTATTGGTTACTGATTTGAAATCATCATGCAAGTTTCTTTGGTTCAAGTCAGTGGGATAGCACAGTTAATGTTTAAAGGGGCAATCCGTATGTTATTGTAGTAACAAAGGTCAAACGTTACCAAGGGTGTTATTTCATCGAGAAGTAATGAGTGTTGTCGAAAATTACCCTTTTTGTTCCAATCTGTTCAGTATAGTTACATTATTAAGATGTTAAGTCGTTATGATGATCGAAAACTGGACAATGTTCCACAGCTGGTGCGCGTCAATTGTTCACAGGTATCGCATCTAAATAACATTTCATGAAAAACACGTAGTGTCCCTTTAATGCAGAAAATTATAAACATGCGGATACGTATTTTCAGGGTAAATTTGCGCACATAAATGTTTCCATTGTCTGCAAGAAGGATTATCTGCACGTTGCAGGTGGGATGTTTTTCCTTGTCTGTGGTTGCTGCGCCTACATTGCACTACACTGCCGGCCAAAAGAAACGCCTACTTGATTTTTCTAAAAATGAAATATGAAATAATATCTGAAATATAATCAATGGTGGTCTCCAAGTTATGCTGAACACAAATTGATATGTAAGTCGATTGAAATCGTGGAAAAATCGAGTCAATAACATTCATGTTAACCACGCCCAATTAATACCGCTAATTCCGGTTGATTCACTTGCGCACCGTACCAACGTACATCGATAGTGTCATCACGATTTTGATGCATATATGTGCCTGTATTGTTGCTCGTGCTTGTATGAAAATCGGTTTCAGATTTTTTTTCTGATCAAGCACTGATCGAAAACTGAACAATTCATTTGCCTCATTTCAACAATCGCCATCCTTTGTGACATGACAACTTCTGAAATTTAGATATATCATGCAGAAATGGTGCAACTACATTATGCTATAATATTGCTAAAGTGCTCATTATAGTTTTTACGAAATCTGATAAGATATCTGGTAAGGGTTTCTTTTTTATTTTTATTTTTTTATATGTTATTTCATAAGTCAGAAGGCCATGGGCCCATATGACAAACATTTGCAATACATTCGGCATTAGGTATACAAAAACAATACGGCACGAAAACAAAACAGACAGACAAAGTTGATTAAACATACAGATGTGATTTGTAAGTAACAATGTACACAAAAAGTACATACACGCTGGTGCAAGCACGTCCGAACAAATACACACACACATCTACATGTACACACAAGGACATACATAAACACATAATCATACATGTTTCACACACATCCATAATCACACAGACACGCATACATACATATGCTCATACATTCATATGCTCATACATACATACATACATACATACATACATACATAATACATAACTACATACATAATACATAACTACATACATACATACATAACTACATACATAACTACATACATAACATAACTACATACATAACTACATACATAATTCATAATACATAATACATAACTACATACATACATACATGTACTACATACATAACATTACTACATACATAATACATAACTACATTCATAATAGATTTCGGATTGGATTTGGATAGATTTGTAATTGTTTTCACACTTTTCGTAGACATTAAATTTTGGAAATTTTCTTTACATGGATTCAAGTAGTGCTTTGAAGGTAGGTATCTGATTCGTAGTTGCAGATAGGCTGGGCATACAAATAATATGTGATATTCACTTTCAACGAAGTCGCTTCCATTACGTAAACAGTATTTACATAATCGTTGTTCTGGGTCCAGTCCAATATGTCTTCCTGTTTCGATTTTTAAATTATGGCATGAACATCTCAATTTTGTCAGTGGTCGACGGAACCTCACATTTTCAGTTTGAAGTAGATATATTTCAACATCAAAAGTATGTTTATAGGTTTCATAGGCATCGGTTGTGGCAGAGTTTGGAAGTGACAAGATACGTTTAATGAATTTAATTTGTACTCTTTCAATGTGCCCAGAATATTGACATCCCCATATTTCAGCTCCATATAACAACACGGGGAGAACAATAGAGTCAAAGAGTTTTAAAGCTATTGTCATGTCGAGCCCTCCGCATTTCTTGTGAATTTTATAAATTAAAATACATATCTTCTCTGCTTGTGCTGCCAGTGTCATGATACACTTAGTCCAGGCGAGTTTGGGTGTGAATGTCATTCCTAGATATTTGTAACAGGAAACTGTTGCGATTTCTTTGCCTTTATAAAACCACTTCTCGTTTCTTCTCAATGGGCCTCCATTTCTAAAAACCATAACTTGGGACTTTTGTAGATTCAATTTTAGACCCCATTTGTCACAAAAGGTTGAAACACAGTTTATCTGTTCTTGAAGTCGACCAACTAAATCCGAGGAGTTTGCAACGTCATCGGCATATAGAAGAGAGAAGAGAAGAGAAGATTCTTGTGAAATTCGTTGACAAGTTCATTGATATATAACGTAAACAGGAGTGGCGATACCATACATCCCTGTCTTGTTCCAATGCAGCAGTTAAAGAAATCTGTAAGGCCGTTTTTAGTTTTTATACAAGATGATAACTTTTCATACATATTTTGAAGTACATGTAGTACATTTCCATGTAATCCATAATTGATCAGGCGATACCAGAGATGAGAGTGGTTGATACAGTCAAACGCTTTCGAGGAGTCTATGAAGAAACAGTAGAACCGTCCTCCTCGCTTGGAAAGATATTTTCGTATAATCCCTTGAAGTGTAAACATGTTATCAATAGTCGCATAGCCTTTACGGAATCCAGCTTGGTTTTCATGTAGGAGTCAGCCCACTTTTGAAGTCTTTCATTGATGATCTTCGTGATTTGCTTATTACAGGGTGAAGAGATATACCACGGTAGTTATTTACATCGTTCTTTGATCCTTTCTTGTGAAGGGGACACACTATAGCCTTACACCACTCTGTTGGGAAGTGTCCACTTTTTAGAATTGCATTGTATAATTTCAAAAGTACTGGTAGTATTATATCTGATGAATACTTCAGAAGTTCCGATGGGATGCCATCAATTCCCGGCGATTTATTACACTTTAGATCTTTTATTGCCGCTTGAATTTCGCTGGAAGTTATGTCTTCATTTAGGTCACTTGTACTAGTAACACATTCGTCACAATTCTTGTCATGAATCTGTAGATTTTCCGAAACTGTAACTTCCATCAGAGTCTCTGTCATATTTGTCTCATTCAAAAGTTTATTGAAATAATCATACCAATCACTTGAAACAATGGATGAGCTTGATGTATTTCTTTTCATCTTTTTAATTTCTTTCCAAATTTCGCAATGGTTATCTTTATTTCACTAAATGTCTGCTTTATTTTGGTTTGGTATTGCTTCTTCTTCGATTCACAAATGCTTTTAAATTTCTTTCTGGTAGAGACGAAGTTTCTGAAGTCATCTTCTATGTTCGTAAATCGGAACCGATCGAGCGCCTCATATTTATCTCCCTTTGCCTTGTCACAGTCAGCGTCCCACCACTCGGTCACGTGACCCGCCGTGTCGTCTGCTCATCGGATGAGCTGCCCGGCAGTAGAATTGACTTATCAATACCACAGCATTATCGACATCTGTTTCAACTTCTTGTGATATTTCTAAAAGCGTAGTCTTTGATTCATTATCAGTTATCATCCTGCGAAATTGATCCCTATATTCCATCTGAAAGTAACGCAAGGAGAGGTGGTTGATTCTTATGTTGCACACTTGCTCAGGGCGATATCTATATCACATACGAGAGGGAAGTGATCGATTATATCAAGGTCTAACACTTCAAAATCTTGTATTTTCTGAAATAAACATGTCGACAGCATAACGTAATCTACAGTACTGTGGCCATTATTTGCAATGCATGTATAGTTTCCATTTGCATCACTTGGAAATCTACCATATGCAATATGAATGCCATACACTTTACATATTTCAAGTAGTCTTCTCCCATGGTTGTTTGTTTCAATATCTCTATTTTTGCGAGGCATATTAAAATCATCACTTTCATACCAATCACAACCAGGCAGATAATCAACATTGTCATCAGATATAAAGTCATCATCTTCACCTGTTCTGCAGTTGAAATCACCGGTAAGGGTTATCTCAGCATCATAATCACTTTTTATTTCATACAGAACGTTCTCCAGTTCATCCATAGGGTCTATGTTGTTCACTTGATTGTATTTTGATTTTTCAGGTGGAATATATACAGTTCCAAGAATGATGTTTGAATCAGTATTTAATAATTCCTTACTGAACAACAAGTATACTGCATCATTTACATGTGACAATATTCTCTTCACACCTGCTGATAAGCTGTTCAACACACATACACATACACCTTCATGCTTATTTTTTTCTCTACATGAAAAATAAACATAGCATGAAGGGAGAAGGTTAACATAGTTATCAACAGAGTAACACCAAGTTTCACATAAAAAAACAACATGATATGGTAGGAACAAGTTCAATATGTCAGTATTGTTGAAATGTCGTTTTAAGGAATGACAGTTCCATGTAAACAGTTTGAAGGACTTATGTATTGTATTGGTGTTGTGGTCAGTCTTGTGGTCAGTGTTGTGGTCAATTTGACATATGGTTATTGAAGGGGCCTGGCCTGCATCCTATTTTCTGGACAGCTTCATCAGTTCATCAGTCTCCTGGTTAATGTCAAACACTATCTTGTTGATTACAAGTTTGTCAAATCTGAGAAAAGATTCTTTTCCCTCCTTCCTAGCTTTCACCATATGAGGGATGAGACTCTTTCTCTTTTCTCTTACAGGAAAACTGAAGTCTTCAGATACCTTTACATTTTTATCTTGCCTCAATTTGTCTCTAGCTGCACTTAGTACAGTGTTTTTAGTCTTTAAGTGGGAAAGCTTCACAATGATGGGTCTGGGTTTTCCACCCTCCTTTCTTTTTGCCTACAGTGTATTCAGTAATTAAATGGACGATTGAAAGCCTATACTGTGTATTTATTTCAGATACTGTTAGCACTTAGTTAATCGTAAAGCAAAGAAAGAAAGTGGCCTTGCGCCCAGGGTATTTCTTATGCCTGAGTTACACCAAGATAGTTCTCACTACGTTCTACTCCGTCCAAATATTATTGTACAACGACCTCGAATGGGACAGGAACGGATAACTTTTGTGCATAAATTTCCATATCACGAACCCCATACATTTACAGACAGTTCTCAGAAAGTCCATCTAGTCTTTATCCCGTCATCTGACAGTTGGTACCACGTTGGTAGAACCCTTCTTCTTGTTGCTTGGCTATCATCCAAAAGTTCTTTATGTTTTACTTGTTTAACTATGTATCGTTACGTAGTTTTACTTAGTTCATTGAACGTAGCCACAAAACCTCTAACTTGATGGACCTTTGTGCATTTTCGCAACTACGTTAACGTTTCATTACAACATGGTTCACTACGTGGACCTAGTTAGGTGTGGTTTATCTTAGTTGAGCGTAATTATACTTACTTAAGAGTAGTTAGATGTATAGTAACATATTAATGCAATGCGTCAATAACAAACCTACCAAAACGTAGTTAAAATGTTTGATAACGTAGACAGCCGTACTGACACAAGAACAAGAAACAAGAACCTCACTACCACAGAAAAACATGGCAACAACAAGCCCACCGCAAAATACAAATATTCGGGCAACATCCCCTACACAACAGACTGAAAGGTGAACAAATACCCCACCACCACATATAAACATAGGAGCAACATCTCAACCGCAACAGACAAACTTTGGAGCAACAACCTCATTGCAACAGACAAACATGGGAGCAACAACCCAACTGCGACAGATGCACATGAGAGCAACTTCTTCACCACCACAGACAAACATGGGAGCAACATGCCCACCTTGACAGATACACATGGAAGCTTCTTCACCATCCGACTATATGAATATCCCACCACCACAGATAAACATTGTAGAAACAGCCTCATCGTAAGAGACAAGTTTCAAGTTTGAAAGTTTGAATCATCATTTTACAGTTTTGCACACTGGGTGTTTTACACCTTCAATTGATTTTCATCACTTGGGTTACTTTAAAAAAAAATATGTATATGTTTATTTCCCATTAGATGTTTACATGTACAGGTATATAATTATACACATCGATAGAGTTATCAACACGTCAATATAAAATACAGAGAGATCCAGTATGCAGGTATTGAAGTTCATGGACATTTGCAAGATCTTCATGTTTTTTAATGTCTATAAGTATTATTCTCAAACGGTGTATCTCATTTCTCACTTGAGTTACTTATAATATAATAATGTTATCAAATGTTTGATTTTCTAATATTAGCTTTCATTTAGATGTCCATGGCTTGATATTACAATATTAAATGACTCAAGTGATAACAAACCTATGTTATTTCTAAAAGGTATTAAAGTATCCAGTTTTGTTTTCAAGTTCATGTTGATAGTTGGTTACTCTAGTGGATCTTGATCTCAGCATACAGCATTTTCATTGTGATTTAATTGCCCCTGACTTCATATTAAGTCTCTCCAGTGATAACAGATTTTGTGATTTCTAAATTTTTTATCAAGGTGTTACTTTTGTTATGTAAAAAGTTTACTTCATTTAAACAGTGTTTTTGTCGTGAGGTTTGTTTATTCGTGGAATGCAATATCATGGATTAGAAGCAAGCTGTAAGCATATTCTATATATATTCTATCGCCAATCTTATATCGGGATAAGTATCGTATCGCAACTGATAGGTCAGCAATTTTTAAAAATATTTCGTTACAATGCAATTTTAGTATCATGAGTTATCGCATCGCAGACTTAATGCCAATACCATCCCTAGTAATAAGAACTTTAGCTTCTTACATTTTATTCATTCATTAAAACTATTCATCTCATTTACAGTTGGCAAAGCATAATTGAAGGTTATTTAGTTGTTATATGAACAACTGTTTTTCTTTCAAATTTCTGCTAGTGCTGTTCTTGTAATTATATGCATCCTCGATTATGATTGTATAAGATAAACCTTACATAATTCCAGGAGATGTTTCCTTGTGTTCAATGTATTTGAATCAATTTTCAACAACCTTTAAAATAAATAAAACATTAATTTTCTTCCTTCTCAGTTAATCATCTTTTAAACTATAGGTATATCGTAACTCTTAAATTGTGTATGTGTCACCCAATACTATAGACATCAACATTAGACTCAATTTGGACTCAAAACTTTCTGCAAATATATAGTTGATACACATATGATATCTTGCCTGATAAACTGCACACAATGACCTACGTTTGCTTTGGGAACTGTGTTAAAAATGTCCGCGGTTCCATGTTGAAATGACACACATTGTCCCCGTTTGCATGTGTGAAACTAAACATGCACACATATCATAGGAGAATATATTCTCATGTTTTGGATGACAGTTTGACAGCACAAGATACACATCAACACACATTTCCTCAAATTAAGCTCAATAGAAAACACTTATTCACACCCAGTTGGTTTCCATAGAGACAATATTAATACACAATTAGTGTCCCCGCTTCCATGGTGTAAATGATACACACAGACCTAGTTTGCTTGTGAAAACTTACACATACATACTTATTGTAGTAAAATGGATTCTCACGATGAGTATGGCCGTCAGATTTCAATTATCTTTTAAGCACACACATATATAGCCGTGATTTTTATACAAAAATGAACCCAAATGTCCCAGTTTTCATAGGGAAATACCTGATAGACACATGTCCCGGTTCCATGGTGTAAATGATACACACTGTCCCCGTTTGCTTGTGAACACTTACACATACATACTTATTGTAGTAAAATGGATTCTCACCATGAGTATGACCGTCAGATTGCAATAATCTTTTAAACACACATATATAGCAGTGCTTTGTATACAAAAAAGAACCCAAATGTCCCAGTTTTCAAAGAGAAATACCTGATGGACAGATGTCCCCGCTTTCATGGTGTAAATGATACACACTGTCCCCGTTTGCTCGTTAAAATTTACACATACACACTTATCGTAGTAAAATGGATTCTCAGGCTATGACCATCAGATTGCATCAACCTCTTAAACACACGCATGTATCCTTGTTTTGTATACAAAAGTGAACCCAACACGTCCCCGTTTCTACAGAGAAACACCTGTTAGACACATGTCCCCGGTACCATGGTGTAAAATATACACACTGTCCCCGTTTGCATGCAAAAAAGCACACACACACAATCGGTGTGTGTCCCCGGTTCCTACATGAAAGTTCATACTCGTTCAAATGAATCCTGTATAGCCAGGCAATGTTTAGAACTAACATACATGACAAGGGAAGTAAGCCATGCAAGTGGTAAAGCTGTAGAGCTGCTAGAAAAAAATGTCCCCGGTTACATGTGTTTTTTAAGTGTCCCCGTTTGCCACCTTTAACATCAGTGTGTGTGCATGTGTGTGTGTGTGTGTGTGTGTGTGTGTGTGTGTGTGTGTGTGTGTGTGTGTGTGTGTGTGTGTGTGTGTGTGTGTATGTGTGTGTGTGTGTGTGTGTGTGTGTGTGTGTGTGTGTGTTTATAATACATATGCTGAATGTTTTAGGGCACTTAAAGAATCCATTGTAATCCATAATATAACCACTTGACATTTATAGCTACATGTACATCCATTTTAAAATCTTTCTCATGATGGAACGTTCTTATACTTGTATATTTTATTCCTAGAAAATTTGAATCAGTATTATCCTAAATGACAAGATATTAACACCAAACAAATGTTATTATTTAATAAAGGGAATAGGTTTATATTCAACTTTAAAATTAAATCTTTATTAATCACGGATATCATCTGTGAAACGTAACTCATTTAAATGGTTATTTTATATGGATAACGTTCTCTCACATAGCCTATGTTTGGACACTTTGATAATTCGGCACATAGCGTTAAATGGACACTTCAGTAAGTCTAAATCATTGACATTACTGCACTTACACTCTGCCACTTGTGCATGTAGGATGTGTTCATCGACTTTTATCGCTAGTAATTAGCACTAATTACTTTGGTCAACCGGTTGAGCCCATGAAGTCAGGATTAATCAATTAAAGTGAATTTGATCAATCAAAGGTGAAGTGTCTGACTTCTGGCCCAAATCAAGTTCACATTGAAGCAAGCCAGAAATAGTTGGCTGCTGGATGTGTTACGAGCCATCTGGGCATACAACGATCTGCAGACTGTAAGTGCACAATCTGATATTGTTAACATTCCTATATTGCACAGAGCAGATGCACATTTTAAGTAACATTTTCCATTCGATGGTGTGGAAACTTGAAAAGATCCTCAGACCTCAGTTAAGCTGATGACAAGTACGTTTGGTAAAGTATGTTTATGAAATGGTAGGGTGTCCGCTGATGACTCGAATGTCTCCCGTTCGATTCCCAGGAGAACCATATCAAAACAAATTAAAATATATAAGTGATTTCTTCTTTGTTTGACACTCAATAACATATGACCACAACAACTCATTTATTGGCCCACAAGCATTTGATATAAACTGCCAGGCAAAAGAAAGTACTTACCTCAGTTGGTTTGGATTAATATCATATTTTTTTAAAAAGGAGATGTATTTGTTTATGTCACGATACAATGATATTTATCTACAGTAGTTTGAAGGAATTAATCGGTTACTGTTTTTTAGTAAGTATATATTTTTTTAATGAGGACATGTGTAAGAAATTAAATTTACAACAACATAACCCCAACACCTGTTTAAACTGTTGTAAATGTGTGCAAAATCAGGCACATTTATTGTTTTTCACATAGAATATGTCTTAAAGTCGATGAACAGTTATAAAAAAAATATTTTGAAGAAATTTCAATTTCAAAATTGTATTATTTTAAAAGAAAAATAAAAAAACCCATGTAGAGCTGTTCTTTGACTGCTAACTAAACACCTGTAGTTTTCAGTTTTAGATTATGACATCGAAAACTTGAGATTGAAATTGCTATTGAAAATATTACATATGATAAAATGTGAGTACTTTCTTTTGCCTGGCAGTTAACGTTATTCGAAGATTAGACATACACCAGATATTCGTAGATGGTATGACCATTTCCTGGAAGGAGGGATAATCACCTTCACATGTGTCACATAACAAGCTGTGATTTCTACATATATTTTCATTTTCTTTTTATGTGACCAAGAGTGTTAGGGTATGGGAAGTGTTTATGAAGATTTGACAACGGACGACATATATAAACTAGATATTCGAAGATTGCATTATCATTTCCTGGAGGAAAGGGTAATCGCCTCCCACATACGTCACATACCAAGCTATGATTTCTACACATAGTTTCATTTTGTGTGGAAAAGAGCGTAAGGGTATTGGAAGTTTTGATGAAGTTATGCTATTTGAAGATTACACAACTGACGATTTTTCCTAAGATTTCTTTACTCATAATTCACTTCACAATACAAACACAGCTATGAATGATACCAATTTTATTTCATTCCAAAGGGAATATTTATCAAATTCACATCACTATGTGCTTAAACATAAAATCGGGTGGTTTCTCGTAATCGTACAAACACGGACCACTATACTTTCGAGAACATTGTACATCTGGATATCAAGTTCATTTCGTCTTGACTACTTTTTATGCCCCCGAATCGGAGATTCCGAGGGTATATTGTTTTCACCTGTCTGTCTGTCTGTCTATCCGTCTGTCCGTCTGTGAGTTTGTCAACAAAAACTTTAACCTCGGCCATGACTTTGGATTGCTCAGAGCTACGGCTTTCATACTTGTCATGTGCATACCTTGTGATGAGACCTTGCCGCAATGGACAATATTCAGAAAACTTTAACCTTGGCCATATTTTTTGATTGCTCAGAGCTACGGCTTTCATATTTGGCATGTGCATACCTTGTGATAAGACCTTTAGATAAGGTCATCATATTTGACCTTGTGCAGTGGACATCTTCAGAAAACTTTAACTTTGGCCATTACTTTGGTATATCCGGGGGCATCCGTGTTTAACAAACACATCTTGTTTCACATCTTTAAAGGAGCAGTAGCATGTTTTTTCGTTTAAATAAGTCGATGAAATATATTTTGAAAAATGATGTCACCAATAGTAAAACACCATTCTCTCTTCTTAAAATCAAGCTTAAAATGAGTGTACATGGTTCAGTAAAGCCATGAGAATAGTTTTTGGAAGTAGAAATAATGATGTGTGTTGACATTGACATGGCCGTCATGCAAATTTTGCTTTATACGCCAGACCGTTATTACCACTACGTTATTACAACTACGGATAACTAGTTTGTTTAATGAGATGTGGTCCCTCTACAGTGAATATAAAGCACGTAAACTATCATTATGAATGGACAATTTGAACAAATAAAAACGTGCTTGAGCCCCTTCGAATATTGGATATCAAGCCCTTATAGATCTTATTGACAAAGAGGTCAAAAATAATAAAATTTCTCTTTAGCATCATCAATTTGACATTTTGATCTGTATCAAATTGAGGTAAACAAATGGATTGATGGTGATTTATATTGTTTCATCATAAATTTAACGGCTGTAAAATATTTAGATAACAATACCATTTTAAATTTTGATAAATTTGTTTGCAAACTATTTATTTATCAAATTAATTTGTGTTTAAATCATTGGTGTGACCAATGTATGCTATATTCATTGACTCCTTGAGGAGGACAGAGGAATCCTAGTCAATAAGTCAAGTAAATAAACATCAAATTGAATTTTCATTGTATTGTATGTGCTATTATACCTTAAATGATCTATGAAAACACATTATTGTTAAACTTAAATATTATTTAAATTCAAATATTACTTTCAATGTTTAATACACCCCGTCCCATCTTAATATTATTTCATTTCTTACACCTGTCCTAATTAAACAAAGATATTTTAACTAATATTTAACCAGACACCAACTAATTCATTCAAACTAGTATGATTGTATTGTGCCATAGTCAAATGCATAAAATTTCTTTAAAATATTGAATCAATCGAAACAGAGAAGTGCACTTTCTTTTGTCTGGCAGTTTATCTATGAGAAAAATATACTGACACAATGGAGTACTTGTTTACAAAACATACCCAGAAGCTACCCTATTAGACAAATGTACATGTTCGCCGGCTCATGAAGAAGACCGACAAGAGGTGTATGCAGATGTGTTATCACCTTCTTGTCCTTATGTTCAATACCATATCTCATTACAAATTTACGATTATCAAAATATAAATATTTTGCATCACCGTCAACTTCAAGAAAAAGAGCATTAGGCCTTGCAATTGCAAACCATTTATTTTTTCTTGTGATTCCATCAACTCGAATACTATTTCTGGCAAATATGTTTCCTTGTTTCCAATCAATAGCTATACTAGTTATCCTATGACGAGAATTTGTTATTTTATGGCACGACGTATTATTGTATATACATACGATATACTTTTAACCTGTCATTAAAGAAATATAAAGAATATTTCTAATCTGATCAATTCCCATTGCAGTAAATACAACCTCTATTTGGTTATCACCATAAACCATCTTTCACATTTTAAAACCTCACCTCCTTTCTTGAATCCTACTATATTCGTTATATTGATGTTTACTGGGAGACCCATTTCAAACAATACTCCTTTAAACCATTTTCGCTGTAAATTAATAACTGAGTCTGCAAATATAGCTACATCATCTGCGAACAATAATATTGATAAATCGTGGAGTGATTCGTTGATAAATATACCCCTTGAATCATTGGATATAATTTCTTAACAAGTTCTTCTATATACAAAAAGCCCTGACGAACACCGGAATACGTTTTAAAAATATCAGTCTTCTCACGTTTACTTACTCTCACAGAAGCTTTCACGTTATCATACATATTTCTTGATAACCGTTGAAGTTTCCCGTGTATACCGGATTGCACCATGACGTATATAAGTTTTGATCTATTCACAGTGTCGAATGCTTTGAGGAAATCCACAACTAAACAATCAAACTTCCCACCCTTCTTTCGCAAGTAGTTATGTGCAACACTATTTAAGGTAAACAAATATGGTCAAAAGTCAAATGTTGTTCTCTGAAACCTGCCTGAAGTTCTGATAAAAGTTGTTGACTGGTGATCTAGAATTTATTCGGTTATTTACAGTGGTAAATGTCTTGTTTAAAGTATTCAGCAGGGCTATACCCCTACAGTAATTGGGATCTTTATTATCACCCGATTTATGTTATGTTACAATTAATCCAATATTCCAAAAATCGGGGAAAATAACACTCTACAGAACCTGATTAAACAAAAAGCTTATAAACGGTAAAAGCAAGAAACCGACCTCTTTGAAAACTTCTACTGGAATTCAATCTTCACCTGGGGATTTCCCATTTTTCAAATTATTAGTAGCAATTAATGTGTTGTTATTTAGGAGCTGCTTAAAATAATTATACCATTCGTCTACAGTTATATTTTGGTCAACTTTCTACAAAAACAATATCGTTTAATTGATATCAAGAAATTACGATAGTCTTTCTTATTAGCAACAGTAACTATTTAATCTACTATACTTTTTTCATATTCATTTTTCTTCTTGCCACAAAAGTTCTGAAAATCCTCCAATCCCCCTTGTGTTAGGCAAGGGATAACGATCTCGTATACAAAAAGTATGTTTACGTGACACTTTGAAGATATCACCGAAATATTCAACACCACTAGTGCTTGGTCAACCACTGCTGGCGAAGCCTGGAAGCAATCAGTGTCAAATGATAGTCATCTCAATCTGCCCTGTATGTACATCATGCCCAAATTGATTTGATGGTTTAGGGGACATTGTAACATAATTTCGGTGTATCCTTGATTCTGATTGGTTGATTTGCCTATGTTGAATGACAATGAATACCCGCAAATTACTTGGGGCGAATCACCGCGAACATATAGAACGTGTTCACAAAATTCGGCCCGACTCAAAATTTATTTTTTCTATTTCTCTTAATATTTGCTCCTTTCTCAAATTTGACAGGTGGCATTGTCGTTTTCTTACTTGTGTATAGCAGTATAGGTCACATATAACTCTCAAAATTAATTAGTTTCAAGTAACTAAAATGTTTTTAACAAGTAAGATTTGTCCAAGTTTGACGCCTTCTTCCATGCGGCTGTGTTTACCGAATGCCGTTGCCATGGCATGACGTCATAGTGATCAACCGTTTTGACGTCACAATGCTAGCGTCATTGTCACAATGGGTTAGGGCAAGTTTAAGATTTTTGTTCCTAGGTGTTTTACTGTGTTGATGTCGAAGATAAATGTTTATTGCCATCTAAAAGGATACGTGAATATTATGAAGTGAACATAGTTAAGTGACACTGTTTGAGCTTATGTGTAAATCGTTGCCAATGTACATATACCGCCGAGTATTTGTATTTGTATTTGTTTTGACCACACCTCTAACAAAAATGGAACAGTCGCAAAGTCCTTTCCACTCAGAGATAGGTACGCAGAAAGAGAGATCGTTTCAAAACGCCTGATAACTAACGGTCATGTTACAATATCGATAAATAGTTATAATTATTTGTTCAAACTGGCAAGTTTCTATGTGTGAAGTCTGTATACTCAGTTGGTCTATATTATGGAAGAGGGAATCCCACAGTGGCTTCATATTAGCTTTAAAATGTTTATTTTCAATATTGATAATATCTTACTATCCTGCAAGGCAGAACAGAGACATATATTCCACGGATATTCACATATAGTCATTAATATCCAAATCATAACACAGCTTGACAAAATAAATATTTATTCCGTGTGTGTACATTTATAGTCGTGAATTCATGTAATAAGTAACTTAATTCAGCATCAATCTTAGATACCTTTTTGATAATGAGAAGTATGTAAAACGACTACTAAATAAAAGCCAGATCATGTTCGTCAATAGAAATGTAGAACACGTTGAAATCCATGTTTGTAGAAACCTTTGGTTTGATGAAACCAACCTGGTATAAGCGTTTAACTATTGAACTAGGTGCCATATCACATTGGTTCTGTTGGGAGGAACATCGTTGATGACGCAAGCTGTCATGTAAAACGGCAATGTATCTAAGTTAGTCCAAAAAATATAAATATTCACGGAACAAGGATGAAGTACAGTTGGTACTACTGCATATCATTCCTTAAATATCCGGAAACGTACTCATTTGATTATTATCTAAAATGAATTCGCATAAGTCATCATCAGCAACATCTTCCGCACGCATCTTGCCATATATGCACTTTTAGAAAATGCATACTGACCCTTGTGACAACTCGGGGGGATTTCTGAGACAGGAAGTAACACGACTATTTAGCTATGGTGTAGACCAATCAAATGCGCGTTTACAAATCACGCACACGTTGGGTGAAAGTTTCTTATTTTAATTTTAATTACCCGTACTGCGCTAATTACGCTCGATTAATTAGTTATAAGACTAAATCACAACGTGCGGGTAAATGAAACAAACCAAAATCTATTCAAGATCTGATAATGGCTCTCTTGTCTAATGTTCCCATTGAAGTAAAAATCCGTTTTGACAACTTATATTATGCAAATGAGCTTAACATCCGAGATGAAATACCCATAAGTATTGTCATCCTCGGTTACCCATCGTTTTATATATACTCCGTTGCTATCCACTATAGTGGAGAGTAACGGAGCATATATAAAACCATGGGTAACCGAGGATGAAGTATTACAAGCAATTTGTAAAACTGTCGGTGCATTACAAACTTTTGGATCGATTTGGTTGGTAACGACCGATTTGATTGGTCAATAGAGGGGACGTAAGTCTCTTTGGACGATGGGTGGAGCTGACCCTGTCTCAGAAATCCCTTCGAGTTCTCCTTTTCTTAAAGTTAATATATGGCTCGATGCATGCGGAAGATGCATCAGCAACGGCAGAATCATATTAAGCATCCGAAACATACCTAAATGAGTGACTTCACATTTATCTTTTTCTTGTTGGAAATGCAGTTTTCAATATCTTAAATATCGCCTTAATGTTATTTTATATGTATACCTAATGTATGTGATATCCTCCACATGTAGTTGATTTAATTTGATTTTTTTTAAAACGTTAAATATCCTAAAAATCTAGCATATGATCTAAGGTTAAACTGCCCCTCATGTAATAAATAATCAGCAAACTATGTTCCGATCGGATAAATTTAATAATCAATGCACTTTGTAACTTTGGCCGAGTGTTTGGGTGCAGTTTCTTAGACAAGATGTTACTCTCATGTCAGACAACATTGTCTTGAGAGCGGATCTTAGACTTGATAATCGTGGAAAAGGCTAATTCCCTTAATTTGAACAATTGTAATATGCACTTGTATACGTGTTTGGATAGATGCAATTAGTAGTGCACTATGACAAGTTTATGTGGGTGTACTTATTTTACTATATTTAACAGTTCCAAATGGTTATACATATATCGATGAAGGGCAATTACACATAACACAATCAATATATGTTGTCTTATGATGTTTAGTTATGTTTTACTTATTCACAAGTGAAAACTGATCACATTGTCTGTGGTAAATTTATTTATTTCGGTGGGCGTTATCAATTTGAATGTGAAAAAGAGTTGACCTCTGAATGTGCCTCCTGTGAACTGCCGTATGTACGTACGTGTCCGGTTGAGTTCGTCGTGCATCATCTAATTATGAACAGTTTATCAATGGAATGAAGAGTTCACGGGATTCCAAAGTTGTTTTGGGCCATTTAACTAAAGATAGCTAATCCACACAATTTGCACATCAATGGTTAAGTAACAAGATAGAAAGATAAGCCATTGAGGATTCTACATTTGCTGCTGACACAGTTACTTTCTTATCATAACATGTTCCAAATCTTCTTAACGGGGAGATAAAAAAAAGTAAAAAGAGTGTAAAAAGGGTTTTTTTTGGCTTATTTTACGATGCTTCAATGCTAGAGTTAAGAATTAAAGTTAGAGAGATACAATAGATCGCCAACATCTTTTATTAATTAATTTTCGGTATTTCGTAATTTTGTAAAGAAAATTACCCTACATTTTGGACAAAAAAGCTATTCCAACACCCGTATGTGTTTGAATAAAGATCATGATAAAAGTATCAAACCCGAATGAATGAAATTGTGCGTACTTCTTTACAAAACTTGTTATTATCAAAGACAATTAAAATAGACTTTATCCGACAGCAGCATTCGGTTCTTATTGTTAATATGTGATGGCGTTTCTTTACAAGTGAGTTTATACATCTTTATTTGCTTGACTTTTCTGTTGTCTTGCTCCTTTTTGGTGCATATAGTCTTATCAATGATTTGCCAACAGAAACAAGGAAACATGTGAGAATAATCTATTTTTTGGAGAATTTACGAGGACGCTCACAGAAGGCTGAGTGAATGCAGAAAGAAGGCACCAAACTCGTCATGGTCGCACAAAGGTTGTCGTGGTCGCTGCATGAAGGCAGAGTGGTCGTGATATAAACGGTTCTGATTGCTCAGAGGACACAGTAGGAAGGCACAAGGGAGGCAGAGGCATCGCCCAACGTCAGCGAATGTCTTACATGGCGATCATTGAGCGTCCTTTGCGACCTTAGAACGTCAATTGTACGACCTTTCTGCATCATGGGAGCAACCCTTGAGCGACCAGAATCGTCGACGACCCCTCTGCGGAAGTTTTGAACATGTTAAAAATTTGTTTGCGTCCTCCGCGTACTTCGCGATCAATCGCGATGTTTCAACATCAATTGTGCCACCTCCTCACGACCTTAGCAACCATTCTGCCTCCCTTGAGCGTCCAACGGCGATCTGTTATGTTTTTTGGTCGCACAGAGGACGCACAGCGGTCTTTATGTCTGTGTAAAGGGGCCTTTACGCACACGGCCCTTGCATTACTCTTTATGTGGCTGTAAACAATCTCGCATCCCTTTGCGTTAATAAATACAATTTCAGGGCTTTGAACATTTGTAATTTTGAGGTCATTAACCACATGTTGCTTTTGACTTAACACATGTCACTAAAACGTCATGACAAGCCCGTTCAAATACTACCAAATGTACTCGAGTTCAAGACTGAGCTTTATGATAAACCGTAGTTCTTCCATAATTTCAACTGTTCTAAAAGTGCAACCACGCAAGATCATCCGACATGAAGTATATTATAATACTGTCCCAAACTGCTGTCAATCAACGACTTACTGACACTGAAAATATTTATAAACTAATTTCCACAACTGCTATTGGTTACTGATTTGAAATCATCATGCAAGTTTCTTTGGTTCAAGTCAGTGGGATAGCACAGTTAATGTTTAAAGGGGCAATCCGTATGTTATTGTAGTAACAAAGGTCAAACGTTACCAAGGGTGTTATTTCATCGAGAAGTAATGAGTGTTGTCGAAAATTACCCTTTTTGTTCCAATCTGTTCAGTATAGTTACATTATTAAGATGTTAAGTCGTTATGATGATCGAAAACTGGACAATGTTCCACAGCTGGTGCGCGTCAATTGTTCACAGGTATCGCATCTAAATAACATTTCATGAAAAACACGTAATGTCCCTTTAATGCAGAAAATTATAAACATGCGGATACGTATTTTCAGGGTAAATTTGCGCACATAAATGTTTCCATTGTCTGCAAGAAGGATTATCTGCACGTTGCAGGTGGGATGTTTTTCCTTGTCTGTGGTTGCTGCGCCTACATTGCACTACACTGCCGGCCAAAAGAAACGCCTACTTGATTTTTCTAAAAATGAAATATGAAATAATATCTGAAAGATAATCAATGGTGGTCTCCAAGTTATGCTGAACACAAATTGATATGTAAGTCGATTGAAATCGTGGAAAAATCGAGTCAATAACATTCATGTAAACCACGCCCAATTAATACCGCTAATTCCGGTTGATTCACTTGCGCACCGTACCAACGTACATCGATAGTGTCATCACGATTTTAATGCATATATGTGCCTGTATTGTTGCTCGTGCTTGTATGAAAATCGGTTTCAGATTTTTTTTCTGATCAAGCACTGATCGAAAACTGAACAATTCATTTGCCTCATTTCAACAATCGCCATCCTTTGTGACATGACAACTTCTGAAATTTAGATATATCATGCAGAAATGGTGCAACTACATTATGCTATAATATTGCTAAAGTGCTCATTATAGTTTTTACGAAATCTGATAAGATATCTGGTAAGGGTTTCTTTTTTATTTTTATTTTTTTATATGTTATTTCATAAGTCAGAAGGCCATGGGCCCATATGACAAACATTTGCAATACATTCGGCATTAGGTATACAAAAACAATACGGCACGAAAACAAAACAGACGGACAAAGTTGATTAAACATACAGATGTGATTTGTAAGTAACAATGTACACAAAAAGTACATACACGCTGGTGCAAGCACGTCCGAACAAATACACACACACATCTACATGTACACACAAGGACATACATAAACACATAATCATACATGTTTCACACACAACCATAATCACACAGACACGCATACATACATATGCTCATACATTCATATGCTCATACATACATACATAATTACAAACATACATACATACATACATAATACATAACTACATACATAATACATAATACATAACTACATACATACATACATAACTACATACATAACTACATACATAACATAACTACATACATAACTACATACATAATTCATAATACATAATACATAACTACATACATACATACATGTACTACATACATAACATTACTACATACATAATACATAACTACATTCATAATAGATTTTGGATTGGATTTGGATAGATTTGTAATTGTTTTCACACTTTTCGTAGACATTAAATTTTGGAAATTTTCTTTACATGGATTCAAGTAGTGCTTTGAAGGTAGGTATCTGATTCGTAGTTGTAGATAGGCTGGGCATACAAATAATATGTGATATTCACTTTCCACGAAGTCGCTTCCATTACGTAAACAGTATTTACATAATCGTTGTTCTGGGTCCAGTCCAATATGTCTTCCTGTTTCGATTTTTAAATTATGGCATGAACATCTCAATTTTGTCAGTGGTCGACGGAACCTCACATTTTCAGTTTGAAGTAGATATATTTCAACATCAAAAGTATGTTTATAGGTTGCATAGGCATCGGTTGTGGCAGAGTTTGGAAGTGACAAGATACGTTTAATGAATTTAATTTGTACTCTTTCAATGTGTCCAGAATATTGACATCCCCATATTTCAGCTCCATATAACAACACGGGGAGAACAATAGAGTCAAAGAGTTTTAAAGCTATTGTTATGTCGAGCCCTCCGCATTTCTTGTGAATTTTATAAATTAAAATACATATCTTCTCTGCTTGTGCTGCCAGTGTCATGATACACTTAGTCCAGGCGAGTTTGGGTGTGAATGTCATTCCTAGATATTTGTAACAGGAAACTGTTGCGATTTCTTTGCCTTTATAAAACCACTTCTCGTTTCTTCTCTATGGGCCTCCATTTCTAAAAACCATAACTTGGGACTTTTGTAGATTCAATTTTAGACCCCATTTGTCACAAAAGGTTGAAACACAGTTTATCTGTTCTTGAAGTCGACAAACTAAATCCGAGGAGTTTGCAACGTCATCGGCATATAGAAGAGAGAAGAGAAGAGAAGATTCTTGTGAAATTCGTTGACAAGTTCATTGATATATAACGTAAACAGGAGTGGCGATACCATACATCCCTGTCTTGTTCCAATGCAGCAGTTAAAGAAATCTGTAAGGCCGTTTTTAGTTTTTATACAAGATGATAACTTTTCATACATATTTTGAAGTACATGTAATACATTTCCATGTAATCCATAATTGATCAGGCGATACCAGAGATGAGAGTGGTTGATACAGTCAAACGCTTTCGAGGAGTCTATGAAGAAACAGTAGAACCGTCCTCCTCGCTTGGAAAGATATTTTCGTATAATCCCTTGAAGTGTAAACATGTTATCAATAGTCGCATAGCCTTTACGGAATCCAGCTTGGTTTTCATGTAGGAGTCAGCCCACTTTTGAAGTCTTTCATTGATGATCTTCGTGATTTGCTTATTACAGGGTGAAGAGATATACCACGGTAGTTATTTACATCGTTCTTTGATCCTTTCTCGTGAAGGGGACACACTATAGCCTTACACCACTCTGTTGGGAAGTGTCCACTTTTTAGAATTGCATTGTATAATTTCAAAAGTACTGGTAGTATTATATCTGATGAATACTTCAGAAGTTCCGATGGGATGCCATCAATTCCCGGCGATTTATTACACTTTAGATCTTTTATTGCCGCTTGAATTTCGCTGGAAGTTATGTCTGCATTTAGGTCACTTGTACTAGTAACACATTCGTCACAATTCTTGTCATGAATCTGTAGATTTTCCGAAACTGTAACTTCCATCAGAGTCTCTGTCATATTTGTCTCATTCAAAAGTTTATTGAAATAATCATACCAATCACTTGAAACAATGGATGAGCTTGATGTATTTCTTTTCATCTTTTTAATTTCTTTCCAAATTTCGCAATGGTTATCTTTATTTCACTAAATGTCTGCTTTATTTTGGTTTGGTATTGCTTCTTCTTCGATTCACAAATGCTTTTAAATTTCTTTCTGGTAGAGACGAAGTTTCTGAAGTCATCTTCTATGTTCGTAAATCGGAACCGATCGAGCGCCTCATATTTATCTCCCTTTGCCTTGTCACAGTCAGCGTCCCACCACTCGGTCACGTGACCCGCCGTGTCGTCTGCTCATCGGATGAGCTGCCCGGCAGTAGAATTGACTTATCAATACCACAGCATTATCGACATCTGTTTCAACTTCTTGTGATATTTCTAAAAGCGTAGTCTTTGATTCATTATCAGTTATCATCCTGCGAAATTGATCCCTATATTCCATCTGAAAGTAACGCAAGGAGAGGTGGTTGATTCTTATGTTGCACACTTGCTCAGGGCGATATCTATATCACATACGAGAGGGAAGTGATCGATTATATCAAGGTCTAACACTTCAAAATCTTGTATTTTCTGAAATAAACATGTCGACAGCATAATGTAATCTACAGTACTATGGCCATTATTTGCAATGCATGTATAGTTTCCATTTGCATCACTTGGAAATCTACCATTTGCAATATGAATGCCATACACTTTACATATTTCAAGTAGTCTTCTCCCATGGTTGTTTGTTTCAATATCTCTATTTTTGCGAGGCATATTAAAATCATCACTTTCATACCAATCACAACCAGGCAGATAATCAACATTGTCATCAGATATAAAGTCATCATCTTCACCTGTTCTGCAGTTGAAATCACCGGTAAGGGTTATCTCAGCATCATAATCACTTTTTATTTCATACAGAACGTTCTCCAGTTCATCCATAGGGTCTATGTTGTTCACTTGATTGTATTTTGATTTTTCAGGTGGAATATATACAGTTCCAAGAATGATGTTTGAATCAGTATTTAATAATTCCTTACTGAACAACAAGTATACTGCATCATTTACATGTGACAATATTCTCTTCACACCTGCTGATAAGCTGTTCAACACACATACACATACACCTTCATGCTTATTTTTTTCTCTACATGAAAAATAAACATAGCATGAAGGGAGAAGGTTAACATAGTTATCAACAGAGTAACACCACGTTTCACATAAAAAAACAACATGATATGGTAGGAACAAGTTCAATATGTCAGTATTGTTGAAATGTCGTTTTAAGGAATGACAGTTCCATGTAAACAGTTTGAAGGACTTATGTATTGTATTGGTGTTGTGGTCAGTCTTGTGGTCAGTGTTGTGGTCAATTTGACATATGGTTATTGAAGGGGCCTGGCCTGCATCCTATTTTCTGGACAGCTTCATCAGTTCATCAGTCTCCTGGTTAATGTCAAACACTATCTTGTTGATTACAAGTTTGTCAAATCTGAGAAAAGATTCTTTTCCCTCCTTCCTAGCTTTCACCATATGAGGGATGAGACTCTTTCTCTTTTCTCTTACAGGAAAACTGAAGTCTTCAGATACCTTTACATTTTTATCTTGCCTCAATTTGTCTCTAGCTGCACTTAGTACAGTGTTTTTAGTCTTTAAGTGGGAAAGCTTCACAATGATGGGTCTGGGTTTTCCACCCTCCTTTCTTTTTGCCTACAGTGTATTCAGTAATTAAATGGACGATTGAAAGCCTATACTGTGTATTTATTTCAGATACTGTTAGCACTTAGTTAATCGTAAAGCAAAGAAAGAAAGTGGCCTTGCGCCCAGGGTATTTCTTATGCCTGAGTTACACGAAGATAGTTCTCACTACGTTCTACTCCGTCCAAATATTATTGTACAACGACCTCGAATGGGACAGGAACGGATAACTTTTGTGCATAAATTTCCATATCCATTCCATACATTTACAGACAGTTCTCAGAAAGTCCATCTAGTCTTTATCCCGTCATCTGACAGTTGGTACCACGTTGGTAGAACCCTTCTTCTTGTTGCTTGGCTATCATCCAAAAGTTCTTTATGTTTTACTTGTTTAACTATGTATCGTTACGTAGTTTAACTTAGTTCATTGAACGTAGCCACAAAACCTCTAACTTGATGGACCTTTGTGCATTTTCGCAACTACGTTAACGTTTCATTACAACATGGTTCACTACGTGGACCTAGTTAGGTGTGGTTTATCTTAGTTGAGCGTAATTATAGTTACTTAAGAGTAGTTAGATGTATAGTAACATAGTTATGCAATGCGTCAATAACAAACCTACCAAAACGTAGTTAAAATGTTTGATAACGTAGACAGCCGTACTGACACAAGAACAAGAAACAAGAACCTCACTACCACAGAAAAACATGGCAACAACAAGCCCACCGCAAAATACAAATATTAGGGCAACATCCCCTACACAACAGACTGAAAGGTGAACAAATACCCCACCACCACAGATAAACATAGGAGCAACATCTCCACCGCAACAGACAAACATTGGAGCAACAACATCATTGCAACAGACAAACATGGGAGCAACAACCCAACTGCGACAGATGCACATGAGAGCAACTTCTTCACCACCACAGACAAACATGGGAGCAACATGCCCACCTTGACAGATACACATGGAAGCTTCTTCACCATCCGACTATATGAATATCCCACCACCACAGATAAACATTGTAGAAACAGCCTCATCGTAACAGACAAGTTTCAAGTTTGAAAGTTTGAATCATCATTTTACAGTTTTGCACACTGAGTGTTTTACACCTTCAATTGATTTTCATCACTTGGGTTACTTTAAAAAAAAATATGTATATGTTTATTTCCCATTAGATGTTTACATGTACAGGTATATAATTATACACATCGATAGAGTTATCAACACGTCAATATAAAATACAGAGAGATCCAGTATGCAGGTATTGAAGTTCATGGACATTTGCAAGATCTTCATGGTTTTTAATGTCTATAAGTATTATTCTCAAAAGGTGTATCTCATTTCTCACTTGAGTTACTTATAATATAATAATGTTATCAAATGTTTGATTTTCTAATATCAGCTTTCATTTAGATGTCCATGGCTTGATATTACAATATTAAATGACTCAAGTGATAACAAACCTATGTTATTTCTAAAAGGTATTAAAGTATCCAGTTTTGTTTTCAATTTCATGTTGATAGTTGGTTACTCTAGTGGATCTTGATCTCAGCATACAGCATTTTCATTGTGATTTAATTGCCCCTGACTTCATATTAAGTCTCTCCAGTGATAACAGATTTTGTGATTTCTAAATATTTTATCAAGGTGTTACTTTTGTTATGTAAAAAGTTTACTTCATTTAAACAGTGTTTTTGTCGTGAGGTTTGTTTATTCGTGGAATACAATATCATGGATTAGAAGCAAGCTGTAAGCATATTCTATATATTCTATCGCCAATCTTATATCGGGATAAGTATCGTATCGCAACTGATAGGTCAGCAATTTTTAAAAATATTTCGTTACAATGCAATTTTAGTATCATGAGTTATCGCATCGCAGACTTAATGCCAATACCATCCCTAGTAATAAGAACTTTAGCTTCTTACATTTTATTCATTCATTAAAACTATTCATCTCATTTACAGTTGGCAAAGCATAATTGAAGGTAATTTAGTTGTTATATGAACAACTGTTTTTCTTTCAAATTTCTGCTAGTGCTGTTCTTGTAATTATATGCATCCTCGATTATGATTGTATAAGATAAACCTTACATAATTCCAGGAGATGTTTCCTTGTGTTTAATGTATTTGAATCAATTTTCAACAACCTTTAAAATAAATAAAACATTAATTTTCTTCCTTCTCAGTTAATCATCTTTTAAACTATAGGTATATCGTAACTCTTAAATTGTGTATTTGTCACCCAATACTATAGACATCAACATTAGACTCAATTTGGACTCAAAACTTTCTGCAAATATATAGTTGATACACATATGATATCTTGCCTGATAAACTGCACACAATGACCTACGTTTGCTTAGGGAACTGTGTTAAAAATGTCCGCGGTTCCATGTTGAAATGACACACATTGTCCCCGTTTGCATGTGTGAAACTAAACATGCACACATATCATAGGAGAATATATTCTCATGTTTTGGATGACAGTTTGACAGCACAAGATACACATCAACACACATTTCCTCAAATTAAGCTAAATAGAAAACACTTATTCACACCCAGTTGGTTTCCATAGAGACAATATTAATACACAATTAGTGTCCCCGCTTCCATGGTGTAAATGATACACACAGACCTAGTTTGCTTGTGAAAACTTACACATACATACTTATTGTAGTAAAATGGATTCTCACGATGAGTATGGCCGTCAGATTTCAATTATCTTTTAAGCACACACATATATAGCCGTGATTTTTATACACAAATGAACCCAAATGTCCCAGTTTTCATAGGGAAATACCTGATAGACACATGTCCCGGTTCCATGGTGTAAATGATACACACTGTCCCCGTTTGCTTGTGAACACTTACACATACATACTTATTGTAGTAAAATGGATTCTCACCATGAGTATGACCGTCAGATTGCAATAATCTTTTAAACACACATATATAGCAGTGCTTTGTATACAAAAAAGAACCCAAATGTCCCAGTTTTCAAAGAGAAATACCTGATGGACAGATGTCCCCGCTTTCATGGTGTAAATGATACACACTGTCCCCGTTTGCTCGTGAAAATTTACACTTACACACTTATCGTAGTAAAATGGATTCTCAGGCTATGACCATCAGATTGCATCAACCTCTTAAACACACGCATGTATCCTTGTTTTGTATACAAAAGTGAACCCAACACGTCCCCGTTTCTACAGAGAAACACCTGTTACACACATGTCCCCGGTACCATGGTGTAAAATATACACACTGTCCCCGTTTGCATGCAACAAAGCACACACACACAATCGGTGTGTGTCCCCGGTTCCTACATGAAAGTTCATACTCGTTCAAATGAATCCTGTATAGCCAGGCAATGTTTAGAACTAACATACATGACAAGGGAAGTAAGCCATGCAAGTGGTAAAGCTGTAGAGCTGCTAGAAAAAAATGTCCCCGGTTACATGTTTTTTTTAAGTGTCCCCGTTTGCCAACTTTAACATCAGTGTGTGTGCATGTGTGTGTGTGTGTGTGTGTGTGTGTGTGTGTGTGTATGTGTGTGTGTGTGTGTGTGTGTGTGTGTGTTATAGCGAAGACGTCATTAGGGCGACACCCAACCGTCACAGGACGCCATTAGGGCGACAATTACGTTGGGGCGACAAAATCACTGTCACCCTAATGTGCCACAGGTGCACACATTACCGAAACGTTTCTTCAAATCTTTTATCAAGCTGAATTGTAAAAATTGTTTCAATTATAAATATTTAGATATGTAGTTTGGCAAAGTTGCTTTCATCAGTTAGCGGTTGCGCTTTAAAAAATGTTGTGTGTGAAGAATGTGTGAAAGCCGTCCATCACAAATGTGTATTATGGCAGCATAACAAAATTGATTTTATTTGGAATTGGATTAACACATCGCACAGAAAGTTTTAAATCCTCTTCATTACATAGAAACTTTATAAAAATTCTGTCATGAAAAAGAGTGTATTTCAATAACACTTGAGGTGATTATTTCGGCATGGACAAGCCTTACACTGGTGATTCAAAACTATGAAAAATTATGAGTTACCAGTATAATATGAAAAATGTTTCAAATTTTACATCAATTTTTACATACGAAATACGAATATGAATTGAAAGTATATAAACGTGATTCATTTTCTTGGGATATACTAAGATACGCATTGGTAAACACCGGAATTCGTATTAGGAATAATGTTCTCTTATCAGAACATCCATGGTAACCTGTCCACTGCTGGTAGTAGCTACACTACTGTGGAGAATTACGCAGAAGTACACCGGATTTTGCGAAATGTTCGCGAAATATTTGCGAACACGGTGTACTTAATTCTGCACAATAGTGTACATGTAGTAACCGAAACGTCATATCAGAAGCTTTAATTAATAAAGTCATAAAAAATAACATTAACCTGTGTTCATTTATTTAAAGGGACTTCTCTATCAAACGTATATTAATAGAGAAGTCCCTTTAAATAATGAACACAAGTTAATGTTATTTTTTATGACTTTTGATCATTTTGATGAGATAATACTTAAATGTCCCATCCGAAAGTCTCTTTTAATTTTAATAAGGCGACGACAGACCTTTTTGTACTCTTCACTTGAATCTGTAATGTGTATCATATACCCTTATGTTTGGAAATTGTACACGTTGCGTCTCATGTAAACACGCTAAACACTTTAGCTCATATCAGGTTTATGGCGTCCGTAATAAAGTATTCAATATTGAATAGAAAAAATCATGCATGCATGCATCTTAAGATTCGCTATACAATCTTGGAATATGAAAACACTTAAGGATGGTAGAGAAAAAAACCCTTAAGATATGTTTCCATTCTTTGGCTTGCTTTATGTAAACGTTTCTGGACAAAATTTATTAATTAATGTTTGTTGATTTAAAATCAGTATATACTCACTAAACTAGAATAAATAGAGATTAACCAAGTATGTATCCGTATCATTTATATCATACTTTTGGACTAAAACATAACATATTTTTCTTAATTATATGTTTATTTCATAAGTTGAGTATACACCTATTATAAATAATTGATAATGAATCTTTTGCCACTAAATTCATCAATGGCGCTTAGTCGGTAGTGTATATTGACAAATAAAAGACACTGAAAACGTATAGTTATACTATACTGCACTGTATAACTTTATGTTACAGACCGATGCTAAATGTATTCGTCCATGACTAAACTTCCAAATAAGTTAACTTAGTGTAGCATCCTACATTCACCAGACAGGTTACTGAAACGTCAAACATAGAACCAGTCACTTGCTTTCATTGGACTAATTTGTCGAGCGTCATCTAAAAATATGGAAAATGTTTCATACACATCCAAATGATGAGATTAATCATACACATTATTAATTAAAGCTTCTGATATGACGTTTCGGTTACTACATGTACACTGTTGTGCAGAATAAAGTACACCGTGTTCGCAAATATTTCGCAAACATTTCGCTAAATCCGGTGTACTTCCGTGTAATTCTGCACAGTAGTGTAGCTACTACCAGCAGTGGACAGTACTGTAAAAATGTTTGTGTTGTTTGAAGTAAAGACTTAGAGCATGATAAAGCACTCCCATATTCAACATCGTGATCCTTTTGATCGTTGCTTGTTCATTTATCGTTTTTTTTATATAATATTGTTTCAATAATGTTAATGTAATAATAATGATAATTGTAGCATATTCAAACAGCATAAATAAAAGGTAAGGTAATCATTAACTAATGATATACAGTTGAACATTACTCGAGCAACGGCCAATTTATTTTACAGAAAAAGCGTTCCAATATAAAAAAAAAAATTTAAAAAGAAAAAGAAGACAACGTGTCAGGAAAATAATCAATAAATAAGCAATTGTTATGTCTGGGGTGATAAAATAAGTCGATTTTGATAATAATCGTAAAACAGCGCATTTGATTTTACAAACTAGGGTTTTGTTTAATTAATTTACAAGTGTAGAGTATAAACGAAATCTAGGAATAAAGAGTGAAGAGTTACTGAATGATTTGCTTTCTGAGGATTCCATGTCCATAACATTAACATACGATTAATTTATGTTTCATGTGGTCTATATTGAAGATAAAATGCAATGTTGTGTATGTCAGATATAAACTAGTAGACTTTTACGTAATTTATATTAACTTACCAATATGATTCTCTAAGTTAACGCATAGTAGGTGTACTTACTTGCTATATATAGGAAGCGTTCCAAATAAAACACAGTTGCTTCGTCTGTGACTAAATGACTCATGCCAAAAAAAAATTCCGTGTAACATATGTTTTCTCTTTCTATAAACACCTTTGATTTCGCAATATATAGGAAATATTGAATAAATGCATCCGACTAAAATTAAAGGCGCTGTAGCACGTTTTTTTTCAAATTGTATTTTTTCAAATTTCTCTTTTATAATGATAGTTTATGTCATTTATATTTACTTCAGAGGGTAAACCATCTTATTACACAAACCAATTATCCGTAGTGGTAATAACGGTGTTGCGTATAAAGCCAAAATTGCATGGCGGCCATTTTATTGTGAACACATTTAATTATTTCGAATGACAAAAAAATGCCCATGGCTTTACGGAACCATATACACTCATTTGTAACTTGGTTTTCCAAAGGGAGAAGGGTGTTTTACTATTGTTGACATTATTTTTCAAATACATGTCATCGACTTATTTGAGCGAAAAAAACGTGCTACAGCGCCTTTAAGATACATTCCTTACTGCTTTGGTATACGAAATACAATAGGTGACAGCTGCAATGTATCGTTAAGACCCATTCATCCAATTGCCAACCAATAAACAGACTCATTATAATGCGACTTCTTTTATGGCTGCATACACTACAAGTATATTCCCGGCATAGAAGAATCGACATCTCAGGCCTTTTTAAAAAAGAGTCACATCGTAATAACTATTCTTAACAAAAGTATCAACATTCAGAGAAATAACATACACAACATAATTACTCAAGCAGCTGATCAATATGCCACTTTGGCAGAAGTCGAATGGCATACTTTCAAGTGTTTGAAATACATGTATATAATTATTCATACGGTAACAACGACGATTCAAAATAAATAATTAGTCAAAAAGTGACACGTCGACAAGAATGTATAAAACGTATCAATTCAAAATAAATCCAACACGTAATGCGATAATAAACACAATGTCTGCGGTTTTTTTTAAAAGTGTTTTATGATGAGTTTTATAATGTTAATTTTAATTGATTTGATTTATCCAAACTGAAATAGGTTTGTTTATTGTTCACAATAGTTATTATCTGAAAAATGCCAGTACCGTCGGTCTGATGTCTATTTCACTGTACGTGGGATTAAATGACTGTCGCCCTAATGGCACTTCCGTCATTATGTGTGTAAGGACATTAGGGCGACCGGAGTGTGTTTACTCTTTGTATGATAGTTTTATGACTATAACATTTGTTAAATGGTGTGTGTGAATCCCCTTAATCGGGGACATCCATATGAATACAGACCCATCAACCGGGGACACATACTTAACCAGGGATGTCCCCGGTTAAGACGAAGGCAAAAATCGAAATAAACGGTATTTTTGTAAGTCATATATGTTAATTGTAGCTCCAAACGGTAGTGAGCCCGGTTACCCATGTTATTTCCACCGAAGATACACACTGCTTAAGCTGAGCAACAAGCGACCATTTTCTCGCCTATACACACGTGTCCCCGGTTGCCGCGTAAAAAGTGAGGTACCAAGGAAGTTGGAGCAGGGACTTTGATGGAAGGTAAGTGAGGTACATTTTCTATGCTGATGCTTCACCTTATTTAAACCCACGTGTATTTATGCCTTCAAGTATGTTTTAAGTACATATGTTTATGAAATGGATGAACTAGTGTTAACAACATTTGTTGATCATGTTTTGGACACATTCTCAGAGTGTTTTACTTGTTAAATGACGAAAAACACTTAATTGATGCGCCACTTACATATGTATTCATCATCGAAAATAACTGCGTAATGACAATGGCGTCTGAATACATGTCATAGGTGAAACAAAATGTTATATTTTATATCTATAGGATTTGTTACCGGTTAAAGGTACATCCATTGTGTTGTTGGGGGTCACATATTCCAAACGTTATAAATGATGTTACTTTATCGAGAATTACCGACTGTTACCGAAAGTACCGTTTTGATGATAGTCGCCTTAGTATATTGACGATATGAAGGTACAAGTAGTGATTTCTATTCGAAAATCGGACAATGCATCGCGATTGACGCGCGCAAATGAGTGAAATGGTGAAAAGTATAATGAAATAGATAACAGAAGAGGCTATCCTGTAACTCTTTAGAAGTCGAGCGAGTGCATGAGCAAATCATGTGCAAAGTTGCTTCTTATGGACACATTTTCACAAATGTAAACTATGCACAAGTTTCACATTCTGAGCAATTTTGCATAGTGCCTAGTGAAGTTTTACTACCTTGGGGCAATTTACACCTTTGAAAAAATTAGAAATTCATTAAAAGTAATCATCAGATTGACAATTGGCACATTAAACGATAATTAGTACTGAATAATGTTTCCTCTTGTGCTATTCTTGTAATTACGCATCCTCGATTATGTTTGCTTAGAGAACAGTATTAAAGCAAATGTCCCCGGTTCCGTTGTGAAAACGATACACATTGTCCCCGTTTGCAAATGAAAAACTAAACACACATAGATTGTTTAAGAATAGATTTTCATGTTTAGGAGGACAGTTTAAAAGCAAACGTTCTGAAACACAATTACGCATATTTCTTGTTTTCCTATGCCAAAGTGAAAACACTTATTTACACTGTGTCCGTTTCCATAGAGACAATCCTAATACAAAATGATTGTTCCCAGTTCCATTGTGAAAATGACACACATATTGTCCCCGTTTGCTTATGAAAATTTACACATACGCATTTGTCGTAGGAAAATGGATTCTCACGCTGAGTATGGCCGTCTGATTGCATTCAATTCTGATAAGTGTTCACATTTGAACTTTGGAGTTGAATATCTAGGCCTCGATGTGTATGTTAACTATGATATCTGAAGTGACAACAGTAGTGTGTTCTTGAAGTTTCAACTCTGTATGAAGTTTTCAGTTTGAAAGTTTGAATCATCAGGTTACAGTTTTGCACACTTTTGATACACATATGATAAATCATATTAAATTTTTTGACGTTTGCTTAGCGAACTGTGTTAAAAGAAATGTCCCCGGTTCCATGTTGAAAATGACACACATTGTCCCCGTTTGCATGTGTGAAACTAAACATGCACACATATCATAGGATAATAGATTCTCATTTTTTGGATGAAAATTTGACAGCAAAAGATACACATCAACGCATATTGCTACAAATTTAGGCCAAAGTGAAAACACTTATTTACACCCAGTTTGTTTCCATAGAGACAATATCAATACAATTAGTGTCCCCGCTTCCATTGTGTAAATGATGCACACTGTCCCCGTTTGCTTGTGAAAACTTACCCATACGCACTGATCGTAGTAAAACAGATTCTCAGTTTGAGTTTGACCGTCAGATTGCAATAACCTCTTAAATACACACATGTATCCTTGTTTTGTATACAAAAGTGACCCCAAATATCCCCGTTTCCATAGAGAAATACCTGATAGACACATGTCCCTGGTTCCATGGTGTAAATGATACACACTGTCCCGTTTGCATGCATGTCCCCGGTTCCTACATGAAAGTTCATACTCGTTCAAATGTATTCTGTAGAGCCAGTCAATGTTTAGAACTAACATACATGACAAGGGAAGTAAGCCATGCAATTGGTACAGCTGTATAGCAGCTAGACAACATGTTCCCGCTTACATGTGTGTTTTAGTGTCCCCGTTTGCCACCTTTAACATCAATGTGTGTGTGTTTGTGTGTGTGTGTGGGTGTTTGTTAAAGGTGGCAACCGGGGACAGTTGTATCTATACACACCCTTCAACCGGGGATACACACTCAACCGGGGACGTCCCCGGTTAACAGAACCTTGTCATATGCTTTTTTTCACATTATGCTTTGTCCCGTTTGCCTGCTTTTTTTCGCCCTTTTAAACCTAGGAAATGTATTTTTGGCCCGGACAGTACTTTGTCCCGTTTGCCTTGCCACCTTTAACATCAATGTGTGTGTGTTTGTGTGTGTGTTTGTGTGTGTGTGTGTGTGTGTGTGTGTGTGTGTGTGTTTGTGTGTTATAGCGAAGACGTCATTAGGGCGACACCCAACCGTCACAGGACGCCATTAGGGCGACAATTACGTTGGGCCGACAAAATCACTCTCACCCTAATGTGCCACAGGTGCACACATTACCGAAACGTTTCTTCAAATCTTTTATCAAGCTGAATTGTAAAAATTGTAGTTTGGCAAAGTTGCTTTCATCAGTTAGCGGTTGCGCTTTAAAAAATGTTGTGTGTGAAGAATGTGTGAAAGCCGTCCATCACAAATGTGTATTATGGCAGCATAACAAAATTGATTTTATTTGGAATTGGATTAACACATCGCACAGAAAGTTTTAAATCCTCTTCATTACATAGAAACTTTATAAAAATTCTGTCATGAAAAAGAGTGTATTTCAATAACACTTGAGGTGATTATTTCGGCATGGACAAGCCTTACACTGGTGATTCAAAACTATGAAAAATTATGAGTTACCAGTATAATACGAAAAATGTTTCAAATTTTACATCAATTTTTACATACGAAATACGAATATGAATTGAAAGTATATAAACGTGATTCATTTTCTTGGGATATACTAAGATACGCATTGGTAAACACCGGAATTCGTATTAGGAATAATGTTCTCTTATCAGAACATCCATGGTAACCTGTCCACTGCTGGTAGTAGCTACACTACTGTGGAGAATTACGCAGAAGTACACCGGATTTCGCGAAATGTTCGCGAAATATTTGCGAACACGGTGTACTTAATTCTGCACAATAGTGTACATGTAGTAACCGAAACGTCATATCAGAAGCTTTAATTAATAAAGTCATAAAAAATAACATTAACCTGTGTTCATTTATTTAAAGGGACTTCTCTATCAAACGTATATTAATAGAGAAGTCCCTTTAAATAATGAACACAAGTTAATGTTATTTTTTATGACTTTTGATCATTTTGATGAGATAATACTTAAATGTCCCATCCGAAAGTCTCTTTTAATTTTAATAAGGCGACGACAGACCTTTTTGTACTCTTCACTTGAATCTGTAATGTGTATCATATACCCTTATGTTTGGAAATTGTACACGTTGCGTCTCATCTAAACACGCTAAACACTTTAGCTCATATCAGGTTTATGGCGTCCGTAATAAAGTATTCAATATTGAATAGAAAAAATCATGCATGCATGCATCTTAAGATTCGCTATACAATCTTTGAATATGAAAACACTTAAGGATGGTAGAGAAAAAAACCCTTAAGATATGTTTCCATTCTTTGGCTTGCTTTATGTAAACGTTTCTGGACAAAATTTATTAATTAATGTTTGTTGATTTAAAATCAGTATATACTCACTAAACTAGAATAAATAGAGATTAACCAAGTATGTATCCGTATCATTTATATCATACTTTTGGACTAAAACATAACATATTTTTCTTAATTATATGTTTATTTCATAAGTTGAGTATACACCTATTATAAATAATTGATAATGAATCTTTTGCCACTAAATTCATCAATGGCGCTTAGTCGGTAGTGTATATTGACAAATAAAAGACACCGAAAACGTATAGTTATACTATACTGCACTGTATAACTTTATGTTACAGTCCGATGCTAAATGTATTCGTCCATGACTAAACTTCCAAATAAGTTAACTTAGTGTAAAAGTTTGTGTTGTTTGAAGTAAAGACTTAGAGCATGATAAAGCACTCCCATATTCAACATCGTGATCCTTTTGATCGTCGCTTGTTCATTTATCGTTTTTTTATATAATATTGTTTCAATAATGTTAATGTAATAATAATGATAATTGTAGCATATTCAAATAGCATAAATAAAAGGTAAGGTAATCATTAACTAATGATATACAGTTGAACATTACTCGAGCAACGGCCAATTTATTTTACAGAAAAAGCGTTCCAATATAAAAAAAAAAAAATTAAAAATAAAAAGAAGACAACATGTCAGGAAAATAATCAATAAATAAGCAATTGTTATGTCTGGGGTGATAAAGTCAGTCGATTTATAATAATAATCGTAAAACAGCGCATTTGATTTTACAAACTAGGGTTTTGTTTAATTAATTTCCAAGTGTAGAGTATAAACGAAATCTAGGAATAAAGAGTGAAGAGTTACTGAATGATTTGCTTTCTGAGGATTCAATGTACATAACATTAACATACGAATAATTTATGTTTCATGTGGTCTATATTGAAGATAAAATGCAATGTTGTGTATGTCAGATATAAACTAGTAGGCTTTTACGTAATTTATATTAACTTACCAATATGATTCTCTAAGTTAACGCATATTAGGTGTACTTACTTGCTATATATAGGAAGCGTTCCAAATAAAACACAGTTGCTTCGTCTGTGACTAAATGACTCATGCCAAAAAAAAATTCCGTGTACCATATGTTTTCTCTTTCTATAAACACCTTTGATTTCGCAATATATAGGAAATATTGAATAAATGCATCCGACTAAAATTAAAGGCGCTGTAGCACGTTTTTTTTCAAATTTTATTTTTTCAAATTTCTCATTTATAATGATAGTTTATGTCATTTATATTTACTTCAGAGGGTAAACCATCTTATTACACAAACCAATTATCCGTAGTGGTAATAACGGTGTTGCGTATAAAGCCAAAATTGCATGGCGGCCATTTTATTGTGAACACATTTTATTATTTCGAATGACAAAAAAATGCCCATGGCTTTACGGAACCATATACACTCATTTGTAACTTGGTTTTCCAAAGAGAGAAGGGTGTTTTACTATTGTTGACATTATTTTTCAAATACATGTCATCGACTTATTTGAGCGAAAAAACGTGCTACAGCGCATTTAAGATACATTCCTTACTGCTTTGGTATACGAAATACAATAGGTGACAGCTGCAATGTATCGTTAAGACCCATTCATCCAATTGCCAACCAATAAACAGACTCATTATAATGCGACTTCTTTTATGGCTGCATACACTACAAGTATATTCCCTGCATAGAAGAATCGACATCTCAGGCCTTTTTAAAAAAGAGTCACATCGTAATAACTATTCTTAACAAAAGTATCAACATTCAGAGAAATAACATACACAACATAATTACTCAAGCAGCTGATCAATATGCCACTTTGGCAGAAGTCGAATGGCATACTTTCAAGTGTTTGAAATACATGTATATAATTATTCATACGGTAACAACGACGATTCAAAATAAATAATTAGTCAAAAAGTGACACGTCGACAAGAATGTATAAAACGTATCAATTCAAAATAAATCCAACACGTAATGCGATAATAAACACAATGTCTGCGGTTTTTTTTTAAAGTGTTTTATGATGAGTTTTATAATGTTAATTTTAATTGATTTGATTTATCCAAACTGAAATAGGTTTGTTTATTGTTCACAATAGTTATTATCTGAAAAATGCCAGTACCGTCGGTCTGATGTCTATTTCACTGTAAGTGGGATTAAATGACTGTCGCCCTAATGGCACTTCCGTCATTATGTGTGTAAGGACATTAGGGCGACCGGAGTGTGTTTACAAAGTGAGGTACCAAGGAAGTTGGAGCAGGGACTTTGATGGAAGGTAAGTGAGGTACATTTTCTATGCTGATGCTTCACCTTATTTAAACCCACGTGTATTTATGCCTTCAAGTATGTTTTAAGTACATATGTTTATGAAATGGATGAACTAGTGTTAACAACATTTGTTGATCATGTTTTGGACACATTCTCAGAGTGTTTTACTTGTTAAATGACGAAAAACACTTAATTGATGCGCCACTTACATATGTATTCATCATCGAAAATAACTGCGTAATGACAATGGCGTCTAAATACATGTCATAGGTGAAACAAAATGTTATATTTTATATCTATAGGATTTGTTACCGGTTAAAGGTACATCCATTGTGTTGTTGGGGGTCACATATTCCAAACGTTATAAATGATGTTACTTTATCGAGAATTACCGACTGTTACCGAAAGTACCGTTTTGATGATAGTCGCCTTAGTATATTGACGATATGAAGGTACAAGTAGTGATTTCTGATCGAAAATCGGACAATGCATCGCGATTGACGCGCGCAAATGAGTGAAATGGTGAAAAGTATAATGAAATAGATAACAGAAGAGGCTATCCTGTAACTCTTTAGAAGTCGAGCGAGTGCATGAGCAAATCATGTGCAAAGTTGCTTCTTATGGACACATTTTCACAAATGTAAACTATGCACAAGTTTCACATTCTGAGCAATTTTGCATAGTGCCTAGTGAAGTTTTACTACCTTGGGGCAATTTACACCTTTGAAAAAATTAAAAATTCATTAAAAGTAATCATCAGATTGACAATTGGCACATTAAACGATAATTAGTACTGAATAATGTTTCCTCTTGTGCTATTCTTGTAATTACGCATCCTCGATTATGATTGCTTAGAGAACAGTATTAAAGCAAATGTCCCCGTTTGCAAATGAAAAACTAAACACACATAGATTGTTTAAGAATAGATTTTCATGTTTAGGAGGACAGTTTAAAAGCAAACGTTCTGAAACACAATTACGCATATTTCCTGTTTTCCTATGCCAAAGTGAAAACACTTATTTACACTGTGTCCGTTTCCATAGAGACAATCCTAATACAAAATGATTGTTCCCAGTTCCATTGTGAAAATGACACACATATTGTCCCCGTTTGCTTATGAAAATTTACACATACGCATTTGTCGTAGGAAAATGGATTCTCACGCTGAGTATGGCCGTCTGATTGCATTCAATTCTGATAAGTGTTCACATTTGAACTTTGGAGTTGAATATCTAGGCCTCGATGTGTATGTTAACTATGATATCTGAAGTGACAACAGTAGTGTGTTCTTGAAGTTTCAACTCTGTATGAAGTTTTCAGTTTGAAAGTTTGAATCATCAGGTTACAGTTTTGCACACTTTTGATACACATATGATAAATCATATTAAATTTTTTGACGTTTGCTTAGCGAACTGTGTTAAAAGAAATGTCCCCGGTTCCATGTTGAAAATGACACACATTGTCCCCGTTTGCATGTGTGAAACTAAACATGCACACATATCATAGGATAATAGATTCTCATTTTTGGGATGAAAATTTGACAGCAAAAGATACACATATTGCTACAAATTTAGGCCAAAGTGAAAACACTTATTTACACCCAGTTTGTTTCCATAGAGACAATATCAATACAATTAGTGTCCCCGCTTCCATTGTGTAAATGATGCACACTGTCCCCGTTTGCTTGTGAAAACTTACCCATACGCACTGATCGTAGTAAAACAGATTCTCAGTTTGAGTTTGACCGTCAGATTGCAATAACCTCTTAAATACACACATGTATCCTTGTTTTGTATACAAAAGTGACCCCAAATATCCCCGTTTCCATAGAGAAATACCTGATAGACACATGTCCCTGGTTCCATGGTGTAAATGATACACACTGTCCCGTTTGCATGCATGTCCCCTGTTCCTACATGAAAGTTCATACTCGTTCAAATGTATTCTGTAGAGCCAGTCAATGTTTAGAACTAACATACATGACAAGGGAAGTAAGCCATGCAATTGGTACAGCTGTATAGCAGCTAGACATCATGTTCCCGGTTACATGTGTGTTTTAGTGTCCCCGTTTGCCACCTTTAACATCAATGTGTGTGTGTTTGTGTGTGTGTGTGGGTGTTTGTTAAAGGTGGCAACCGGGGACAGTTGTATCTATACACACCCTTCAACCGGGGATACACACTCAACCGGGGACGTCCCCGGTTAACAGAACCTTGTCATATGCTTTTTTTCGCATTATGCTTTGTCCCGTTTGCCTGCTTTTTTTCGCCCTTTTAAACCTAGGAAATGTATTTTTGGCCCGGACAGTACTTTGTCTCGTTTGCCTTGCCACCTTTAACATCAATGTGTGTGTGTTTGTGTGTGTGTTTGTGTGTGGGTGTGTTTGTTAAAGGTGGCAACCGGGGACATTTGTATCTATACACACCCTTCAACCGGGGACACACACTCAACCGGGGACGTCCCCGGTTAACAGAACCTTGCCATATGCTTTTTTTCGCGCTTTTAAACCTAGTACTTTGTCCCGTTTGCCTGTAAAATTTCATAAACATATACACACAGCATAAGGGATGATAATTTATTGGTATTTCGCTCCGATACACACATGTCCCCGGTTACATGGAAAATGCGAGGTTAGCAGGTGTCCCCGGTTACACGGAAAATGCGAGGTTAACAGTGTGCAGCTAGCCACATGAGGAAAGGCCGACTTCTGCAGCGGCAAGGAATATTTAAGTGGTTAATGTTTTCAAAGTGCAGTAATAAATAATGTTCTATTTTATCATTCAATATTCAATAAACTTCATTCGTATTGAATCAAGCTGCCATCCTTGTTTGAAGTTATGTTAAAGGTGCATCATTTGTGTTTCATATTTGGCTTTAGAACGTTCCAAAACACCATAATGTGCTGTTTACAGAAAAAACAAATTCACTCAGCCTGCATATTCATCCCCAATCGCCCAATATATCATAATTACTAGTTTCCAATTAAAATCGAGTAACATCGTTATGCATGTGCAGCAACTGAAACTGCAAGTCCCATTTACATGCACAGTAGTTATATGTCCTATTAAACTATTAAACTCGATAAACTAACACCATTTATAACGTTTGGAATATGTGACCACAACAACACAATGGATGTACCTTAACTTGCATAGGCTGCACGCATCGGGCGAGATATTCACACTTTTTGTAAAGGCATATCTCGCCTGATACGTGCGGAATATGACATTTAGTTTCATTTCCCAATATTAATAAAACCTGTTTGCAATGGTGGGATTATGAGTAAATAAGCATAATATTATATATTATATTTAGCTATTTCAATCGGGTTTTTTTCACATATCATATATATTATTGATGTTGCTTTATCGTGTATACCAATACAAAATCCATACTTATATCACACAATATGTCTTATTTATAGATATGTATACCAATCATTAACTAATTACATCTATATTATATCGGTTGATAAATTTAAGAATGGTTTCAAATTGGGAAGGCAACTTAAAGGGTCACTCCGTATGTTATTATAGTTACATAGGTCAAAAGTTACCATGGGTGTTATTTCATCTAGAAGAAATGAAAGTTACCCTTTAAGTGCCAATCTCGTCAATATAGTTACATTATGAAGATGTTAAATCGTGAAAATCGAAAAATGGACAATGTTCCGCGGCTGGCGCGCGTCAATTGTTGATACGCAATTTTTAAAAATTAACTTATATGAAGCAGGCAGAGGGACAGATATTGGTTGGTACTGTTAAATGGAACATATAACTGGTATACTTGTAATTAGAGGCATGAATCGGCTTCTCATCGTGTATTAAGTCGCTACTCGAGTTAAGCAAGTTATTGTCAAATATTTGGCGTTATGAGATACATATGCAAGTCTAGCGAGATGATTTGGACGTAAATCAGGGCAATTGATATTTTTGTAAGTATCACATCAAATAGAATTTCATGACAAAACACGTAGTGTCCTTTTAATGCATAAAACATTGGGAATATACATGCGGATACGTTATTTCATGGTAAAAATGCGCACATAAATGTTTCCATAGTCTGCAAGAAGGTTATCTGCACGTAGAAGTTGGGATGTTGTTCATTGTCTGTGGTTGCTGCGCCGACATTGCACTATTCAATAAGTGAATGGATTTTAAGTATCATGCACGATTGAAAGCCTATATTGTTTAAGTAAACATGTATTACGTTGGTAATATATTTATTTGAGATACTGTTAGCACTGGTCATGAGTTATCATACAGCAAAGAAAGAAAGCGACCTTGCGTCCAGGGTATATCTTATGCCTTAGTTACACCAAGGTAGTTCTCACTACGTTCCTACTCCGTCCAAATATTATTGTACAACGGGACAGGAACGGGTAACTTTTGTGCATAAATTTGCATACTACGATCAAAGTACATTTACAAACAGTTCTCAGATAGTCCATCTAGTCTTTATCCGTCCTCTGACAGTTGGCACCACGTTTAGTTGGGGTAATATTGCCCGTTCTTATATATAACGTTTTCAATCAGTTCAATCCCGTTATCAGTAAGTTTATATCAGTTTTGAACTAGGCTTACATGTACATGTATCTCGATCTCCATACGCACAATCTTTCTCTAGCCCTGTTGTCCCCCCGATCAACTCGTTTTCAGACAGTTCTTCTTATTCTATGATTTCGTTCTTAGTACGTTGATCTTGTACCTACATAACGTCCTGGCCCGTAGGCCTATAACAATTGATTTCCCGATTGCACAACGTCCTCACTGGTCCTTTAAAGATATTCTAACCTCAGTGGGGTAGGTTTTGCGGAAATGATTCTGACAACAGTAAAGAATAACGACACAAAAGTATTGGATTACAAAACCACCCCAAAATAGTAGAATTTTTTTTTAATACTTCATTAACACAGCCGCCAAACGTTTCATCAGCCAATCAGCTGCTAGCATAGGTGTGGCGTGTTATTCAGGAGTCTTGCCCTAACGAATATCTGGCTTATGTTGTTGTTTACATTATACACTCGAATAGCTGTCACGTATTTTTCACTGATTTCAGTTGTCAAAACAACCTAAAAGTGATCAAAGCTATTAGAAACAATGTCGGCATATTCTGTTCAGTCGTTAATTAACTTTGGTTATTGTACACTTGTGTTTAGATTGTTTAGTCTCCGATAATGCCGAGTGGATCTTTCAGCGTAAATCTACCGCCATTGTCGTTTTTTTGTGTCATTTTGAAGTGTTAGTTCTATAGCGTTTCTGTGTGTATGTCCATTACTGACCATTGCCGTTATGTCAGACTATTATTCTAGCAATGAGATCTCGCTTTGAACAACGTAAGTCAAGCGATAACACAGATTTGAATGACGAATATTGAATCGGCAAACAAGCCAAGAATTCATACTTATCCTACTCAGCGAAAAACGAGACTCATGCGACGTATATATCTGTATCATTTTACAAATTAAAAGAAATAATATCAACTATTGTTGGACTACATTATGTTGATTTTCTAACTAGTTCGCCTGTACATAACACTTTACGATGTCCTTATTGATTTAAATAACGAACCTGTTGTCACCATGTGATTGCTAATCCATATACACCGGTGTGTATCATACATAATAGTGAATGACCGGCTGCTATCACCGACGAAACAACAAAACATCATATTCTTAAATTCCTAACTTTCATTGGCTCACTATGTCCAGACTGAATGTCGCCTACATGTGTATCTTTAATTTACTATCGACCAGTTTAGTAGTACCAGTTACATCATATGACAGGACGTTAACAAAATCCTGACACACCACTTCTTATATAATTGAACCGACCCAGTGATTGATATCTGGCATCAACGCAAAGGTGTTAATGCAGTATGTGTAATTAGTGAATGATAATTTCATGACAAACTTCTCAACAATATAGAACTAAATTCGAAACTAGATTTTCAGCATTCTACATTAACATTTCATCGATTTTACCCAAATAACATGGTATTGATAGAAACAGAATCTGAAAGGAAATGTGTACCGAAAAAGAAAATGCCATTTTCATTTCGATTTGAAATTAATCATGATTCCTTATCATAGATATATCATTATAGGCTTTAAAATCTTTTGACATTTTCACCAGTCACATTTCTCACAGTTGTATTACACTGAATCAAATAACTGCCTGAATGTAAGTAATTGTAAATGAACAAGATTATAAATTTAACGAAAGCCCGATTTTTTCTTACTAAACAACTGTAAAACTGTAACAATGTTGAAAATTGTATGACTTCCAAGTTATAATGCAGTTATTCTATTATCAATAAAAATTTACCATGAGAAATATTGACTCAGTAGACCTCAAACTATACAGGCCTCTTGAAACAGAAAAACAACCACAATTTTTTATTATAATAATGACGTTTATAGTTGAATAATATAAAATGGTTTTGTTACACTAATTTCCGCGTTTCTGATTGACGAGAGCTCTAAAAAATCTGCTGCCATTTCTCGATGAATGCAGATAAAATGTGCTACCATACCTCGTGCATTCGTACCTTACGACGTCACAATCCATCAGAACAAACGGACGTGTCAGTTGGTTCTTACAACTGAGCGTAACGTTTTGATGCAAAATAATATATACACATGTCATTCTGTCTTCAAACCCACGCCAATAACTGGAATATTCATTCCTTTTCCGAACGAGACAATTAATTTCACCTTGAACACTTCATTTTAATCTATACAAGTCCTCAAGCTTGTTCATCCACTAGCGCTTCGCAAACGGTAGTCATGATTGAACGGTATCCTGTCAAAACGCAGAACTGCAAAACGCAGAACTGCTAAAACAACAACATTTATGGTTGGTTGCACACACCTGAACCCTCATTATAAAATGGAACGACCCGCAAGGAAATGAAGACAAAATACAGGTTGTTGTGTAAACATGTATTGTGCATGTTTTTTAATCATATGTTTCTTGGATTTCTTGGATTTTTTCAACATTTTGATGTATTCTATCATAGTGTGATCATAACAATTTGTACATTATGTATCTCTTCATATATAATATGATTCTGACATCATATCAATAACTTACAATAACTTACAATAACTAATTTACAATAATTTACAACATTGGTTATCATTGTTCATTGTTCAATCTCTGCTTTCATTCACATCTTCATCATCATGAGAGTCACTATAATCCTACTCATAAATCGATCTCGGGTCTCAGTTCAGGTTCAGATCAATATATTTCTTGTAATTACATCTTGGTATAAAATCACAGCGGGGTATGTAATACCCTGTATCTAATTGTAAGACCCACAAAGCAAAGCGTCTCCAACTCACTTGCATCCCGTGATATAAGCACTTTTGAGTAAAGTTAAATGGTTTACTCTAAACGAACCAAGGGATATATTGTTCAAATTTGTTGTTACAATGCGTTACTACTCCGTATTTACTTACAAACACATGAGAAGAAGAAGAAGAAGAAGAAAAATAGTTTATTTAAGTGTCGCACAACATACAACATCGGATAATCATGACAATGATATATATATAAAATAAAATTGTGTATGCTGCTCGGCCAAGCATGGCCTACGGGACACTATTCTACATTTAAAATCATATACAAAGATATTTAAAACACATTTATACATATAAAATTAATATCATAAGAAAACAATTGACACATGTACCTGGGAGGATTATACTGTTTAACAATGTTTTGATAGTGTGTTGAATATATTGTTACAGTGTGTTACTACTCACTATTTACATATAAACATATACCGGGAGGATCATACTGTTAAACATTGACCTGTTGATTCAGTGATCTGCTAATTTGACTGTGTCGCTCCACTCACTGTCAGAGTGGACCAGTCCATTACTTGAATAGGTGTGACCTGCCTGACAATGAACTTTTCATTTCTGCTAATTGGGAATTCTGCGTTTTGCAGTTCTGCGTTTTGACAGGTAACCGATTGAACGTCCCGTGATATGCTAATGAGGGTTAATCACAAACTGCGTAAACCAGAAAAAACGAACCCTGACTTTATGCATGTGAATGCTGTGAAAACGAAATTGAATCCTCTGCCGTTTTAGATTAAGGATTCCTCAATTTTGCTTCAGCCATGTATTGTTGCGTGTAACAAGCTGCTGCCTCCCGTGATAAATAACAAATATATTAGATTTGTGTAAATATTTAAAGAAAAACTTGTTAATTTTGTAATTATAAGGATTGTTTTACACGTTTTGTGCCTCTATCGAAGTATAACAGCAACGAATTTCGTACAACATCGCTCCGCTACGCTACGCGATGTTATACAATTTGTTGTTGTTTTTCTTAGATAGAGGCACAAAACATGTGGGGCAAACTGGCCGAGGTTCGGACAGTGTTCCAATCTAAATACTTGTACTCGTTGTATTTTCAAAATGTGACTCTTTAACAGCCAACAATGAGTGGTCAATGTCCAAAAAGGGTTATTGTTCAAAATTCCAAACGCTAACTTCGTTCATTATATGAATAAATATGTTATTTAGCAGTTTTAGGCGAGTATACCAATTCGCCCAAGGTTCGGACAGTTTTGACCTTGGTTCGGACAGGGTCGCCCGAATTTCGGACAGTTCGGTACCAGTCCTGCACACAGAACGGGTGATAGATAACTGCAGTGCGATATTTGTTTCCGCCTTTAACATAATTTTAGTAGTTTTTGAAAGTAATTGGTTAGCAGGATAATTACATCTATTAACATGCAGGTAAGAACGTGTTTGTGGCACGTGTAGGGCTATAAGCTCTGAACAATAAGAAGAGCTCACATTTTTAAAAATTTATTCAAACTGATTTCTCCTTTACCATGGACCGGGTACAATATCATTTGATTACTACTTGCTTACGATTTAATACACATGCATCTGTTAAAAAAATTTTCAGAGCACCGTAAATCGTTGATTAAGTAAATTCATCAAGTGATCAAGGAGTCTAAGAAGGCTGCCGTTGTAATCATAATCGTTCCGCCTTCCTATAAGTGATGCGCTTCATACTTTATAGTTTGTGGTTCAATTACATTTATCTTGTTGAACTGCTACATTTATAACAATAAACTCTAACAACATTTCGAAAAATTCGAAATTTCGAACAGTAAAACAATGAAAACATATGCAGGTAATGGTTCAAGTAATTACTCAGCTATAATTATATGATTTACTGTTCTCTAACCTCGTTTAGAGGTAAACCAAATCTCAAGGGGCGACCGGGAGTGTGTGCGTTAGCAACAATGTTTTACATGTGTATATATTCTTCCATTATTACTCTTTTCGTAAGTTATAAAATACGATAATGCTTAGTGAAAACTACAGTGTAACACATTGAAGTTATTAATCCTAATAGTTATAGTGGGAGTTATGTGATACACATTGTTTATTTGTAACACATTTTGATAACTTGGTATTCTTTGTTACAATGAGCTAAACAAAAGATAAGGCACAACACAAATATTTAATCCATCATTTCAACACAATACAATGCCCTGTTGGCGGATATGTCAATCAGTTTCCTCTTTTTAGTGTTGGTGAGTTGAGATTGTACCCTGTTTTCAGCATACACATTTATCCTTCCTTTGACCCGATCAGAAATTGTAGAGTTCACAACGCTAGCCTATACATTTTGGCAGATTTTCTCATAGACAGCAAAACTTGTCTTACAACTTTAACAGCTTTCATAAGCCTGTTTTCTTTTGAGGGACTTGACATGTTTCTAATGAGGCTATTACCTGTCTGGCTGAAAGGTATGACGTCACAGTGCATATATGACGTCATACGCGCATCGCATATAATGGCGCAAAATCATTAGAGCACTGTATAATCCAAAACAATTTTATTTTGTTGTTTTACTGTCCATTAGGAAATTTCCGCGTAAAACCCCAAAATGTTCCCGCCATTTTATTCAGTAGCCGGAAGTGTCCGAGCCTTGGTCGATTTGTGTCCGAACTTTGGTCTACTTGTGTCCGAACCATGGTCAAACCTGTCCGAACCAATTTCATTTTGACATGTTATCAAAATATCAATTCTAAACCCAAGAATAAATTTGAAATTACGAAAATACAAATTTAACCGACTACCTAATTGTTTCTTCATATGCATGCATATATTTCAAACAATATGATCGCTTCCTTCATTCCCTGAATTGTCACACCAAATTTATCTTCACACAAATATTTCGTCAATTTCATTCCTGAAACCGTTATTTGTACCTCCCTCTAAATTTCGTTTTTAAAGTATATCTGACTGTCAGATATTTCTCAAAAGAATCAAGTATTGTCAGAAAATTAACAGAAATATTTTGAAACCAACGGAGCGTTACAATTTGCTTTGTTTTTGAGTAAATTGAAAGTGTCCGAAGTTCGGGCGACTTCGGGTGTTGTCCGAGCTTAGGTCAGTTTGCCCTAAAACAATCCTTAAACATTGCATGATTGGTTTTATATTGGAATTTTCAGTTATTCATTTCAAAACATATTGTAGCCTATAAAATAACCTAACAATATGATCGATAAAATAGTTCATATAATAAAAAAGTTCATATAATGGCGCAAAATCATTAGAGCACTGTATAATCCAAAACAGTAAGCCTATAAAATAACCTAACGCTCCGCTCGATTGGGAAAAGAACAAAACTAAAATCAGCGGTTGAATATCGAAAAATGCTTAAAAACTCCGAGATTATACTCCCTACAGATGCACAAATAGCCATTCTATCGGAAATTTACAATGTCAAAAATTGTTATTATGTTTTAAAAGAATCATCGACGAAAATCGACAAATCGCCTAATTATTCCATTGGTAGTAACTCCTGTATATATGACGTCACATCGCTAACGAAGGTTATGCTACACTGAGTGGCCACGGAAAACTGTTTCAAGAATGAGATAATTAGCAGGCAAATTTTACTCACTATAAACCGAATTAGTGTCCCCGGTTCCAGGGTGTAAATGATACACACTGTCCCCGTTTGCTTTTTAAAATTTATACATACGCACTAATCGGAGTGAAATGGATTCTCACGCTGAGTATATGACCTTCAGGTTGCAATAACTTTTTAAATACACACATATAGCCGTGATGTGTATACAAAAGTAAAGCCAAATGTCCCCGTTTCCATTGATAAATACCTCATAGATGCATGTCATCGCTTCCATGGTGTAAATGATACACACTGTCCCCGTTTGCTTGTGAAAACATACACATACGCAGTTATCGAAGTAAAATGGATTCTCACGCTGAGTATGACCGTCAGATTGCAATAACACACATATAGACGTGATTTGTATACAAAAGTAAAGCCAAATATCCCCGTTTCCATAGAGAAATACCTCATAGACACATTCCCCCGCTTCCATGGTGTAAATGATACATACTGTCCCCGTTTGCTTGTGAAAACAAATTTATAGGCCAATTTTACTCACTATGAACCGAGATATCTTGCTAAGAAGGTGACTCTTCGAAATAAATATTTAGTGTTGTGTTTACTTGAAAGTACTGTCTATATGAATAAACGAATTAACATCGAACAAAACAGAGAGGTTTTTTTATCTTTAAACCCCAGTCACACTTACATTTGTACGTTAGTTATCGTAGTGATGCAGAACGTAGCTTAACGTAGTTAACTGTACTTAAGCCTAGTAATCCGTAGTTAATCTTGGTTATCCGTATTCAAATTTAATCTAAACATGTTCAAAGTTTAGTTTTTTTAACTACATTTAAAGAAACGTAGTCAATGTACTTTGACGTAGTGAATTGAAAATGTGAAGTTAGTTCATTGTAGTTCAACCTAGTAAAGAATGTACTTAACCGTATTACAACTTGTTGGTATATAACTACACCTTATTTAACTCACGTGTAAAAGAAACGTCCCCATACAAAATACAAGATATTTCAATCGAAATATTTTAAATGCGACTGAAACAGCGTTACATCATGTCTTCAGAACCCAACAATACTAACATTATCTATTCATTAGTCTGAGAAACACAAGTTTTAAGAAATGGTCGTTTTGGAATCTCCTTAACTAGACGAGATAGAAGCCTCAAAAAGCCAGTTTTGGCTTGTTTTGTGACGTCCTACAGTAATGACGCGTCAACAAATTTATATCAGAGAAGGTTATTTATGTCGAGGATATCTTCAATTAATTAAATTTCTACTTTTTCAATGTTTTAAACTTAAATACCAAATATTGTGGGCCAAAAACATCTTTAAAAAGCGATTTTAGCACCCCATGTATATTTGAACAAATGTAAAAATAAAAGAAGCATACTCTGATGTATGAAATTGTGAATACTTCTATACAAAACATGTGGCTACCAAATACATTCAAAATCTATTTTCTCCGACATCAATATTTCATTTTATACTGTTTTCAAAATGTGGGGACTTTTCTTTTGCACGTGAGTATTTAAGTCCGTTTTACTACGTTTAAATACATCATAGTATACGTCGTACTACGATTGACTACGTTATACTACAGTAAACTACACTAGTATCATTTAAGTTGAAGAATTGTTCAGTGCAGAAGTACGACTGCCTACGTTATCAAAACTTTAAAACTACGTTTTGGTACGTTTGTTATTGACGCATTGACGACAACGTAACCTCTTGTACGTCTAACTACACTAAGTAAGTATATGAATACGCTGAACTACGATAAACCAACCCTAAATACATGTAGGATTGTCATTTTGTGATTTACAGCAAATGAGTGTTCAATTAACATTTCTTAAAAATTTGTGTGGCAAAATAACAGAAAAAAATTTCATGACGTTTTAATTGCTTGGTGACCTGGGATTAAAACTTAAAAATTGACAATTACATCAGTATATGTTTATTACTTGTTAATTTGCACGGGTGTATCAAGAATCACAATCATGTATATGGAATATATATATATGTATATGTATTTATGTATATGTATATATCATTTGGTTTTCATTACGTATCGTGTTAAACGTTTTAAGCATTAATTTTGTTGAATATATATCACTTTAACGAGCCGTACTTGTCATATGAACAACAAGCATATTAGAACTAAATATATAGACCATACTAGTTGTTAAATGGTGAAAAGTATAATGAAATAGATAAGAGAAGAGGTTATCATTTACCATCTTTAGAAGTCGAGCGATTGAATGAGCAAATCATGTGCAATGATGCTTCCTATGGACATATTTTCACCAATGTAAACTATACACAAGTTTCACGTGCACATTCTAAGCAATCTTGCATAGTGCCTAGTGGCGGTGTACTACCTTGGGGCAATTTACACCTTAGAACAAATTAGAAATTCATTAAAAGTATTCATCAGATTGACAGTTGGCACAGAGTAATTTAACGACAATTATAGTTGTTATATGAACAACGTTTCCTCTTGTGTTGTTCGTGAAATACGCATCCTCGATTATGATTGCTTAGAGAACAGTATTAAACCAAATGTCCCGGGTTTCATTGTGAAAATGATACATATTGTTCACGTTTGCCTGTGAAAATTTACACATACGCATTTTTCGTATCTTAGTATGGCCGTCTGATTTCATTTAATTCTGATAATTGTTCACATTTGAAGTCTGGAATTGAAGTATCCAGTTTTGTTTTCAACTTCATGTTGACAGTTGGTTACAGTTGGAGATTCGTTATTTCCTCCAGAAATATCCGAAGATTACATGAACAAAATCAATCAAACATCAATGTAGAATATATAACAAAGTTTTGTATACAACATTAGCCATACATGCATGATGATGACCACAACATGATAATCATTACCACAAAATTATACAAAGTATTTACAATGCTTATTATACAATTACCTAAGTAAAGATGCTATATATAGCTGTAGCTAAGATGAGTTCTGAGGTTTGAGAGGTGGTTGGTAAATCGTAGATAAATAGTGTTTCTAACGTTTATGTCAATGGACCTTGTGAAGTTGCAGTCTCCTCCAAGCAGGAAGGATAGCTGTTCATCCTCGTCTTGTGTTTCGAATCTTATATATGTTTCAATTTCAAGAAGATCTAGTAGAACAGAACGAAACATATTTCTTTGATGAATTAGTTCTTCAGAGTGAAGGAGTATGTGTTTGTCGATGTCAAAAGCATGTTTTGTACATTTAATCCATGGTGATGACGTCACTCTATTGTGTTAACAGTGGATTATTTTTAAGAATCTACTGGTCATTGACTAATCCAGTCAGGAGGGGTGACAGGTTTTGACATTTTCGTAATGGCTCACTAAGTAATTTGTTCAAGAATGATGTATTTTGTCTTGGTATATATCTGATTAGAATCTTAAAATATCTGATTACTTTTGTAATGTCTGACCCGGGAATCGAACATGTAACCCTTCGACTGTTACGCAGCGGTCTAACCGATTAGGCTACCAGGCCTGCTGGTAATCATTTGATTGTTTGCCAGTAAGATCCCTGCATTCTAAACAAAAGTGGTAAAGTGTGAAACGCATGAGGATCGTGCTGAAACACATGAAATGCAGGAGTTTGGCTGTCAGTCAAATCGCTTTGCGTGGAAGATTTGCGCCATGCACGTGCGTGGAAGAATCCATTTCATAAGGGTCGAAGCTACGTATACCATATCCGATGAATGGGCACCGAAATTTGCAAAATAATATTTTTTAGGTTACATAATTGAAATGTATTGTCTATAATGCTAGATAATCCCATATGTATGTTTCGTGACGTCAAACATGGATTAAGATGGAGAATGCATTCGGAGCCGTGGATTCGTTAAAAATAATCAACTCGCCCCTTCGGGGCTCGTTGATTATTTTTAACGAATCCACGGCTCCTCATGCATTCTCCATTACGTAATGTATGTTGTAGACATTTTTGACCTTGACCCCACTTTTACACAAAGCTGAAATTTGGTTCTCAGGTCTGGAAACAGTAATGCAAGGCGCCAGTAACAGTGCAGGGAGAGCTCAGTGTGTACAGTTAGATAGCGTGACAACCCCATATCCGCAGAAAGTCTCTTCCTCCAAAGTGAAAGTTCATACTGGAATACAGCATTCTTAACAATCTTTTTCCATTCATATTTCTTTGGATATAGTCCGAATTCTATGTATTTATATAAATAATTTGCCAGTCCATATTTGTGCATAGTTGATATGATCTCACTGCTTATAGATGGTTGCTGGGTGATGTACTCATAACTTCTTGAGACACTGGCACAAAAAATATTCTTAGGACATGTGTTGAATGGCATATAAAACAGTCGAGCTGTAAAATGAAGTTTGCATATATCTATGTAACCAATCATAGTTGTCAAGCCTAGGTTTGCTGTAGCACTCAATGTCGGGGACCTTTTGGAAAAGCCTTGAACAGATCTAGCAAAGTATTTCTGTGTCTGTTCTATCAAGTCAATGTGCTTTCCTTTAATGCCAGTGAGTACTTCACATCCATAGAAGCTGCCGTTTAATATTACACTTTGCCAGATTTTAACAGAAATACTTGGATTGATTTGGTAATAGGTTATTCCTAATGGTCTTAGAGAGGTAAACGTCTTTCTCGCTTTTGCACAGTCTTTCTCAATTTTCGATTTCCAGGACAGATTCTTTGTAAGTAGTACTCCACCAAATGTTACAGAATCTGATGTATTTATACTTGATTTCCCAAGATGACAATTAATGGGGATTTGTAGAGACTAGTAGTAAATATAACCACGGTACTTTTTGCAGCATTATAGGTCAGGCGCCATTTCAAAGCATATGAGTCAACTACGTCAAGTTCCATCTGTAGACCAGCAGGTGATGTACTAACTAGGGTTGTGTCATCAGCCAGTACTACTGTTGGTATGTGTTCTCCATGTACTTTGATGCCGCATCTTGCTTCTCTCAGGGATGATATAAGGCCGTTTATGTATACTAGAAAAAGCCATGCAGATAACAGCCGACCTTGACCAACTCCTTGTTGGACAGGGTAGATCTCTGATCTTTCACCTTTGTGCGAAACTGTTTGAATAACTGTGTTTTATGAGCTTCCATAGGTTTCCTCGTAATCCCAAGTTGAAGAGTTTAAGGAACAGTCCGTCATGCCAGATTCTATCAAATGCTTTCTCATTGTCCAAACAAGCTGCAAACACACATGAGTCATTATTCAGATAATGTCCAATGCTTTCCACCAGAGTATATACAGACATCAGTGCACCATGTTCCTTTCTGAATCCAAACTGTAGTTTATCTGGGAAGTCAGGATTATGTTTTTTCATCCATTTGTTAATTCTATTAAGTAGCAACTTTTCGAACAGTTTAGACACATATGAAGTCAACGTGATACCTCTATAGTTACGTGGATCAGATTTCGCCTTCTTTCCTTTATATATTGAAATGACCATACCAAGTCTATGAGCATGGGGCATATACTGTATCTCTCGAATGCTGTTGAATAATACACACAGATGCGTAATGTCTCCACCGTGTATGATATGCTCGTTGGTTATCTGATCCGGTCCTGGCGATGTATTTCTGCTGAGAGATTGCACTTTATATTTAACTTCAGGGAGTGTGACAGGTAATTCAATAGTTTCACTATCCTCCATCTCATGGTCTGTGGTGCTTAGCACATTAACTTCAGCTGCAGTTTCACTGCGAAACATTTCATCAAAAGATTCACTATCGTATGGTTGCGCAAGATCAGAGTAATACTGTCTCCATATGTCACATATACGTTCAGGGGTCGACCCAGTTGCGTTGTTATAATGAAGTTCTTCAATATCAGTTGTTGTCTTTCGGTATTTTCTAATGTTCTTATAGAAAGTATTCACATCAACCTCCGTTGTTTTGTCTATGTCCATAAGAGGATTATCGGGATTTTTACGTTTAGCTTTTCTCAGTTCACATCTAAAGATACGCTTAGTATCCTTGTATTTTCTGTATGATTCCGAACTGTCATCTCTTGGATTATTTTCAGCAATCCATACACGTCGAGAACAGCGCATATCGAAATGCAATTTATCCAAATTGTTACTTTTCCAATATGGTTTAAGGTAATGTTTAAATGTTCCTTGGGGTAGACACTCAGAGCTGGCATTCAGCAGGCAGTTAGTCACACAGGTATTCTGCCATTCAATACTTTCTGATGAGACACAAGCTGACAGAGTGATGTTACATAATGCATTTGATACGCTATAGCAATATGAGTCAGTTTGAGATGTGTTAGCCTTGTGCCACTTTACATAACACTTTGCCACGTTATTGACAGTTGGTTACTCTTGATCTCAGCATTCAGCATATTCATTGGGATTTAAAGATGCACATGACTTGATATCGTACTAAGTCTCTCCAGTGATACCACATTTTGTGATTTCATAGTCAGTACAATATTATGTGTTTTATTGTTTAAGTTTCAAGGTGCTACTTTTGTTATGTATAAACGTTTACTTCATTTAAATATTGTTTTTGTTGTGAGATTTGTTTATTGTTGGAATACAATATCACTGTTTAGAAACAAGCTATAAGTATCGTGATACATATCCTATCGCCACCCTTATATCGGGGTCAGTATCATATCGCAACTTAGGTGAGCAATTTGTTTAAAACTATACCGTTGGGACTTAAATCTTAGTGTCGTGACGAATCGTATCGCAGACTTAATGCCAATACTAGAATAGTTTCTTATATTTTAGTAATTCATAACAACTATTCATCTCATTAACAGTTGGCAAAGCATAACATACCATTAACTAGTTGTTATATGAACAATGGTTTTCTTTCAAATTTTTGCTTGTGCTGTTCTTGTATACGCATCCTCGATTATGGTTGCATAAAATAAACCGTACACAATTCCAGGAAATGTTTCCTTGTGTTTAATGTATTTGAATAAATTTCCAGCAACCTTTAATGGACATAAAACATAATTTATCTTCCTTCTCAGTTAATTATCTTTTAAACTATATGTATATCGTAACTCTTAAATTGTATATTTGTCACCCAATAGTATATACATCAACATTAGACTCATTTTGGACTCAAAACTTTCTGCAGATAAACAGTTGATACACATATGATAAATCATAACAATACTGTTGACGTTTGCTTAGAACTGTGTTAAACGAAATGTCCCCGGTTCCATGGTGTAAATGATACACACTGTCCCCATTTGCTTGTGAAAATTTATACATACGCACTAATCGGAGTAAAATGGATTCTCACGCTGAGTATGACCGTCGGATTGCAATAGCTTTTTAAATACACACATATAGCCGTGATGTGTATACAAAAGTCAAGCCAAATATCCCCGTTTCCATAGAGAAATACCTCATAGACGCATGTCCCCGCTTCCATGGTGTAAATGATACACACTGTCCCCGTTTGCTTGTGAAAACATACACATACGCACTTATCGGAGTAAACTGGATTCTCACGCTGAGTATGACCGTCAGATTGCAATAACACACATATAGACGTGATTTGTAAACAAAAGTAAAGCCAAATATCCCCGTTTCCATAGAGAAATACCTCATAGACGCATGTCCCCGCTTGGTGTAAATGATACACACTGTCCCCGTTTGCTTGTGAAAACTTACACATACGCACTTATCGTAGTAAAATGGATTCTCACGCTGAGTATGACCGTCATATTGCAATAACCCCTTAAACACAAACATATATCCCTGTTTTGTGTACAAAAGTGAACCCAAATGTCCCAGTTTTCATATAGAAATACCTGATAGACACATGTCCTCGTTTGCATGGTGTAAATGATACACACTGTCCCCGTTTGCATGGTGTAAATGATACACACTGTCCCCGTTTGCATGGTGTAAATGATACACACTGTCCCCGTTTGCATGGTGTAAATGATACACACTGTCCCCGTTTGCATGGTGTAAATGATACACACTGTCCCCGTTTGCATGGTGTAAATGATACACACTGTCCCCGTTTGCATGCAGAAAAGAACACACACACAGTCGGTGTGTGTCCCCGGTTCCTACATGAAAGTTCATACTCGTTCAAACGTATTCTGTAGAGCCAGTCAATGTTTTGAACTAACACATATGACAAAGCAAGTAAGCCATGCAAGTGGTACAGCTGTAGAGCAGCTAGAAAAAATGTCCCCGGTTACATGTGTTTTCTTAGTGTCCCCGTTTGCCACCTTTAACATCAATGTGTGGGTGTGTGGGTGTGTGTGTGTTTGTGTGTTATAGCGAAGACGTCATTAGGGCGACACCCAACCGTCACAGGACGCCATTAGGGCGACAATTACGTTGGGGCGACAAAATCACTGTCACCCTAATGTGCCACAGGTGCAGACATTACCAAAACGTTTCTCTAAATCTTTTATCAAGCTGAATTGTAAAAATTGTTTCAATTATAAATATTTAGATATGTAGTTTGGCAAAGTTGCTTTCATCAGTTAGTGGTTGCGCTTTAAAAACAATTGTGTGTGAAGAATGTGTGAAAGCCGTCCATCACAAATGTGTATTATGGCAGCATAACAAAATTGATTTTATTTGGAATTGGATTAACACATCGCACAGAAAGTTTTAAATCCTCTTCATTACATAGAAACTTTATAAAAATTATGTCATGAAAAAGAGTGTATTTCAATAACACTTGAGGTGATTATTTCGGCATGGACAAGCCTTACACTGGTGATACAAAACTAATTATGAGTTACCAGTATAATATGAAAAATTTTTCAAATTTTACATTAATTTTTACATACGAAATACGAATATGAATTGAAAGTATATAAACGTGATTCATTTTCTTGGGATATACTAAGATACGCATTGGTAAACACCGGAATTCGTATTAGGAATAATGTTCTCTTATCAGAACATCCATGGTAACCTGTCCACCTCTGGTAGTAGCTACACTACTGTGCAGAATTACACAGAAGTACACCGGATTTCGCGAAATGTTCGCGAAATATTTGCGAACACGGTGTACTTAATTCTGCACAATAGTGTACATGTAGTAACCGAAACGTCATATCAGAAGCTTTAATTAATCATGTGTATGATTAATCTCATCATTTGGATGTGTATGAAACATCTTCCATATTTGAAGATGACGCTCGACAAATTAGTCCAATGAAAGCAAGTGATTGGTTCTATGTTTGACGTTTCAGTAACCTGTCTGGTGAATGTACGATGCTACACTAAGTTAACTTATTTGGAAGTTTAGTCATGGACTAATACATTTAGCATCGGTCTGTAACATAAAGTTATACAGTGCAGTATAGTATAACTATACGTTTTCAGTGTCCTTTATTTGTCAATATACACTACCGACTAAGCGCCATTGATGAATTTAGTGGCAAAAGATTCATTATTCATTATTTATAATAGGTGTATACTCAACTTATGAAATAAACATATAATTAAGAAAAATATGTTATGTTTTAGTCCAAAAGTATGATATAAATGATACGGATACATACTTGGTTAATCTCTATTTATTCTAGTTTGGTGAGTATATACTGATTTTAAATCAACAAACATTATTTAATAAATTTTGTCCAGAAACATTTACATAAAGCAAGCCAAAGAATGAAAACATATCTTAAGGGGTTTTTTCTCTACCATCCTTAAGTGTTTTCATATTCCAAGATTGAATAGTGAATCTTAAGATGCATGCATGCATGATTTTTTCTATTCAATATTGAATACTTTATTACGGACGCCATAAACCTGATATGAGCTAAAGTGTTTAGCGTGTTTACATGAGACGCAACGTGTACAATTTCCAAACATATGGGTATATGATACACATAACAGATTCAAGTGAAGAGTACAACAAGGTCTGTCGTCGCCTTATTAAAATTAAAAGAGACTTTCGAATGGGACATTTAAGTATTATCTTATCAAAATGATCAAAAGTCATAAAAAAATAACATTAACTTGTGTTCATTTCTTTAAAGGGACTTCTCTATCAAACGAATATACGTGTAGTGGACAGTACTGTAAAAATGTTTGTGTTGTTTGAAGTAAAGACTTAGAGCATGATAAAGCACTCCCATATTCAACATCGTGATCCTTTTGATCGTTGCTTGTTCATTTATCGTTTTTTTATATAATATTGTTTCAATAATGATAATGTAATAATAATGATAATTGTAGCATATTCAAACAGCATAAATAAAAGGTAAGGTAATCATTAACTAATGATATACAGTTGAACATTACTCGAGCAACGGCCAATTTATTTTACAGAAAAAGCGTTCCAATATAAAAAATTTAAAAAAAGAAAAGAAAAAGAAGACAACGTGTCAGGAAAATAATCAATAAATAAGCAATTGTTATGTCTGGGGTGATAAAATCAGTCGATTTATATTAATAATCGTAAAACAGCGCATTTGATTTTACAAACTATGGTTTTGTTTAATTAATTTACAAGTGTAGAGTATAAACGAAATCTAGGAATAAAGAGTGAAGAGTTACTGAATGATTTGCTTTCTGAGGATTCCATGTCCATAACATTAACATACGATTAATTTATGTTTCATGTGGTCTATATTGAAGATAGAATGCAATGTTGTGTATGTCAGATATAAACTAGTAGGCTTTTACGTAATTTATATTAACTTACCAATATGATTCTCTAAGTTAACGCATATTAGGTGTACTTACTTGCTATATATAGGAAGCGTTCCAAATAAAACACAGTTGCTTCGTCTGTGACTAAATGACTCATGCCAAAAAAAAATTCCGTGTAACATATGTTTTCTCTTTCTATAAACACCTTTGATTTCGCAATATAAAGGAAATATTGAATAAATGTTTCCGACTAAAATTAAGATACATTCCTTACTGCTTTGGTATACGAAATACAATAGGTGACAGCTGCAATGTATCGTTAAGACCAATTCATCCAATTGCCAACCAATAAACAGACTCATTATAATGCGACTTCTTTTATGGCTGCATACACTACATGTATATTCCCGGCTTAGAAGAATCGACATCTCAGGCCTTTTTAAAAAAGAGTCACATCGTAATAACTACTCTTAACAAAAGTATCCACATTCAGAGAAATAACATACACAACATAATTACTCAAGCAGATGATCAATATGCCACTTTGGCAGAAGTCGAATGGCATACTTTCAAGTGTTTGAAATACATGAATCTTTTTCTTTTGTATAATCAGTATTCATATGGTAACAACAAAGATTCAAAATAAATGATTCGTCAAAAAGTGACACGTCGACAAGAATGTATAAAACGTGTCAATTCAAAATAAAACCAACACTAATGCGATAATTATATAATAAACATAATGTCTGCGCTTTTTTAAAAAGTGTTTTATGATGAGTTTAATAATGTTAATTTTAATTAATTTGATTTATCCAAACTGAAATAGGTTTGTTTATTGTTCACAATATTTATTATCTGAAAAATGCCAGTACTGTTCTGGTGTCTATTTCACTGTGAGTGGGATTAAATGACTGTCGCTCTAATGACAATTCCGTCATTAAGTGTGTAAGGACATTAGGGCGACCGGAATGTGTTTACTCTTTGTATAATAGTTTTATGACTATAACATTTGCTAAATGGTAATTAAACCTTACAAAACCTATTTTAATGTTAAAATTAGGCATAATGTCATAATTTTCAAAATACACACCGAATCTTACAACTGTCGCCTTAATGGCGCTCTGTTACGACTGTTTGTCAAGAACAATAATTTGAACAAATTTCGTTCCGCTTTTTAGTTTCGTTTTAATCGCATTTTAGATAACCAATCCAACTTTTAGTAGATTCAGTAAAACGTGAGAATAACAACGTGTTTGCTCGTTCATCACATGGCGCCCAACGTGGGGCACGAAACCACAACAAGCAAATAGTACAGTGACATTTAGTGACATTATTCATTCAGACATTCAGTGTTATCAGCGCAATCATGGCAGAAGAGGAAACAGTCGTTGATCCGATCGGGAGACTGAAAGCAGTGCGAGCAGGGCATCGCATGACGGTAACGAAATACGTGAAAGAAGCAGAACATTTGATAGATTTATTCAGACATGACAATGCAACAGAGTTTGATTTGAATAGATTACATGTGATAAGAAACATTCTGAAAAGAAAAATAGACATTCTGTCAGATTTGAATGAGAAAATATTGGACAATTGTGACGTCAGTGGCATTGAAAACGAGATAGAGCATGCCGATGACATAAACACAACAATCATGTGTACATTAGGAACAATTGAAACAGGTTTAAAGCAAAAGCAAAAGCCAGTCGATTCCTCAATTCATAAACCAGTTACAGACAATACATCAAATACACAACAAAATAGCGTTCAAACAAATAATGACGCCGGCAACGCAAGTGATCAAAGGGAGGCAACTCGAACCGTACTCGTAGGCGATTCAACCAGTACAGTAAATGGGGGTTCAAATCAACATGAACAGGTGAAACCAAAGTTACCAAAACTGACAATTGACAAATTTAGCGGTGATGTGACGAAGTTTCAAACATTCTGGGATATTTTCCAAGCTTCGGTAGACAGTAATCAACATATGTCAAGGATTGACAAATTCAGTCATTTAAAGGGGCTGTTGGAAGGTAGGGCCGCTCGGGCAATAGAGGGCTTGTCACTCACAGAGGCAAATTACCAGGCAGCTCTGGATATTTTGCAGGAACAATTTGGGAATATTCAAATGACAATTTCCGCTCATATGGACGAGTTACTGAAATTACCTGCATGTGAAAGTGAACAAAAGTTGTCACAGTTGAGGTTTGTTTATGACAAAGTGAATGTAAACATAAGAGGACTGGAAGCATTAGGTGTGAAGTCAGAACAGTATGGTAGTTTTCTCATACCCGTCATCATGTCGAAACTGCCACATGACATTTGCGTACACATTGCTAGGCTCACAAAACAAGATATATGGAAAATTGATGACATTTTGGATATACTGAGGAGTGAAATTCATGCACGAGAGATGAGTTCATCAATCAAGGCCAGAGAAAGAAAATCTGTGGAACCACCAAAATCAAATCCTGCAGTAAGAAGACATTTTCCTGCAAGTTCGTCAACTTTCACATCAAACATTCAGACAGGACGAAACCAAGGTAACTGGATACCAAATTGTGCCTTTTGCTCAGAGCAACACTACTCATCATCATGTGACAATGTGAAAAACATTAATGACAGAAGACAGGTTCTCAGGGAGGCACAAAAGTGTTTTTTGTGTTTCAAAACTGGACATCATGCATTTCATTGTAACAGTGGAAAGTGTTGCAAACTTTGCAAGAAGTCTCACCATCATTCAGTCTGTAAACAGAACAGCAATTCATCCAGCCAGCACACACAATCCAGAAGACAAGCAACAGATGGCGAAAACACCATTACAAGTACCACAACTGTCAGAAAGGAAAGGTCAAAGGTTCTGTTACAAACAGCTACAGCCTATGTGTCATCAAACAACACTAACCAGCCAGTGAGGGCGAAGATCCTGTTTGACAGTGGTAGTCAAAGGTCTTACATCACAAACACTATGGTCAGGAAATTGAAATTACCTCCTCTCAAAACAGAGACATTGAACTTGAACACTTTTGGAAATGACAACTTCACCAAGAAGAGATGTGACCTTGTGTCATTTCAAATCCACCGCAATGAACATGATGAGGATGGAACATTTGTACACGCGCTCTCATATCCCAACATATGTTCTCCACTGAACAATGAGGTCAACATAGACAAATATGACCATCTTCAAGGGCTGCAGTTAGCGGATAACAATAACAGAAACAATGAAAGTGTTGACATACTGATTGGATCAGACTTCTATTGGGACATTGTGAATGGAGATGTGATCAGAGGGGATTCAGGACCGGTGGCACTCGGTAGCAAATTAGGCTGGATTCTGTCTGGACAAGCTGAAGGATCAACAGTGAATGGTGGTGGAAGTGTCACAAATCTCATAATTGAAGAACCAAGTTATGAAACAGTTTGGGAGAATCAAGACGATGAACTTGTTGACCAATTGAAACAGTTTTGGGATGTAGAAGCTGTGGGTGTACATGAGTTTGCAGATGAACAGAAGGAACAGTTCTTAACAGACATTCATTTTGACAAAGGTCGAAAAGGTATGAAATCTCTCTTCCGTGGAAGGACAGTGTAGACATCGAGTCGAATTCTACATACAACATGTGTCATGCTAGACTGTTCCAGTTGAGGTCAAGACTGAAGTCTCGTCCAGATCTGTTTGCAGAATATGACAACATCATACACGAGCAGGTGAAATCAGGCATCATTGAAGAGGTTCCAGTAGCTGAGTTGAAACATGAAGATTCAAACTTTCTGCCACATCATGGTGTTGTGAAGGAAGATCGACAAACGACAAAACTGCGAATAGTGTTCGACGGATTAGCAAAGGACAAGGATGGTGTTTCCCTCAATGACAGGTTAGAAACTGGACCGAATCTGACTCCTCACATATTCAACATTCTGCTCAACTTCAGAACATATCAGATAGGATTGACAGCTGACATTGAAAAGGCATTTCATCAGATATCAATAGACAGTGAGGACAGAAAGAAACTCAGGTTTTTGTGGTTTGAGGACTACAAGAACGGCTACAGTACAACAATCAAACAGTATCAGTTTTGTAGACTTGTGTTCGGACTGACATCAAGTCCAGCCATACTGAATAGTATCGTTCAGTTACATCTAGATGGATTTCAGACATCACATGAAAGGACAGTAAACTTGCTGAAGGACTCAATTTATGTTGATGATCTTGTGACAGGTGCTAACGAAGCAAATGAAGCAGTAGAAATCTACAAGGAGGCAGACCATATCATGGAAGAGGGAGGTTTCAGTTTCCGGAAATGGAGGTCAAATGACATGTCAGTGCGAAAGGAATTCAAGGTCTCGGAACATGTTGACAAGGAATCGGATGTCAAGGTTCTAGGCATTATCTGGAACACATGTGAGGACAACTTCAGCATAGACTTGAAGGGGGTAGTGGAATACGGAAGGAAGTTGCCTGTCACAAAGAGATCTATCCTCAAGATATCAGCAAATATATTTGATCCATTGGGTCTGCTGTCTCCATTCACAGTGCGATGTAAGGTACTCTTTCAGGAACTTTGTAAGGAAAAGGTGTCCTGGGATGAGGAACTTGAAGGCAAGTTGAGAACATGGTGGGATTCATTGTTTGATGACATTGAGGTTCTCTCAAGCGTTCACATACCACGAAGTTACAGTGTTGGGAGACAAACAGTTATCAACCGACAGTTACACGGATTCTGTGATGCGTCTGAGAAGGCGTATGCAGCAGTGGTCTATCTGCGTACAGAATACAGTGACAATAAACTTGAAGTACAGATTGTGGCTTCAAAAACAAGAGTCTCACCAATGAAGAGACAGTCCATACCTCGGCTTGAACTTCTCGGAGCAGTGCTGCTCGTCAAGCTGATGGACACAGTTAGCAGATCATTTCAGACCATTGATTTCCAGATCCATGGTCATTTCTACTGGACAGACTCATTTACATCCCTGTGTTGGATAAAGAACTCGAAGCAATGGAGGCAATACGTGCAGCATCGTGTAGCTCAGATTCGTCAGGTCAGCAAACCAGAAGAATGGAGCTTCTGCCCTGGAACAATCAACATTGCAGATCTACCATCACGCAGTTGTACAGGCAAGCAGCTGTTGCGGCATGAGGCATGGTGGAAGGGACCATCGTTCCTGTATAGGAACATGACAGTATGGCCAACCCTTTCAACAAGTTTTGAGAGTAAGACCGCAGATGCAGAAATTGTGAAACACCAAGGGTGTTGGTACATTCACTGTCGGCTGTTATTGAACAGGCTTCAGTGAAACTCGAGATCATTTTGGACATCAACAGATACAGTAGCAAGTTGAAGTTACTCAGAGTTACAAGCCTTGTCATGAAGTTTGTTGCTCTGTTGAAGGGTACGACGACAAAATCACAGATTGAAGCACAGGACATGAGGAATGCTGAAATGAAATGGATAAAGTCCGCTCAATCCTCGTCATTCCAGGAACAGTTGAACGTCCTACAGAAGGAACCAGAGAAGACGGTTCAATACAAAAACATGGATTTGTGCCTGAGGGATGGAATATAATGCTGTCAAGGGCGCATAGGCAAGGCGGACATAACAGAAGGATCCAAGTGTCCTATCCTGTTGCCAAACAAACACAGATTCACTACACTCGTGATTGAAGATCTTCATCAGAAGACACTACACAGTGGTGTGAGACAGACTCTTGACTCCACGAGGCAAACATTCTGGATCATCAAGGGAAGAGCAGTTGTCAAGAATACACTTCGAAAGTGCTCTCTGTGTAAACGGTATGAAGGGAGACCATACAAATCTCAACAGATAGCCGACCTTCCAGAGTACCGTGTCAGTGACAATCCGCCATTCTCATATACGGGTGTGGACTATGCTGGTCCACTGATTCTAAGTGATCAACAAAAGGCATATGTGTGTTTGTTTACGTGCGCTTCAACCAGAGCAGTGCACCTGGAGCTAACCCCTGATCTATCAGTCAAGTCGTTCTTGGAAGCATTCAGACGGTTCACAAGTAGGCGAGGTTTACCATACAAAATGGTGTCGGACAATGCTAAAACATTCAAGAGAGGTGCTGTGGACATTGGGAAAATTGTCACGGCATCAAGAACCCAAAATTATCTGTCAAATCATCATGTATCTTGGGAGTTCATTGTTGAGAAGGCTCCGTGGTGGGGAGGCTTCTGGGAGAGAATGGTTCAACTGTTGAAGAGGTGTGTGCGGAAGGCGATTGGAAGGTCATCTCTTAACTTTGAGGAGTTGAGAACATTACTGGTGGAGATCGAATCCACAATCAACAACAGGCCAATCACATATGTGCACGACGATGACAGTGGACTGTCACATGCACTGACGCCTTCAGACCTGATCTACGGTAGGAGGATTGCAATCACTTCAAATGACAGTCACTGTGACATTGTCAGCGCATATAAAACCTTGACTAAACATGCAAAACATCATTTCAGGATGCTGACAAACTTCACCAATATGTGGCGACGGGAATATCTATTGGGACTCAGAGAAACCACATGCAACAAGCAAAACGCAAGTCAGGGGATTCCCAACCTGCTGTAGGGGACATTGTCGTGATTAAAGATGAACAGTCAGCTCGTTGTTATTGGAAACTGGGCAAACTGATAGAACTTTTCAGAGGCCGAGATGGGAGGTCTAGAGCAGCAAGCGTTCAGGTGTTATCAAGAAGCACTTCAAAACAACCTACGTTCGCAGACCAATCCAGCAGTTGGTCCCCTTGGAAGTGCAACCAGAATGACATTTTGTAGTAATCAGTTGTGAGAGTGACATTCCAGACATCAGTTAACAGACGTTTATTATCAGTGATTATTTTGGTTACCAAGAGGGTAACCAACCCGGGCAGTGTCAAGAACAATAATTTGAACAAATTTCGTTCCGCTTTTTAGTTTCGTTTTAATCGCATTTTAGATAACCAATCCAACTTTTAGTAGATTCAGTAAAACGTGAGAATAACAACGTGTTTGCTCGTTCATCACACTGTTGCCCCAATGACTCGTGTAACTTACAACTACACGCTAGGATTTGTGTGTGTGTGTTTGTTGGTGTGTGAATCCCCTTAACCGGGGACATCCATATGAATACACACCTATTAACCTGGGACGTCCCCCGTTAAGACGAAGGCAAAAATCGAAATAAACGGTATTTTTTAGGTCATATATGTTATTTTTAACTCCAAACGGTAGTGAGCAAGGTTACTCATGTTATTTCCACCAAAGATACACACTAGTTGAGCTGAGCAACAAGCGACCATTTTCTCGCCTATGTACACATGTCCCCGGTTGCCGCGTAAAAAGTGAGGTACCAAGGAAGCTATTTATAGTGTCTTAAAGTGTTACGCAGGAATAGGGACTTGGATGGAAGGTAAGTGATGTACATTTTCTATGTCACTAACTCACTAAATTTGTTTATATCATTTCAACAGAAACATATGCATGCATATGCATCGACAGACTCCAATGTAGGCCTACTTGTCAATATATATTTTCATGAATGTTATCGCCGAGAGCGGCTGATGCTTCACCTTATTTAAACCCACGTGTATTTCTGCCTTCGAGGCTGTTTTAAGTACATATATATATGTTTATGAAATGGATTAACTAGTGTTGACAACATTTGTTGATCATTTTTTGGACACATTCTCACAGTGTTTTACTTGTTTAATGACGAAAACCACTGAATTGATGCCCCACTTACATATGAATTCATCATCGAAAATAATTGCGTAATGGCAATGGCGTCTAAATACATGTCATAGGTGAAACAAAATGTTATAATTTGTATCTATCAGATTTGTTACCGATGGTTAAAGGTACATCCATTTTGTTGTTGGGGGTCACATATTCCAAACGTTATAAATGATGTTACTTTATCGAGACGTACCGACTGTTACAGAATTTTCCATTTTGATGATAGTTGCCTTAGTATATTGACGATATGAAAGTGTTTTCGTTGATATATACTATTAGGAAATATTCAATGCATCCGACTAAAATTAAGATACATTCCTTACAGTCTGATTAAAATCGACCTTGTTCCGAGGAATAAAATTTGCAAAATAATATATCTACCGGGATACGAACAGGTTCTGTAGATTCCTCGCAACAAGGCGTGGAACCTACGACTGATATGAGTTCGTATCCCGGTAGATGCACTATTCTGCAATTTTTATTCCACGGAAAACCGTCGATTTAAATCAGACTGCATTCCTTACTGCTTTGGTATACGAAATACCGTAGGTGACAGCTGCAATGTATCGTTAAGACCCATGCATCCAATTGCCAACCAATACGCAGACTCATTCAAAAGATATAATCATTATCATGCGACTTCTTTTATGGATGCATACACTACATGTATATTCCCGGCTTAGAAGAATCGACATCTCAGGTATTTTTTTAGAAAAGAGTCACATCGTAATAACTACTCTTAACAAAAGTATCCACATTCAGAGAAATAACATACACAACATAATTACTCAAGCAGATGATCAATATGCCACTTTGGCAGAAATCGTATGGCATACTTTCAAGTGTTTAATATACATGAATCTTTTTCTTTTGTATAATCAGTATTCATATGGTAACAACAAAGATTCAAAATAAATGATTCGTCAAAAAGTGACACGTCGACAAGAATGTATAAAACGTGTCAATTCAAAATAAAACCAACACTAATGCGATAATTATATAATAAACATAATGTCTACGATTTTTTAAAAAGTGTTTTATGATGAGTTTAATAATGTTAATTTTAATTAATTTGATTTATCCAAACTGAAATAGGTTTGTTTATTGTTCACAATAGTTATTATCTGAAAAATGCCAGTACTGTTCTGGTGTCTATTTCACTGTGAGTGGGATTAAATGACTGTCGCTCTAATGACAATTCCGTCATTAAATGTGCAAGGACATTAGGGCGACCGGAATGTGTTTACTCTTTGTATAATAGTTTTATGACTATAACATTTGCTAAATGGTAATTAAACCTTACAAAACCTATTTTAATGTTATAATTAGGCATTATGTCATAATTTTCAAAATACACACCGAATCTTACAACTGTCGCCCTAATGGCGCTCTGTTACGATTGTTGCCCTAATGACTCGTGTAGCTTACAACTACACGCTAGGATTTGTGTGTGTGTGTTTGTGGGTGTGTGAATCCCCTTAACCGGGGACATCCATATGAATACACACCTATTAACCTGGGACGTCCCCCGTTAAGACGAAGGCAAAAATCGAAATAAACGGTATTTTTTAAGTCATATATGTTATTTTTAACTCCAAACGCTAGTGAGCCCGGTTACTTCCACCAAAGATACACACTACTTGAGCTGAGCAACAAGCGACCATTTTCTCGCCTATGCACACGTGTCTCCGGTTGCCGCGTAAAAAGTGAGGTACCAAGGAAGCTATTTATAGTGTCTTAAAGTGTTACGCAGGAGTAGGGACTTGGATGGAAGGTAAGTGATGTACATTTTCTATGTCACTAACTCACTAAATTTGTTTATATCATTTCAACAGAAACATATGCATGCATATGCATCGACAGACTCCAATGTAGGCCTACTTGTCAATATATATTTTCATGAATGTTATCGCCGAGAGCGGCTGATGCTTCACCTTATTTAAACCCACGTGTATTTCTGCCTTCGAGGCTGTTTTCAGTACTTATATATATGTTTATGAAATGGATTAACTAGTGTTGACAACATTTGTTGATCATTTTTTGGACACATTCTCACAGTGTTTTACTTGTTTAATGACGAAAACCACTGAATTGATGCCCCACTTACATATGAATTCATCATCGAAAATAATTGCGTAATGGCAATGGCGTCTAAATACATGTCATAGGTGAAACAAAATGTTATATTTTGTATCTATCAGATTTGTTACCGATGGTTAAAGGTACATCCATTTTGTTGTTGGGGGTCACATATTCCAAACGTTATAAATGATGTTACTTTATCGAGACGTACCGACTGTTACCGAAACTACCATTTTGATGATAGTTGCCTTAGTATATTGACGATATGAAAGTGTTTTCGTGATATATACTATTAGGAAATATTCAATGCATCCGACTAAAAATTAAGATACATTCCTTATAGTCTGATTAAAATCGACCTTGTTCCGAGGAATAAAATTTGCAAAATAATATATCTACCGGGATACGAACAGGTTCTGTAGATTCCTCGCAACAAGGCGTGGAACCTACGACTGATATGAGTTCGTATCCCAGTAGATGCACTATTTTGCAATTTTAATTCCACGGAAAAGCGTCGATTTTAATCAGACTGCATTCCTTACTGCTTTGATATACGAAATACCGTAGGTGACAGCTGCAATGTATCGTTAAGACCCATGCATCCAATTGCCAACCAATAAGCAGACTCATTCAAAAGATATAATCATTATCATGCGACCTCTTTTATGGTTGCATACACTACATGTATATTCCCGGATTAGAAGAATCGACATCTCAGGTATTTTTTTAGAAAAGAGTCACATCGTAATAACTACTCTTAACAAAAGTATCCACATTCAGAGAAATAACATACACAACATAATTACTCAAGCAGATGATCAATATGCCACTTTGGCAGAAATCGTATGGCATACTTTCAAGTGTTTAATATACATGAATCTTTTTCATTTGTATAATCAGTATTCATATGGTAACAACAAAGATTCAAAATAAATGATTCGTCAAAAAGTGACACGTCGACAAGAATGTATAAAACGTGTCAATTCAAAATAAAACCAACACTAATGCGATAATAAACATAATGTCTGCGCTTTTAAAAAAAAGTGTTTTATGATGAGTTTAATCATGTTAATTTTAATTAATTTGATTTATCCAAACTGAAATAGGTTTGTTTATTGTTCACAATATTAATTATCTGAAAAATGCCAGTACCGTTCTGGTGTCTATTTCACTGTAAGTGGGATTAAATGACTGTCGCTCTAATGACAATTCTGTCATTATGTGTGTAAGGACATTAGGGCGACCGGAATGTGTTTACTCTTTGTATAATAGTTTTATGACTATAACATTTGCTAAATGGTAATTAAACCTTACAAAACCTATTTTAATGTTAAAATTAGGCATACTGTCATAATTTTCAAAATACACACCGAATCTTACAACTGTCGCCTTAATGGCGCTCTGTTACGACTGTTGCCCTAATGACTCGTGTAACTTACAACTACACGCTAGGATTTATGTGTGTGTGTGTGTGTTTGTTGGTGTGTGAATCCCCTTAACCGGGGACATCCATATGAATACACACCTATTAACCTGGGACGTCCCCCGTCAAGACGAATGCAAAAATCGAAGTAAACAGTATTTTTTAGGTCATATATGTTATTTTTAACTCCAAACGGTAGTGAGCCCGGTTACTCATGTTATTTTTCACCAAAGATACACACTACTTGAGCTGAGCAACAAGTGACCATTTTCTCGCCTATACACACGTGTCCCCGGTTGCCGCGTAAAAAGTGAGGTACCAAGGAAGCTATTTATAGTGTCTTAAAGCGCAACTCCCGGATAAAATTGACCAAAATTCGTTTGACTAAACCAAGCTAAATTGTACACTAATGTTAATCTGTATGCATAGTATCGTGCTCAATATGATTTTTCGTTAGGTCATACATTTTTTAAAACAATAGATTATTTTATTATTTGCGATTATAAAAAATAGCGTCATTTACTTGCCGCGATCGTTTTGTTCCGGTGATGTAACCGGATGTGACGTCAACTGGGGCAAACAAACGTGACGTAACAACCACGTGACAATGTAAACAACACAGCGCTTCACTTCGGTGATCGCTTTTTAACGATTTGGGTCACAAATAAAGTTAAACTGAGAGTGAAATTCGAATAGCTGCTGTATGAAAGTATAATGGCAACGAGGAAATAGCTAAATATTTGTTTTGGTACATAATTATGAGAAGAATTCATGATCCGAAAGGACATGTCAAATTCTGCAGTCCACTGTCGACACGGAATGATTTCGGTAAGTGGGTCTTTGATTGATTTTTTCTAACGATGCATAATTTGTTATGTGTATGGACATGTTCTTTCGAAAATATAAATAATACTTGAATTTTCAATCTGAATCAAGGAAAACAACATTATCCGTCTCTCAAATCGTGGCTCTCGTCGAGTGTGTTTTGCAGATCCATTTTTCGATACGCGCTCAAATGCCTCAATATCTTCCAAGGTGATTTTTTAAAAGAAATTTGTCTGGCCCACAGGGATGGCAGTATCCAAATTTTGATAACCATAGTAATTTTTTTAAGAATGACTGGTGTTAATTTTAGCCCAGAGATTAAAAAACATGTCAATTATGAGAACTTCTACATTAATTAACTATTTCTTTGGTAAAATGTGAATGTGTGCATGACTCGCCTTTTTAAAAAAAACGTTTATTATTGATTTGTCTTCAACTTCAGGAAATTATTTTTTAAATATCGACAGTTGCTTTCAATGAAATATTTTAGACAGATATCCAAATTCAAATCCATATAACAATGTAGTAGAACTAAGTTACTACTGGTATTTTAAAAAATACAAATTAGAAGCCATGAGTTAGTGATCATGAATGTATATGCATATTTAAATTTTCAAAGAAATGGCTTTCCATAAAAGATTTCAATATTTTGTTTGATAACTATTTATTTGTTTGTGATGAAATTAGACTGAGGCTGTAGATGTTTAGAATTATTTCACTTGCCTGACATAAAAATATCAAAGGTCCTATACCAAATACCAAAAAAAACCATGTTATGAATTAATCATGTGTAAACATATGCAGCATCAATAAAGATTTATTATTGTTGTTACAGGTGATTGGAGTCCCTAATACAAGAGAACACAACAACAACAACAACAAAAAAAACCATTAGGAATGGACTGTTTGTGCAGTAAAATATTTGGGCTGAAGGTGTGATCCTTTGATAACTGCAAATGATATAAAATATAAACATTGTCATAAGAAGTGATATATGCTGATTGTGTGAACTGATATCAAAATCATTATCTTCTCTTGGATATGAGAATGTGCCAATGTTTTAGAAATATTGTATTCAACTAAGCAGCAAAACAGTGTAATAGTAAATCAAATTAATATTCAATTTTATTATGAGAGTAAATAAAATCAAATATTTCCCAAATTATTTAAAAATAAATTTTATGATAAAAATTAATTTCATGTGCACTGTTCCTTTGTAATTCCTAAAATGCAAACACTTACACAAAATAATGTTCAATACATGTATACTTAGTTGAATAAATTTGGCTCTTATATTTGTTGTTTTATTCATGATTAAAAGTGGAAATGCAATATTGCATCTTTCTTTTTTTTGCATAATTTTTTTTCAGAATTCTTAGGTCTGTTTCAAGGTAAGTTTATTTGATCATGATATGCAGGTAGGTGTAGGCAAATGTAAAAAAACACAAGTCATGCTTACATAGGTATTTACACACTGTTACAAATCTATTTTATAGAAATAAATATATTTGTCCCTTTGGATTATGCTATTTACAAAATTAATCATATGCATTGTGATGAAGTATATTTTTTATTTTTTTAAATATATATCTGTAACTGAAAATACAGGTTAGTTAAAATTGCAGATTATATCAATAAATGTCTGAATTTTCCATTTGATCAGAAAAATATATATACTTGACAAAATATACTCAGAAAATATTATGTAAACTTTGAAATGAATAATGATTATCTTATCATTTAAATGAGATATCAATCACCAAAAATTCCATTATTCTTATTTATTTTACCCACTAAAATACAGATCAGTTAGATACAATATTTTCATTCTTTCTTTCAATGTCTTTCAAAATTTATGAAACAATATCACTACAATTAAATCATTTCTATTGCAATACACTATTCATCCTAAAACAAAATTAGGTACGAGTTCAGCGAACGTATGGATATGCATTGGAGTTCACTGCATCCCGAGAAGATATCACGTGACCATATGCAGGTACGGTAAAGTTATTTCGCCAAAAATGAAATAACCTATATATTATAGTCACCAAATTACAAAATATTTAACTACATGCATACACTATTAATGATGTATCAAAAATACGTAAGTTTGCCAGATATATCAGCACTGAAACACGTATGATATCAGCTGTTCGGTTAATTATTTGGGAATGAATAGCACCCAGTCCGGCCGCTGGCCAGTCCGGCCGCTGCATATCTTGCCCATTTCGGCCGCCGCTACATCCGAAATGTAATTAGCCTAGTTGATATTCAACCTGTTTCGTCCACCACTATGTCCGCTAACCATTTGTTAATAAAATTCGCCTGGTAAGTATTTTTACCATTATGCAAATGATCTACAACGAATATAAACTCTCAGGTCGTAAATATTGGTGTCACGTGGGTGTCACATGACGTTTATACAAAGATCTCGTTATTCGGACCAATATAGACGATCGCAATATTTGTACTGTGTGCGTTATGTGCCAAAAAGTATTCCGACGGTGACATATTATTTCCATTGACTTGTATGCTAATATCGTTTAGAATAAATATTGTTTGTAGATCCTTTTCACATTTATAAAGTATGTGAAATCATTATAACATGGCGGTCTATGGGAAACGTTTTTACTTAACGTACACGTGTAGATAAATCGGATGACATTAGTAAAATTGTCGTAAGAAAAATTCATGAAAAGTATGTAGTTCAAGCTGAAATTATTTCAAATCAAGCTGGAAAAAATACATTGAATCTTTTCTGTTAAAAGTATTTATCCTAGACTAAATTAACATACAAGTCTATTTACATAACGTCACCGTCCGCATACAGTTGCCTTACTCTGAGGGCATGGGACTCGGCCCGAAAAAGTACAAGAATTTGTACTATTGAAGGTAGTGTTATCCCAAATATAACCATGTTATATTTCCTCACTATCTAAATGGCAAGTATTTCTAATACCACTGAACTGTTCTTCCTGGTGTTTTCATAATTACTTACGATAAGATGACACCAATTAATTAAGTGTTAATCCTTTTGTAGTGAGATAATCCGTTTGTGTGTATTCAAGGACATGATTGGTGATAATTAGTGATGATAACACTTCACTCACTGTTTAATGATATTAAAAGATGAGAAACATTGTTCAATTCATCACCATGGAACCAGTAAGATATCCTTGTGTCTACTGCTCTAGAGAGTGTACTTCCAGACAACAATGTCTTCAATGCGACTCGTGTGACAAATGCATACTGAATAAAATATGATGAGACATGTGTTGTAAATTAAAAAAATATGAACTTTATATGTATACATATGCAATATATTTGTATATGAATAGAATGTGAAGAGACATATCGTTTCATTATCATTATTTGTCTATATTTTTATATATATCCGGTTTTGAAATACATGTACCCATTCCCAACATTTTTAAACTTAGATATTAAAAGGCCTAAAGCCCTATTAGCTGATTTAGCGGCCGCCCGGGCCATAGCATTATAATCGACAAACTCAGTAAAAAGTACACCAAGGTAGTTATAACTGTTAACAATATCTAAAACATTTTCCCCAACAGAAAATACATGCTGCGTCCTTTGAACAGACGGATTTCTAAAATGTACAATCTTGGATTTTTCTGAGTTTATTTCTAATTTATTTACACAACACCAATCATTCAAAAGCAGCGGACGAAATGGGTAGGATATCAGCGAGACTAATTAACCTTCGGGTGAACCGGCGGCCGAACTGGGTTACTTCCAGCGGCCGAACTGGCCTAGTGGCCGGACCGGGTGTATTCCTTTGGGAATTTACTTCCGGGTTTAGTATAAGAACCATTTTTAAAACTTTATCGCTGATATTGAGTATATTCCTTTTCTGATTCTCTTCAAGTTGCCATATGCAAATATATGGCAAGTTGTTACATTAAATGGTCGACTGGTTTGATTCCTATTGCCCGCGCAGTTTACTAGTCTGATAGTGTTAATGCTACGGGGGCCGCCATTTGCATTGGTTTGTTTTCTCCAGTTGACGTCATACATTCCTTCGGAGAAAATCGAGATTTTTCCGGTGTTCTCCGTAAAACAAGATGGCCGACACGTCAAAAAGCGACGTAAACAGTCATTTTTTTTACTTCTTTTACGATTTGCTAAAGTCAAACATGATTGCAATGGTAATGGGATGCGAGAATTTGTTGTTTATAAACCGATTCACATAATTTCCATGTCTTTGCAATGTGCATGTAAACCATAGGCAGTTACTTGAAAGAAATTGGAGCAAAATCATCCGGGAGTTGCTCTTTAAAGTGTTACGCTGGAGTAGGAACTTGGATGGAAGGTAAGTGATGTACATTTTCTATGTCACTAACTCACTAAATTTGTTTATATCATTTCAACAGAAACCTATGCATGCATATGCATCGACAGACTCCAATGTAGGCCTACTTGTCAATATATATTTTCATGAATGTTATTGCCGAGAGCGGCTGATGCTTCACCTTTTTTAAACCCATGTGTATTTCTGCCTTCGAGGCTGTTTTAAGTACATATGTTTATGAAATGGATGAACTAGTGTTGACAACATTTGTTGATCATGTTTTGGACACATTCTCAAAGTGTTTTACTTGTTTAATGACGAAAACCACTTAATTGATACCCCACTTACATATGAATTCATCATCGAAAATAATTGCGTAATGGCAATGGCGTCTAAATACATGTCATAGGTGAAACAAAATGTTATATTTTGTATCTATCAGATTTGTTACCGATGGTTAAAGGTACATCCATTTTGTTGTTTGGGGTCACATATTCCAAACGTTATAAATGATGTTACTTTATCGAGACGTACCGACTGTTACCGAAACTACCATTTTGCTGATAGTCGCCTTAGTATATTGACGATATGAAAGTGTTTTCGTGATATATACTATTAGGAAATATTCAATGCATCCGACTAATATTAAGATATATTCCTTACAGTCTGATTAAAATCGACCTTGTTCCGAGGAATAAAATTTGCAAAATAATATATCTACCGGGATACGAACAGGTTCTGTAGATTCCTCGCAACAAGGCGTGGAACCTACGACTGATATGAGTTCGTATCCCGGTAGATGCACTATTTTGCAATTTTTATTCCACGGAAAACCGTCGATTTTAAACAGACTGCATTCCTTACTGATTTGGTATATTATATACCGTAGGTGACAGCTGCAATGTATCGTTAAGACCCATGCATCCAATTGCCAACCAATAAGCAGACTCATTCAAAAGATATAATCATTATCATGCGACTTCTTTTATGGTTGCATACACTACATGTATATTCCCGGCTTAGAAGAATCGACATCTCAGGTATTTTTTTAGAAAAGAGTCACATCGTAATAACTGCTCTTAACAAAAGTATCCACATTCAGAGAAATAACATACACAACATAATTACTCAAGCAGATGATCAATATGCCACTTTGGCAGAAATCGTATGGCATACTTTCAAGTGTTTAATATACATGAATCTTTTTCTTTTGTATAATCAGTATTCATATGGTAACAACAAAGATTCAAAATAAATAATACGTCAAAAAGTGACACGTCGACAAGAATGTATAAAACGTGTCAATTCAAAATAAAACCAACACTAATGCGATAATAAAAATAATGTCTGCGCTTTTTTAAAAAGTGTTTTATGATGAGTTTAATAATGTTAATTTTAATTAATTTGATTTATCAAACAAAAAAAAGGTTTGTTTATTGTTCACAATATTTATTATCTGAAAAATGCCAGTACCGTTCTGGTGTCTATTTCACTGTAAGTGGGATTAAATGACTGTCACTCTAATGACAATTCCGTCATTATGTGTGTCAGGACATTAGGGCGACCGGAATGTGTTTACTCTTTGTATAATAGTTTTATGACTATAACATTTGCTAAATGGTAATTAAACCTTACAAAACCTATTTAAATGTTAAAATTAGGCACACTGTCATAATTTTCAAAATACACACCGAATCTTACAACTGTCGCCTTAATGGCGCTCTGTTACGACTGTTTCCCTAATGACTCATGTAACTTACAACTACACGCTAGGATTTGTGTGTGTGTGTGTATTTGTGGGTGTGTGAATCCCCTTAACCGGGGACATCCATATGAATACACAGCCATTAACCTGGGACGTCCCCCGTTAAGACGAAGGCAAAAATCGAAATAAACGGTATCTTTTAGGTCATATATGTTATTTTTAACTCCAAACGGTAGTGAGCCCAGTTACTCATGTTATTTCCACCAAAGATACACACTACTTGAGCTGAGCAACAAGCGACCATTTTCTCGCCTATACAAACGTGTCCCCGGTTGCCGCGTAAAAAGTGAGGTACCAAGGAAGCTATTTATAGTGTCTTAAAGTGTTACGCTGGAGTAGGGACTTGGATGGAAGGTAAGTGATGTACATTTTCTATGTCACTAACTCACTAAATTTGTTTATATCATTTCAACAGAAACATATGCATGCATATGCATCGACAGACTCCAATGTAGGCCTACTTGTCAATATATATTTTCATGAATGTTATCGCCGAGAGCGGCTGATGCTTCACCTTATTTAAACCCACGTGTATTTCTGCCTTCGAGTCTGTTTAAAGTACATATATTGTTGATCATGTTTTGGACACATTCTCACAGTGTTTTACTTGTTTAATGACGAAAACCACTTAATTGATGCCTCACTTACATATTAATTCATCATCGAAAATAATTGCGTAATGGCAATGGCGTCTAAATACATGTCATAGGTGAAACAAAATGTTATATTTTGTATCTATCAGATTTGTTACCGATGGTTAAAGGTACATCCATTTTGTTGTTGGGGGTCACATATTCCAAACGTTATAAATGATGTTACTTTATCGAGACGTACCGACTGTTACCGAAACTACCATTTTGCTGATAGTCGCCTTAGTATATTGAAAATATGAAAGTGTTTTCGTGATATATACTATTAGGAAATATTCAATGCATCCGACTAAAATTAAGATTCATTCCTTACAGTCTGATTAAAATCGACCTTGTTCCGAGGAATAAAATTTGCAAAATAATATATCTACCGGGATAGGAACAGGTTCTGTAGATTCCTCGCAACAAGGCGTGGAACCTACGACTGATATGAGTTCGTATCCCGGTAGATGCACTATTTTGCAATTTTTATTCCACGGAAAACCGTCGATTTTAATCAGACTGCATTCCTTACTGATTTGATATACGAAATACCGTAGGTGACAGCTGCAATGTATCGTTAAGACCCATGCATCCAATTGCCAACCAATAAGCAGACTCATTCAAAAGATATAATCATTATCATGCGACTTCTTTTATGGTTGCATACACTACATGTATATTCCCGGCTTAGAAGAATCGACATCTCAGGTATTTTTTTAGAAAAGAGTCACATCGTAATAACTACTCTTAACAAAAGTATCCACATTCAGAGAAATAACATACACAACATAATTACTCAAGCAGATGGTCAATATGCCACTTTGGCAGAAATCGTATGGCATACTTTCAAGTGTTTAATATACATGAATCTTTTTCTTTTGTATAATCAGTATTCATATGGTAACAACAAAGATTCAAAATACATAATTCGTCAAAAAGTGACACGTCGACAAGAATATAAAAAAAGTGTCAATTCAAAATAAAACCAACACTAATGCGATAATAAAAATAATGTCTGCGCTTTTTTAAAAAGTGTTTTATGATGAGTTTAATAATGTTAATTTTAATTAATTTGATTTATCCAAACTGAAATAGGTTTGTTTTTTGTTCACAATATTTATTATCTGAAAAATGCCAGTACCGTTCTGGTGTCTATTTCACTGTAAGTGGGATTAAATGACTGTCACTCTAATGACAATTCCGTCATTATGTATATAAGGACATTAGGGCGACCGGAATGTGTTTACTCTTTGTATAATAGTTTTATGACTATAACATTTGTTAAATAGTAATTAAACCTTACAAAACCTATTTTAATGTTAAAATTAGCCATACTGTCATAATTTTCAAAATACACACCGAATCTTACAACTGTCGCCTTAATGGCGCTCTGTTACGACTGTTGCCCTAATGACTCGTGTAACCTACAACTACACGCTAGGATTTGTGTGTGTGTGTGTGTGTGTATTTGTGGGTGTGTGAATCCCCTTAACCGGGGACATCCATATGAATACACACCTATTAACCTGGGACGTCCCCCGTTAAGACGCAGGCAAAAATCGAAATAAACGGTATTTTTTAGGTCATATATGTTATTTTTAACTTCAAACGGTAGTGAGCCCGGTTACTCATGTTATTTCAACCAAAGATACACACTACTTGAGCTGAGCAACAAGCGACCATTTTCTCGCCTATACACGCGTGTCCCCGGTTGCGGCGTAAAAAGTGAGGTACCAAGGAAGCTATTTATAGTGTCTTAAAGTGTTACGCTGGAGTAGGGACTTGGATGGAAGGTAAGTGATGTACATTTCTATGTCACTAACTCACTAAATTTGTTTATATCATTTCAACAGAAACATATGCATGCATATGCATCGACAGACTCCAATGTAGGCCTACTTGTCAATATATATTTTCATGAATGTTATCGGCCGAGAGCGGCTGATGCTTCACCTTATTTAAACCCACGTGTATTTCTGCCTTCGAGTCTGTTTTAAGTACATATGTTTATGAAATGGATATGATCATTTTTTGGACACATTCTCACAGTGTTTTACTTGTTTAATGACGAAAACCACTTAATTGATGCCCCACTTTTTTTTTTTTTTAAATATTTTTTATTCAATTCAGTTCAGTAGGCATAGGCATATACATTTGAAAACAATAAAACATTGTACAGTATCAATATAGTATAACATTTACATGTAGCGCCCATAAAATACACAGGCCAGCTCAACAAGTACAGCAGATATAATTACAACATACTGGTCAGAGATTTCCATTTGGCATGAAATGATGGCAAAGTATTATTTTTTCTTGCCATAATGTTTTCAATTTTAATAACATCCTTAACAATTTTAATAAAACTGTCAATCAATAATTCATTTATTAATTCAATTGATGCCCCACTTACATATGAATTCATCATCGAAAATAATTGCGTAATGGCAATGGCGTCTAAATACATGTCATAGTTGAAACAAAATGTTATATTTTGTATCTATCAGATTTGTTACCGATGGTTAAAGGTACATCCATTTTGTTGTTGGGGGTCACATATTCCAAACGTTATAAATGATGTTACTTTATCGAGACGTACCGACTGTTACCGAAACTACCATTTTGATGATAGTCGCCTTAGTATATTGACGATATGAAAGTAAAAGAAGTGATTTCTGATCGAAAACCGGACAATGCATCGCGATTGACGCGCGCAAATGAGTCGAACGTAATTTTGGACAAAATGATCAATTCGGGTTGATCATGTTTAATAGGTCATATAATTACTGTGCATGTAAATGGAACGCGCAGTTTCGGTTGCTGCACATGCATAAGGATGTTACTCGATTTTATTTGGAAACTAGTAATTTTGATATATTTGGCGATTGAGGATAAATATGCAAGCTGAGTGAATTTATTTGCACTGCAATCACCACATGTGGTGAGTCGGAACTTATTAAAGCCTAATAGAATTTTATGAAACACGATGGATGCACCTTTAATCGGAAGAGAAGCAGGCATACACATGAGGAGGAAAGGATCCCTCCAAACAAATGTACATGTAAGTTTATCATTGCTTGATAAATAAATGAATTTACCAACGTTATACTATCTCTAGATAATATTAATACTACATTAACAGTGGTACCAATGTGTGGATCATATTTTTCAGTCGAAGAAAAGGAGAGGGGAATACAACACTCGGATAAAGAGCTCTCTTCAAGTAGACAGTCCAGTACTTTTTTCCTTGTCACGTCTTCTCATGCATGGTTTAAATTCGTTGCAAGTTGCTTTTATGTATCAATTATGATATATGTTGTTGTTAAATTAAAATAACATCTTCGAAATGTTGAATTAAATTATTGCCTGTAGTGTACAACAAACACTTCTAAATGAAATATTGCTAAGATAACTCATATGCTCTTCAATGTCTTCTACATATTCCAGGACATTAAACAATGTCTACACTGGATGACAAAACTTGAAGCGCTACCACTTGAGGGGGTGCTGCTGAGAAAATTTCCCACAATTGTACTTACCTTAAAAATTGTAGCAAGTTTATTAATGCAATCAATCAATTCAGTTATATTTGTCATTCATAATGGCATACTTCAAACCTTCATTCAGGCACGAGCATTATGTTTACAGTCTAATATCCAATATTGCAAGGAACCTTGATTTTAGTAAAACAAATATAATACTGAATTTTTTTTTAATCAAAACTTTGCTCCTTCCCCTTCGGATATCTCTCACGTTTACAAACATGTAGTTATTGTTTTATTTTCCTTTTTATTTAATTGTAAATGCTACTATATATTTCAGTGTACAACGTTTGCAGCCAGTGGTGAGATACGGCAGAAGGCTAACGCCATATTAGCGAACATTAACATTAAATCATCGCCAGTGATAGTGAGACGTTTTAGATATATATTTACTAATATCTTGTAAAAACATTAACGCGAACACAGTTCTCCTCAGTGGCACAAATTGACCACAGTAATGAGAACATATGGGATTTCCACTTGAATTTATGATATGATGTTATGATAACAATAGGATGTACTAGGCAAATGTTAAGAGAGTACTCTTAACGAAGCTGGACCTTGAATACGTATTCAAGGTCCAGCTTCGTTAAGAGTAACGAGCGCGTTGATTTCAAATTACTTGCATGTTAACTTCTGATTTCAGAGCAAAACAAATGCTGACAGAAAAGAAGGTAATATTACATGCACTTTAATGATAACTTTGTATTGTGACAGATAGTGTGATTAATAATATAAAACTGTTGATTTATAGAATGTCATTCTAAAATTACAATTTCATTGTGTATGTTATTAAATTTCGTTGATTTTCAGGCATCCGTGTGATCCTATTTTGCATTTCCAGTCTACTGGCACAGGTTTCAGAAAATTATGTTTTATAGGGGTAAGGAGGAAAATCTAGGGTCGGTAGTGAAATCGGAACCACATGCTTTTTTAGGCCTCGCGTTACTGTTGACTTAAGGCGTTATGTTAGCAACTTGGCACCATGTCAGTTTCTACATCGTTGGTTTTTATTTGTGCCAAGTGTCGCCCTAGGTCTGTATTGGCTAAAAAATTACAATTTAAATGTGTACATGCACTCTTTTTAAATTAAATGATACAACGTGTATCCAATTCTGACTAGAGATACAGCTTGTATAATGATACACACTAAATGCTGACAAGAATGGCTTGTGGGAATTGATAAGCAAGAAAATAGAATTCTTAAGCTTGTAGCTGTAAAATATGTTTTTTAGACATCCAATATCTTTTCTACATGTTCTTTGTGTAGCGGATATACCTGTTTTTTTGGCTAACTATATATTTTTTTAAAACAGAATAGATATTTCTTTATATAAATCATCACAATACAAGGTTGTGGCAAAACATATTTCGCGGTAATTAAAGTCATCTTAGATATCTACGTTAATTAAAAGCCCTAGGCATGGCCCTAGTATGTACCTATTGTTGATCTTATTCCTGTCTGCAATTTGTTCTTGAAAAAGGCATTATATGTTATCCTTAAAATTGTTAAAAAATCAAAATGTTTACAGATTCAAGGATACATACAGACTTAAAGACATAAAGTCTGAAAAAAATAAACTAACAAGATCTTTTGAAAAGTCATTAATAATTATTGTGAAAGCAAATCTGTATGAACCCTAGAATCTGTTTTAAATAATTTAGACTGGTTTATCATATTTATCCTGTTCTGATATTTAGGTAAGATATGAAAAATACTCAATGTTTTTGTCATTTGATACCATACCAAGAAAACTTCAGAAAAACAACAGTTCAAGAACATTGTTCATGTTTATAGGGACGCTTGTATGCCTCCAGTTTAACACAAGCAAAACATACCTAAATACTCTAGTGACTGTATTTCTTATGTGTTGGTCTAAATTTTACAAATATAACATTAAATTTAGTGTTTTATTTCAGAAATTGAGTGTTCATATTTAAGGAAATTACTAATAAACTAGTGCTCAAAGAAAGTATACACACAAACAAATACGATAATATCTTTCCCCAAAATAAATTGCACAATTGTAAAAATAAAAAAAATTGTAAAGAAAATCATAATGAATCCTTAGTAGTATGTCCAAGTTCAAAGAGCATGCATAAAAGGGTAAGGTAATCATTAATTAATAATAGTATGAAGGAAATCGATGAGCAACAGCATGAATTATTACATGTTGATAATTAAAGATTATTTACTCAATAGATCTCATGAAAAACGTCTATAAACAGAAGCTTAAAATGAGAAAAGTTTGAGTTTTAATTAGAATAAAGTCAATGATGGTGAAATCATGATGTCATGAGGAAGTTGGTTCCAAAATCGATTTACTAAATGAGTTGGTGTCTCCTGATTTCTGTCCATTACATTAATAAACGTTCAATTTATGATACCTGTGATCTATATTCAGGATAAAATGTCATGTTGTGTATATCAGAAAACTAACACCATTTCGGTAATTCATATTAATTTATCAGTATCACTCTCTAACGTATAAGTTGCTCTCGTGTACTTACTTGCTGTATGAAGCGGTTCAAATAAATCACAAGTTTCCAAAGTTGGTTCGTCTGTGATTAAATGATTCATGCCAAAACTTTTTATACCATGTACCATGTTTTCTCTTTCTATATACACTTTTCATTACGCTTTATAAGAAATATTCGATGCATTCACCTAAAAGACTCATTCCTTACTGATTTGGAGACAGCTGCACTTCAAAGTATTATTCAGACCCATGCAGCCAATTGTCAACCAAGGTACAAATAAGCCTACGGATAAGAAATATATCATTATTATGCATTTCTTTTTATCGTTTTATTGGCTTGCACATTCTATATGTACATTCCCGGCATAGTAGACTCGATAGCCTTTTGATAAACGAACCAAATCGTTAAACTAGTCTAACAAACGTACCTTCATTCAGCGATATAACACACACATAAATAATTACTCAAGCAGCTGTTCAATATGTGTTTGGCAGAAGTATACTAGAATACTATATAGAAGAATACTTTCAAGTGTTATGACAAATATTATTACTCATATGGTAACAAAGAAGATTCAAAATAAATAACTCGTAAAAAAGGTGACACATCGACCAGAAAGTATAAACAGTGTCAATACAATGTAAAACCAACACGTACTGCGACCCAACAAACATAAGGTTTGGGTGGTATTTGACGATATCAACTAATGTTGGTTGAAGAATACGGATAATCATGTGACAAAAGAAAAGAGATGTATTTATTTTTAGATTTATTCACAACAAAATATTGTCGCAAAATATTACCGTAAATGAACCTGGTTTCTGGTTACCATCTCCCCTTAAGATACAAACGGATAGACAGGCAGATATTACATATCTATCAAAGTACATCTATAAATAGAATGGACATTTTGAGTCATTTTGTCGTCGCCCCACAAAGGCTAGAAGGTTTTGTCTGCTTTTAAAGAAAGTTGCAAGTCTCTAGCATGTCTCTAGGATTATTGAGACCCAAATTTCCCTTTAAACATGAAGCCAAAAAACGAACAATTAAAAAAGGACCATATTCAAAGGTCGATAAATTTAGTTCTTGGACGAAATTGAAGATTTTGGCTCGTCACTTTGTTAACCATTCATTTAGCTTTAAATTGAGTAATCATACTTGTCTGTACATATTGCCGTTAGTGAAAAGAAGATGTTCAAACATGCACACCTCAAAATCGCTAAATTTTAGTACATTTTCAGTTTCTCTAATTGTGACCGGAAATGACTGTTCTCAAGCGATGTTATTATTGTTTTATAAAGTCCCTATTATAGCCTTACTCTCCTGAAAAAAAATCGTTTAATTAGGTTCCTAGGTTTTTTGTAATTATCTCCCTTGGAAGTTTGAGCTTCAAGTAGGCACTGTGAAAATAATATTGAGAAATCGGTACAAAATCGATTGTCAAGTTATTCACAAATGTTTTAGCTGCACACATATGCAAGATTTAGTCCTTAGATGCAAGTAACGTCAGAAGATTGTCAAAGTTACAAGGGGTCTGACAATTTTAAAAAGAGTCTAAAAACAAAATGATGGTTAAACCATGTGACTTACGGATACGTCATTATTTACTTTTTTGTTCGCATGGTTCATGCGCATCTTTCAAGTTTCAAGTCTTGATGTGCATTCTGAAAAAAAATTCCTATGTTAAAAAAAGGACACTTTGATTCGAACTGGACATCCAACGGTTTGGGTGAATGGGTCCAAAAGCTTTGCAGTTCTATTCCACATTAAGGACTATCAGCATGTAAAATTTGGATGCATTTACTTCAGCCGTTTTGTCTGAATCTTAGTAACAAAATTCGTGAAATAATAATAAATATAGTCACAAGTGACTATAAAAGGATTCAGCGCATAAATAAATCGAATGTAATGAATGAAGCTGCCCTTCTTTTGTAATTTCGGATCTTTTGAAAAAAGTAGCATGTCTCTAGGATTATTGAGACTCACATTTCAATGTTCAAAGCTTCTATGTGATTAATTGTCACATATGTAACTAGAATTTATAAAGTGCTGTTTTTTTTTAATAAATTGGCATGAATTTTGACTTTTTGCAACGATGAAATAGCAGAATTAAACCGATTCGAGTAAGGAAAAACTGGTTTCTTATATGTGTTGCGACACGCTAAGTTTGATGGAGACGGATACATAGCTGTTAATAACGAACCCTTTTGATGCCGAGTTTTTATGCAACATGCGAGACATCGAGATGTTGTCAGACCTACATTCAGGGCAACATGAGTTGGATATCTCACTACGATGGTAGAGTTTATTTTGATGCTATGAATTGGGTTGATTTTAATCTGTCAGATTTATGTCTTGCAGTACTTCCCTCGCTATGCAGTGCCAAGTTAGTGGGTCGCTGCACCTGAACTGCATAGTTGGTGCATGGTCCAAATTCCCTAGCACAGAAATGTTAAGGAAATACTGCAAGACCTAAATAGGGTGTATAGGCCTGAAAGTAACACAGCTAATTTTTGGGGCAGATTTGACACCAGTATTGAAGGTGCTTTAGATATCTCGAATAAAATTACTGTTTTGGGGGATTTAAACGAAAATCTACTTTCTACATCAACTCTCAACTTAACAGACATCCTCTGAGACCCTCTGTCGACCAAACACCAGTGGTCCCTCTACTGAGGAGACTGCGAGCACTTCTTCACATAATGCCGAGGAGACCCTTTGTCGACCAAACACCAGTGGTCCCTCTACTGCCGAGACTGCAAGCACGTCTTCACATAATGCCGAGGAGACCCTCTGTCGACCAAATACCACCTCTACCTCTACTGCCGAGACTGCAAGTACTTCTTCACAAGATGCCGTGGAGACAGACTGTCAACCACATTTCTTCTTGAAGTGGAAATCTAAGAAATTGAAAGATCACAAAAGAAAACATGAAGCTAGCGACAGTGACAGCTGTATTTCAGCTGCCGATTCTGGCAGTTCAGACTCTGAATCTGATGCAGCTTCCAGGGTCTATCCATATATCAAACCAGTTGCAAAGAAAATGAGATCTGAAGTTGGTGACATATCTTCCAGAACCAGCTAAATTAAGGTCATAACAACGAAAAACAAAGATGGCAGGGTGTATGATAAAAAACAGTACTTTCCTTTTTGTGAAAAACCTCAGTCTAAGTTGCCACGACATTTAGAATCTGCACATGGAGAGGAAGTGGAGGTAGCAAAATTACTGAATGAAAAAGATCCAACGCTAAGGATGCAGAGACTTAAAAAACTGAGAAATTTAGGTAATCACCTTCATAATACCAACGTTATGGTTGAAGGGTCTGGAGACATGATCGTCTCTTATAGACCCGAGTTTATAACTTCTTGGAACAATTACGTACCTTGTGAGTACTGTTTGGGCTATTACATCGGCAAAGAGCTTTGGAAACACACCAGAAGATGCGACTTGGCCCTGGTGCAGGGAAAACACAGACGAGTCCTCCAAAATGCTCGATTGCTCCTGCCAACGCCCGAATCAACAAGTGGGTTTAACGAAATTATTTCGTCATTGAGAAATGACATTGTTGGTATGTCATGTAAAGGCGATTCTCTGATTACAAAATTAGGAGAGAAGCTCTTTATGAAACAAGGCCATGACAAGGAACAACTGGTCTACATCAGAAATTCAATGAGAGAACTTAGGAGACTACTGCTTCAGTTGAGAAAAACTATCGGACCACCTGAGGCTAATCTTGAACTTTTCATTGATCCCAAATAGTTTAGACAGGTTCTCACTTGTGCAAAAGAAGTCTCTGGGTTTGATCCTGATACACATCTTTTTGAGACACCGTCACTGGCACTCAAACTCGGCGCGACGCTCAAGAAATGCGCAAAAATTACAAAGCGTAATGGCATAATAACAAGCGACAGTGACTCCAAACAACGAGCAAACGATTTTGCCGAATTGTGTCAGATGGAATGGACCGACGAAATGTCTACGCATGCTCTGCGCACACTTTCCGAAGGTCAAAGGAATAAAGTGAAGCTTCTACCACTCACAAAGGATGTGATGTTGTTATCTCAATACATTCGCCAAGTCGGAGAGGATGCTTGCACGAAGTTGGGAGGTAGGTTTTCTGCAGAAGCTATGGAAACCCTTAACGAAGTTGCCCTTGTATCATTGATCCTGTTTAACAGACGACGACAGGGAGAAGTTTCTAAAATTAAATTAGATGACTACATCGCCAAACACACAACAAGTCAGCATGATGTCATGGATTGACTGTCCCCTCTTGAAAAAAACCTCTGCAATGTTCTGAAGAGGGTTGAAATTATCGGCAAACGTGGGAGAATTTTTCAAGTTTTCATTACCTCGGAGACAAGTAAATGGATAGATGTTCTTCTCGAAAAGAGGAAAGACGCAGGTGTTCATGCAAAAAATAAATTCCTCTTTGCCAGGCGAAACTATGGTTCGTTAGGCCACATCAGGGGATGTGATGTTTTGAGATCGTTCAGTGAACAATGCGGAGCAAAACGGCCACAATGTCTCCGATCAACAAAACTTCGGAAACAGATTGGGACTTTATCCTAAATTTTTAATTTGAAGGAGAATGAGCTAGACATATTGGCCAATTTTCTGGGTCATGATATCAGAGTCCATAGACAATATTATAGGTTGCCTGAGGAAACCATGCAGGTTGTAAAAGTTTCAAAGATTTTGCTTTCTCTTGAGAAGGGTCAGTTAAGCAAGCACAAAGGAGGAGTTTGGACGAGATTGAAGTTGATGTAGAGGAAGGTAAATATAATTTTCACTCTCGATTACATAGTGTTAACACTCATATAATAAGTTTACAAGGTTGTGATCATCCTCGATAATCCAGCGCTATTGTTCCGATAAATCTACACACAAGCGCTGGAAAACAGTAAGGGTATTTATCCTTAACCTAGTTACCTCCCTTCGCAATGACTCAGCTTGCTTTCTAACAACCAATGAGATCACTTGAAATCAAGGGTGAAATAACAAGCACTCTTGTGTCAGGATCTTGGCTTTCGCAGATGATTTGGAACGCCTGGTAGCACAGGGATTTTAATCATTTACCTCCACCCGTTTTGATGGACATGAATACACCCTTCTTCTCGTACAGACTTCTTAAAACTTTCTTTTGAGTTTCTGTCAGGTTTTTTACGCTGAATTTGTTACAAACTTTATCGTAATCGAGTGAGTCGGCCGCCGCTATGTTTGTTTCTATAAACAATGGTAGTGATGCGTTTTGATTGGTCGAGTTGTTTACGCAGATAGTGTCTGCGTTTCGTTTCTGATTGGATAACATGGACCCAAGAGGAGGTAACTAGGTTAGGGATTAATACCCGTACTGTTTTCCAGCGCTTGTGTGTAGATTTATCGGAACAATAGCGCTGGATTATCGAGGATGGGTTGTGATACGAATGTCATCAGTATGACAAGGGACATACTTATATGAATTATCGAAGAAGACTACATGTACTGGTGGTTGAAACACTGTAACCACAATTCAGAATAAACACAAATTTTAAATGTTGCAATAAAGAAATTATATCAAATGATATTTCTGTTACAGAAATAGAACTTGATCCTGAGCAGTGTGATCCAGTTGATGACGATGAAACCAGCAATGGTGATGTCGACACTGACGCGGACGATGGAGATAGTTAAGTTTCATTGTTGATTACCATGCTGATATGTTTAATGATGTTTATGTGTTGATTCTGCACAGTACTGGATTGAGAAAAAATGTCCATTCCTTTATGATGACCTCTTATTTCTACTCAGTATTTCAAGTGTATCAAATATGTATATGATACTGTTAAATTGGTGTATACTAAACAATAAAGTCAGAACAGACGTTTCACAATAAACTTTCAATTTCAGATTTCATTGAGGAAAGAGACTGTTTAAGAATTCCGAAGGGAAAATGTAAGTTACTTACAGATTATAAATTGTAAATATTGTATGAAGCCACCAGCTACCTGCCACTAGTGGCCCACTAGGGGTTGTGTTATCTGGGTTTCTGCTAATGCACTTATGGCTATGTAGAACTTGATTGTTGCAATTTCAGGCAAGAAGAGACCATGGACTGTGATGGAAAAAGAAGTAGTCAAGAAGTATTTTCACAAAAATATCGTAATGCAAAAACTGCCGGGCAAAAGAGAGATCGAACGGTGTTTAAGTGCTGAGAAATGCTTGAAGAACAGATCATGGACGAACATTAAAGATCACATAAGAAATCAAATGATCCAGAAAAAGACCAGAAAGTTCAGAGTCTACTTCGTGTGTAACATGACATTGGACTGTTGCATGAAATGTGCATGTTAAGGCGCCTTGTGTTATGGAAAAAGTAATCCGCGTAGAATATCGTCAGTTCTATTCTATTGATAAGGATACCAAAAAAACATATATACCGTTCATATATTCGTCATTTGTATTATTTTGTGTGGTTGACATTGAACTAAACATGGAGTTTTTGGGAAATTGCTTTGTAAACATGTATGTATATAGAAATTCAAAAGTTTGAATTTATGTTGTATGAGATATATATAGATAGAAACTGAGTTGAAATAGCTATAGTAATCAATTTTAGTTCATAATACTGATCTTTTTATATTCATATTATTTCAAAGTTGTCTTTGTTTGACTTTTATATTTTCTTGCTACAAACCAGGGACATTATATACAGGGACTAGCAACTTCTGCTCGTTACATGATCATTTCTACTGAGCGATCCAATTAGACCTCTCCTCGTCGCGCTTCAACGCACAAGCGACTTGTTGCTTGCGTTAGCGCTTGTTTGTTATCGCACTGTATTGTTGTAACCAGTTGGTGTTTCCGAGTCTTGCCGACTCGCCCGTGCGTCAATCGGCAATCTTCGTAAAGTCAAGAAACATAAAAGTAACTCCCTTTGAAACTGTAACAACATCGGAAGTGTCTATCTCCAAGCAGATGAATGATTACGTGAATCAAATGAAATAGAATTGGTAATAAAGAAATTATTATACTCAAAGGTGTGCTACATATGATTGTTACAAAATTACGAAAATGCACATTTATTTTGTAAATGTGATATGACATAGAATATATATACAATGTTAGGTTACCTAGTGCTTTGGAATACTTGATGTTATACACATGTATTATTCTATTATTTTTGAAGTTGATTACTGTTTATTGATCTTAAGAAAAAAATAAATAAAACATGAACTTATATAAAAAAAAAAGAAGTAATTATTTATTATTTATGCTGATGCTACAACATGACAGAAAGGCCATTCATCAAGGAGTTCGTTTCAAATTTATTTTCCCCTTCGAACCGGTACTTTCTACATGAATGTAGGAAAGACAGTACAAGGGGAACAGAAACATATCCTCCATGTTCTGTGCAGACAAGATGGCGAACTGACTCGCTATTTTAACTACAAAGTACGAGCGTATTACATGCTGACTACTTCCCCCTAAAATAACAGTTTGACACAAACGCATAAAAAAAACCATTCATCTTTCGCAAAATTGATATTTTAGAATTTATCCCCTTAGGTAAAAGTAAAAGTTTTCATTTTTCCTCGAACCATTCTAAATATCATATCTCATCTGTTCAGACAAGATGGCGGACTGACTCGCTATTTTAACTGCAAAGTACGAGCGTATTACATGCTGGCTTCTTTCCCCTAAAATACCAGCTTGACGCAGAGACATCAGAAAACTATTCATCTTTCGCTAACTTAATATTTTAGAATTTATTGTCTTAGGTAAAAGTAAAAGTTTTGGACTCCCCTCGAACCATTACACATATCATTGACGCTCCTTACAGACGAGATGGCGGACTGACTCGCTATTTTAAACTGCAAAGTACGAGCGTATTACATGCTGGCTTCTTTCCCCTAAAATACCAGCTTGACGCAGTTACATCCGAAAACTATTCATCTTTCGCTAAGTTAATAGTTTAGAATCTATTGTCTTAGGTAAAAGTAAAAGTTTTGGACTCCCCTCGAACCATTACCAATATCATTGACGCTCCTTACAGACAAGACGGCGGACTGACTCGCTATTTTAACTGCAAAGTACGAGCGTATTACATGCTGGCTTCTTTCCCCTAAAATACCAGCTTGACGCAGTTACATCCGAAAACTATTCATCTTTCGCTAAGTTAATAGTTTAGAATCTATTGTCTTAGGTAAAAGTAAAAGTTTTGGACTCCCCTCGAACCATTACCAATATCATTGACGCTCCTTACAGACAAGATGGCGGACTGACTCGCTATTTTAACTGCAAAGTACGAGCGTATTACATGCTGGCTTCTTTCCCCTAAAATACCAGCTTGACGCAGTTACATCCGAAAACTATTCATCTTTCGCTAACTTAATATTTTAGCATTTATTGTCTTAGGTAAAAGTACAAGTTTTGGATTCCGCTTGTCTTGAACTGTCAACTGTCACTATTGTTTATATAGTGATTAACTGGATATACTAGTGTGCTACGCCAGTTATATAAGGTCCCTGTACAAACTAAGCAAAAACGAGTTACACCTGTATTGTTTTATTCAGTAGCCGATTCATCTTATTATTATCAACTACCATTATTATGACGTATAGTTCCAGACTAAATAGCATGTTTTAGAAAAGGCAATATGCATGTGACATTCTCTACAAGTTAGATATACGAATTTATATCACCAGATGTTATAAAGAATATATCATAGTACTATTTCCGCATTCATAAATAACCATAGAACATTCAGTATATACGTATACAAGTATATCCATCTGTAAAGAACGTTATCATTGCTTAGTGAATTCTTTTATTTTCCTTATATTGACCCTTTTGAAATATTCTTTTTTTAATAATGTGGATAGTCGTAGATCTATGTATGTCCTTGTAGTTTCATAATTATATCAAGTATGGGAATTAGAACAATTAGTTTTATGTTTCAGTAAAAGTTATATTCCTCATAAATCATTATTATATCATAATTATTATCATTATTTTTGTTGATTTTAGAACAGTGTAATACGTCATTGTCATTGTCTTCCTTGCAATTGTGAACTGTAACTTAACGTAAACAGTAGCGTTCATATGCCTTGTTTCACACGCGAAAACTATTTACTTGATCACCAAGTAGTACTCAATCAAACATAATGACCCGCAATGCAATTTGGAACGCGCGAGTTTTGTTCTTACTTGTGAAATACTGCATGATGTGGTTAGACACATATTTTGATAGCAGTAGTGCAGACATAATGACCAAGACAGATATTTTGATAGCAGTAGTGCAGACATAATGACCAATAGTGTTAGTTTACGTTATTGTTTTGTCACGTGAAACACAAATAAGTTATTAGTATTTTAGGAAATATGTTAAGGTACAGATCTAGGAGCAGATATGACTGTATGAGGGAGTATGTGTAATACTTTGAGAGACGTGTATATCTCACCGTTGAACTCAGGACATTCAAAATAACATTATAACATCTCTCTTTCGTTTAACAGGAAATTACAATTACTACAATTAGCAAATGATTTTTGGCGGAGTGTTGCTTTATGACATTGAAGTTATGGAGGAGAGAGGGTAAATATTTACGAAGAGATTTAATAAGAGGTTTGTACGCATTTTTCAATTAATTTTAAAGTTTACAAATCACACCATTAGTCTTTTTTCCCTTGGTGTTGATGATGATGTTAATGATATGATAGGGGTCTTGCTCCCTCTACATGCAGCCCATACAGCATATGGGACTTCTCCCAGGAAACATAGTCAAAGACACAAAGAACATGGCAGTGACTGTGGAGACTCTCCAACACTGCAGCCTTCAGCAATGCTGAAGGGCTGTACTCCCAGTAGCAACTCGGGCACTATCTTGATCCTCGTCAACAGGTCAGGAGAAACCAAACCCAGACAACACTGGCGAGTCGAAAGAATTTTGTGTGTCCGCGGTTTGATACTGAAATCTACAGACTGTGTGTCCCCGTTTTGATAATGAAATGTTAAATATGTGTGTGTCCGCGGTTTGATACTGACATCTACAGGCTGTGTGTCCCCGTTTTGATAATAAAATGTTAAATATGTGTGTGTCCACTGTTTGATAGAACCGCACAGTACACAAATGTCCCCGGTTAGTAATCATGGTTAGATACAGTATGTATGTCGTGTGTGTCCTCGGTTTGATTGTATAAATGATGTTTGATAAAATTCATCAGATAAAAAATTCCATTTGCCAGTTTACTACCGTAATCACATTCTACTGAAAAATGTTTCTTTCATAAAATAAACTCTACAAATAAAGAAGTCCCCGTTTGGATAGGATACACCATGCGTCCCCGGTTGGCACCTTTAACATGAATGTGTGTGTGTGTGTGTTTATAATACATATGCTGAATGTTTTAGGGCACTTAAAGAATCCATTGTAATCCATAATATAACCACTTGACATTTATAGCTACATGTACATCCATTTTAAAATCTTTCTCATGATGGAACGTTCTTATACTTGTATATTTTATTCCTAGAAAATTTGATTCAGTATTATCCTAAATGACAAGATATTAACACCAAAAAAATGTTATTATTTAATAAAGGGGAAAGGTTTATATTCAACTTTAAAATTAAATCTTTATTAATCACGGATATCATCTGTGAAACGTAACTCATTTAAATGGTTATTTTATATGGATAACGTTCTCTCACATAGCCTATGTTTGGACACTTTGATAATTCGGTACATAGCGTTAAATGGACACTTCAGTAAGTCTAAATCATTGACATTACTGCACTTACACTCTGCCACTTGTGCATGTAGGATGTGTTCATCGACTTTTATCGCTAGTAATTAGCACTAATTACTTTGGTCAACCGGTTGAGCCCATGAAGTCAGGATTAATCAATTAAAGTGAATTTGATCAATCAAAGGTGAAGTGTCTGACTTCTGGCCCAAATCAAGTTCACATTGAAGCAAGCCAGAAATAGTTGGCTGCTGGATGTGTTACGAGCCATCTGGGCATACAACGATCTGCAGACTGTAAGTGCACAATCTGATATTGTTAACATTCCTATATTGCACAGAGCAGATGCACCTTTTAAGTAACATTTTCCATTCGATGGTGTGGAAACTTGAAAAGATCCTCAGACCTCAGTTAAGCTGATGACAAGTACGTTTGGTAAAGTATGTTTATGAAATGGTAGGGTGTCCGCTGATGACTCGAATGTCTCCCGTTCGATTCCCAGGAGAACCATATCAAAACAAATTAAAATATATAAGTGATTTCTTCTTTGTTTGACACTCAATAACATATGACCACAACAACTCATTTATTGGCCCACGAGCATTTGACATAAACTGCCAGGCAAAAGAAAGTACTTACCTCAGTTGGTTTGGATTAATATCATATTTTTTTAAAAAGGAGATGTATTTGTTTATGTCACGATACAATGATATTTATCTACAGTAGTTTGAAGGAATTAATCGGTTACTGTTTTTTAGTAAGTATATATTTTTTTAATGAGGACATGTGTAAGAAATTAAATTTACAACAACATAACCCCAACACCTGTTTAAACTGTTGTAAATGTGTGCAAAATCAGGCACATTTATTGTTTTTCACATAGAATATGTCTTATAGTCGATGAACAGTTATAAAAAAAATATTTTGAAGAAATTTCAATTTCAAAATTGTATTATTTTAAAAGAAAAATAAAAAAACCCATGTAGAGCTGTTCTTTGACTGCTAACTAAACACCTGTAGTTTTCAGTTTTAGATTATGACATCGAAAACTTGAGATTGAAATTGCTATTGAAAATATTACATATGATAAAATGTGAGTACTTTCTTTTGCCTGGCAGTTAATGTTATTCGAAGATTAGACATACACCAGATATTCGTAGATGGTATGACCATTTCCTGGAAGGAGGGATAATCACCTTCACATGTGTCACATAACAAGCTGTGATTTCTACATATATTTTCATTTTCTTTTTATGTGACCAAGAGTGTTAGGGTATGGGAAGTGTTTATGAAGATTTGACAACGGACGACATATATAAACTAGATATTAGAAGATTGCATTATCATTTCCTGGAGGAAAGGGTAATCGCCTCCCACATACGTCACATACCAAGCTATGATTTCTACACATAGTTTCATTTTGTGTGGAAAAGAGCGTAAGGGTATTGGAAGTTTTGATGAAGATATGCTATTTGAAGATTACACAACTGACGATTTTTCCTAAGATTTCTTTACTCATAATTCACTTCACAATACAAACACAGCTATGAATGATACCAATTTTATTTCATTCCAAAGGGAATATTTATCAAATTCACACCACTGTGTGCTTAAACATAAAATCGGGTGGTTTCTCGTAATCGTACAAACACGGACCACTATACTTTCGAGAACATTGTACATCTGGATATCAAGTTCATTTCGTCTTGACTACTTTTTATGCCCCCGAATCGGAGATTCCGAGGGTATATTGTTTTCACCTGTCTGTCTGTCTGTCTATCCGTCTGTCCGTCTGTGAGTTTGTCAACAAAAACTTTAACCTCGGCCATGACTTTGGATTGCTCAGAGCTACGGCTTTCATACTTGTCATGTGCATACCTTGTGATGAGACCTTGCCGCAATGGACAATATTCAGAAAACTTTAACCTTGGCCATATTTTTTGATTGCTCAGAGCTACGGCTTTCATATTTGGCATGTGCATACCTTGTGATAAGACCTTTAGATAAGGTCATCATATTTGACCTTGTGACCATGACCTTGCCGCAGTGGACATCTTCAGAAAACTTTAACTTTGGCCATAACTTTGGTATATCCGGGGGCATCCGTGTTTAACAAACACATCTTGTTTCACATCTTTAAAGGAGCAGTAGCATGTTTTTTCGTTTAAATAAGTCGATGAAATATATTTTGAAAAATGATGTCACCAATAGTAAAACACCATTCTCTCTTCTTAAAATCAAGCTTAAAATGAGTGTACATGGTTCAGTAAAGCCATGAGAATAGTTTTTGGAAGTAGAAATAATGATGTGTGTTGACATTGACATGGCCGTCATGCAAATTTTGCTTTATACGCCAGACCGTTATTACCACTACGTTATTACAACTACGGATAACTAGTTTGTTTAATGAGATGTGGTCCCTCTACAGTGAATATAAAGCACGTAAACTATCATTATGAATGGACAATTTGAACAAATAAAAACGTGCTTGAGCCCCTTCGAATATTGGATATCAAGCCCTTATAGATCTTATTGACAAAGAGGTCAAAAATAATAAAATTTCTCTTTAGCATCATCAATTTGACATTTTGATCTGTATCAAATTGAGGTAAACAAATGGATTGATGGTGATTTATATTGTTTCATCATAAATTTAACGGCTGTAAAATATTTAGATAGCAATACCATTTTAAATTTTGATAAATTTGTTTGCAAACTATTTATTTATCAAATTAATTTGTGTTTAAATCATTGATGTGACCAATGTATGCTATATTCATTGACTCCTTGAGGAGGACAGAGGAATCCTAGTCAATAAGTCAAGTAAATAAACATCAAATTGAATTTTCATTGTATTGTATGTGCTATTATACCTTAAATGATCTATGAAAACACATTATTGTTAAACTTAAATATTATTTAAATTCAAATATTACTTTCAATGTTTAATACACCCCGTCCCATCTTAATATTATTTCATTTCTTACACCTGTCCTAATTAAACAAAGATATTTTAACTAATATTTAACCAGACACCAACTAATTCATTCAAACTAGTATGATTGTATTGTGCCATAGTCAAATGCATCAAATTTCTTTAAAATATTGAATCAATCGAAACAGAGAAGTGCACTTTCTTTTGTCTGGCAGTTTATCTATGAGAAAAATATACCCACACAATGGAGTACTTGTTCACAAAACATACCCAGAAGCTACCCTATTAGACAAATGTACATGTTCGCCGGCTCATGAAGAAGACCGACAAGAGGTGTATGCAGATGTGTTATCACCTTCTTGTCCTTATGTTCAATACCATATCTCATTACAAATTTACGATTATCAAAATATAAATATTTTGCATCACCGTCAACTTCAAGAAAAAGAGCATTAGGCCTTGCAATTGCAAACCATTTATTTTTTCTTGTGATTCCATCAACTCGAATACTATTTCTGGCAAATATGTTTCCTTGTTTCCAATCAATAGCTATACTAGTTATCCTATGACGAGAATTTGTTATTTTATGGCACGACGTATTATTGTATATACATACGATATACTTTTAACCTGTCATTAAAGAAATATAAAGAATATTTCTAATCTGATCAATTCCCATTGCAGTAAATACAACCTCTATTTGGTTATCACCATAAACCATCTTTCACATTTTAAAACCTCACCTCCTTTCTTGAATCCTACTATATTCGTTATATTGATGTTTACTGGGAGACCCATTTCAAACAATACTCCTTTAAACCATTTTCGCTGTAAATTAATAACTGAGTCTGCAAATATAGCTACATCATCTGCGAACAATAATATTGATAAATCGTGGAGTGATTCGTTGATAAATATACCCCTTGAATCATTGGATATAATTTCTTAACAAGTTCTTCTATATACAAAAAGCCCCGACGAACACCGGAATACGTTTTAAAAATATCAGTCTTCTCACGTTTACTTACTCTCACAGAAGCTTTCACGTTATCATACATATTTCTTGATAACCGTTGAAGTTTCCCGTGTATACCGGATTGCACCATGACGTATATAAGTTTTGATCTATTCACAGTGTCGAATGCTTTGTGGAAATCCACAACTAAACAATCAAACTTCCCACCCTTCTTTCGCAAGTAGTTATGTGCAACACTATTTAAGGTAAACAAATATGGTCAAAAGTCAAATGTTGTTCTCTGAAACCTGCCTGAAGTTCTGATAAAAGTTGTTGACTGGTGATCTAGAATTTATTCGGTTATTTACAGTGGTAAATGTCTTGTTTAAAGTATTCAGCAGGGCTATACCCCTACAGTAATTGGGATCTTTATTATCACCCGATTTATGTAATGTTACAATTAATCCAATATTCCAAAAATCGGGGAAAATAACACTCTACAGAACCTGATTAAACAAAAAGCTTATAAACGGTAAAGGCAAGAAACCGACCTCTTTGAAAACTTCTACTGGAATTCAATCTTCACCTGGGGATTTCCCATTTTTCAAATTATTAGTAGCAATTAATGTGTTAGTATTTAGGAGCTGCTTAAAATAATTATACCATTCGTTTACAGTTATATTTTGGTCAACTTTCTACAAAAACAATATCGTTTAATTGATATCAAGAAATTACGATAGTCTTTCTTATTAGCAACAGTAACTATTTCATCTACTATACTTTTTTCATATTCATTTTTCTTCTTGCCACAAAAGTTCTGAAAATCCTCCAATCCCCCTTGTGTTAGGCAAGGGATAACGATCTCGTATACAAAAAGTATGTTTACGTGACACTTTGAAGATATCACCGAAATATTCAACACCACTAGTGCTTGGTCAACCACTGCTGGCGAAGCCTGGAAGCAATCAGTGTCAAATGATAGTCATCTCAATCTGCCCTGTATGTACATCATGCCCAAATTGATTTGATGGTTTAGGGGACATTGTAACATAATTTCGGTGTATCCTTGATTCTGATTGGTTGATTTGCCTATGTTGAATGACAATGAATACCCGCAAATTACTTGGGGCGAATCACCGCGAACATATAGAACGTGTTCACAAGATTCGGCCCGACTCAAAATTTATTTTTTCTATTTCTCTTAATATTTGCTCCTTTCTCAAATTTGACAGGTGGCATTGTCGTTTTCTTACTTGTGTATAGCAGTATAGGTCACATATAACTCTCAAAATTAATTAGTTTCAAGTAACTTAAATGTTTTTAACAAGTAAGATTTGTCCAAGTTTGACGCCTTCTTCCATGCGGCTGTGTTTACCGAATGCCGTTGCCATGGCATGACGTCATAGTGATCAACCGTTTTGACGTCACAATGCTAGCGTCATTGTCACAATGGGTTAGGGCAAGTTTAAGATTTTTGTTCCTAGGTGTTTTACTGTGTTGATGTCGAAGATAAATGTTTATTGCCATCTAAAAGGATACGTGAATATTATGAAGTGAACATAGTTAAGTGACACTGTTTGAGCTTATGTGTAAATCGTTGCCAATGTACATATACCGCCGAGTATTTGTATTTGTATTTGTTTTGACCACACCTCTAACAAAAATGGAACAGTCGCAAAGTCCTTTCCACTCAGAGATAGGTACGCAGCAAGAGAGTTCGTTTCAAAACGCCTGATAACTAACGGTCATGTTACAATATCGATAAATAGTTATAATTATTTGTTCAAACTGGCAAGTTTCTATGTGTGAAGTCTGTATACTCAGTTGGTCTATATTATGGAAGAGGGAATCCCACAGTGGCTTCATATTAGCTTTAAAATGTTTATTTTCAATATTGATAATATCTTACTATCCTGCAAGGCAGAACAGAGACATATATTCTCACGGATATTCACATATAGTCAATAATATCCAAATTATAACACAGCTTGACAAAATAAATATTTATTCCGTTGGTTGTACATTTGTAGTCGTGAATTCATATAATAAGTAACTTAATTCAGCATCAATCTTAGATACCTTTTTGGTAATGAGAAGTATGTAAAACGACTACTAAATAAAAGCCAGATCATGTTCGTCAATAGAAATGTAGAACACGTTGAAATCCATGTCTGTAGAAACCTTTGTTTTGATGAAACCAACCTGGTATAAGCGTTTAACTATTGAACTAGGTACCATATCACATTGGTTCTGTTGGGAGGAACATCGTTGATGACGCAAGCTGTCATGTAAAACGGCAATATATGTAAGGTAGTCCAAAAATATAAATATTCACGGAACCAGGATCAAGTACAGTTGGTACTACTGCATATCATTCCTTCAATATCCGGAAACGTACTCATTTGATTATTATCTAAAATGAATTCGCATAAGTCGTAATCATCAGCAACATCTTCCGCACGCATCTTGCCATATATGCACTTTTAGAAAATGGATACTGACCCTTACTACAACTCGGGGGGATTTCTGAGACAGGAAGTAACACGACTATTGAGCTATGGTGTAGACCAATCAAATACGCGTTTACAAAAAAACGCACAGACACGTTGGGTGAAAGTTTCTTATTTTAATTTGAATTACCCGTACTGCGCTAATTACGCTCGATTAATTAGTGATAAGGCTAAATCACAACTTGCGGGTAAATGAAACAAACCACAATCTATTCAAGATCTGATAATGGCTCTCTTGTCTAATGTTCCCATTGAAGTAAAAATCCGTTTTGAAAACTTATATTATGCAAATGAGCTTAACATCCGAGATGAAATACTCATAAGTATTATCATCCTCGGTTACCCATGGTTTTATATATAATCCGTTACTATCCACTATAGTGGAGAGTAACGGAGCATATAAAAAACCATGGGTAATCGAGGATGAAGTATTACAAGCAATTTGTAAAACTGTCGGTGCATTACAAACTTTTGGATCGATTTGGTTGGTAACGACCGATTTGATTGGTCAATAGAGGGGAATTAAGTCTCTTTGGACGATGGGTGGCGCTGACCCTGTCTCAGAAATCCCTTCGAGTTCTTCTTTTCTTAAAGTTAATATATGGCTCGATGCATGCGGAAGATGCATCAGCAACGGCAGAATCATATTAAGCATCCGAAACATACCTAAATGAGTGACTTCACATTTATCATTTTCTTGTTGGAAATGCATGTTTCACTATCTTATGTATCGCCTTAACGTTATTTTATATGTGTACCTAATGTATGTGATATCCTCCACATGTAGTTGATTTAATTTGATTTTTTTAAAAACGTTAAATATCCTAAAAATCTAGCATATGATCAAAGGTTAAACTGTCCCTCATGTAATAAATAATCAGCAAACTATGTTCCGATCGGATAAATTTAATAATCAATGCACTTTGTAACTTTGGCCGAGTGTTTGGGTGCAGTTTCTTAGACAAGATGTTACTCTCATGTCAGACAACATTGTCTTGAGACTTGGCTAATCGTGGAAAAGGCTAATTCCCTTAATTTGAACACTTGTAATATGCACTTGTATACGTGTTTGGATAGATGCAATTAGTAGTGCACTATGACAAGTTTATGTGGGTGTACTTATTTTACTATATTTAACAGTTCCAAATGGTTATACATATATCGATGAAGGGCAATTACACATAACACAATCAATATATGTTGTCTTATGATGTTTAGTTATGTTTTACTTATTCACAAGTGAAAACTGATCACATTGTCTGTGGTAAATTTATTTATTTCGGTGGGCGTTATCAATTTGAATGTGAAAAAGAGTTGACCTCTGAATGTGCCTCCTGTGAACTGCCGTATGTACCTACGTGTCCGGTTGAGTTCGTCGTGCATCATCTAATTATGAACAGTTTATCAATGGAATGAAGAGTTCACGGGATTCCAAAGTTGTTTTGGGCCATTTAACTAAAGATAGCTAATCCACACAATTTGCACATCAATGGTTAAGTAACAAGATAGAAAGATAAGCCATTGAGGATTCTACATATGCTGCTGAGACAGTTACTTTCTTATCATAACATGTTCCAAATCTTCTTAACGGGGGGATAAAAAAAAGTAAAAAGAGTGTAAAAAGGGTTTTTTTGGCTTATTTTACGATGCTTCAATGCTAGAGTTTAGAATTAAAGTTAAAGAGATACAATAGATCGCCAACATCTTTTATTAATTAATTTTCGGTATTTCGTAATTTTGTAAAGAAAATTACCCTACATTTTGGACAAAAAAGCTATTCCAACACCCGTATGTGTTTGAATAAAGATCATGATAAAAGTATCAAACCCGAATGAATGAAATTGTGCGTACTTCTTTACAAAACTTGTTATTATCAAAGACAATTAAAATAGACTTTATCCGACAGCAGCATTCGGTTCTTATTGTTAATATGTGATGGCGTTTCTTTACAAGTGAGTTTATACATCTTTATTTGCTTGACTTTTCTGTTGTCTTGCTCCTTTTTGGTGCATATAGTCTTATCAATGATTTGCAAACAGAAACAAGGAAACATGTGAGAATAATATATTTTTTGGAGAATTTACGAGGACGCTCACAGAAGGCTGAGTGAATGCAGAAAGAAGGCACCAAACTCGTCATGGTCGCACAAAGGTTGTCGTGGTCGCTGCATGAAGGCAGAGTGGTCGTGATATAAACGGCTCTGATTGCTCAGAGGACACAGTAGGAAGGCACAAGGGAGGCAGAGGCATCGCCCAACGTCAGCGAATGTCTTACATGGCGATCATTGAGCGTCCTTTGCGACCTTAGAACGTCCATTGTACGACCTTTCTGCATCATGGGAGCAACCCTTGAGCGACCAGAATCGTCGACGACCCCTCTGCGGAAGTTTTGAGCATGTTAAAAATTTGTTGGCGTCCTCCGCGTTCTTCGCGATCAATCACGATGTTTCAACATCCCTTGTGCAACCTCCTCACGACCATAGCAACCATTCTGCCTCCCTTGAGCGTCCAACGGCGACCTGTTATGTTTTTTGGTCGCACAGAGGACGCACAACGGTCTTTATGTCTGTGTAAAGGGGCCTTTAATTAATGCATATTTTCTACCACTATTTACCCACCGTGTTAACCCATAGAGTATAATTTATAATGTCAAACGATAAAAGATGAAAATCAGTGTTTGGTCAACTGTCCCCCATTCTGATAGGAAAATATTGTTTATAGTCGCCTATCACGATCTCCTATACAATGGTAATGTTTTGTAACACTTTGAAGATATTACTAAAATATTACACCAATAGTGCTTGGTCCACCACGGCTGACGAGATCTGAAAGCAATTAGTGGTCATGTCAATCTGTCCTGTATGCACATCATGTCCATATTGATTTGATGGTTTAGGGGACTTTATTTGTTCAAAGTGGCAACCTTCTATGTGTGACGTATTTAGACACAGTTGGTCTATGTTATGTTAGAAGGGCATCAATGTTGCTTCATATTTGCTTAAAATGTTTATTATCAATATTGAAGCTTGATAAGACTTTGTAAAACGCTTCCTGACCGAACATTGACAACGAACTCTATGGCTTTTATTATTACGGTTTCGATGTAATCACTATATGAGTAGATACAATTATCATGTCGGCACTTCAGTTACTCATTTCACTCTCCCAACCTTTTTCAGTGACCTTGTGGTCTTGCACATTTTAGTGAGATTTTGGTGCTAGTCGATGGATTGACGTTTTATACATCCACGTCGTATTACTTTTCTTTTCTTTTCTTTTAAAGAATTTTATATTTGACTTTTTCAGTAATATTCACACATCGTCAATTCAATCCAAATTATAACACAGCTTGACAAACAAAGTATTTATATATGTCTATACATATAGCCGTGAATTTATGTAAAATTAATTCACATCAATCTTGGTTGTGTTCCGGTATTGATGAAACCAACCTGTAAAAACAGAAGGGTTTAGACTATTGAACTTCGTGCCATTTCAAATCGGTAGCTGGTATCTACTCTGATGATGGATGACGCATTCTGCCAATTCTGTAGATTGGTGAGTAAGTCCAACAAATATAAATAATCACGAAGAAAAGATAAAGTACAATGGGTACTAACGTATATCATTCCTAAAATATTCCTGATTATTATCTAAAATGGAATCGCATAAGCCATCATCATCATTATCAGCATAGGCATATGCAATTTACCCACATTTCACATTTAACTTATCGTTTTCTTGTTGTAAATGCAGGTTTCATTGTCCTAATTATTGTCTAAACGTAATTTGATATGTGTACCTCATGGCTGGGATATCCACCACATGTAATTGATTTAATTTGATTTTTTTTTTAAAGTTAAAGGGGCAGTAGCACGTTTTTTCGCTGAAATAAGTTAATGAAATGTAATTGAAAACTAATGTCACTAATGGTAAAACACCCTTCCCTCTTCGGAAAATCAAGTTAAAAAATGAGTGTACACGGTTCCGTTAAGCCATGCGAATCGTTTTTGTCATACGAAATAATAAGTTGTGTTCACAATAAAATGGCCGCCATGCAATTTTTGCTTTATACGCTATACCGTTATTACCACTACGGATAATTGGCTTGTGTAATATGATGGTTTACCTTCTGAAGTAAATATAAATGACATAAACTATCATTATAAATGGGAAATTTGAAAAAGTAAAATTTGCCAAAAACGTGCTACTGCCCCTTTAAGTATCCCAAACATCTAGTACATGAGTAAAGGTTAAACTGTCCCCTATCTAATATATAATCGACAGGCTATGTTCCCAATAGATTTAATAATCAGGCACTTTGTAACTTTGGCCGAGTGTTTGGGTGCAGTTTCTTGGACAAAATGTTACTCTCATGTCAGACAACGTTGTGTTGAGAGTAGATCCTCCAGAATCCTGAAAATCGTTGAAATGACTATTTCCTGTAAGTTGAAGAATTGAAATATGCACTATTTTAGATTGATACAATAGGTACTGCACTATGGCATTATATATGAGTGTACTTATTTTACTTATTCATTGCGAAACAGTTCCTAATAGTTATACATAATTCGATGAAGGGCAATTCAATTACACCATCAATATATGTTGCCTAGTGACTGTTTAGTTATTTCTACATCTTACTTACACGTGATACTTAGGTATTTGTTATTTAAGTGGACGTTATCAATGTGAATGTAAAAAAGAGTTGACTCCTGATTGTGCCTCCTGTGAACAGCCGTATGAACATACGATTCGTGTATTATCAAGACAGGAACATGTTTATCAGGAATTCTGACGATCAAATCTTCGTCGCATGATTCCGAACTAAAGATACACTAATAATAATAATAATAATAACTAGGCTTATAACGCGCATTTAACCAATTGCGAAAAAGTTAACCAGGCCGCTACATATTATCATGGTACTGATATATAATCCTACCACATTTGCACATCAATAGTTAAGTTAAAAGATAGAAAGATATGTCAGATATACAAGATTATACACATATGCTGCTGACAGAATTAAGTTGATTCACCTTTGCTTTCTTTTTAAAACCTGTTCCTATCATGCGTGATAATTTCACTGGTCTATTAGTAACCTTGATGTTATTTCATGTACTATTTATTTTAATCATGGAGTAATTTTAACCTCTGGGATTTTATTAAACTATCCTTTAGAAGGAGGAGTAAGCACAATGCTCATCAAGCACTATGATTATCGCTGCTTGAAGTATCCCTGATTAGGTTTCAGCATCAAACTGAACCACAGGCACATAGTTAATAGTGATGACATGATTTATGATATTGATGGAGAGATAATGAAGATTTCATGGTTTTAGGTTGGTGTAGATCATAAATCAATTCACCAGACTGTCCTTAGAGGTATTGGGTGTTTGATTAATGTACTGAAATATAGACGTATAGGCTTTAAGTTTGAAAACATAATCTTAGTCTTAAATACAGTCATAATACATTCTTCTCGTGAGAGTTTACAATAAACTGTTTTAGTCTAACACACTTCTCCATCTACATGTCAACACATAATCCCCAGCTAAAACGATTATCAGTAAGGATACCAGTACGTGATATACTTTTATCACACATCACAGATCACAGATCACAGATCACAGATATGAAACTTGTTTTAATTATAAAGCTAAAGAAGTCACACGAAATAAACTAAAAGGCAAAAGAAAGTAAAGGTTTGAAAAATAAATTTTCTTAAAACATTTCGTTAAAAGGTGAAAAAAAATTGTTCACAAAGTCATTGTCCGAGGAGGATACGGAGAAAAACACATCGCTGAAACGGATCCTTCTTCATGGTACCATACCACACGTGAAAATGGTTAAACACGTTTTAAGCCATTAGATCGAAATGCACGTGCTAAAGTTGAGCATATATATGCCCGTACAAGAGGTTAGAAACATAGCTGATGAAAGCACAAAAAAGAAATGCCAAGATTAACAGGAGCGGAGCGAGAGCGAGCTATTGGTATGCACGAGATTGGGGCAACACAGGTCCAGATTGCAAGAAGGTTCGGTTGTACGCCATTAACGGTGGCTAGACTCCTCCAACGACACCGGCAGACAGGCAGGACCCAGGACAGACCCAGAACCGGAAGACCGTGCGTCACAACACCACACGAAGATCATCGTACACGAACCATTCACTTGCGTAACCGATTCGTAACTGCGGCGGCAACGGCGGCAACGGCGACAACGGCTCTGGGACGTCGTATCAGTCCACGCACAGTACTACGGAGACTACGTTCTGCAGGTATCAAACCTTACCGTCCCTTCAGAGGAATGTTCTTGACCGCTCAACATCGACGTGAGAGACTACGATGGGCGAGACGAGTTCGTGTCTGGCAAGTCCGGGAATGGCGCAGAGTGTTGTTTTCGGATGAAAGTCGTTCCAGTTTGTTCAGGAACGATGGCAGACAACGAGTTTTTCGACGTAGAGGTGAACGGTTGGCACCAGTGTGCGTCCAAGAGCATCATCAATTCGGTGGGGGAAGTGTAATGGTTTTGGATGGCATTTGTGGAGAGCAGAAGACTCCACTATTGGTTGTGCAAGGAAACTTGAATGCTGTGAAGTACCGAGATGACATTATAGGGCCAGTGATGCTTCCATTCTTGCAAAACCAACCACAGGGAACCGTATTCCAGCATAATGCTAGGCCTCATTCAGTACGATTGACAAGGGACTTCTTGAACCATCACAATGTTTGTTGTAGAGGGGGGGGGGGGGGGGGGACAAAGACATGGAACGATATTGTATACATTGACATCAGGAAGTATACTGTGTATGGTAGTGGCAAGTCTTACCCTACAAAACGTGGTATTATGCTAACTCTTAAACACTGGCTTGAGTTTCCTGGAGTTTTCTATTACTTGGAGGAATGCAGTGAGACAGGTGGTTATACACTTGTTGGAGCAAATGTGTATGCAACATCAGAAGACCATGGTGTGGATCTTAGGCAATGGGAACAAGATGATGCTGGTCAACTAGTTCCAACCTCAAAGGGTATTCTACTATCTCAAGACCAATGGAAACGACTAAGAGATTGTTGTGATGTGATGCCAGACTTTGTTCCAGAACTCAAAGACATGGTTCCTTGCATGTCAGCGGAGGATCATCAGAATCAGATGGGAGCACTGATGTGTTCCTTCTGTAACCCCAATGACTACATGAACTGGTGAATGCTTAGTGTGCTTCTAGACATTGAACTGTTAAGTCGTGTTGTTTTTTCGCTCTGATACTATGGATGTATGTGGTTATCTTGACAACTCTGTTGTTGCTGATTGTACTGGATCTTCAGTACATTCTGATTGGACTTCGTTTGAGAAAAGACTTGAATCGTTCAAGGACTGGCCTATTCAAATGAAGCAAAATCCTAGAGACTTGGCTCAAGCAGGACTTGTTTATCAGCACCGAGGAGACTCGTGTATTTGTTTCAAATGTGGTATTCGTCTCAAAGAATGGATGTCTTCTGATGACCCCTGGGTGGAACACGAAAAGTGGTCGCCAGACTGTGACTATTTACGTATGGTAGGGGTAGTAAGGAGAAAGGACATTTATCCCAAATCAAATTGGGTATAAACTTTTCTGTACATGAATTGGTAATTATTTGTGTAATCCTGATCATAGGAGGCCATTCTACCAATAGACTCAGAAGTGTACAGACGTGTGTTTATTCGCTCTGATACTATGGATGTGTGTGGGTGTCCTGATGAGACTTTTTTTACTGATTGCTGTGCATTGCAACCTAAATGTGACTGGAGTTTGTTTGAGGAAAGACTAGATTCATTTAAGAACTGGCCAATTCAAATGAAGCAGAGTGCTGAAGATATGGCTCATGCAGGACTTGTGTACCAGAACAGAGGAGACTTGTGTGTATGTTTCGAATGTCAAGTTCGTCTTAAGGGATGGATGTCTACGGATGATCCCTGGGTAGAACACGGGAAAAGGTCCCCAGATTGTCACTATCTTAGAATGGTAGGAAGACCAAAGTGGTATAATAAGATGAACTCTGATGGAAAAAAGGACTGATGTTACTCTAATCAACTGAATGTAAAGGATTCATTCAAGACCAATGTTATAACTGCTTTTTTTTAAATGCCTTATAAATATTATGGAATAAAAAATTAAGATATAATGTGTGTTTGTTGTTGTGTATATAAACAATATCATGAGAGTAATATTATCATTTGGCCAATATGGCTCCTTGGGAAGAGTACTTGAGCAAGATTTATTATGATCCAAAACATCCTGGTAGTTATGCAGGACCCAAGAAGTTATACGAAGCTTAAGATCGGTTTACATCGCATCAGGAAATGGTTGAAAGGTCAAGAGATCTACACCATGACACATCAGGTTAAACGAAAGTTTCCAAGAAACACATATGTTGTGGAAGGTATTGATAGCCATTGGCAATCAGATCTTATCGATATGGTTTCATTGGCCGAGTATAATGATGGTGTCAAATATTTGTTAGTTATTATCGATTTATTTTCACGCTATCTATGGGTCTATCCACTCAAGTCTACCAAAGGTCAAGAAGTGGTAAAAGCCTTGACAGACTTATGGGAAAGACAAGATCGTCATCCAAGTATATTTCAATCCGATATGGGTTCAGAATTTAAGAATCAATGGTTGAAAGCTTTTCTAAAGAAACATCATGTAACCCAACTTTTTACACTGAATGAAACCAAAGCTCCTTATGCGGAGAGAGTCATTAAAACCATTAAAATGAAACTGTACCGATATATGTTGAAACATTTCACCTATAACTATATGAATTTCTTACAGGAAGTTGTCAAGAGCTACAATAATACTAAGCACAGTTCATTAGGACAGTCTCCTGCCAGTGTCAACCATCACAACGCAGATGAAGTCAGACTCTCTCAATATTTGGTCAAAAACAAACAGCATAAATCAACAAAGAAGAACACAAAACAAAGATTTACATTTAAAGTAGGAGATAAAGTTCGCATAAGTCATTTGAAAGGAAAATTTGATAGGGAGTATCAAGAGAAATGGAGTGGTGAAATATTTACCATAACAAGACACTATTGGTCTCAAGACAATGACTTGTACAAGCTAAAAGATTGGGGAGGAGATCCTATTGAAGGTTCATTCTATGCCGCTGAACTTCAACGAGTTACTGAAAATCCAGACAAAGAATACAGAATACAAGACATAGTTAAAAAGAGAACACGAAACAAACGAAAAGAAGTATTAGTGAAATGGTTACATTGGCCTAAGAAATATAACTCATGGATTCTAGAGAAAGATATGAAGCAGTATCAGATCCTATAAAAGAAGAAAATAAAGTTAATTCATAGTCATAAGGATGGAAGAAATCATTGAGTCACAACCTCTTGCACGCAGTAGATCAGGTGAATCCTGGAGTTTTCTTGGGAAAACGGGGGTCAAAAACGAAACAGTGTTTTTCTCTCAAATCATCATTATTTACATAGTGATTATTACTTGTATTGTAAATTTGTCCTTGGAAAAAGGAAATTCAAATTTATGGACAGCATTGTTGAGTAGTAGTCTTGGCTATCTTTTGCCGAATCCTAAAATAAAATCTCAAAAGTGACATGGATAAATACATGATTTTACGTAGCACTGACAGTAAAGACAGATATCCTGACAACAAACCTTATTGCTTTAGAGTTCAGTTGAATGAACCGTTACAATTTGATCATCCATGGATGGTAGCACTCACTGAAATCAGTCTTGGCAGTGTGACAATGTAAAATGATTGTATTGTCAGAAATATTTAGACCTTACTCTCATAACAAATCCATAACAATATTGCGTACCCACCCAATAAAGTGACATTTCTCTAGAAATGTTAGAGTAAAAATTGAATGTTTTAGAATAAAGCATATCGCTAATCACTTGTAAATGACATTTTCAGAAAATGGTATTCAGATGTTTAAGCAAACTTGTGCAAAGTCTAGGGTATTATAAGTATGATCATTTATATGAATCTTGTGCCACATTCTTATCTGGGCGCATAAGAACGCATTATGTAATTAAGGAAATGGCTACTGAGGTTTCAGTGTGTCAGTGTTGCCCTCCCCACGGGTTTGTAAGCAGCTAAATGGCAAATGATAGACTTGATTATTGTCCTTCACTTTGATATTATCGTATCAAGCTTTGTGTCCTTTTCTCCCCCAAAACTCCTTTTGAATGAATATGAATAAAGCTACAAATAAAGCTACAAATAGAGCTACACATGGATTTGTCATAGGGTATATTTTATCCTTCATTCATGTCACTAACATAGTTGTAAAAAAATACATTATTCCACACTTTTAAAACATGTTCTAAGTCACTCTCAGTTTTTAAGACAAATGTTGATTTTATTGTTTTATTATCATATTGTGTTCAGTATGTGTTCCCCAATATGTAGACAGTCTACAACCTCTTTTCTAGAATAGCGCAGACTGAGTGCAAGTCTTTTATTTCAGATTAAATATTGAATCAATGTTGATGTGTATGCACGTACAGAAAGCTCATGCTAACTTCCTGCTCAGTATAGGGACTGGTCAAACTGAAGGAGTACTTGAGATGTTATATCCTGTTCACTTCCGTCGGCATTTCTACACTTACTGACCACTGGTCAATGACATCTCGGTTAATTTATCTTCAGGCAATTTTAAACACTTCTGTAAAATGTTGTTGTATGAATTATGAATTAGTATGGATAGAAATCAAAAACCTTAATCCAACTCATTTTCATTTTTCAAAACATTAAGTAATCTCTTAATCAAAATAGTTAAAACTTGTAAGATATTTTCATTCAAGTTATTGATCACACCTGTCAAATCAAAGTTACCTCAAGTCACATGAGAGGGTGCAGGTGACCTAAAGGTCACCTTCATATCATGTGTGAAGGTACAGGTGACCTAAAGGTCACTTGAACCCCATTAATCAAAGGTCGCCTACATATCATCTGCGAGGGTACAGGTGCTTCTACCTTAATTAAAGGTCATTTAAAGGTCATGTCAAGGCTATTTGAAAAACAAAATGGCGGAAAAATTCCACCACTGTTCAATGAGATCCCACTTATCATGTATTGTGTGTATGCTTATAATATTGTGCCACAATGATTACCTGAAACCCGTCTTCGATATAAACCACACAGTAATCTGATACGACTTGTTTTGTTGTAATTATAACCCTTTAAAGGCGCTGTAGCACGTTTTTTTGCAAATTTTATTTTTTCAAATTTCTCATTTATAATGATTGTTTATGTCATTTATATTTACTTTAGAGGGTAAAACATCTTATTACACAAACCAATGATCCGTAGTAGTAATAACGGTGTTGCGCATAAAGCCAAAATTGCATGGCGGCCATTTTATTGTGAACACATTTTATTATATTCGAATGACAAAAAAGATTACCATGGCTTTACGGAACCATGTACACTCATTTGTAACTTGATTTTCCGAAGAGAGAAGGGTGTTTTGCTTTTGTTGACATTATTTTTCAAATACATTTCATCGACTTATTTGAGCGAAAAAACGTGCTACAGCGCCTTTAAACCCGACCTATAGTTTCTTTTGCCTTTTAGTTTACTATACATAAAACATTGACATATGTTTCATGATTACATACTTGAGATGTAATTAAACATCACTGGTTGTACACGTTTAGTTATATGAGTACGTGAAGTATAGTATAAGTACGACTGTCAATTTGTATCATTGAGCCAGTTTATGTTCCATCAACTAGACTTTTCTAAAATCTATTTCGATCACAAATGATTTAAGATTTCTTGATTTCTAGTGACTTTCAATTATTACAACAGAAGAAAACTAGAATTCTAATTAATCCTTTTGGCTTGTTTCATAAACCGAAAAGACACTTGACAAAAGAAACGTTGTTTTTCAGAAGCCATAGTTTGAAACACGAGCAATAATTTTAGTGAGTCTCGGAGAGAAACAGTAACATGGTACATGGATTTTTTTGCTCTTTTTGCGTTGGGAAATGTTACAGAGATACTGAACGGTCACCGGAGAGACCACATTGTGGGAGACTACGGGTAACAGCGGCAAACGAAGACAGCCATCTTTGTTAGCTCCACCTCAGTTACGAATTCCTCGCCATGACGTCGGACAAGAGGAGTTTTACAATACCTCATCAGCAGGATGACCTTATCCCGATCGTCTCCATCATTAATGTTTGAAAGATTATCAACCCTAAAGGGTAATGATCTTGATCCAAAAATTGAGGTTGGCACTCATTTGGCAAGCTTGACAAATAACATAGAGGAATAGGTGTTCTTTTATTTGATAAAAGCAGGCTCCAGCTTTTGAGTACTGATGGCTGATTGTGATCTTACCGGTGTGGAGGCAAACGGACATCACATTGCTGCATCAAAACATGTTTTAATATAACAATGTTATCAACAGAGGATGTTGTGAATTAATCAGAATAAAGGGACAGTTTGGTGGACACAGAAGTAATGAATCCTTCTTTTATTAGGCTCATTTCATTTCTTTGGCGTCGATATAGCAGTTAATGTTTGAAAAGAGTCGTTGCAATTTCAGATTTACTTTTAAATGTCTCATAAAAATATTTTCAAAATTGAGTTATTTGACCATTGACCAGAGAAAAACATAAATCGATTCAAACTTAAAATTAATCTCTTTGATAAAAATTGTAAGCGTTCAGATACTAGATTGCTTATTGCAATAAACGTCGATATGTTTGTTCTTTTGAACACTGCAAATTTAATAGAAGGATCTAGAAAGGAGTGCTTGAATCACGGAACAAACGGTCACATATGTATGTTAATAAAAAAAATAGATCCTCAGACGAAATCAACAAGAGGGACGCTCAAAACCACCAAGACCACCACAGTGATAGATTCTCAGACCATAGTTATAGATCCTCAGGCCTTAGTTATGGATCCTCAGGCCGTAGTAATGGATCCTCAGGCCTTAGTTATGGATCCTCAGGCCATAGTTATAGATCCTAAGGGTATAGTCATAGATACTCAAACCACAGTTATAGATCCTCAGACCATAGTTATAGATTCTCAGACCATAGTTATAGATTCTCAGACCATAGTTATAGATCCTCAGACCATAGTTATAGATCCTCAGACCACAGTTATAGATCCTCAGACCATAGTTATAGATCCTCAGACCATAGTTATAGATCCTCATGATCAGTCCCTATAGTTATGAGTCATTAGTCGGGTGACAACACATTATGTTTATCAAATGGTAGAGCGTCCTCTTCTCAGGATTAATCAATTAAACAGAATTCCTTCCATCCAAGACTGTTAACCCGAATCAAGTTCATCTCGTAGCAAGATTAAAATCAGTCTCTTTCCATAGAGTTTACTCCTTTCAGATTTCCCAGCTTTACCCTTGTTCAACAACGAAATTTCTCGTTTCTAACAAAAAGGATACTACATCTGATATAGATTTCGTTATAATGTTTATAGAACAGATCCAATTTGTACATATCTAAAGCCCGTAAAACCTATGTTTTATTTTAAATTTACGTTATAATGTACAGATTAATCATTGCTGATAAATCTATTCAGACTTAAATTAGTTATTCCTTAAAATACAATAAATAATACAATTTATGATATTTTAAACACCACATTCACCACATGATATCATCTGAAATTAGAAATATGTCTACGGTGAGATAAATGAACCGAACAAACCTGCGAAAGTGACAAAGTACATTGCTGATCTAATACATACAAAACAAGCTTACATATAACAAGTAACATCGTAAATCGTTTAACCTTTGTCCGTCATACATATTTCTGAGATTCGTGGCATGTTATTAGATTAGGAAGCATCCAATAGTCTGTATATGTGACCACAACCTTCCATGCCGTACTGTACCAGAATAACCAACAAAGTCATGAAGTGCTGAATTAAAAAGTTATTGGCGAAAATATCATAGAATGGAGATTGTATTGCCTTTTTTAATCATGCGAACACGTGGGTACACACATTGAATTATGAGATAGAATGAGAGAAAAATGTTTATTGCCATTTCTTATCCATATGTAGCAATAACATGAGCACCCCGACTGATCTCTGTATCAGTTCAATACCTTTTCTATGTTTTCACATATTGGACACAGAAACGTTTCTACAACGTTTCTGGAACGTTTCTTTCAGGTTTATAGAAACGTTTCTAAAAACGTTTCTGAAAAGTAAGTTTGTGGAATTTTTGTTCGTTTTAGAAACGTTTCGGGGAAACTTTCAGGAAACCCGGATGGTGTAACCGAAATGTTTTAGAAACGTTAATAAACATTCGAAATGAAACGTTTCTGTAAAGTTTCATAGCATCTTTTTTAAAACTTGTTTTCTTACGTTTTAAAAATGTTGTGGAAAAACGTTATCACAACTGTTTTATAAACGTTTGGTGGAAACGTTTTGCTTGGAAATATTCAGGAAACGTTTTTTAAACCACTCAAATTCCCTTTTATACAACCTACATCTGGTATAAATGTAACTTTTTATAACCATCCAATTAGAGGATTGCCAAGCGATAACTCAAGATATTAAAGGTGCATCCATTGTGTTTCATAAAATTTTAATTGGCTCTAATACGTTCCGACTCACCATACCTGTATGTGCTGTTTACAGTGCAAATAAATTCAATGAGCTTGCATATTCATCCCCAATCGCCATATATATCATAATTACTAGTTTCCAATTAAAATCGAGTAACATCATTATACATGTGCAGAAACCGAAGCTACACGTCCCATTTACATGCACAGTAGTTATATGACCTATTAAACATTATCAGCCCAAATTTGTCATTTTGTCTGTTATAAATAAGATTCCATAATTACGTTTGACTCATTGGCGTGCGTCAATCGCAATGCATTTTTCGGTTTTCGATCAGGAATTACTACGTTTACCTTCATATAGATAATATACTAAGTAGACTATCATCAAAATGGTAGTTTTCGATGACAGTCGGTACTTCTCGATAAAGTGATACCATTTAGAATGTTTTGAATATGTGATCCCCATCAACACAATGGATGTACCTTTAACTCCGAGGAAAAGTTGGTGCTAGATTAAAACTCTGATTCATAAAGCCTTTAAATATCATTTGGAATACATAAAAATAGTAGATCTCCATGTTGTGCTAATGCACGTTTCCTGGATACCTTTACATGCCTATTCCTTTATCGTCAAGTTCTTGCTGATTCTCTACTTGCATCTTTGTAAGTGAATTACTTCCACAATATTTAATTTTCCTAAACGTACATATGATATAACTATATCACTGGAAGTATAAACAAAATTAAAGTTAAAAGGTTTCTTCGGTTGATGAGAAACTGATAGCAAGAGGCGGTGGAAATCACCAAGAGGCACGCTGTAGATCACCTGATGGGGCTCTGCAATGTTGCGTATTGTAAGTGCGTTGCGACATTGAAACAAATCTTTCAATGCATGAATAACCACTACATTGTTAATAAATATATGAAGGAATTATGCAGCATGAGATTATGGTTTACGTATTCACTGACACTCATACATTCCAGTACATTCTTGATGGTCTTACCCATGATGGGGAACCGTTTTAGGATTGCACCGATAACATTCAATCATTCATCATCGTTTTCAAATGAAATGACGCTTCTGTAACACATTATCCAGAAACAAGTTTTCCATAGATATAGGTTTAAGTTACATTTTACATATGTTTAAGGATGGTTACCAAAAACATCAACGATGATAAAAATTCTACTATAGTTTGGTATTAAAAGGCATGTTAAATGATAAGAGTAAAGCACAACCATCAAACGGTCCACAAATATTAGCATTATCATTATAGTTATAATAAATTTAACAATTGACAGGCTGGTAGGTTTTTCTTCAGGGATCAACTTGAAACTATGCCCGTGTTACAATGCCATCAACACAAGTTACGGCTTCCACACGGCTAGCTAACACTACGCATTGTTTCTTCCAACAGCGAATTGCCTGCCTCATAAAACACCATTTAAAGGTTCGCGCTTTGCATACATTTTACGTCAAATTACATCGTGATCATGCTGTTTGCTCTCGGAAAGAGGAAGAAATCCGTAAGGAAATAAATATTGATTCGAAACAACAACACGTTTAGTCAGCTTGGATAGAGTAGGCCATAAATTACACTCTATCCGTGATAGTGTTACCGTGACGTTCTCACGACATTACCCATTTTAGTTTGTAATGAATATCTGAATATTTGATGTGAGGTGATTACCAAATCTTCGTTTCATATAGATAAAACTCTCATTGTAAAGTCCGCAATCATGTTTGCTATTAACAGGATTTTATAACATGTAAACATTGAAAGTAAAGATCAAGTATTACGATAATATTTCATAATCGTGTTTCTATGACACAGGTCGTTAGAATTGCAAATGGCAAGCTGTTCTTAGTACAAACTTATTTCTACACATCTTGTTTTGTACCATTTTATTCAAAAAAGATAAATCTGACTTCTGTTATCACTGTCTGTTGAGAGTGAATTAGGGAAACAGTGACAGAGAGAAAGGGACACAGACACACATAGAGAGGTTAGAGAGAGAGAGAGAGAGAGAGAGAGAGAGAGAGAGAGAGAGAGAGAGAGAGAGAGAGAGAGAGAGAGAGAGAGAGAGAGAGAGAGAGAGAGAGAGACAGACAGACAGACAGACAGACAGACAGACAGACAGACAGACAGACAGACAGACAGACAGACAGACAGACAGACAGACAGACAGATAGAGAATGAGAGAGAGAATGGGAGAAAGCGGGAGAAAGGAAGTGGCAAAGAGGGACAGATGCACAGAGCGACGCAGAGAGGGGTGTCCTATTTTAGATTTTAGGTAACAGAGTATGACAAAATAATAAACTTTTGTTGTAATTCACTTTATTCAGATTCAACAATGCAATAATCATTAGCACTGGTAACACATTGTTTACTGATACAATACATAGATCTCTTTATTCAGATACAACAACATTAATTAGCACTGGTAACACATTGTTTACTGATACAATACATAGATCTCTTTATTCAGATACAACAACATTAATTAGCACTGGTAACACATTGTTTACTGATACAATACATAGATCTCTTTATTCAGATACAACAACATTAATTAGCACTGGTAACACATTGTTTACTGATACAATACATAGATCTCTTTATTCAGATACAACAACATTAATTAGCACTGGTAACACATTGAGTACATGAGTTCTGATTGACTGACTGCTTCACTGGACTTTATTCAGGCTGATGTTCCTAGAAACCCCATTCAGGAATTCAGAGACTCACATCACATATACTCTTGATTGGTGCTTAATTAATACCTGATTAATCCTTATTTAATAAAACATGTGATTCAATAGATTGAGATAAACTCACATTTTCTTAATTCTTAATTAATCCAAAATGCCTCTTAAAGTTAATTATCCATATTTAGATATCACAACATCCTTCTTGATACCTCAAGTACAAACAATTCATGTTTTCTTAACAATATCTTTGATGTTAATGTCTATTTAACCTGTTTTTATAGTAATAGGACTTTTTTTCCGGAGGACATTTTCACCGGTACTTTTTTTCCAAGGACTTTTTTTCCTATAATCGGGAGGGGATTATAAAGGTGAGAGAGGGGTATTAGAGAGTGTGAGTTGGAGGTTAACTTACTGGACCCACAGGCGCCAGTCTAACAAACCATGAGTGGCTTATCCCACGGAACTCATAAATTTAATGATTTGATCAACCTGCTTGTCGCTAAAACTTAATTTGAATTATGATAATGGTTTTAATTTAATCAATTTATCACGGGTTAAAGGTTGCTTGGTTTAATCTTATTTAATGCTTCAGTGAACTTGCATTTGAACAGTAACTAAACGGGCCTGCCCTTCTTTGGTTTAGAGAACTTTATGATGACTTACTTTGTTACATGTGCAGTGTATATTGCATTCATTTAACAAGTATTTCTGAATAATATACGTTACTGAGTAGTGATCGAGTACCCTTTTAGATCTGTTTCTCGCACTGCGATTAAAATAAATATTTATAAACCGGCATATTGTTGCAAACATGTATTATGTATGTATGATGTATTATAAAGGTACTTTATTATAGGTATCTGTCTCTCAAATAAGATGTCACGTGTATTAGTTTCATTCTTTTCATCAATTTCCAAACGCAAGGCATAAGCCTTGCCAGTCTCCATCGCTGGCTGATTCATATAGTATTTCCCTCGCTTTTCCGTGCTAAGATAGTGGATCGCTGCACCTGAAATGCATAATGGGCTCTGATTTCCTTGCACCAAAACCTTAAGGAAATACAGCAAGGCTTAAATCAGCCAGTGATGGAGATTGGCAAGAGTTATACCTTGCGTGGTTGTCTGTTCATCATCTAATGTTAGGGGAAGTGAGAAGATTGTATGTCCGCTTCAATGATCCCTACCTTGCACTGAGCATCATGCACCATCAGGGTATTTGTATCCACAAGGTTTATTCAATCAGGTGATTAAGAATAAACAAATATATGGATATACAACTTCTTTATAGCAAAGATATGCGACGTTCCGGTGTAGACACTAACACCGTTATCAAGCAACTGATACAGTGTCAGTTGCTTGATAACGTTGTTAGTATCTACACCGGAACGACGCATATCTTTGCTATAAAGAAGTTGTAAATCCATATATTTGTTAATTCTTCATATTACCAACTTCTAAATGCCTCTTAAAGAAATCAGCTGATTGTCTAAGCAGCGTTTGCCCTGTATCGCTGGAGGTTGGTTACTCATCGTAATATATAGCTAAAATCTTATCTAAGCAAATATTCGCAGACTTAAGATTTTTTTGTCTTAGCAAATTTTAGACTTAAGATTTTTTCATGACCCCGGGGCCAGGTGTATTTTGTTTGTCAATGAAATTGCGTGGTTTGAAATTTGATGGCACTCGTCGGCTCTCTCATTTGCCCACTGCCAATATTGCTCAATTTAAAGGAATAAAACTATTGGCATTGTTATTTATTGTGTGGTACAAGGCGAAAGCTTCTAAGACAAACAGGGGATTGAAGTATCCCTGAAGATGAAAATACTCTGGAGGAGCAGGATGTGTATATGCAGGATGTGAGTAAATAGGGCGTAAAGTAAAGATATAGCTTTATTTTCATGATGACAGACAGACAGGTGTTTTTATGTGCATGAAAGGCCATTACATGAGGCCAAAAGTACATAGACATTCATTGTAAATACAATCCGGAGGGCCTTGACATTGTTTACATTTTAACTGTACGGGAATACGTACATTGCTTTTGAACAATACAAGGCTGAACGTACTAATATGTTTGCTGATTTTGAATTCAAGAGGGTTTTGACTATGTGTAGATTTGGGTTGTTGTAATAATACCTTGGTAAGTATTTGATTCGTAAATCAGTATACAGTGGACATTTTAGTAGTACATGGAACTAATTTTCTATCTTGTTTGGACAGTATGTACACATGACAATGGTGATATCTGTATTAAAAAAAATTTCATCTATATAAGTGTATGTTAAAAGCAATACTGAACTAAGTCGGTTCTCTACGCAAATAACATGAAGAATACTCATAGATACGTTTCTGGGACTATATCAATTGTAAATGTTGAATATGTGTTCAAATATTTGGAGGAAGTTACAGCAGTTGACCACTCTTGATAATAAATATATTTACATCTTTGTTTGAATATGTTCAAGTGAACAAGTCTGTATACCTACATCCTAGTTTGAATGTTTTTTGTTTCTTTTGATGATTGACATATTTTGGGTTTTTGTTATTGATTATGATATCAATATCAACTATCAACTAAAAAACAATGCTTTGTGAAAATATCCTAATAAAACATTACTGAGCACGAATTGAATTAAAAGGAAGTACACTATGTCGACATCATCTTTTATTAACTAAATTTTCCTATTTTATCAATTTTAAAGTTAAATGTAAACATTTTGTCCAAAGCGATCTCAGTGTTTGAACAGGCGTATGAATAAATGTATCACGCCATGATGAGTGATTTTTAAAAAATAATATTTCTTAACGAAACTTATACTTATCAAACACAATAAAAGTCGATGTAAATGTGATGTTGTTTCTTTTGATTCTTAGTTAAGATCAAATTGAAAAACATATCAGCTTTATTTTAAATTGTGGAAAATACAGGTTTTATTTTAAGATTTTAAGATAAAAAGTGATATCTTCCACGAGTAATTACGTATAATATATAACTTAATCTGATCGGGGTCACGTCAACTTGATCTCACATAGCCGTTATCATCGTGTTATTGAGATAACGTTTATCTCCAGACATTTGTTATCCCAATAATAACATCATTGTGGCGTTATCACCAGACATAACATATGGTAAACAATGCACCGAGTACATTAATTAAGATTCGTTTGCAAGTACAGTAGGGATTTCATCATAATTATATGACAAGCAATGCACCGAATTCATCAAATTCGTTTGCAGTTGGGGATTTCATCTTGTATGACATTTTCTTGTCTGGGGACAATCGCACACGTACATTACGAACTTAAATGTAATAAATGTGACCAATTACTACTTTTCTTTTCATGCAATAATTTTTATAGGTTATCACGAGAGTGTGTTTTGGGATGGTCAATATCCTGCATTAGGAATAAACATTGTATTTTAGGTCTGGCGGTTTCCGGTTCCCGAGATTTTTATACAAGCGCTTTCGGTGGCGCTGATTTCGCAAGGGCATATAATAATAATAATAATAATAATAATAATAATAATAAATTTATAGAGCGCCTAATATCCACCATGGAGATGCTCAGTGGCGCTATGACAGTAATTGAAAATTAATAGGAAGCAGAGAACAGATAGGTCTTCAGAAGAGATTTAAAAGTTTCTTTAGATGAGGTGTTTCTAATGTCACTAGGGAGGGAGTTCCACAGTTCAGGACTTGCGTAACTGAAGGCTCGATCAGACAGTTTATTTGGAGATCTGTGTTGTGTTAACAGAGAGTCAGACGATGATCTGAGGGTTCGCTGGGGTACATACACAGAAATAAGTTGCTTCAGATAGTCAGGAAAGTTGTCATTGTAGAGACAGTCATGAGTAAGAATGAGGATTTTGTAGGAGATTCTAGCAGGGACTGGCAACCAGTGTAGAGACTGTAGTACTGGGGTGATATGGTCATAACGAGAAGTGCGGGTGAGACATCTGGCAGCAGAGTTTTTAATTCTTTGCAGTTTTTGAAGTGACTTGGAGGAGAGGTTGGCATATAGAGAGTTGCAGTAGTCTAGTTTAGTAGTGACAAGGCAGTGCATCAGAAGTTTACAGGTGTCAAGGTCAAGGTAGTGACGGACTCTACTGATATTGTGGATGTTGAAGAAGCAGGCTCGACTGATGGCAGTGATGTGAGCATCCATGGACATGGCGGAGTCGAACATGACACCTAGGTTCCTGACACTCTTGGATGGTTCGACGCTGGTGTCACCGATGTCAAGAGAAGGTGAGATGGAACTGGTCTTCAACTTGGCAAGCTGGTGTTTCGAGCCAATAAGTAGGAACTCGGTCTTCTCCTCGTTCAGCATCAGGAAGTTGGTAGTCATCCACGACTTAAGCTCCTGTATACACAGTTCAAGAGTGTTGATGTTGATGGTTAAGTCTCCTGATTCAAAGGCAATGTAGAGCTGTGTGTCATCTGCATAGATGTGGAAACTGATGAAATACTTTCTGATAATGTCACCAATTGGGAGAATGTAGACAGTGAACAAGAGAGGCCCGAGAACTGACCCTTGAGGAACACCGTATAACAAGGGTGACTTTGATGATTGTACATCACCAACTTTGACAGATTGTGTGCGTCCTTGTAAGTATGAGGAGATCCACTGAAGAGCAGTTCCTCTTACCCCGATACGGTGTTCAAGTCGATGGAGGAGCAAGTTATGATCTATGGTGTCAAATGCGCTGGAAAGGTCAAGCAGTACTAGCGCTGTCATCTTTTTCTGGCCCATACTGACTAAGATGTCGTTGTGGATTCTCACCAAGGCTGTCTCCGTACTGTGGGAAACCTTGTAGGCCGACTGGAAGGACTCTGAAAGGTTATTCTTCTCAAGATGTAACTTTAATTTCCTGGCTACTACCTTCTCTAAACATTTAGATATGAATGAGAGGTTGGAAATTGGGCGGAAATTTTTCAAATTGTTCTCGTCAGCACCAGTCTTCTTAAGGATTGGGGTGACTATGGCATATACGAGTATATTGTGATCTATGATAAAATATAATTCATATCACAACTGCTACTATTATTTAATAGTAGTAGCAGTTGTGGTAGTGGCAGTAATAGTAGTAGTAGTAGTAGTAGTAGTAGTAGTAGTAGAAGTAGCAGCAGCAGTAGTAGTAGTAATAATAACAGTAGAAGCAGCAGATGTGGTTGTTGTTATGGTTGTTGTAGTAGCCGTTGTGGTAGTGACAGTAGCAGTTTTAATAGTTGCAATCGTAATGGAGTAGTAGCTACAGAAGGGATAATAGCGTTTCGTCATGTGACACACTTCCTCGAGAAATAATATCTATTTATTACCCATATGGTTGAAAATAACCGAGTTAATATTATCGATATGAGCACATGTCCCGTATTACGTCGTCTTTGACGTCATAAAACGATTGTTCGTGACGTCACTGTAGATTGCCGTCGCAAGAAGAGTGGGCCATTTCCTGACTAATTTTACGCGAATCAAATGGAATAAATTCGGTAATAAAGAAATTATTACACCAGAAAGTGTGTCATGTGGCTTTTACGAAACTTGTGCAAATATATGTATAACCCTCGCTCTCGCTCGGGCAATAAAATCATTCACAACCGTTTCGTAAACGCAATAATTAAGACACACTTCCTCTGGTGATAGTATTTATTTGTTGTCTAGTGTTTAAAGCTCTGCATATAAAGTAGAAACACGACATATATGTGACGTCACAGCGACCTTTAGACTCACATGACACGCATGTGATTCTGAATCACTTCACGGTCAGTTGAACAATTAGGGGATTGTAATGTATGTCCCAGTGCATGTGTGTACACATCGTAATGTCGTCTCTCAATGCTCCACCATCTGACCTTTATGATGTATAGCCGGGGTTTACTCATAGATGGAGGTGTATATATATTACAGTGCCTCACAACAAAGTTGTAAATAGAGGATACTAAACATTCCCCGAGTAATATCATTTTTTTTATTAATGGGATGATATTAAATTACCATTTGTTTTTAGTAATTGCACTGTAGAATAATTAAGGACAATGATGGTAAACCCACATTCATCGAGCGTGTGGTAGAAGTGTTTTCAACTCGATGAGCTCTATAGTCATGCAGTCACAATTCCGGGTCACATTCAAACGTTGGTCAGAGACAAATTAGCTAAGGAACTCAGTTTTCATGTCATATTATATTCTATCGGACTCTAGAGAATGAGATTATCCAAAATATGTTTACCAGATTCATCATTTTTAGAGATAGTTTAGTTTCTCGTGAATTCTACATCTTTGTTAGTTTTAATCTGATGGTCTGATTAAAGATCTCGTGCAGCACTCCAGTGAAGACAACTGACATTTTCACTGGCTTGTACCTTGAAGTATAACATCTTCTCATGTAACCTTTCTAATATAACATGTCTACACATCTTCTCATGTAAAACCTTTCTCGTGTAACATTGCTCACACGATATCTTCTCGTGTAACCTTTCTCATATATCGTCTTCTCAAATAACATTTCTTATGTTTAACGTCTCCTCATGTAACCTTTCTCATATAACATTTTCTCATGTGCCCTTTATCCTATAACGTCTTGTCATGTAACCGTTCTCATATAAGGTCTTCTCGTGTAACCGTTCTCATATTTATAACATCTTCTCATGTAACTCTTTTCCCATAACGTCTTCTCATGTAACATTTATCAATTTACGTCTTGTCATGTAACCTTTCTCATATAACATCTTCTCATGTAACATTTCTCATATAATGTCTTCTCATGTAACATTTCTCATATTTAACATATTCTCATATTTAACATATTCTCATGTAACATTTTCTCATGTGCCCTTTATCCTATAACGTCTTCTCATGTAACCGTTCTCATATAACATCTTGTCATGTAACCTTTATCATATAACGTTTTCTCATGTAACATTTCTCATATATAACATTTTCTCATGTGCCCTTTATCCTATAAACATCTTCTCATGTAATCCTTCTCATATAACGTATTCTCATGTAACCCTTCTTTTATAACATCTTCTCATGTAACATGTCTTTTATAACATCTTGTCATGTAACTTTTCTCATTTAACGTCTTGTCATGTAACCTTTCTCATATAGCGTCTTCTTATGTGACCTTTATCATATAAGGTATTTTCATGTAACCTTTATCATATAAGGTATTTTCATGTAACCCTTCTCATATAACGTCTTCTCATGTAACCGTTCTCATATAACATATTGTCATGTTACCTTTATCATATAACGTATTCTCATGTAACCCTTCTCATATAATATTCTCATGTAATATTCCTCACATAACGTCTTCTTGTGTAACCTTTATCATATAACGTCTTCTCATGTTACCGTTCTCATATAACATCTTGTCATATAATATTTCTTTTATAACATCTTGTCGTGCAACCTTGCTCATAAAACTTCTTCTCATGTAACCTTTCTCACAAAACTTCTTCTCACGTAGGCCTAACGTACATTCGCTTACGAAACTTCGGCTCAGGGGAAATTTTGAGTGAGGAGACGGCGAGACAGGCTATCTTTAGTTTAGTTTGTGTAATGGTTGAGATAAGTTAACTAAATAGTTATCCATTTCTAATCGTAGACAGACTTTAATCATTGAAATAGGTTATCATATAGTTGTTGTTGTAAGTATACATCAACAATGAAAGCTTGCCTTTCTGCACTTAATGAGTTATTCTCTTTTTTTTCGCGCCAAGTTTGAAAAAAAAAACAATTTCAGGCAAAGGGAAATTCGCATCTGGTAGTGTAATATGTTACATATGTAGGTAATATCACAGGCAACTGTCAATTCGTATTTGTTTATGGTTTAATCAAATGATCGGTAACTATACTACAGGAGAAAATAATGTGTGTATCGTTTACATGTATATGTAGCCTAGTTACACATTATAGGTTACTATTTAAATGAAAATGTAAGTAAGCTACTCTGGCAGTTTTTCCGTAAATTGTTTGTGTGTTTTGCAACCATGTGAGCGATTACGTCATTCGCGATCATCAGGGCTAGCTAGTTTACATGGGTCATACCCCATTAAACAGACGACCCATTAATCAGACGACCCATTTTCAGACGACCCAGTTGCCAGACAGAAGAGATGGGGAAGCCCAAGCGCTCACCTATTGTGACAATGGACCAGCAACCACGACTTTGAATGGTTGTATTTTCGTTGTACTGAACTGATTGACCTTAAACTGGTTATTTTCAGTTAAAGTTGATAATTCTCACTTAAATAACACAATTTAAAACATTGAACATATATATGTGACCTCACCAACATGATTATGTCCCTTTAAATACATATATATTATTCACATCATTACACGACGTAGATTGTTTAAATTGTGATTCAAGGCGAGAAGGTTCAATCAAACATATGGTCCTGAATTTCAATTCAAGATCATTCACAAGTACAAATACATTATTACCAATGATGGGATATATGTAGAATCACCAGCATTCTCTTTATGTAATGAACCGGGTGAACCATCTCACTTGTCTTGTATGCTTGGCGATATGAAGCACTCTTATGGAAACAACTTTCAGAATGGCGTGCTAATTACACAGAAGGAAACATTGATCTTAAAACATATTGTTTGGATTTAAGGGTAAAAACAATAACCCAATGAACGCAATTGTTCTGAATATTACATGAAAACCAATGCTTTAACAGATGCAATATCAACAAAATTAAACCAAACACTAAACCATCACAACAATAAATTTTAAAAAGTTCCAACACCCAAAATGCACATAGATCTACATGATTTCGGGAGATAGTGTACCATATTTGGTGAGGATAGGTCACATAGTTTTAGAGATCTGCTCCGAAAACAAACCCTACCCTTTAAAAGGACATTTCCAATTTGTTGCTGTGGAAACTGAGAATAAAAATCAAATTTCAAATGTTCAAACCCTCAAAAGGCACATCTCCGGAAACAAACCCTATCCTTCAAATATACAAAGTCAAGATGCTAACCATGGAAAAAAAAAACATTTTTTTTAAAATCTGAAACCCCCAAAATGCACATCTCCATGATATGGGGAGGCTGTATACCAAATTTGGTAAATATTGGTCAAGTGGTTTTTTAGAGGTATGCTCCGGAAACAATGTGAACGCCGACTCCGACGCAAAATCAACCAAAATCAATATGTCTCCCGATCCTTTGTATTTTAGAATTGTAAATATGCCAGTCTTCATACATTCTGGTAGACACTCCATGCATATATATGCTTTTCAAAAATCGTGAACAATAAATGCCAGATTTGACTTATGTACAATATTTAATAAAAAAAAAATTATAAATTTTTTTTTGTATGATTCATGGAAATGTAAGGAAATAAAGAATATAAAGTCCTGAATTATTGTATTATTTTATAGTTAACTTTATCTTTATTATTTGAAGTGAATGTCAATTTATACTACATTTTAACTGGGACATTTATATGGTTTTGAACCACAAATTATTTTAAATTCATCCGTATTTGAAAGGTTTCATCATTCGCCATCCCACGTAGAAAACTGGACACGTAGAAATCGTGTCCCATGTGATATCACAATCGGAAACTTGTCAATAGCTCCCATAAATAGGTCATGTTGCCCTATATCACATGCCCGGAAGTGTGACGTCACTAAATGGAAACATGGCGACGAATGCTCACTCTCACCACCAAAGCTCCAACGGCGATATTCATTGTAAAGGTAACTAATTAATTGATCTAAATAAGAACATGTCATAACGTTATATCGGTGGTAATTGAGGCTTTGCTAGAGAAAGCGATAATTGTTTAGCTCAGGATAATAATATTTCAAGGTTGAACAACGAGTCAAGGAAACACAACAACTGGCAACGTGGTCCAACACAATATAATGTTGTTTACATTTATCAGTCACACGTTGCCCTTATATTTTGGTCAACACGTTATTTTGTGTTTGCCCCACTTACTCTAGAATTGACCATTGATCATCTTTGATGATAAGTATTTTCTGTATGATCCTAAAAAAATAAGCGAGTCCCCATTCTATGATATTCTACTCAGTAACTTAGATTAGAATAAAAAAGAAAAATGCTGTACACAATTAAAAAAATTATCAAATATATCAAAAGCAGTCAATTAATCCTTTTGGGAATGTTTTACATAACATATAGCAAAGATTAGAGCACAGCTGCACATGCTGTTTCAGTAATTACACTCTAATTACTCTTTACTCTTTACTGTAGGGTTTTCATTACCAGAAATGTTGGACCAAAACATAATTATTTTGTCTGGCTTCGAGTGTCAATTTTGAAGTTGAAAGTCAAATAAGGACAATATTATCTATAGGATAACAAACCAACCACCAAGTAGCCACTGACAGTCACTGCAAATTGTTTAAAGATAATATGTTTGACAAAAATGTCATGCCTGCCGAGTTGAAGTGTAAACAGAGTTCACTATTTCAGATGGAGACATTAGTGCAGCACAGCGACAAGTCAATCTACAGAGAATCAGGGACCAGGCCGAGGTGAGTGCGTCACCTTCCCTTGCCAAAAAGGGAAGGATAAAATAAGAGGTCTGCTCTTTCAAGAAAAAATTAAATGTTGACAGAGACCATAAAATAAAGGGACTGGACTCAGCCACAGGCGGGAATATTTGTGTGCCTCGGTAGAACAAGATGGTGTCCAGGAAAAATTCAAAAGTGGCGATTTTGTTTCTCTTATAACTCATTTAATATTAACCCTTAACATGCGTGCGACGGAATAATCCGGGCGGGCTATAAGCGATTCGTAGGTACTCCAGTACGGATCCCGGATCGCTTACTTAGAAGAATTCACGCCTGTCTATGTACTGGGCTAGCCTCCATACCGGGTCCCGAGTCGATTGTTTCCGCGACTCGCTGCATGAGAATGGCTGTATTTATGCCTCGCAGCCCGCAATGAGAATAAAACTTTCTTCAGTGTCTGGTCAGAACGTCCAGCAAAATTCACACCAATTTGCGTGTGCATTGTTGACCCGTAACGCATCGATAATTAGCTTTACAAAAGGCCAATTTTGTCCTGCTTCGCTCCGATGGCTACACTGCCCGGCGGCTAATTAGCACCTAAGTGTCTGCACTGCCCCGGGGTGAGATAGGCCCGTACAGGCTTATCTGTCTCGCATCCCGCCACATGGGCAGATAGCCTATGCTTATCTGTCTCGCATCTCGCCACATGGGCAGATAGCTTCTAATTACGGGAAGATATTGCGATAAGCTACCTTTCTCTCGCACTTCGTATCATATGAACCAATTGGTTGTTTTCATTTTTTTTATACCAAAATAAAGAGGAAAGAATGGCCTTTATTCCCATATAAAAATCGCAATTGCGCTAACATAACTGAAAATACAGCAATCGCACAGAGATAGCCGACTTTCGCACTTTTGAATTTTGATACATGTGGCGCATTTACCCCAACATGCCTCGGCGCTCTATTTCTAAGAAACTACTTGGGATATTTTCATAATTTTTTTATCAGTATATAGATAAAAGAATTGTCTTCAATTCCATATAAAATACGTGTATTTTCGGCAATAACTTTTGATGCGCCAGGTGTCGCGCAGAAGGTGATATTCGGCTTTGAATAAGTGGCGCTCTTAGCATATACCATCATTACGGGCTTTATAACTTGTGAACCGCAAGTCCGATTTTTATAATTTTTACATCATTGTAAAGAGAAAAACATTGTCTTCAATTCCATGTATAATGCGCATGTTTTCGGGAAGAACTCTGCATGCGCAAAGCGCCGCGCCAAAAGGTATAATTTTCGCACTTCATAACTTTTGAACCGCAAGTCCGATTTTTATAATTTTTACATCATTGTAAAGAGAAAAACATTGTCTTTAATTCCAGATATAATGCGCATGTTTTTGGGAAGAACTATGCATGCGCGAAGAGCCGCAATATTGATGTACGCATAAGTGAAGAAGTATGATAATATATAACTAAAATACTGTTCTTTTGATACGCAAATATAGAGCTTTATAAACGATGAACAACTGTCATGACGGAATTTTGTTTCCAGTTTTGGAAAAAAAATTATAACATAAAAGTGAAAATATATTTGAGTACGGGACCAGCCGCTCGGGGAAAAGCCTTTTCGTGGGAATATTTTCTCAGGAAAATATTTCACTTTTCGGAGTTTCTAAAAATGCGTGAACATTTTTGTTACTGATGCCATTTGCGAAAGGTTTTTATTTCTAAAATTCAAATGCGAGGGCGCACCTTTCCAAACCATTTGAATTGAATTTATTATTTTATCTTTTACATTATTGAATAAAAGACGTTTCATTCAATAAGATTTGAAGAATTATTTATATGTGTAGCGGACTGAACTGAGCAGATGGAGAATTTGATTCCTCACCACTTTTATTACCAAAGTTCTTTTGTATCACAATTACTTTTTTAGGTATTAGTTTTTTCGTGAGCAGGGGAATTTCCGACGGGATTCGCCATGACATAATGAGAAAAAATTCCCATGAACATGGGCGTGGTCCGTCATCTTCGGGACCGACCCACAAGTATAAATATCTACCGGGGGGTGCGCGGACCCCCCCGCTTTTGGTCGCCACCCCCCAAACTTTTTGTGCAAATTATTTTTTTGTTTCTACTTTGAAATAAAGGTTCGTGTCATTCCGAGGTATGAAGGTTTCTGCTATATATGTCGAGAGGGCATGGGAACCCATTCCCAATAGAATCCGGGGTTCGTCCCATAGGATTGTTCCTCGGAGTCTCTCGTTCTCAAAAGAGAACATGGGAAACCTGTCCCGCGATTGAATCCGGGGTCCGCCGCGGAAGACGGGGACGGGAATTCCCGGAGAGCATGGGAGTATGCTCCCATGGGTCCGGGCTCCGCCTCGAGAGACCGCTCCTTGGATGCTCTGCTTCTCGAAAAGAGAAGTCATTCGGCAACTGACAACCCGAGCTTCCCTGACATAGTAGTTTATTTTCCGGGCCTCGCGCCCGGTGCTACACGTCGCCGAGGAAATCAGAAAATGGTCCGTTTGACATATGCGTCGGAAAAATCGGCGCGATGTCAGAAGCCGTCGGCGCCGTCGGCGCTTGCGGCGCAGTCGTCCTAGATGCGCCGGGAGGTTCTGAAACTGGCAAATGAACGTCCATGAAGCTCACATTCATTATCTCTGTATGTTTATTGTCTCTAATCACATGTTATATGTTGCATACATCTAACGCATTTTCAATCATTTACAGGTTGAAGCAGAATGCTGCGCGGACGTGGACGCAAGGCCCTGCGACGGCCTAGGACGTTGCATACTAGGACACGCAGCTTTGAAGCCGTTACAAGCGACGACGACTTCATCAACGAGATCCATGCTGATGAAGCCTCTGATATGGAGTCAACTGACAGTGATGGTAGCAGTGGTTTAGACAGTGATGATGCATATGATCGGGACACTGTAATAGATAGTGAACATGGTGACACAGATGCTCTGAGTGATATAGAGACAGAGATTGCCAGAAAGATTCTAGCCGCCGGTAATTCCACCGAAGAAGACTTTAGTGGTTTTGAGGAGGAGTTTGCCGAAATACCACAATATAATCATGATAATTCACAGACGTTTGATGAGTGGGTGGATGGTCCGCGGCCACGTGTAAACTTGCCTTTCACTGGTCAAACTGGGTTGCGCCAGTTCATAGAACTTCCTGAGAACCCTGAACCTATTGACTTTTTCAATTTGTTTATACATAATGATGACTATGAGGATATGGCAACGGAAACCAATAGATATTTCAAACAAGCAATGGAGGACAAAATTCTAAGACCCCGTTCAAGAATGCAACAGTGGCAAGACACTAATGCAGAAGAGATGAAGGTATTTGTAGCCATGACAATTGCCATGTCATTGGTTGTGCAGAGAAACTTTGCTGATTACTGGTCAACAAGTGATGTTACCTCAACGCCTTTCTTCGCCAAGTGCATGCCCCGAGACAGGTTTTGGCTTCTTATAACCTACCTACACTTGGCTGACAACAGGAGGATGCCGGGCCGTAACACCCCGTGCTTTTCACCAATAAATAAACTGGGACACTTGTATAACCGGATAGTTCACCGTTTTTCAAGAGTGTATAAACCGCATCAAAACATTTCAGTCGACGAGGGCATGGTGCCCTGGAAAGGTAACTTATCTTTCAAAGTTTATCTTCCCGACAAGCCTAAGAAGTATGGGATAAAGGCTTTCATGTTGTGTGACTCGCACAACGGATACGTTTGCAAGTTCAAACTCTACACTGGAAAAACGAATGAACCGGTTTCTGAAGGTGGCAAAACTTATGATGTAGTCATGGACTTGGTGAACGACTACGTTGGACAGGGGCATCACATCTTTATGGACAACTACTATTCGTCCACAAATCTGTACATAAATTTGTGGGAGCGGGGAATAGGTGCCACGGGGACGTTGAGAGCCAATCGAAAGGGACTTCCTGATTCAGTCAAGAAACCTAAAAAGAAAGCCAAGCAAGGGGACATGACAGTTTCTCACAACCATGGCCTACTCGTTCTTCGCTACGAAGATAGAAAATCAGTGCTTCTCATGTCTACTGTTGAAGATACACAACTTGAACAAACAGGGAAGAAGAACCGGGCAACAGGGGAACCAGTTCTCAAGCCGCGCATTGTAACAACGTACAACAAGTACATGGGAGGTGTTGATCGGGCCGACCAGATGTTGTCGTACACGCCGTTCCGAGTGAAGACCCTGAAGTGGTGGAAACGGGTTTGGTTTCACGTTCTCAACGTTGCCATGTTGAACTCTTACATCGTTTATAAAGAATATAGCAAAGATAAACCTCTAAAAACAAGTCGGGAATACAGGAAGGCTTTGGCGCAACATATAGTAACATTTGCGGACAAGGAACAAGTTCATCACTTTGCAGACGTCCCCGTGGTCGGCCGAGCACGAGCGACGAGAGTGTCACTCGTCTTCATGGACGTAACTTTCCGACGAAGATTGAGCCTGTAGGAAGGAAGAAAAACGTCACAAGGATGTGTGTGGTATGCTCTAAGGCAAAACGCGCCGTCCTCGCAAAACAGATTGAAGAAGGCAATGGGCCAGCAAGGAAGAAAAAACGAGTAGGCAGAGAGTCTTCTTATGAATGTACAGATTGTAATGTTTCTCTGTGCGCCGCACCATGCTTCAAACTGTACCACACCGCCACTGACTATTCCAGGGCTTACATCACTGCCACGGAAAAAGAAAGAAATGAAGAAGGGAATGAAGAAGAAGAAAATTGAAAGTAAAGAGAGCCGAAGTGTGGACTAGTATATACACATTATATACATACCTTGTTAGGTCCCTAAAGCTGTTCTGCGCACAACCGCAGGTAAATATTGTGTATATTTGTACATAAATGCATTGTAATTTCATTGTAATACATGTCATTGCAAATAAAATATTCTTTATTTTATCAAAGAGACAGAGAAAGTGAATGCGAGCTTTCATTGGAAGTTCAGCCAGAACCGCATCATAAAAAAACACCCATAAATGCTGAACCGGGTGGCCGATTTTCATAAAACTTACATGGGGTAAAGAGGAAAGATTCGGCTTTGATTCAATATAAAATTTATACATGCGCACGAAAAACTAAAGTTGCGGCACGTGCCCCGATATGCGCGATAGTCAAAAAGTTGCCTCAAAGTACCGAGGGTACCTTCATTTGGCACGCTATAGCTTCCGAACGAAGTTGCGCATTTTTTTTCTTTTTACATCATCGTAAAGAGCAATAAATTGTCTTCAATTCCATGTATCATATGTATATGCGCAGCGAAAAATAAACATGCGGCAAATGATGCGCCAGATGTCGCAAAAAGTTAGTTTTTCAAAAATGAATTTTCTAAGTACTGGGGGTGCCTTCCTTACGCTCTTCATATATTGCGAACCATTTGACGTATTCCAATGATTTTTATATCATTGTAAAGAGGAATAAATTGTCTTCAAGTACATACGTGTTTCGCATGCGCGCGAAATAATTTACGATTTTATAAAGCTGGAAATAAAGACAAACTTTACACCGCGCAACATGTATTGCGTTCGCCGCGGTGATTAGTGTATGCTGTGCTCATTAGTACCCATTAGTTCCACGCGCGCTCGGCTCTGGCACCCTCGAGGAGGTCTCGAGGAGGTCTCGAGGAGGTAACGGTACTGTAATTAGCACAGTCCCGGGGGGACCAAGCAGTGCCAGTAAATTGGTGCGCGTCGGGACCATTCACGTGGTACTGTCGGGGTAGCGTCACTCTCCTTTGGTTGGTTATATTTTCTGAACCATAAGTCGTATTCTAATAATTTTTATGTCATTGTAAAGAGGAATAAACTATCTACAAGCACATATAAATTTCGCAATATGCGCGCTCAGGAGTTTTGATTTCATGAAGCTGGAAATAAAGACAAACTTTAGATGACAATAGAATTATAACCATAGGTCGCATTTTAATATTTTTTATATCATTGTAAAGACAAACATCTGGTCTTCAAGTCCATATAAAAATTTCAGTAGCGCGCTCCAAATTCATGATGTTATAAGGCCCGAATTAAAGACAATCTTTACAAAGTAATAGAAAAGTAAAGAAAAATCGTAAAAAAATAATTCGAAGATGCGGGTATAAAGCAACCATTTGTGTACGGGTGCCGCGACTTGAATTTGTATTCAACGCCCGTATATAGCCCGTATTCGCCATGTAGATGCGGTATATTTCGTAAAAACGGTACCGGAATCGCCGCCTGGAAATTCCGCCAGCAGAGCTCGTTAGTGCCTAAGCTCAAACTACTGCTGCGAGCTGCGAGCCTGTAAATTCCGCCACAGGGGCTAAAAAGGGTAAAATATATATACGCAACGTAAGGGTTAGAATATTTCCTTGGTTACCGGGATGTATGAAATAAATATATGACAAAGTTTCATGTGGTGTTTTGTAAATGTTACATGGTGTTTCCAGTGTTGACTTTTTGCAATCACAGCAGGGCTTCAAGTCGCGTTAATTACACATCTGGACGAGGTACACATAGTTGATGATAATCTATTGCTGAGTCTAATCCCTTTATTTTATGGTCTCTGATGTTGGTAATGGTAATAGCTCCATTCAAATTTAGTGAATTAGAGTGAAGCATTTGCATGTGTGTTTATTGACCCCATTCGGATCGAAATAAAAAGTTGTCATTTATCGCTCGTAGAGTCATCTTGAGAAATTATCATAGTCATGTATTATCTTCTAGCGACTTAAAGGAGAGTTCGAAGACAACCTACACAAACATCTAGATGAACTCTTTGAGTCTTTTGTGTCAGAGGTGGAAGTTATTGAGCAAGGAAGCCCCCCTGATGGATTTCCACTCTCAACGAAAAGGTATTTGGTTTAAAAAGAATTAACATTTAAGTTTGAACATCCTAAGAATTATGGTTTCAGATTATTAAAGGTACTGTAGCACGATATTCTTACTGAAATAAAGTGGTTTCACAAAAATGTAAATAAATTTTACCAATTGCTAAATAATACTCCTCAATCAATAAAAAGAATTCTAAAACGAATGTACTTGGTTCAGTAAAGCCATGTGAGTCCATTTCCTATCAAGTCACCATTTTAATGTGCTCACTTTTAAAATTTAACTAGATGAGGACATAGAGAATCTCACCCAAGTGTTTTCTGATATCAAATATATCAACACGAGTTGATTAAAGTTACAAATATCCAAGGCTTGCCGAGGATATTTTTACTTTAATCAACGAGTGTTGATATATTTGATATCAGAAGACACGAGGGTGAGATTTTATTTATCATTCAAAATCATTCTTCAACAATTATTAGCCAGGGAATGACATAGATGAAACTTCATAAGCATTATGACATCATAGCATTGTTACGTCATCACCAGTGTGCTCGCCGCTAATGGCTGCAATACTGCCGAAGCGGCGTTAAACAATAACTCACTCACTCATCACCAGTGTGACGTCATAGCATTGTCAGCAGTGTTCTCAGTGATGCAAAAGCTTTGTGATGTCATTAACTGATGACGTAATAGGATTATGACGATTTGATTGTAGCGATATCTACAATGTAGAAATCGCTTGTAGATATCGCTTGATCTCACACAAGCGATATCTACTGTGGGAGCCAGTTTTGGATGTTAAATACTAGTCCAAGGGATATGTACACATTCTTTATTGCAATGAGATGCAACATTTTGGTTTAGATGCTGACACCATTTATCACTTACTTGATAAGTGTCAGTATCTAGATTTTCTAATTTTTTTAAAATTCAATAGAGTCATACCGCTTACAAGGATGGGGTTTAAGTTATATCAATATTTTTAAATATTGTCTTGTAAAGATTTTTTAAAATGCCTGTCTAATGAATATTATGTATTCATCACACTTTGGTTGATTGTAGTGCAAGGCCATTTATAACAAATTTTATCTCATGGTTTCATGGTTTGTAAATCTATCAGATTAACCCCTATTTGAAACTAGATTTCTTACTTTCTGTGCTCACCAATGATGCCTTTGAAGATAACTACTGCACAGATATGTTGAGTGGCTGGGTAGCTCAGGAGTTTAGCAATGTTTGACAACTCTGTTTGCATTTGAACCTGTAGTAAGGTTTAGATGCAATGTTACACTGAATTTCTAAGTAGTACCACCTATCTTTTCAAGTTCTAGCCGATGCTCACAGGTTTCACCGCAATGAATAACCTCAAAGATGTTGCAGGCTTTCTCCAATGTATGGAATAAGCTTGAAAAGTAGCCAGTCCAAAAGTGTTATTTTGTCAATTTGAATGGTAAACTTAAACCAAAAATCCCCAAAAATTACCAGCTGAAACCAAAAGTTACCAGGTGGACAGGCCTTTATGTCATACGCTAATAACCATGATAAAATACTCTTTAAAAAGAGATTTGAACTGACCAGTGAGACTTTGTCTTGTGACCGATCTTGGAGCTGACTCGTCTGAGAAAGATATTTTTGCTGAATTGCTGTGCATTTGTTATAAACAAATCAACTCTCATATATGGAGAGAAATGGTTTAATTTCAGTATGCTGTTTGTGAAGTGATTAAACATGATGGTTCAAGAATATGAAGATGAATTAATTTACTATTTGGCTCGCTAAATTACTTAGTGGAAAGCAAGTCTGAGTTGCCAATTTACTTGAATGACAACTCTTTAATAAAGTGAGTAATAAAGTATAGGCTAGTGGCAAATCAACTTCCCTATAGATGCAAGGGAAATAACTCTTGCCAGTCTCCATCGTTGGCTGATTTAAACCTTGCCGCATTGCCTTCACTTTTCCCTGACAAGATAGTGGAGCACTGCTTCTGAAATGCATAGTAGGCTCTGATTTCCGAGCACGGAAACCTTAAGGAAATGCGGCAAGCACTAGTTAGTGATGGAGACTGGCAAGAGTTAGGCCTTGCGGGGTCAGTTGATGCGATTAGCCTTGAATAAGCAGTAGGGATTAAACGATACATTTGAGCTTTAGCTTTACAGAACCCTCAGTTCAGTACATTTTCGGTTCGGTTCGATTAAGAATCAAGTATACAACAATCTAAAGTCACAACAAAATACATTTTTGCTTGAAAATAAATGAACATAAAAATGCGAAAAGGTGAAATGATATATAATCTGATGAAATAAATATGCAAATATAAAAATATGGTATGCAAATAATGCGATACAAACTGAAAATACACTTTGATTCTGGATGCACTGAGCGGAAAGCAGAATACCACCCATTCAACTAATGAACGGTATCACCTCTACGGAGACCCACAGTTGAACAGTTATTCACCCCTCTAATATATATATATCGGAGATCTGTAAAGAAAACTGTAAATCCGAGGTCACTGACTTACCAAATTTTCCATTCACTTACCAAAACAATCACCAAGCAGTTAACGACTTGCCTCCTTTTTAAAACAATTGACTATCAATAGAGGCTTGACTTTAAGACAAAGCTCTGTGACTTAGTAAAGGAAATCACTGTCAGTCCATGACTTTTCAACCGCTGTATGCATGTATCTATATATAATTTATTTATCTAGCGATTGTTTACCTCATTTTGAAGGGTTTCTCATCTTATGTATTAATCTGGGGATATTAACACTGTCATTCTCCACATTGATGTAATGAACATTATGGTTTTTGTCTCTCATAGAAGAAAAGCCAAGGATATTCTTCAAGTTAGCAAGCAGTATGTATAAGGTCTTACCCATCACAGTAACAAGGGTTTAGTCATTTCCTTTCTTTCACCTATTAACATTTAAGGGAAAGAGCCAAGCCTATTTTATTCAATGTCAATGGTTTAAAATTTATCTACTTGAATTTTCTGTTTGAGAAATATTTTTATGTGATAGTGAATAAGAAAAAGAAGCATTTCTTTCATGTGTAATAATGTGATTCAGTAATATTTGATATCGAGAACTTTAAGCAAAATTAAACATTTTCATTATTCGAATATTTTCTTTATTTTAAGTCGTAGTAGCTTGGCTCTTTGTTCAGCATGAGAATCAATGAGACAATGGAGATTTTCACCCAACCCAGGTTCCATCCTGACGTAGTTGCCATTGGATTTTTTATAAGGGGAGATAACTTGTGATTTGGAAACCCGTGCTTATAGAGATTTTTGTTTTTGAAGCATGACATTGAATTCCCTCATTGGTTATCCACAGTTTTGCTAACAAATCATCTTTGTTGTCATTATTATCATCAATTGATTTGTGACATTGGTTTATCATCATCATAATATCGTTATCATTAATGACATTCAATGTTATAACCATTGTCATCATCATCATCATCATCATCATCATCATCGCATCATCATCATCATCATCATCATCATCATCATCATCATCATCATCATCATCGCATCGCATCGTCATCATCATCATCATCATCATCATCCTAACACCACTGTCAACATCATGCTGTTTGGAAGGATGTTAATTTTCACAAGATTCTCTTTACAAATAATCTAATATAAAATATTGAGAACAATATTTATATTATATATGCCTTTTCATCATTGAAAAACATTTCCTATGTTCCTAAGAAACCAGTAGATGAAGGTGTTTGGTTCTGGAGTGTTCATTCTATACTGTCCTCACCACAATTATTGCTCATGTATAGTATATATTTCCTCTTTATCTTAACACCCATTTTGTAAAAGTATTATGTGACACACTTGTACATGTAATAATTTGCTTATATACCTTTGCCGCTAATGGTTGCGATGCTACCAAAGTGGCGCTAAACAATAACTCACTCACTCACGCTTATAAACTTGTAATAAGCTCTCCCCCCCCCCCCCCCCCCCCCCCCCCCCCCTCCCCAAAAAGAATTTGTTTCCGGTGTATTCCACCCGTGTCAGTTTCAAACCCACGCCTCAGGTCTTTTTTTTAGGTTTTACAAAAGTAAGGGGCAGAAAACTCTTAATTTTTTAGCCTCAGAAAACATTGAACATAGAAAATGTCACTCGTTTCTATGAGATGGAGTGTAGGGGTGAGATTATTGACTATTTGGAATAGTAACACATACCGGTATTTAATTTTTCCCCTAGAAAATATATTTACATACAGAATAGAATACTGTGATTAATTTTTAAAGTTTTATGAATTGTGGAATATTTAGTCACAGATAAAAAAAAAATCTTTAGTTAATATTAACAGTTATGATATTACTGCTGTAAATTTTGGAATAGTTTTTCAACTTTTGTGATGAGCTATCATAATATGCATTTTAATTTTGCAGATAATATAAAGTTATAATTTAGTTAAGAATTATGCATATAATTATTTTTATTCTATTATCATATTTATTTTATTGTATATTTTATTATGATATGAACTTCAATATTTGAAAGTTTGATAAATATATTATATTTTGTCTCTTTTTGTTTCAGTAAGAAACGAGCAGAGGGAGAGTTGCCAGACAAGATATTCATCAACCGCAGATCAGTATTAACGTAGGTCATTCTACTCCTCTCTCATGCAGCTAAATTGTCACCGTTTGACCTGTTTATGTTGCAGTCCAGTCACTGTTTTTAAAGGATAGATGAAATGCATTTTTCTCAAGAATGACAGATGATTACCTCTACGTATATTGTATATCGGAATCAATTGAGCATAAAATCGAGACAATATACACTTGCAATTAATAATTAAGACGATTTTAATTCACCCATTTTAACACTATCGCAATTTGTTCGGCGAATCCTTTTGAAAATGCTCACTGAGGCGTGACTGTGATAAGCGATAGGCGGGGCGGCTAGATAGCTTTTCCGCTGGTGTCTCGTTAATTAATTAATGATAATTATCACTGCCGCTAAATGAATTTATGAGGTGTATTACATCGCCAAAAAGACATGTTTATGTAATAATTGTGTAATTGTCATCTGCGGAATTACCTAGTTGGATATCTAAACATTCGATATATGGGAAATTTAAGTTGGTTTATTGAAGGTATCTTTGTGAAATTAACAATCAAAATGTTGCGAAATTACGTTGAATTGTGACTATCGCTGAAAATCAAATTCCTCCACATACGTCACAGAAGTCATCCCTTCACGGGTCACACCCCCGCAGACTTTCATTCTGGTCGCCGGGGCTAAATCAGGCGGTTTTTTAAAAAGCCGTATATAAGTAATTTATGGACCGATTTCAGAAATATAAAATCAAGCAATTGTCAAATTGACATCCCATTTTAATGAATCCGATTTGGACCATATGTCATTTCATCCATCCTTTAAACGTGTTTTCTGCTCCCTTTGAGCTTGATGTCAATTAAATTTGGCAAAAATTGATATTTCATATGTGCATGTCTAAAAAATTACGCACATTGTAAGGTGAAGGGATTCAACCCAAATATTTATATGCAAGGTGGTGGGGTGTGTTCGAGATTCCCTTTCTGGGCAAGTCACTGAGTAAGTTTTGGGTGCAATGTTTCGGTGTAATATGTACGGTATATAACATTACATTCTAAAAAAGACTGGACAAGAAGGAAATGTAAGAAGATGAATAACAAGAAAGAAATGGTGCATGAGTGGAAATCTGTTACACAAATCGGTTGGTCTCATGAATGAAGGAATGAACACAAGAAAGAAATGGTGCATGAGTGGAAATCTGTTACACAAATCGTTTAGTCTCATGAATGAAGGAATGAACTATCTTAAATACATCTACATTTTGACAAAATGACTGGTTTGCACTTCCCTCTAACAACAATTCAAGATTTATAGACAAACATGTTGCACGAAGTATGCGCTTCAATGAAGACATAAGTTTTTCTCTCTTGTTATTGTTCTATGAACATTCAAAGAAAAAATGGTAAGCATTTTCAACAGAAGTACCACACATACAGTTTGGATCAGATCCAAAATTATCGCACCGATACACTGACCAACTTTCTTGCACAAGCCGTAATTACTGCTAATATCTATCATTGGCTGATTCAAACCTTGCCACATTTTGTTTACTTTCATGTGCTAGTGTAGTGGCATGCTGACCTGAATTTCATAGTGTGCTCTGACTGATATTTGTTTTTTCTTCTTATCTTTTCAGGGAGCTGTTTGAGATCAACCATATTAGAACTATATACCACATATTTGTAGCAATTCTCATCGTGTTCAGTTTGAACACAATCATCTTTGACTGGGTGGAACAAGGCAGGTTAGTAACCGTAGCTGTTATCTTTATGGTCAGATGTATTCCGTGTCATGTAAATCACATGTGAACATGTGTGTATTGTACTGGTATATGCTAGCAACTGTTTTCAAGTTCTTTATATAAACTTCTGAGTCATCCAACAGCAGTTGATTGTGACAATACAGAAGCAGGCCCTCGCAAGAGAAGCAGGTTGTTACTGAGTTTTTTAAAATGTAATTCAAAAACAAATTTTAAAGAATATTATTTTACTGTAAGTGTACCATACAACTTTAAACATCTCATGACAATTTGTGTTTATTCCTCATCTTACTCGAGTCGTAAAAATGTTTGCATATACTTATGCTCTGTGTCATAAATAGAGGATACTGAACGACCTTCTATTTAATAAAAATGGTATTAAATAGAAGGAAGTTTAGTATTCTGTTTATTACTCGCCCACCAATAATCCAGCAAACTAGCCGACATGGCTCTCAAACCTATGATTCCCGCAAGCCCGATGCCATTGTGACGACGTTACTCACATTGTGACGTCATAACCGCAAACTATTTTGACGTCATATGTGCGGCGGTATTACACTAGTTTAATATTGCCGTATAAATATTACACTGCGGTATCTTACACGGGCGAGTAATAAATACTTTATATGCACTGAAGCAAGTACCATGTATATGCTTGTTGTTGATTGCCTATCAAACTATCAAAATGTGATCAAAACTAATTGATTTCCTACAGACTGGTGCTAGACTTCAACCTGATACGATGGGGTCTGGGCAAGTTCCCCAAGGTGATGGCGCTGTGGGTCATGATGCAGATGGCCACGATAATGATCGTGTATCCCGCCTTCCTCTACTGGGCCACAAGTCGCAGGCCTGGCAAACCTCGTGAGTGGTCAACACCTTAAAGGGAGAGTCTATCTGGGTGTTTTTGGTGGAAAGTCTTTGTGTCAAAATATTTTATTCACCCAGCATTGTTGACATCAGATCTGGGCATTTTGGCAAATTCTGAACAGAAAAAAACCTTTGCAATGGTAAGATTAACCAATTTCAAGGGACGTGAGTTAAAGGGTAGAACAAATTTCCAGGACCCCCTCTGGAAACATCAGTGTTCACCAGTAATAAATCAATTGATCCATTCATTGATAAGCCATGCTCATCATTGCTGACCCTCATCTAATGGTGGCTGAAGTGGTCTGAGCAAAGGACCAAAATCTATTACCATTACTACGCCACTCTATTACTTCATTTAATCATGGCAAATAATAATAATTAATTGTGACTAACATATTGCAGGTACTATGGACTACTTATGGCTGGCCCTGTTCATCGTGTACGAGTGTGCGTTCTATGTCCTGCCAGTCAAGTATGTGACGGAGAACGAACTTCCTCCTGCATCGTCTCTCATCATCATGTGTGAACAGGTAAGTAGCATCTTGGAACATAGGTCGAGAGGCTCAACCTGCAACCCTACTGGATAGGATTAGTATGCAGCTTGCTGTGTGATTAAACTCAATGAGGGGTGAAATATCTTTTCATAGACAAGTCAACGACTAAAGGCAGGTTTCTGCACAGTGTCACAGATCTCTGTGTGAAAGTCAAGATAATTTTGTAGTTACCTTTTAAAGAGTCAGGACATTTACTTTTTGGTGATTCTACAGTGAGTCCAAAGGTCAAAATTGGTATGTCAGTGATCTGAGACTGACATGTTTTAACCCTCGGAAATCAGTACTTGCTGTGTTCAGGTACTGTGACAGATACTTAGATACTTGATTACTTGATTGAAGGTGGTATCAGAAGATGAGATTCTATTTATCATGCAAAAATGCTTTTTCATTACTTTTCAATGATAAAGGTATAAACCATTGTCATTTTATGTAGTGGACATAGCATTGTGCATACCATAATCTACTGTCAAAATTATATCTCTGTTAAGCAGATATCACTTGACCTCACTTGATTGTCTCCTGTGAAACACGGTTTTGAGTAATAAATGTCATGTTTTCTTGTATTTACCCAGCTTCGTCTGTACATGAAGACCCATGCATTCGTGAGGACCAACATGGACCGTGTCCTCAACTATAAGAAAGATGACAACCAGGAAAAAAAGGAAACTGAAGGTACGGTAGTGTGTTGAACAAACGTGACATTGCTGTTCACAGCTGCAACGCGGAACAGGGGACTATGTTTTATAACAGCCAGGCAGGGGTGCAATTTGAATGATAAAATATCTAATGTAATCATATTGGTCTTATAAACAGCTTTCGAATGAGTTAAATTTCATGTCTGCAGCACAATTGATAAGGAAAACAGAAACATTTTATTTATAATTTACTAGCCGTCTTAACAGTGACAGCCGTGCATAGTTAACAGGCTATGAGCTTGTGTATACATGCTGAATAGAGTGGAGAGTTCTGTGATTGATCCATGATATGTCAAATTGGTAGTGTGTATTTGGGGAAGAAATTTGTCTTAATATTCCATCTTGTCAAGGACAAATGCAAAATATATATCATTTTCACTTCATTTGACTAAACACTCTGGTGTGAATGTCACATTGAAATAACACAGATTTCAATAAAGCACAGCTCAAATCTGTATCTATGAAATCAGCTTGAAATGTAATCAGCCCAGAAGTGAACTTTTAGTTTTAATGTCAAAAGAAATAGTTGATGAAAAAAAGTTTTCAACTCAAAAAGGGTTACTGACTGTCAGATGAGCCTTATTACACTACAATTACACTTGACAATCATTTCCACCCACAGACAAATCCAGTATGGAGAGTGGCCTGTGTCCTGGCTTCTCCAAATACCTGTACTTCCTGTTTGCTCCCACACTCATCTACAGGGATTCATACCCAAGGTAAGTGCAAGGGATCTTCAGCTATCAGGATAACTGGCCCAAAGGCCCTCAAGCTAAGGAAGTGTTTTAAATATGCCTGAAAAGTTTACCAGTCGAAAACTATGATTTTGTCAAGTTCCATTGAAAAGTACGAGCCTTGTTTCATACTCTGGCTAGATTGCCTTAATTCATTGTTATCACTACTAAGTGTACCATTAAGTTAAGACAGCTTTGTGAAAAGGGGGTGGGGGGGGGGGGAAGAGATCCATGTGTATTTGCCACCAGATATATTGTCATGATCTCATTTCAAAACTTCATTGCCAACGTTTGGTAGACGATTTTTGCATCATATACTGGTATTTCAGATGTATTTGAGGTTAATATTAAGTATTCATTCAGTAATGATGAATAAACTAAATTCTTTTTCAGAAGGGATCCTCCTTGGGGTACATATAGCATAAAAATCCTATTTATTTTAATAATGACAGTTGGAATTTAATATTTTTAATAAAATAACCGTAAAAAATAATAAATTAATAAAAAATAAACATAGGATTACCCTAAGTGGGCCCCAACCCTGGCGTTTGCTAACCAAGCCAAGGGCGGGTAACTCTCATCTCACAATATACTGGTAATTCAGATGTATTTGAGGTTAATATTTAGTATTCAGTAATGATGAATAAACTAAGTTTTCAGCCATCACAATATATTTGTCACAGGACTCACAGCATACGATGGAAATATGTAGTCAGCAACTTTGCTCAAGTGTTTGCCTGTCTCCTGTACACCTACTACATCTTCGAGCGATTCTGTATCCCGTATTTCCGAGAGTTCAACAAGGACCACGTCACACCTAAAGCTCTCATGCTGTCCGCCTTTGGCTGCATGCTGCCTGGAACCCTCGTTCTATTTATCGGTAAGTTTTGTTTTTCGTCTTCCATCTTATCCATTATTGAATGTCCCATCGGGGGTGGGATAGTGCAGTGGTTAGCACGTTTCAGCTTCCGGATAAGATTTCTGGGGTTCAAATTTCGCCATGGCCATCATGATAATATAAGTATGCTTCTTTCAAGGGTTACAGTCTTTTGTACCAATTTTAACAGTTGTACCTGAGTTAGTAGTTACAGAAAAACACTGCTATGAAGAATGGTACATCTGATCATCTTTGTCTTACAACCATGTCCAATGTGAAAACATATTACTGTAATTCATTTTCATGATCTGTAAGCTCTCTACCATTGTTCTAAAATTTGACATTAATTTGTTCCAGGTTTCTTTGCTATCTTGCATTCATGGTTGAATGCATTTGCGGAGATGTTACGCTTCGGCGATCGCCTCTTCTACAAGGATTGGTGGAACTCAACTACATTCGCTAACTACTACAGGACGTGGAACGTTGTCGTGCATGACTGGCTATACACATATATCTACAGGGATCTATATAGGGTAGGAAGAATTATTGACAATAACTTTATCAGCCAAGGTTATTTGAGTTCATGACCTCAGCATTTACTTATATCATCCACGTTAATTTGAGTTTTGATCCGTGCATTAACTAATATCATCCCAGTTAATTTGAGTTCCTTATCTCTACATCAACTAATATCATCCCAGTTAATTTGAGTTTTGATCCGTGCATTAACTAATATCATCCCAGTTAATTTGAGTTCCTTATCTCTACATCATCTAATATCATTTTATTAAATTTGCGTACTTGACCCTTGCAATAGTTTGTTTGAGTAATTCATATCATTATGAGCAAATAATTAAGAAGATTTATCTTGACAGTTATTTGGTCACAAGAACAGAGCGGCGGCAATGGCGCTAGTCTTCCTGATATCTGCCGTCTTCCACGAGTACATCCTCACCATGGCTTTCGGCAACTTCTACCCTGTGCTGTTCGTCATGTTTGCAGGGGCTGGATGTAAGTATTCACAAACCGACTGGTATACTAAAGCCAAGTTATCACTGAGTTAGGACTGAGATCATGACCAATAATAATCATAACCGATCAATGTCATACCGCATAAATCAAACAATCAATAACTCTCTAAGAAAACTAAATTTAGTGGATGACAACTACCATACTGTGTGATACACGACGTTTCGGAGTATATGCTCCACATTTCACCTGATGAATGAGTGAACAAAGACTTCAAAACATTAGGAATCTACACAATATGGAAGTTGTTATCCAGAAAATCTTGTTTTCTTCTGTATTCCACTTCTAAATGCCCTTTATTTCAGCGTAGTAACACCCATGGTTTGCTAGTTCCAGCCGATGCTCGCAGGTTTCACCGTTGCGTTGCGGGCTTTCTCCCTGCCATAATACTAGCAGCCGCGATATAAGTGAAATACTCTTGAAAGCAGCGTTAAACCCCAACTCCCCTCACCTCATCTCTAAATGCCCTTTAAAAGACTTGAAGAAATGTCTCTCACTGAAAATCATTTTAAAATTTACTATGTTTAAATACCTGAGATGAAAGCTTTATGATATTCAGATACATTCTATGCCCCTCTCGCCGCTAATGGCTATGTTACTGCCATAGAGGCGTTAAACAATAACTGACTTACTCTATGCCCCCGGAATCAAAGACCCACAGGCATATGTTCCACCTGTAAATCTGTATGTCTGTTTGCTGCCAAAAAAACTATAACGATGGTCGTAACTTTCGATTGGTCTGTGATTTGAAAGTTACTTGGAATTAAAAAAAAAATTTTACTTTTATCTACGGTATTAAGCTAGATTAATGACCGTTCTTTATTAAATAACAAATGATAAATCTATTATACGCTGGTGACATTGCATATGTATTTAAACATGGTTATCCATTCATTTCAACACATTTGATGGTTCTAGCAAGCTAAAATCTCGTGTACTTGCACCTTGGTCAATGGACAATATAAATGGCAGATTTAACCACTTATTTTTACGTTGACTTCAAAACAGACAGAGCCTGATGAACTTCAAAAAATATAAATCATTTTTTAGCTACAGAGTCCATGGCTGTTTCCTTATTGATCATTTTGCCACTTATGTTGACAATAGCAACCATTGTTTATAGTCACATTCCTGTATACTTTAAAGATAAATTTCATTTCATATTAAATCAGACAAAAAAATGTCTCACATTTTCAGTTGGGTTTATCTTCCTGACGGACAAGGGCTCGTCACGAAGCTGGAATGTGTTCATGTGGGTTGCTCTCTTCATCGGGAACGGACTGCTCATGTGTCTCTACAGTATGGAGTGGTACGCAAGGAAAAACTGCCCAGTCACTTCGGTGAGGAATACCATGGCTTCATTTATCATATGCCATAATTATCAGTCAACAGTAGAGAATATATCTGTAGGGCCAAATGGGCTTATGGCATGGTCCGGCCCCCGTAAACTTTTCACATTTTCGATTTGTTTTGGTTTTGAGCTTGTTATGGGTAAAGTTATTTGTCATTTTTACATTTTCACTCGTAGCTGCGTCCCTCTTTAAAATATAACCTTTCTACCTCTCTCGAAGACATATCTACTAATTCACAATTTACAAGAAAATATAAAATAATTTATTTCACAATTTGAAGAAGATTTTTTTTAAATTCATTTAATTTTTCAGGAGAGTTTTGTCGACTACCTGATTCCCCGCTCATGGACGTGTATGATATGAGAGGTGTCAAGATTGCTCGGCAAGTGGGCGGGGCATGATGACATCATTCACATCAGCTGCCAGCGACATCTACAATCATCTGACAGCCTTGATTTGAAATCACGGCTTTGCTATACTGGGAGTATATGAAGTACATCGAACAAAGTCGAAGGATTCATTTTGGCTGAAAGGTCAAAACTGAAGTTTGTAACACTGCTTCAAATCAATTCGAACTTGTTTATTTTTGAGAAAATAATGACTATATAAAACTTTACGTTCCAATGAGGAACTTTCAGGGATCATAACAAAGGAAATGATAAAGGGCAATGATAGACACACCCAGAATTACGTACACTGCTTCAACAGGTATAAAGATGAACTCAGCATTAAAGAGAGGGTTCTATCGCCAATGTTGATTTTGTGCATTACGTGAAATGAGATAAAACTTTTATTTTGATTTTAAATAATAAAACACAAAATCTGGTAGAATATCCACAAAGTAAAAATAAGCATGTTGGAATAATATGTGTGAATGCGAATGTCCTGTCGAATTTCGTTTCCACTAAAATATCCCAAAAGAACCCTCTCTTTTAAAGGGCCACTTTAAGCGGGGTATGGCTATTTCCTTTAATATGCAATGAGGAAAATAAAAACATTTTTGCTTATTTCACATCTTGGTAATAATAAAGACAGGAACAACCTCTCAAACTTTTTCTCAATAGAAATACCCCCTAGAACTGTGCATTTAAGGTATTTCAAGTCCAACCATTTCTACTGAATGATTTATTTTAGTAAAGTGTTAGATAGATCAACTAGATGTATTCTTGACAAATATCAGCTAATTTTGTAGTATAAAAGACTTATTAGATTAAAGGTTAATATAGTTAGTTTGGTTTCATCCAATGTTGTTTTCCCCCACTTTCTCATGAAGATCAGTGCAATAGTGACTTCTGCTGTCTGTATCAATATGTTTTATCATATGTTCAACAGTGAGAGACTGAGTTGTCTCAAAGTTATATTTTCACTGCAGTGAAATTCAGTTTCCTGTTTGAAGTGAAAATACTGAAAACATAAATGTCACATTTACCATGTCATATTATGGTATAATGGTATGACATCCCTGTCACAATTGATATGTATCTGAAATTGGTCATAAAATTGGATGTTTCAGGAATGTGGCCTACATTATAGTATGTAATAATTCTCCTTAAAAGTCACAATCATAAAATTAAGGAAAGAAAGAAATTCTACAAATTTTTCATATCAACATGTCAATAGAATACATCATGATACGAATAACTTTAATAATATACGATTTTAGTACTGGATCCCTGAAGAATATCAATAATGTAATTGATCGAGGTGAGATTTTTCACGATTTGTGTTGCTCTAGTGAAATGAAGCAAAATCGTGCCAATTTGGAAATTTAAAAGTATTGATCCGTTAAACTCGACCGACAACAAATTCAGCTGTTTAAATGCATATTTCATACTATTATGTACTCAAATTTAGACAAAATGCATTTAATGTACTTTTGAAGGGTAATGATAGAGTTTTCTTGTTTTTAATCTTTACGCTTTCTCCTCATAGTTTAGTAATGCAGATATAAACATTAAATGTGTATGTGATAAATATTATATTTATAGTTTTTGAGGTTAATATCTAAAACTTTGACATAAATCATCTACAAGTCTTTCAACATCAGCTGGTTCATCAATGAAGTCAATTGTGTAATAGTTCTACACAATTTATACTCCTTACTGTGTAACATTCTCATCAATATTTGTGTCTTTCATTCAACAATCATTGGTGAATCGAGCTTGAAAATAGTTATTTTCCAAAATGAAAATATTTTTATAGCATTTAAATTTCATTTATGGTACAATTTTGGATTTATCTTTGAATTTAGATGTTTAAAGTCATTACTTTTGTAATGACAAATTATTTTTGTTATCTAAGTCAGTTAAAAATTATTGTGACAATTCAGTCAAAAACAATTTGCATTTTTCAAACAGGCATTCCAAAACAAACAGTAGTCAACTTTAGATAATTTTATTTTGGTTCTCACATGTTAATTTATTAATGAAAGAACATTCATATTTATTCATATAAATGTCTATTCATTGAAATCGTTGATCATTTTCTATGTGTACATAATCTGTACATATATTGAACCAATTTATGTCATGTTTTGTCTTGTTCCGTGTTATCTTAATTTCAGTCATAATGTTAATATTCATGTGTTGGAAACAAAAATATTGTAATTTTTCAAAAGGATTTCACTCTAAAAATCTTATGACATAAACTTAAAAGTATCACAAGATTCATTATTGCAGATAGTGATCACAAATATAACAATGTTTCAAGAATTAAAGTAATTTATGTTGAGGTCTTATATGTATGTAATGTTGATATTTCAATGTTTGTAAATGTCTAGATTTTATTTTAGATAATAATCATCATACATTCATATTTGATTTGATCACTTTCATTCATTAAAATCAAATATTTTTTAATTGAATTATCTTCTTGTCATTATTATCATAGTCCAATATCATATCTACCATAATATATCATAATTGTCATGGAGCTTTGGAACAATTGTCAATGTACTCTCGATAATTTTAAAGTAATTACATAAATAGCACAGAACTTTGGAACAGAATTGTAGCAGGCATCCTTGGAGCAGAATTAACTATCACAAAAACAGTGTTAATAGAGGATACTAAACGACCTTCTATGTAATACCATTTTTATTAAACGAGTTAATGATTTTGTATAAAACGAGCGAAAGTATTCTGTTTATTACTCGCCCACCAATAATTAAGCAAAATAGCTGACATGGCTCTCAAAACTATGATTCCCGCAAGCCCAAATGCCATTGTGACAACGTTATTCCCATTGTGACGTCATAACCGCAAACTATTGTGACGTCATATGTGCGGCGGTATTACACTAGTTTAATATTGCCGTATAAAAATTACACTAAAATTACTTAAAATTCACTCACGGACCTATATGGTCGCGCGGAGCGCTTAGTAGCGGCACCGAAAGTACAATTCCTTCAGGGTAATAATTGTACCGCCATTTAGCAGTGCTTGCACTGGATATTAGGCGTTAAAATGTATATTATTATTATTATTACACTGCAGTATCTTACACGGGCGAGTAATAATCATAGTTATTAACATAATTAATATGATACTTCCTATAAAGCCGAATTGTCATAGTTCTTTGAAACAGAAATAATAGAATATGTAAGTCAGAAACAAATAAATAATAGTTCTCAGGAACAGAATTAATGTAGTGATTACCATAGTCCCAGAAATACCATATATATCTTAGTTCTTTAAAACAGAAATAATAGAATAACAACTGTAGAAGCAAAATATTTATATTTCTCTGGAACTGTATCAGTATGGTTATTACCATAGTCACAGAAATACCATAGATATCATAGTTCTTTGAAACAGAATGGATATGATATTAATTACCAAACAACAAAACCACTAAAGGTATCATAGTTCTATTAAAACAGATTTAATATGAAAACTTTTATATAGAAAAAGGATTATAGTTCTTTAGAATAGAATAAATATGATGAATACTACAGTAATGATTCTCATCTGTATCTATCATAATTCTCTGGAATAGATATATCAATATCACAGCTATCATTTTCATTATCATTATAAATCAAGCAGCATGACCATAATTATGCAATCATTAATACTAAGGTGGCAAGGCATTAATAATAATCAGGGATTTTTTTTTCAAATTGATGCAGTCATTTGTTACTTATATGTTGTATTTAGAAGTGATGAACATGAACAAATGTTTGGTATATGATGTACATACTTGTTATATAGATTGTAAATAGATGGATTATGTTTTTCATTATATGCTGTCAATCTTTTTATTATTTTTTTCAAGTTAAAAAGATGCATTTTGCATTCATTGTGTATTGCTGACACATTATATGTGTTCAGTACCCCATTTCATAATTGTTTATTCATTTTCATCATTCTCTGTTCTCACTGAAGTTATTCAAATCATGTCTTCAAGATGTTAGGCAAGTTACATCTTCCTCATCTTTTGTTACAATTCACTGATTTCTCTGCTTCATCAAATACATTCTTGAGGGTGAACTTTACAATTCAAATTCTTTATGTGATATCTATCCAATCATAAATCATGTTACATTTTTTTGGAAGACTTCTGTCTAATAAGATATATGTGCACATAAAACAGGTTCACTGAATGCAGAGTTTCAAACAACATTGATAATTGCATAATTTAATTTGATTGCAAGCAATCAGGATTCTCTGCCAGTTTCACAAGAAATCTGTTGATTTGTAACAAAGGATGAGGAAGATGTAACTTGACTAACATTTGTTTGGAGAGAATGCATCAGTGGTTAAAGGGGTGAAACATGGATATATGTTTGAAATTGCAATATTAAGTCTTTCAAGGTCACGGAGAGATAATAATAAGAATACTTATTTAGTGCTGACTTCCAACACAAAGAGTGATGCACAAAGTACTGAAAATCAAATACATAAGAAACGAAAAAATTCCAGATATCAACTTCTTTATTGTGAACATACATTTCAGAGTATATGCTACCCGTTCATTATCAATTGCAATACACACAAATTACATGTAACATCACATGCTTAACATACAAGTAATTCGTAGGAGATCATGTCTAATCATGTATGGTAATGATATGTCCAAAATATGCATTGCAAACATTTTAACTGAAATTAAAACTTTAAATGAAAAGCAATGTATAGCTTCAATCGTGTTGCAGGCTTTCTCTCTGCAATAATACTAGATGCAGTGACAAGTAAAAATTATACTCTTGAAATATAAATCATATTACTTAACCTTGAATAAATAGTTACGTCAAACATTAGAATATTTTACCAGAATTTTATTCTAACTTTGCAATGGAGGACCAGCACTGTTCATTGTTGTAAATAAATTCTTTATTATTGAATGCACAAGACCAAAACAATACTCTGTTTTATTTCTTTTTGCACATTTCTGTTGCATGTTAAATCAGAACATGTGGTTTTTTTTCTTATTATGAACTTTGAAATGTCTGTCTAAAAAAGGCATTGAAAACTTATACATGTTTATGTATGAAAAAATAAAATATTTCAAAAAGTACTTTAAAATGACTGGATGCTTTGTATGTTCTGCGTTATGAAACACTGATTTTGTTATGTCTTACATGTTGTTTTGCATTTTTTTTTTGTCGAATTCATTTTTGGTTTCTGCGATGTGTCCTAACAAAACCATATAGATAACCATTTTAAATCTTAATAATAAAAATCTTATAATAACATAGAAATTGAAGATGACAGACTAAACTTCGTAAAAAGATTTGTGGTATACATATGTATCTATGTATATTTAAGATCTATGCCTATGGTATATAGAAAATATTCTTGTGAGAATTTTCCTGAATGTCAGAGAATCTGCATCCAGCTCCCTCAGGGTATTTGGGTCTGCACGGCTATTACAATCCCCTGATTGCATGAGTAGTCTTTGCCTCACATCACATTATAAATATTCAGTCAATGAAATGACAGTAAATTTAGCAATATTGGCAATGCCCTGTTGAGGAAGTTGATAAGCAAACATCACATTTCAAATCGCAAACTTTCATTGACTGAAAAAATACATGCCATATATATAGCAATGAGTAAACAACCTTCAACAATATAGGGGGCGGGATAGCACAGTGGTTAGCCTGCTTGGCTTCCGATCAAGAGGTTGGGGGTTCGAATCCTGCAATGGGCACGGCAACTTTCTCTGCAGTAGAGAACTGTTCTACACACAGTAAGGTTTGGGGCAATGCTACACTGAATTTATGCTGCACTGAATTTCACCTTAGTACCACCCATGGTTCGCTATTTCCAGACGATGCTCACAGGTTTCACTGCAGTGCATAGCCAAATGGAATTGCGTGCTTTCACCCTGCCATAAACTAGCAGCCGTAATATAAGTGAAATACTCTTGAAAGCGGTGCTAAACCCCACCTCACCTCACCTCAACCATATATGGCAAAAAATGCTCAGACAATGGGGGGATTGAGGTAGCCTTGTGAATGCAAATACCTTGGTGTAGTAGGATGAGGAATCTGAAAAGAAACTCTTTATATTTATTTTCTGCAAAAATGATAGCTTTGTAAATGGTCAAACACAGTGGCCAGATATGCTGTTGTGTGTTGATAATGCTGTCAAGCGTGAAGTTGTTCATAAAATTATTTTAGAAATATATTTGTTAATATTTGTCCTTGCATGAATGAGAACTGTAATATTTCAGGTTATTTGTATCCTTAAAAATACCCGAAAGAATGACTGAAAATCATATTTCATTTTCTTTTGTGTATGTTAACTTTAATGTATAATTTGTGGCAAATTTTGTGGTGACTGTGACTCTTTCTTTGTAAACAGATGTGATAATTATGAAAATAAAGAAATAAAGTCCCAGAATTCAAACAAATAACTCCATTGTGTGTTATTGATTATGATCAAGTATATCATATCACCATGTGAATGTGTCACTCTATGAGTACATACATTCATACATGCATACATACATACATACATACATACATACATACATACATACATACATACATACATACATACATACATACATACATTACATGTACATGCATGCATACATACATACATGCATACATACATTACATGCATGCATACATACATACATTACATACATACATACATACATTGCATACATACATACATACATTGCATACATATATAGAACATCATACTTGTGCATTTGGATCGTTTGTATTGAACGAGAAGATGTCATGAAAGCGGAGGAACGAGTTCGAAGAACGAGTTGTTCCTCTGCTTCCATGACAGCTTCGAGTTCAATACAAACTATGCAAATGCACAAGTATGATGTTCTATATTTATTATATACCCCTTTTTATTAGCAAATTGGTAAACAAATAAAGTTGCATAAATTTACTGGGACGACGTGCTGCGTATTGATACACGGACGGTTACTTGACTAGCACGACTCACGATTTGATATCTTAATAATACCTTTATTTTATCATCTGTCAGTCCAATAGAGCTTTAAGTGAATTTTTCTTCAGTGTGGTAACATAATTAAACCATCAAATTTGCTTTACTATTATTTAATTACAAAGAACTGAAAATAAGAAACAACATTCAGGCTTCCGTCCGTCGTGCTTCTTTCGAATGACGTAACCATGGTTATGACGTCACACTAGTAAACGGTTGTGACGTCACAGTGACGCAGCATCGCTAGTGAAGCTTTCAGCAATGCTTTCGATTCCCCTTACACTTTGCGCTTTTCTGCCTTGTTAATGATAATTTGAGTTACATTTTCCCTGCTTGTGCTGTTAATATTAGGCCAAATCCATGCTAATACTTTAATCAACTGAAAAAATACTAGCAGTGTTATTAAAACATAAATTTAATTGATTTAATTGGGAAAACATTGAAAAGTACGGAAAATTCCGAGAAGTGCCGAAGTTTTGAGAAAGTAGAACCGTCAGCCGTGCAATACGGAAATCGACCACGGAAACCGTATTGCACCCCTGTATTACTATCTTAAGTTTACATGTGTATATAATAAATACCGTACATACATACATATAGTTATAATTAATCAAGTGTGTGGATATGAATTTAATTAATCGAATCATATGAAATAAGGAACGGGAACCTAAACTGCAACAGTTTTAGTGAAAACAATGTTTACTTGGTAACTTAAAACATTTTTTAAAACATCATGAAGTAATAACCTCATATGACGGGCTTTCGAATGTTAATATCACAAAAACGTATTCCAATGACAAGAGATAGGCCTTTCCGTTTTGATTTAAAGCAGGCTACCTGTTTATGCACCGTGTATCATCGTACATCAGATTACAGAGGTGTACACTGATAAGTTTGTAGAGTAAAGTAGCTATGTTTTCAGCTTTATATTGAAATAACATCAAGGCGGATAATTATCACAAGTAACTTTGCCTTGACTTTTTAGCTCATGAGGCCTGAAAGGTCCGATGGGCTTATGGCATGTCCATCCGTCTGTAAACCTTTCGCTCTTTCGTCTCCTTCTCCAGAACCAGTGTGTCTAGGGAGGTGAAATTTTGTGTACAGACTCCTTGGCCAATGGGGATTCTAAATTGTAGATTTGGGGACCCTGTGACCCCAAATAAGGGCCTCCACCCATCCGTCCGTTCGTAAACTTTTCACTTTTTTGACTTCTTCTCCAGAACCAATGACTCTAGAGAGCTGAAATGTTATGTACAGACTCCTTGGCCAATGGGGATTCTAAATTGTAGATTTGGGGACCCTATGACCCCAAATAAGGGCCCCGGGGGTCATAACCTTAAAAGCTAATTTCATATTCTTCTCCAGAACCAATGACTCCAGAGAGCTGAAATTTTATGTACAGACTCCTTGGCCTATGGGGATTCTAAATTGTAGATTTGGTGACCCTGTGACCCCAAATAAGGGCCCTCCATCCATCCGTCCGTCCGTAAACTTTTCACTTTTTAGCTCATCAGGCCTGAAAGGCCCGATGGGCTTATGGCATGGGATGGCGTCCGTCCATCCGTCCATCCGTCCGTCCGTCCGTAAACTTTTCACTTTTTCGACTTTTTCTCCAGAACCAATAACTCTAGAGAGTTGAAATTTTATGTACAGACTCCTTGGCCAATGGGGATTCTAAATTGTAGATTTGGTGACCCTGTGACCCCAAATAAGGGCCCAAGGGGTCATAACCTTAAAAGCTATTTTCATCTTCTTCTCCAGAACCAGTGTGTCTAGGGAGGTGAAATTTTGTGTACAGACTCCTTGGCCAATGGGGATTCTAAATTGTAGATTTGGGGACCCTGTGACCCCAAATAAGGGCCTCACAGGCCATTACCTAAAATCCTGTTTTCATCTTTTTCTCCGGAACAAAAAGATCTAGAAGGCTGTGATATTGTATGCAAACTCTTTAGCCAATGGGGATTCTAACTTGTAAATTTGGTGACCCTGTGACCCCAAATATGGGCCACAGCCTAAAAAACCTTTGAAAATGAATTTTGAACTGTTATTTTATGTGCACTTCATTCACTTTATTTGAAATGTATGTCGACTTGAGATAACAATCTACATTGTGGACATGTTTGTCAAATTGATGTAATCAATGTGAAATGAGAACTATTGAATAGCCTATGAACTGAAAATTGTGACAAGGCATAAAGGACTAAATTGAAGAGGAGTTAAGAATTCTTTTATTTTACATGAGATATGTGAACTGCATATGACTGGTGATGAAATGATAAGATAAGATTATTTTCATCTTCTTCTCCAGAACGAAAAGACCTAGAAGGTTGTCATGTTGTGTAAAGAGTCTTTAGCCAATGGAGATTCTAAATTGTAGATTTGGTGACCCAGTGGCCCCAAATAAGGGCCTCGCAGGCCATTACCTAAAATCCTGTTTTCATCCAGAACAAACTAGAAGGAATATTTTGTTCAGAATGTTTAGATGTTTGGATGACAAGGCTAAGAACCGAGATTGTTTAGCCAAGGTGATTCTAAATTGTTCTATGTACCATGAGATTCATCACATTGCCTGTTCTCTTTAAGCCTTATACAGTTAGATCAGTGCTGCCAGTGTTTAGTGCAAGCAAGAGTCTATTACATAATTTGGCGGTAAAACACAAAAAACACAGCTGGCTTGTAACCAGAGCCAAGGGGTCAGAATATTGCATAATCTCCTGTGTGTTGACCTTGCTGAGTGCTCTCTCTCAATTTCAAGAATAAGATTTGTCAGGGTTAGGGATCGTACATTATATTGAGACAACATATTTCTGTCTTCATCATCAAACAAAATAAACTCTGATGAGCTACAGAGCCCATGGCTCTATTTGTTTACTTCTTCTCCAGAACCAATGACTCTAGAGAGCTGAAATTTTATGGACAGACTCCTTGGCCAATGGGGATTCTAAATTGTAGATTTGGTGACCCTGTGAACCTAATAAGGGCCTCAAAGGGCCATGACCTAACAACCTATTTTCATCCTCTTCTCCAGAACAAAATTACCAAGAAGGCTGTAATATTGTGTGCATACTCTTTAGCCAATGGGGATTCTTAATTGTAGATTTGGGGATTCTGTGGACCCTAATACGGGCCTCAAAGGGCCATCGCCTAAAAACCTATTTTCACCTTCTTCTCCAGAATGAAAAGACCTAGAAGGCTGAACTGTTGTGTACAGACTCTTTAGCCAATGGGGATTCTAAATTGTAGATATGGTGACCATGTTGCCCCAAATAAGGGCCTCAGACCATGACCTAAAACCTATTTTTATCTTCTTCTCCGAGATGAAAATGCTTAGAACACGTAAAACTTTGTACAGACTATTTAGCAAATGGGGATTCTAAATTGTACTATGCACTATGAGACCCATCATATTGCTTGTTCTCTCTTAGCCTTAGTTGGATCAGTGCTGCCAGTGTTTAGTGCCAAGCAGAGGCTATTATATAATTAGGTGTTAGAGGGGGTGACAGTCTTTGTCCAGGTGTTTTGAGGGTTAGAAGGCATAGGGTGGGGATTGTGAGAGGGGGGTAGGTTGGAAAGAGTAAATGAGGGTGTGGCAAGGCGTAACTTGAAAGTGGTGCACCCTTTCAGGACTGTGCTAAAACATGTCAAGGGATTGTACTTGTAATTGGAGGATCACCTTTTCTTCAAAGTCTCTGCAGGTATTGTGATACGTGGAAAACCAACCAACAAATTATTGTGAAATTTAGTGTCAAGTCATGTTTTTGTTGTGCACTAACAATTTCAAGACTGAGAATTGTCAGAGCTAGGGATTGTGCATATATTGAGAACAACCTCTTTCAGGCTTCATCATTAAACAATATAAATCCCGATGAGTTAATGAGTCCATGGCTCTATTTTTAACTTAAGCGTATGAATAAAAAGAAATCTTTTATGCGTTTCTCAGTCTGAAGGTTGTATTTGAGCGTCATGTGTTCACATATTTTAACAAGAAGACATAGCCATCATGCACCATCCCCCGCCAGACCCAAGAAATTGTAACAAGGGCTATGATTCGAGAAGAAATAATTGTACATTTCTCATATTCATTCCATCAAGGTATAAATACCCTCAAGCCACACAACTGATTTGGTCTTAAACAGTTTCTAAGAACAGGTATCCCCTTTGAAGATACCTGAATAACACGATTCTAATTTTCGAACTCCATCAACGTATCTAAAGCCACACACCAAATTTGGTTGTCATATCTGAGACAGCTTCTGAGAAAAGCTGTCCCCTTTGAAGATACCTGGAACAGTGTCGAGAAAAACTATCAAGGGCAATAACTCTAGATACAATAAATGCGCGTTTGTCATTTTTGAGTTCAAGGTATCGATACCCTCAAGTATCACACTAAATTTAGATATACTGTCTTAAACAGTTTCTGAGAAAAGCTGTCCCCTTTGGACATACAATGAACGGAGTTAAAAAATACGGAACAAGGGCAATAACTCCGGGAAAAAACGGACCAACGTAAATCACCTGCATCATTTTTATCTTCCATTTTCCATGTCTCAAATGGGTGACAAATTATACATTTGCAAGACCTGTGACAAGAAGGATAATAATTTTGATGACGTAACATCCATGATATTGATACACAACCTGAAAGAGAACAAGTGATCTGGAAAAGATGGAGTAGAGACATCTAAACTTTCCGTTACAGAATAATACCGGAAATATGTTCTAAACAGGGTATATACATTTCTATAAAAGTAAATGAAGAATCTGTCCGTGTTTCCAGTTACAATCATATTAAAGAACAAACTATAGTACACGATGATCACTTTCCCGTTATGTATTTCCTGACTCAAATGATTGCAGTATTGCTGCTAAACTCCAATGATTGGACCTAGTGTATACGGATGTTGATATGAAGAAGGATTATGTCGCTCAGATTACAGAAATGCTCCCTCGTGTGATAGAAGAACATGGACACTTTGATGAACATACGTCGTTCTATGAACTGTTGTCAGCTGACCAGTTTCCGAAAGGCCTTAGATTATTTCGTGGAAAGTATTTGCGCTAGATGGGAGGACCTAAATATGGGGCTGATGACAGAGGAAGGCAGTCAAGCCGGGTTTCTGAATCCAAATAAGTCCTAAATCTAGTTCTGTCAGCGGACTCCAGGAGGGTTGACGTCTAGAAGCCTGACATTATATATTGCATCGTCGATTGCGTGTCCCAATTTGATAGCGATCAAGTTAGACCTATAAACTATGGGATAACAAAAAGATCAACACTTTTTCACGTGGAGAAATTGACCTTCTATGGTGTGAAGCGGAACTTTTTCTATGAGGCAAGGACACAGAGAAACAGAATAAAGCCGAAGACATAAAAAGTATCCAGAACAAAGTCATTGAGGTTTAGGCTACGGACTGCAGACATATCTACATACATGACACGACAGATCATGATAGAAAAGTTGATCTCATAAATGAACTCGGATAGCATTCGGATATCAAGTTGTAGAATTCTCAGACGAAAGAGATATAATGCATACGAATGTTGTCGGAGATTAATTATGTGAAGGTGATTGGGGAAACTCAAAATATTCTCTGGCCAGAAACCAAAACCTATTTTGGAGAACCTCGTGATACCATACATTTATATTGAACATTACCTGTTGGTGACGTAAATCAGGCCTTTTTTTCGTGAAGAATTGCTTGTGTGACAGAAAATATATATTGATTATTTGTACTTATGTAACTTTACAAGCGGTACATCAACCGAAAGTACAAACAGTAAAGCGAAGCAGCAATGTATGATACAACAGGTACGTGTACACATAACGAAAGGCACAAAAACAATATTCCGCTCTAGAAAACAACCTGAAACCATTTCCTAGGCATGGGTTCTTTCCTGCAGAAGTCAGATGATGCATTCCAGTCAAATTTAAAAACAATTACATCAATATTTTTGCCAATGTTTCTTTGTAAACACCACAATCGCATCACAACTGTCGACAGAGTGTCTTCACGAGAAAAAATGTATATACTTCGAGAGCTATCAAGTATATGTTGATAAATATATCGGAAAATTGCCAAAAATCTATATACACTTAATTTTTCACAATGTTTTTCGACCCACAATAAGCCGAGAAATTGCATTAATTTTATGAAGGTGTTTTCTAGTCTAAATGTAGACTAAGTCTATTTATTTTCAAGCGCGTAGCATTGTGGTCTAACTCTCACACTGTATACAAAGACACGAAAGAAAAACAAAGTTCGTGAGTAATGAAAGAAGTTGAAATTTATGTTATTTATGTATTATGTATTTAATAAAGAGTACGTTAAACAGGTAAAATGTTAATAATTTGTTTATTCTCATGACATTTAGAAACATGGTTAATATAGTTAATAGTACTTGTCTTTGAAACCAAATTTCATTACACTGTTGTGATATGAAAATTATTTATCACATGTCATGTCATGTCATGAGCATTGTAATTATATTCACTATGTTAATTGAATCTAACCATCATGATATAATTCTCGTAAACTTTCATTCTGTACTTTCTGTCTTGGCGAAACTCACGTAGACGTCAATCATCAAAGGTTATCTATGTTTACTGGCATGCTAAAGCCTTTAGCCTAATTAAGAACCTGATGAAGAGACACATGTACAATAACAATTAAGCAAAACCTCACACCTTCATTTCATCAGCGCATCTCTTCTATGCAACATCCAACTCCCATTTCTGCCTTGATTAATAGATACATTGTTTACACCAAGAGTAAAGTGCAGAAGATATATTTCGGAGAGTTTTATTATATATACGACTCAGGTTCTAAGACAGATTTAAAATTGCGAAAACCATCACATTGCGTACATCATATCATGATGCCATATAAGGGCAAATACACGTGTGTCTTCTTCGCAAACACTTTATGCACTGGAAAGCCGATATCATTTGCACACCATGACAGATTTGTATTATAAATTGTAGGGCCTCAGAGACAACACAATTGCAACTGATTTTCGTTTTCACCTCAAGAACTAAAAGCTTTAGAAAGCTGAACTGTTGTGTACATATGATGGTGATTAAAACTTATAGATTTGTTAACCCTACTTAAGAAAAATTAGATATTGTTGAAAAGCATGGTGAGATACAAAAATAAGGATTCTATTTTCATAGTTGAGCCTTATCTCCCGTATGCCATGTATTTACGTCTTCTCTTCACAATACTATCTCTGTAGCAAGGCGGGCAACGCACTCCACAATGTGTAACTCGCCCCGTCTCTAGCACCTGATATTGTTATCCTTGCTGTATTTCGTTGCATGCCACAGATTTATTATTGTACTACCGAGTCCAGTGCCCGTTTCATAACAGCGAGCGCTTATAATCGCTTATTGATAACTCAAGTAGCGCTCAAGTAGCGCTCAAGTAGCGCTCGAGTAGCGCTCAAGTAGCGCTCGAGTAGCGCACATTCTCTCCTGAACGGCACGGTGCAAAACCTCAAAGTCGGCTCGCCTTGCTACGTAGCGCCACATTGAGCAATCGCGTTCAAGAGAGGCCCAGGTGATGAGCGATTACTTTGAAACCTCTCTTGAACACGGCCCAGGTCAGTACGCTTCTACAACGGCAAAGGAACGCTGTCAAATGCATCAAGGATTACATCAAGGATTACATCAAGGATTACATCAAGGATTACACTCTCAAGTGTTAAAGACTGACGTGAGTTATGCTTTATTTGGGGAGGGGGGGGGGGGGAGTTGCAAGGAGACTGACATTTATACATTTGATCCTTAACAATGCTCACACTTTGTATAATTGTCACCGGATTCGCTCTACCTGGCCAGTACGATAAAGTAAGTAACTGAAATGCAAGACCATAGAAGAACCAAGACACGTGAGTATGATGAAATCAAGAGTGTTTATTACAGGATAAAACAAACACTCACGAGACCAAGGTTGTGAAACAACACTTGAAAAATCACAAGATAATGCAGTGATAATAAACAGTGACGTTTAGTGCTTAAATTACACCTGTGACATCATCCTATAGTTCTTTCGCTCCATTATTGTTCAGCAATGGGCATCACGTCATAGTTTTTAAGTAGAAATTTATTTAACATTTGGAAGTAATTTTGATATAAGAGCAATACTATGTTATGTGTAATATAAGTAGGTAAATGACCTAGTAACTCAGTTCCTTCAATCAATGGAGAATTACTCGAACTCTAACCTTTACTTCTATGTTGCCCAACAGAGATGAAATGACCAGTTTCCCCTATTGGAAAGTGAAGCGAGCCAAACGGCTTGTTTCACTCGCCCATTTGGAAGGACTGGTCACTCTGTGGCGCAACATATTTGCTTTAAACTTCGCCTCTGACACAATCAATCCAACAATATATATGCTCTCAAACAAAACAATTGAATGGTAACACCAATTAAGCAATTAAGTAAATTCATGTTAGTCAAGTAAAATAACTAATATACCCATACAAAATGGACACAAGTGGCAAATGAATACAATATTTTAGAAAAACTCTGGTTGACGGACGATAATGATGTATCATAACAAATTTTCCAACAAAATAGCTTCAAACATGGTTATCATTGACTTTGATTTCAGTTTTTACATACACAGTTGGCACAGTTCTCAGGGATGGCAGGGATGTCCCGTTTCATCATAATAGAATGGATACCAACAGCACATTTAAACAACAAACAACTCAACTGATCAAAATCAAAATCAAAATCTCAACAACCTTCAAGCTCTACCTTTAATCAACAACTTTTATTATCAAGTGCTTTCACGATAGAATCCGATATTTTGTGTCACATTACCAAACCAATGATATATTTAATCGATCAACATCACCTAATACCGATATACTGATCAATCATCATTTAAAAGACAAACGGGTGTCCAACTTCCCCAACCAATGCATCCGTTTGATATATGTAACATTTCTGTCATACATAAGAAACACATGTCCATAACTTGTCACAACAATGTAGTTGTTTACATAAAACATGTCCTTACAACTCGTCACTCTTACCTGCAATTTCTGTAACGTACAGTCTTTCAGATACAACCGTTTTGGACCGTAAACAGTGCAAATAATAAGGTTAGATTCGATGGGATCAACTGATAAAGATTTAAATAATTCGCGGATAGCACAAACACGCCTTGATCTTGCAAGTAGGGTTTGTGAACGCCATGATTCATAAGAAAAAGAAAATATTCGCGTTTTGCAACCATAATAAATAGTTTTGGACACTTTGTGAATGTCGGCTACATCAGGTCGGCAGGTACTGCGTGCCAATGTTTTTGTTGATTTAGAAGAAACACTAAGAATATTCCAGGTTGAAAAACAAATGTATATCAAAATTCCTTCTGATTGATCATGAAACATGGTAACGCAATTTGCAAATATTTCTGATTTACGAAGGATTTTCCATTTTCCACCAAAACTCATCGATTCAATAGTGTCCAAACATAGTAGATAGAACATACAAGCTTTTGAATCAGCTGCAATGTCTAGAATTGAACTACTTTTCTTATGTTTCAAGGGTAAGGAGTATATTTTCCTAAAATGCTTAAAAGAATATGTGTTAATTTGAGCCCATTTCTTTGAGGTATTTAAAACAAAGAGAATGTCTTTTTGTTGTTCACGAACCATTTTACAAATTTTACCAGATTTCTTTGGTTCTCCTTTTCTTGCCTTGCTTTGCAATGGTTTAACTGAAGTAAAAGTTTTCCTTGTAGTTGCTCCTTGATTCTTTGAAATTACTTTTGTCACAGCGCTGATATCAGACATATTCACACTGAAGTTTGGTGAAAACACGAGAAATCGTTTTGTGAATGTAGTGAGCATAAACCCAACAATTGGCTGATCTCCTAGGTTCATCTTCTGAATGCATGAAATCAATTCAGCCTCTTTCACGGATATTCCACTAGTATTCACCGAATGTTGATACTCAGTCCAGAATGACACAAACATCTTGGTAAGTGCGTTAGCTGGCGTCACCATGGCAATACAACATACACATTTCAGATAGAAGCTAGTGGATGTCATGGTTTGCCGTTGGAAATGGAAAAATGTTCAGATCTTCCCAATTGGACGAATGATGAAATGGGTTCTCTCTTCAGAGGTCTACTCAATATGTACACAATACAAATGTTTCTGTGTCAGTTATACGAGAATATAGAGATGCTATATCTCTCTCAGTTTTGGTTATCTGATTTCCAAACTGTGATTCATTTGTTTACAAAGTTTTAGAAATGTATCATGCACCCGATGGTAGATAATGTAATTTATTATAGACGTTAAGTTGACAGTTTTCACTTAATCTTGCATAATTAGTCTCAGTCTTATTGAACATGTCATGGATTGAGAAGGAAGTTGCTTATAACAATCTTCTTATTAAATAGTCATGACGAGATTTCCTTATGATAAATTCATTGATTTCAGGATACCAGCAATAACTTGAATTTTTTAAAAATGCAGAATAAACTATTGGGAGTAAACTTTCAAATAATTGCTTGTAAAAGTCAAATAACTTCATCTTGTAAGAATGTTCCCAAAATATGACTGAACATTTCTGTCTGACGTCAAGCATAATTCCAATTGTAGCCTGATGAATGCATGGTTATATGTAGCTCATCAAGCTTAAGTATAATTAGTAGTAGCATAAAAGTAGTTCTCTTCGAACACAAGATTTCATCTCTCAAGAGTCTTCATTTTGGGGAAGAGGACATCAATTGGTTTTGACTGTGTGACCCTAGGGTCCCTATTGATAAGAGTATTTACATTTTTAGAAGAACACTAAATTACTATTCATTTAAAAGTGTTCATACTTTCTGGATATATTTCAAAGGGATCATTAATTATTAGATATATTATTATTAATAAATATCGTTTTTGTATGAGCAGATCATTCCTGTTACAGTCATGTTTGTTACTGGATGACAGTCTTTCTTACTGGAATGACATGTTTTGATAATGGTAAAGTCCGTTGGCACCGTCCTCCATTCCCGCCTGCTTGGCGAACGCTGTCATAGTCTGACACGCGTGGGCAATGGAGTCCGACATCGCCATGATGGATCTAGCCTCCTTATCAAGGTGGACCAGATAGCTATCCAGCATGCGCTACCAAGGGTGCCGCCACCCAACAGATCTCCTCGTCCAGGACAGGAGGTGTCAAGCGAGTCGGAGGTTCGGCGACGGGAAAGGACGTGCGCTGCCGGTCCGCTAGCACAAGTTGAGGCATCAGTCGTCCGGAGCGGCAGACGTGAAGGTGAACTCGAAGTCCTTCGCCGCACCACGCTGTCGGCTAACGCGGCGAGTGACCTCCTCACAAAAGGTCTCCAGTCTCGCCCTCTTGGCATATGAAGGGGAGTCCTCGACCTTCTGAAGTGAGGAGCAATAGCGGACAACAAATCTGGTGTATTCTCGTCCGCTGTGACGTCCGCCGACAGCGGAATGATCAGAGGACGGGAGGGGTCAATGAAGCCCGACCCTACGTCAAGCTGGCCTGTCGATGCGGGAGACGACGGCAACGACGTGTGCGACTGACCTGACGGGGACGGCGAGACAATGGTGACCTGAATCCTGAGGTTCGAACGCGACAGAGACCGATAGGGGGTGCAAGGAAAAACGGACGCGATGGCTGAGAGGGGCCATTTGATTTCGTGTTAACTTTCCAACACGAAATAGCGAAATCGCGAAAAAATCAAAACGAAATCGCGAAATTGTGAAACGAAATCACGAAACAGGGAAACGAAATCGCGAAACAGCGACACGAATTCGCGAAACAGCGAACGAAATCGCGAAACAGCGAACGAAATCGCGAAGGAGCGAAACAAAATCGCGAAGGAGCGAAACGTCCGCGAAACAAAATCGCGAAGGAGCGAAACGCCCCCGAAACGAAATCGTGAAGGAGCGAAACGTCCGCGAAACGAAATCGCGAAGGAGCGAAACGTCCGCGAAACGAAATCGCGAAGGAGCGAAAGAGCGAAATCGCGAAATCGCGAAATCGCGCAGAAACGAAGTCGCGAAGGAGCGAAGGAGCGAAATAAGGAATTTACAGTTCCCTGTTCAAAGTAAGTAAGATCGGATGTTTGACCAAATAATCTGATATCCTATAATTGTTTTTTGTAACATAACATGACAATTATATTATAAGGCGATGAACCGGTATACAAAGCAGTTATATATTTTAGAATCTGCATGTTTTATGATAAATGTAACGTTAATTGAGGACAATGTAAGATCGATACAAAAAAATCGAACTGGTAATATGAACGACGTATAATAGGTAACTTGTTATTGTTTATATTTGTTAGAGAAGTAAGAGTAAGTAGGAGTAACTTTGGAATATGTCAAAATAGTAATGCCGCCAACAAGAGCTGCCATATAAACCAAAAATCAAATGCATATGCACAATGCAAATATGATTCTTTTGTCACATTTTGGTCATCTAGCCACAACCTATTCTAAATTTATCTGTCGACAGATTGACATAATACGTAATTTATCATATAATGGACACGCCATAAAAATGTTATTCACTTAATACGTTGTAGCTATTTTACTGTAATCTACATTATAGTTTTTTATGGAGTGGGAAATAAATTGTATATTCAGAAAATACACATCAATCTTAAATTAAAGCGTATTAAACACGTAGGATAATACAGTAAATACGCCAAAATTTTTAAAGTTTGAGTACAGTACTCAAAGGAACTGTACAGCACACTTCTTAACAGTAATTTGGATAGTCCAGGACTTGGGTACCCCTTTAGGCCTTCTATAGATGCAATAATATAATTACAATTCGCTCTCATTAACCTGTAATCGATAATTAAAACGTCGAAGCGGACAGCTTCAAAGTGATGAAGTTGTCGCAGATGGAGTGTAAACACGCCTATCCCTACAGCGAAAACTGTAGCACGCACTGTTATGATGACTGTCAAACTGGATACATTCAAAAGTTGCGCGTATAATTTTGCGCATGTATAGTTTGGTTCTCATAGTTTTAATCATAGTCATAATCTGGAATACCATTTATGATTCATAATAGTTGTTTTTGTTAAACGAAGAATAACCGCGTTTGACATCATATTTCGATTAAACAGTCTTAAATATTTAATACTGACCTACATACAAATTGTATTACGTTTGAAAAATAATGTGGTCATTGTGATTGGATTTCTCGTTTGGCAAATTGTGCCTTACTCTTATAAATGTTCCAATTTCCAATAAGTAAGTTATACTAATTTAAATAGTCTTATTCAAATCGACGATTTGTATTCAAATCTTTTAACTTTGTTTGAACGAGGGTATTTCTCATTTGCATATGAACTATAAATGTCTCTGTTATTAATTAAACAAACAACAAATATCGCTTCCTGGCTCGCGTTTGGTCTTCTTTCTTAGTTAGCATGTTTATGATAATACATCTTCGTGTATTTCAATACCACACGACGAGTTTGCAATGTATAAGAAGAAACGTTTACTCAACGTATGTTTCTAAAAATAGCAATTATAGTTTGAAAGTTTGATCATGAAGCTGTATCCTGTCTGTGGTAGAATACAATGTGGCAATATATCATTTAATAATGCTACATATTATTTCACAAATCAAGGAATATGCACAATGGTTTAGATGTTATGCCGACTCCTGTAACATATAGCTGGTATCGAACAAATGAATACCATCTTCAATTTTGTAGATACTCACAATACGTCAAAGTAGTTGGTACCATACCCACTTTTTAGAAATATTATCTGTAAATATCGTTGAATTTTATGACAAGACGAATGACAGATTTACAATAATTAAAGCGACATTTCCTCGCGATCAACTTTAATAGATAGACTAGATGCCTTGTTTGCAGGCCTTTCAACACCGAAAGTTAGGAAACGTCGCATTCTTTATAGTAAATACTATCATTCTTTCTATTTAAACGACATAGAAGTAGAAAGAAAATACAGTAGTTTATTTCTGTATATATAGTTAATGAATACAATTCGTGTCAAAAGCCGATGAGGTGATGTGTTGTCTAGTGGTTACTGCATTGACCGTCTGTTCTACTCTTGTCCTTGGTTAAGGTTCGAATCCCACGAATGATATATTTTGTTTAAAATTACACTCAAGATCTCTATGATATGTGATGTTGAAACTTGATATATTGGATAAAATCATTTTATATACGAAGCGAAGTATACAGTATACGAAGCGTAAAATATAACGGTTTATAATTTAAAGAGATAAAAGAAATCACCAACAAGTTTATAAGTTTTTCAAAATTAGAATTCCAGTGTATATATTTCTAACAAATAACACTACACATAAAGACAAATATAACATGCAGATTCTATAATACATAACTGCTTTGTATACCGGTTCATCGCCTTATAATATAATTGTCATGTTACGTTAAAAAAACAATTATAGGACATCAGATTAAACATCCGATCTTACCTACTATGAACAGGGAACTGTACAATCCTTATTTCGCTCCTTCGCGATTTCGCTTCTTCGCGATTTCGCTTCTTCGCGATTTCGCTTCTTCGCGATTTCGCTTCTTCGCGATTTCACTCCTTCGCGGTTTCGCTCTTTCGCGATTTCGCTCTTTCGCTCTTTCGCAATTTCGCTCTTTCGCTCCTTCGCGATTTCGGACGATTTCGGAAAATTCAAACTACTATTTTAAACCCTTTTGGCTTTCAAAGTGATAATTACCAGAAAAAAGTGGTAATTACCAGTTTTTAAAAAGAAAAATCAAAATACCATTTTGGGCCCTTTGGGCTTTCGTACTACACCATTGACTTTCTGAACTGTTAACATATGTTAATTAATTTCTAGATTACGAATTAGTGACTTATTTGATTTTTGAAACTAGTTTGATACTGGAGACTATCTTTCATCATATACATATACAGGTGACTACTATTACACGTATATAACGTTTTGAGCAACAAAGCTGCCGATGGATCTCAACATGGAATACACAAGTAACAGTAGAATGAATCTCTGGACAGAAGACAGTGACTCGAATGTTCCCGCTGACATGGAACACGTACCAACCAATATGATGTATTATTGAAGTTTATACAATATAGTGTTATGTTAGAGGCCTGGTAAGCCATGTTCATAGAACACAATTATCTGCACTGGAAGAAAATGGTGCGACGTATAAATCGACACTTTTGTGGAAGTCTTCAGTGTAAGAGGTAGATTTGTAGGTCACATGCAGTTTTGAAAGTTCAGATATCAAGATTTAGTTGACTATTCCATCATTGTTCCACATAAAGATCTCTACTTCGAGTGTTTATTATACCATCGGGCCGATCCAAGGGAAGTGTTGTCGCATTGCGTAACCGAACCATGTACATTCGTTTTAACTCTTTTAATTGATTCAGGGGTATTATTTATCCACTGGTTAAGCTTTTTTTTTAACCTATTTGTAACAGCATTTTTTTCAGTAAGAACGGTGTGCTACAGTGCCTTTAAGTCAACAAAATCACCGAAGCCAAGGTATACATACACACATATATATTTATTAGTTAACCAGGGGTAATATATGGTGAATTTTACATTGAATTGTTCTCTCTAGATTTAAAACCGACTTATTGAAAATTGTCAGCACTCATTTCACTGTATATTCCTCGAAGAATAAAGCACAGTAGATTTGTTGTATTTCCGTTCAAAGCAGGTTGCACTTTAGATAAATCAAAATGACTCAGATAAACATGATCTCGCTTTCATCTATGATGTTGAATCATGCACGGAATGGCACACATACTATTGTATGGTGACATATTCTTTGACAATAATGACACAATCTAACACAATATAATAACGCAATCTAACACAAAAATAACACATTCTAAAACTATAATAATACAATCTAACACAATAATTGCATACATTATTACAGTTCCCTTTAATTTCAAGTGTACATACATCTCATAGTAGGCACAAGCCCAGAGCATAGCATAATTAGAAATATCATCAAATCAGAATATCAGTATCCAGTTCTATCATGAGAGTATCTAAAATTGTTCTATCACGTCTCTGATGTAAATGTAGTTTTAAGAGGGGTACAAACATAATAATTGTTTTCAGACAGTAACACTACTACCTAAGGCAATACAAGAAATTGATCTAAAATAATCTAGGCAGTAAGCTTACTGACTGAATATTGTAAGCAGAAAGTTACTGCCTAGGCAGTAGCTTATTGCCTAGGTAGTAATGTTACTGCCTTATTAAGAATATATATAAAGAATATTCCCTTTCTACAAATTCATGTTGGACAGCAATGAAACCACGATTAAATAGCATCAAACACTGAGTTGTACCTTATAAGCCCGGTATGTACTCTTAGATTGTGGTATATATTGTACAAAAAAGAACTTATGCTGACATTTTGATAAACTATTTATCTCTTATAATCTCTGTTAACGAACTAAAAACATTTAACAATCTAGGAATCCAACCCTACCGATAGATAAGATGGAGACCAGAGTTAAACACCCTTCAAAACGTAATAAATGACATATAGACCGAGAGTTAAAGTCATTGACAATCACGAAACAGATGGGTGTCGCTGATTGTATAATAAACCAGTTAAAACTATTAAAAAATAACATCTGCGTATTCCTTTCTTCAATACATTTAATATACATAAGGTATTTTAATTGTACTATTGTGTTCACCATAGTTAAAGCATTGGCATAAGAGAAATATTTGTAATAACCAAAATGTATTGACAAACCTCACTTCAACATATTACCTGTGTCTTTCAATGCATTACTCGCGGCTGGTGGGGGAGCTGCCCTCCCTGGAGTTCTGCTTGGCTGACCGGTGTAAGGCTGAGGGGCAGGAATCTCGCTAGTGTCCGATCTCGCCACAGAAGAAACACGGCCTGAAAGTTGGACACGGACTTCCGGACTGCTGACGAAAGGGCTGACTGGAAGCCTGAGAGAATGCTGGTAGACTCGTATGAGGGAACGGACTTGGGACTCGCATGTCTTCACCCTATTGAGAACTCTAAATGACCATTCCTAGGACACTAGTCAACGATGTCTCACTTGAGCGACTTGAGTTTGCTGTCCATATATGGTCCTTAAACAGCTGGAAGAACTCAAAGGAATCAGTACTATCCTGACGAGACTCCTAAGAGCAATTAGGAGGTGAAGTCTAAGGTTATTGCTGATCCATTATGGAGGAGACAAGGCAGAAACCAAGGCAAAAGCTATTCGCTTGAGAAACACTTAGAACTCGAGTGACGAACAACCTCGTCCCCCTAACTGTATCACCTTCTACCACATGACTAACTTCATGTGCAGCACATGTATACGCGGTAGGCAGCTAAAGCTACTGTTATCACCCTAGATAAATTTATATACCATCTACGTATACATATATTAGATAGTATAAAAATGTATACATATATATGTACTATCTAATATATGTATATGTAGATAGTATATAAATTTATATGATTTATTCAAGATAGAAGATTATTTATTTCAGGTGATTTATACAAGACAATTGTTGTTCAAGTAAGTATCAATCACATCAAACATCTAAGTTGATCAAATTCAACATCTCAACCACTTTTCTACCTCCTATCAACAACAACTGGTATGACATAATCAAATTTTGTTATGTTTTGCATCACACTATCTAAACAACAAGTAATTCTAGCCCTTGGTAGAATCGGTCAACAAAATCTAATATCAAGCGCTATCATGATATAATCTAAACTTTAGCTTGTTCTTTTTTTAATCACACTATCTAAACAACAAGTAATTCTAGCCCTTGGTATAATCGGTCAACAACATCTAATATCAAGCGCTATCATGATATAATCTAAACTTGTTCTTTTTTTAATCACACTATCTAAACAACAAGTAATTCTAGCCCTTGGTAGAATCGGTCAACAACATCTTATATCAAGCGCTATCATGATATAATCTAAACTTGTTCTTTTTTTAATCACACTATCTAAACAACAAGTAATTCTAGCCCATGGTAGAATCGGTCAACAACATCTAATATCAAGCGCTATCATGATATAATCTAAACTTGTTCTTTTTTTAATCACACTATCTAAACAACAAGTAATTCTAGCCCTTGGTAGAATCGGTCAACAACATCTAATATCAAGCGCTATCATGATATAATCTAAACTTGTTCTTTTTTTAATCACACTATCTAAACAACATGTAAGTCTAGCCCTTGGTAGAATCGGTCAACAACATCTAATATAAAGCGCTATCATGATATGATCTAAATTTGTTTCTTTTTTTTAATCACACTATCTAAACAACATGTAATTCTAGCCCTTGGTAGAATCGGTCAACAGCATCTGATATCTAATGCTATCACGATAGAGTCGATCAACAACAACTAATATCTAATGCTCATATCGAGTGCTACCACGATACAATTGATCAACAGCATGTCGGATCGAGCGATATTATGACAGAATCGAAGATTCAGCACTATCAAGATAGAATCGATCAATACAGCCCTAACAACAATATTCATCTCAACCCAGTGTAAAATATTGAAACTTTCCTAAACCATGCACACGTCTAATGTATGTTATATTTCTGTCATACAAATGGAACAATTCCGGAACACTTTCCACAACTATGTAGTTGTTAACATAGAATATAGAAAAAGCATTTTTTGCTTTTTATCTGCAATTTCTGTAGCGTACAGTTCTTTAGATATAACCGTTTTGCAACCTCATTGCTGCAAGTTACCAAGTTAAATTCGTTGGGATCAACATTGAAATATTCATTCAATCCTCGTATAGTACAAACATACCTTAGCCTTACAGTTGGCGAACCCCATGATTTATAAGATAGAGAATATAATCCTTTTTTATCTTCACAACCATAATAAATAGTTTTGGACAGTTTGTGAATGCTGGATACTTTAGGTTGGCAGGTACCGCGTGCCAAAGTTGTTGTTGAATTAGAAGAAACAGTAATAATATTCCAGGTTGAAAAATAATTGTATATCAAAATTCCTTCTGATTGATCATGATACATGGAAACGCAATTTGCAAATATTTTTGATTTACGAAGGATTTTACCTTTTCCACCAAAACTCATCGATTCAATAGTGTCAACACGCATTAGATAAAACATACACGCTTTTGAATCAGCTGCGATGTCTAGAATTGAACTACTTTTCTTATGTTTCAAGGGTAAGGAGTATATTTTCCTAAAATGCTTAAAAGAATATGTGTTAATTTGAGCCCATTTCGTTGAGGTTTTTAAAACAAAGAGGACTTCTTTTTGTTGTTCACGAACCAGTTTGCAAATGTTACCAGATTTCTCTGGTTGTTCTGTTCTCGCCTCCAATGGTTTAACTGAAGTAAAAGTTTTCCAAGTAGTTGCTCCTTGATTCTTTGAGCTTACTTTTGTCACAGCGCTGATATCAGACATATTCACACTGAAGTTTGGTGAAAACACGAGAAATCGTTTTGTGAATGTAGTGAGCATAAACCCAACATTTGGTTGATCTCCTAGGTTCATCTTCTGAATGCATGAAATCAATTCAGCCTCGTTCACGGATATTCCACTAGTATTCACCGAATGTTGATACTCAGTCCAGAATGACACAAACATTTTGGTAAGTGCGTGAGCTGGCGTCACCATGGCAATACAACATACACATTTCAGATAGAAGTTGGTGGATGTCATGGTTGGTTGTGTTCGATATGGGAAAATGTTCAAATCTTCTCAATTGGACAAATGGCTTCTTTCTTCAGAGCTCTTTACAATGTATATGTATGCACAACATAGAGCGGTTTTTATTTAACTGAAAGTTATAAGAAGCATATCAAAAGGTATATCTGTCTCTCTTATGGTTCCTAATAGCATGCGCACGTTGACAATAATAATAATGATATATTGCATTTGATAATGCGCCAAATCCATCCAAATGAGTGCTCTGTGCGCTGTGTGTTGATAAATAATTAATTTATTAGAAAAGCTAAGTGGAAAGTATTTATCACTTGTCTGAGTCTGATTGTCCATGTACTGCATTGAGAAGGTAGATGTAATGTATTTGCTAAGAACAATCTTCTTATTAAATAGTCAGGAGGAGTTCTTGAATTCATTGATGTCAAGATACCAGCACTAACATGAATTTGAAGTTATGTTTATTCTCGTATAACACAAATCAATGTTCGTCATTGTTAACACTTATTTGCCTTTTTTGTGAGAGCACTTTATTTCAGTGAGCAAAACGTACTACAGGGCCTTTAAAGGGAAACAAGTGGTTCTGTGTGACCCTTTCGGCTCATAGCTGGGAGAACAAAGTCGTCACTTCTAGGTGCCTTTTACAAAAATGTATCTTTTAAGAATATTTACCTTTTCAAAAGAAAACTAAATTAGGTTTTGTGGGTTACAGATTCACCAACTCCAATCCATCTTAACATATTTATATATTAATTTAAGTTTATTCAATGAAGATCGTCAGAATGACAAACAAGTACGACAATGAACACATTTCAGATATGATGATCCTAATTGTTCGCCGTTGTTGCTTATACATTTCTTCATATTTCCTTTCACATCAATGATATGGTATGAGTTGTGGGCTTTATTTAATATTAAGCTATTTCTTTGGAATATGCGTTATAACTGTCTAGTTTAGATTATCTTGTTTCATGAACAATAATAAATGTGTATATATATTTTAAGAAATGTTCCAATAAATCGGGAGTAGATAAGTGAAATATTAACAAAATAAGTATTTTGGAGTCTATTTTTTCATTTGCTTTTTTTTTTAAAATATCATTATATTTTAAATCATTTATATTTGAAGGAGGATTTTAATGCTTCTAAAATTTAACAGTTTACTTAATGGACATGTTATCAGCATCTTTGGAATTTTGTGGAGATGTGATTTTTAAGAATAAAGAAAAACAGAAAGTGTTTCAATATCAACATATCAGCAGCATGAAACGAACATTTACAATACAAACTTCACAAGAGCAATAGTTAGAATGGAAGGTCAATCAGGATAGAGTTGCACATTTCAAATATTGAAACTTCTTTTATTCTTGAAGTTGGCGGCATGTCTAGTTATAAAGTTCTTTCTTTGGAATGACAATTATTTTATCAGAAATTTAACGACATTTTGTCTATGTAGGCTATCACGAACTTAATATCTTTATATACTGGAAATTATGGCAGTATAACTATTACATATTTTCTTTCAATTGTTTTATATATGTTCGCAGGAAGATTAATGAGGCACATATTGTATTGTGTTTAGTACTGTTCACCTCAATTTTGCACTTTAAATCTGATAAAATCGTTATAATTCACTGCTCTAATGTGAACAAACCCGATACTTACACTTGACCCAATTGAGCCACGAATTCATTATATATGATCACTGGGTGGGGAGTAACTTCAAATCTTAGCCATCTCTTGTTCATCGTGTCAGCTCGTGTGGTATGCCTACGGGTTACAGATTGGTTATACAATTCAGGGCAAAATAAATCCCGTTTTTGTTTTTTAAAAGAGAAGTGGCTTCAAATTAGCGCCGGTGAGTGAAAAAAAGGTATTACTTTAATTTGATTCCCCTTTCCAGGCACATCTTCCCAGGTAACCTCTGTTCTAATACGACAGTACGAGTGATATACTACTCACGAAAGAGAAATTAAGAATCAAATCTACCGTCTGCGACGGTTTTTCTAACGGAGTTTTCTGTCTCACGTGACTCTCGGGGAGAGTTCCTTCCCCTTTCCAATATCTCAACTCGAGCCTCGTTCCGCTTCTCTTCAACTACTGGGAGCGCAAGTGGAACGAGGCCAGGGAACCAGGTTGTATCTTAGTAGACGTCAATCGTATTACGTAAAATAATTGGACGGTTTTGATTGGATGAAAATAAGGTTATCCATGTTGTAGATGTTCATCGTTGTCGGTCTTTTTAAGAAACCAGCGAATTGAAACAGACGTTACATGGGAAGAAATTAGTTGAAAAACTTCGATGGGGAGAGAATGATATCACTCACCATTTTGGAATATTTTCAAACAAAAACAATCATAGTCCACACACCAAAGCCATGTATATTGACAGTAACCATTTCCTAGTCACAAAATGACTAAAGGTACGCATACGTCAATTTGAAATAAAGTTGTAGCATAAATCAAAGATATTGATTATGAATACTGTGTGGGTTGCCATGAACCTACAATGCAGGAAAGAAAATGAATGGGATTCTTTGAAATTCGAAACTCTGGTATTGTGTAATCCAGTAATCAATTGATAGGTATCTAATCCCTGATCCACATCAGTTCACAGGTAAGACACGATCCAGTTATTACACACTAATGTCAAAACGCTAATAAATGAAACTCGGATTACATTTTAAACACAATTTTATTAAAATCAAAAGACGAATTTGACAAATACTAAAATTACACTGTTTTGTAAAAAAAAAGAAGAAAAAAAGCTATATGAGGTATTTGACAGAGTCTTGACAGAGTCTGATCGAAATCATACAAAATCATGTAACGTATTTGACACCCAGGGGCAATAGAAACGAGACCAACACACATGTATGACATATTAATCAACGACGGATGATCCGACTGAAACATAGTTACACCATGTCTCTAAAAGCTAAACTAAATTAAAATGTAATTTTCTAAACATTTTTTGTTCATCTTTATGCAAAATATGGCTTTAAAAATCTTTTCGAATAGCCTCGATCAGGCGACATGTGTTTTTTTTGTGCTTGTTTTATGACATCCTACACCAACGATGCGTCATCGATTTAAAGTTCAAGAAGATACATGCCAACAGCACCTTGTACTAACAAATGTTCCTTACTTCAATAATATTACCTTAAATATGAAACATTATGTTCAAAAACCCTTTTGAAATAGCATTTTCAGGATCCCATAAATATTTGAACAGATCTAAAATATTAAGTATCATACGCTCATGATGAATGTACTGTGTATATCTCGTTACGAGGTATATCCTCTTCAAAGACATTCAAAATCGACTTAATCCGGAAGAAATATTTTGTGTTTGATGTATACTTTCGTTTGCCCCTTGGTGTATATAATCAAGTGATGTTCGTATTTATACCATCTAATGAAAATACCATGACCCATGATGCAATATTATACACATCATGTGACATAAAATTCATCTGATGTATTTCGGAAAAAAATACATAATTGACTCAGTTTAGTTTAAAATCAAATCAAATACCGAATTTGATACAATGCATTTAAAAATCAGATTTAAAATATTATAGGCCTATCTTCATTTCAGATTTCATTTGTCCGGTTATAATGATCCACACAAAACCACAGAGATATCAACCTTCAGACTTTCTATCAACACTTACGGACTGTTCAGTTGGAAACAACGACGATGATTAATGAAAGCAAGTTCTATGGACAGTCAACTTCTCTAAAGAAGACCAAATATGTTATGGATGATCAACTTCTCATATGCTTAATAACGGCATAAGGATTTATACCGAAACGTCGCTATTGTTAATAAAGAAGTTTATCATCCATAAAAATATATTTTGTCTTCTCCATCACAGCAACTCCTAGAAGGCCTCTCAAACAGTTGAAACTTCTCTAAAGCTGTGAGTGATACGTTTCAGTGCAGATGCTAGCACCGTTATCAAGCAGGACCCATATTTCCGAAGCTGTCTTAGTGCTAACATAGTCGTAAGTGCCATACATTAACATTGATCTACGACTATCTTAGCGCTAAGAGAGCTTCGAAAATATGGGCCCTGGTGAACAAGCTCTATGGACAGTCAACTTCTTTATAGCCGTGAGTACATTCATAGCTATAAAGAGGTCGACTATCCATAGAAAATGTTCCAATTTATCATATCAGATTCTAAAATGCTTCTCAAAGAAGATCTAGAAACGTCGTTGGTTGCACAACTAACTTCTGATGCATCAGGATTCAATCAGGATTCACTAAATCTATCCCAGAAAGAGTTCGATATATAACGTTATTCTCAGGTTATGACAAATATCTGAAAGTAGTAACCTCGATACCGTAGTGGCACTGTGTCTCACACCCTCTGTACATGTACTTCATAGGGTCCAGTATTCTTTACTCTGTACTTTCATGTACTGCATGTTTCATTTGCAACTGCCTCGGGCGGGATGAGGTCTTCATATGGAGGAATGTTCATCTTCAGGGCCTTTATCTGAAAGATGGCTTAAAATGTAAAAACGAAAACGAATGTGAAATGTTTTCACAGAAACCGTTTATGATAGGATGATAAAATGTGTCGAGAAATCAATACATTGATGGAGTTCGAAAATTAATATTTATCTGGAGTTATTGCCCTTGTTCCATTGTTTTGGACTCTCTTCATGGTATCTTCAAAGGGGACATCTTTTTATCTGAAATTGTTACTATAGCTAAAGCGTTCTGAAGCCATAAAAAGCCTTGATATATAATGTATTACTGGCCCGAAGCCAATAAAATATCATCACTTCTGTTAAACCCAAACTTTATAGAAAAACGCATGAAATGTATGGTTTGGCAAGTTTTAAAGAACAAATGTTTAATTTATGTACGTGGTCAAATGCATGAAATGACATTTTGGCACGTTTCAAGGAACAAAATGTTTTTTATTCATTGATATGGTCAAATGTATACAACGTAACATTTTGAAAGCATTTAACTAACAATGTCAGATTTATTGAAACATATTTTATTCAGTCAAGAAAAGGATTGGGCACAATTTATCCAACTTATAAAAACCCTTTCCAGATAATTACATCTTTGATATCACAACAATGTACGTCGACAGAGGCATAAAACATAAAATAACGTTAGCAGTTAAGAACATACATTATGTAAATGCATAATCTCTGTTTTCAAACGCATAAAATGTTGATTTTGGTAACATTTTGGTAACATTTTGATAACATTTTGGTTTAAAAACAAACAAGATGGTTAGATTTTGATGTCAAATACGTGAACCTGGCTACCTCTTCGTTCTTTTGGAAAACCCTTATGAGATTTCCACCAGATAGTTTATCCAAGTCTTCATTGCTCCACCCTCGGTCAATTAGTTCTGCATACAGAGCTGGGTATGTACTGACGTCTTCCAGACCCACGGGTAGTCTGTACAACAAGGTATTCATATACACACAGGGGCAAAAGAGCCGATTCCAATACAATGCTTATTTACTGACATGGTATGGCATAGTTACACTACGTCTCTTAAAACCAAATTAACTTAATGTATGAAGTTTTAACAATATCATTAAGTTCGTCGTTCTCAAAAACACGACTTTCAAAAATCGTAGTTTTGTAATCTACTTAAACAGGCGAGAAAGGGGAGTGCAATTTGGTTTTCTGGCTTGTTTTATGACATCCTATAGCAACCAGGAGTCATCGATTTTAAAGTCCGAGAAGGTGGATGCCGACAACACCTTGTACAGACAAAGTTAATTATTTCATTAGTTTTACTGAACATGATGTCCAAAAATCCCTTTGCCAATGAAATTTCAGAAACTCATGCGTATTTGAACATATTTAAAACATTAAGTTACTGTATCATTCTCTCATGAATGAAATTTGGATTATATCCTCATCAAAATCGCCTTAATCTGACAGAACCATGTAGAGGGTAATGTCCGAGTAACTCTCCATTCCTTAAAAATAATGGAGCCGAGGCCCCGGAGGAATGGAGAGTTACGAGGATATAGCCCTACTTAAATTACACTCAAAGTATTGCTATTTTATCAAAATTGCTTTAGAAAGTTAAAGAAATTAAATTTCTACTTAAAAAATATGATGTGATTACATTACTTAAAAATAATGGAGTGAAAGAACAATAGGATGACGTCACAAGTGTAATTTAATTCGTGTTCGACTCTGATGAAAATAAGATATCGTATCTTTTGCCCCTCGTTGTAGATGGTAATATTCATAAACTGACAGGCAAATGATCGTATACATACAATAATGTAAGATATGTTATTAGAAATAACAAATACTGAAAAATAGCTACATGATATCTCTAGAAGCCAACTGACTAAATGTTTAATGTTTGGAAACATTATTTGTTTAAGTTTCTCATATACCATAAACAAGAAGATCCCAGGGGTGTGTTGTGTGGACTGGATCTTTTGTTAAAATAATTTACATATTTTATGTATTTTGAACAGCCAAACCTTGTTTTCAAAACAAGTATACAAAAGTGATTTCATCAGCCCATGTGTGACAGAAAACACCAAATAAAAAGTATCATACGATGACGTCATATGATTGAAAGTATGATTGCAATAAGTAGAATGACATGTTATTACACTCTATGAAAATATGGATTTTATTTTAATCCATAAATGCCGTAATATAATATAATATAATGAAAATATAATAATACTCACGATTCTACTCCGTCGTAATCCGCTCCTATGCCGACATAGTCCACACCGATGTAGTTCTTTATGTAGTCGATATGATCTGAAGATAAAAAATTTAAATAATTTTCAAAACATTTACAACTAAAGGGAACCGGATTTCCCATTTTATCCAATTGACGGTTCATTGTGACGTCAATCAAAGTGAACAATGGCATAAGTTTCGTAAGTTTTGTTAAGTTTACTTCGCTTACCGTATTTAATCGAATACAACCCGGCTTATATTTCGTCCAGCACCCCTTCTTTTCACACATTGGAATTGGATTTTTTAAAAACAGTCTGCGCAATAGGCGTCTACACTGTATTCAAGGTAGGCTTCTATTCAAGGTAGGCGTCAGGTTCGTAATAAGGCGACTGTGGCAGGAACCAGCGTTCATAGCATTTACATTCGATTTACCTGGCGTTTAATTAAGGTAGGCGTTTATTTTTTTCTGAAAGCTCCGTACAAGGGCGTATATTCGAGGCAGGCAAGAGTCTAATAAATGATTAACTGTAATATGTGTTTTTCATGCCTAATGGCAAAACAAACAAAAAACAAAAAAACTCACCCGCCACCTGAGACAGTTGTGGAACGGTTTGATTGGAGGGGTAGCAGTTGATGTATTGATCATAGAAGTTCACCATCACAACGCCTCCATTCGCCTTCTGAAAATGCAAAGAGGGGCACACGAAGTACCGAAGCATACCGTTACACATTAACGTCAAGATAAATTTAGTAATTCATAGCAAGAACGATCCGTCAGTTAGTTCATACCAATATGACCCAATATGATATATATGATACAAAAATTCCTCAATTACTTCAAAACTGGGTGTCAAACTTTTTAAGAAACTGGGTGTTCATTTACGAAGTTCTCTTCAGGCCTGTTCTCACGAGATGATTTGTAGGTACAACTTGTAGTATAGTATATAGATATAGAATACTACATGAGCTTCAGTATAATACCATTTAGCCTTCAGACATCCCTATACTCACCGTGAGATTGAGCACGTCGTCTTGCACATTGCGGTAATGGTTGCACAAGCTGAAGGCGGAGGAGTGACTGTAGATGACGGGAGATTCTGACACTTCAAGAGCGTCAATCATCGTCTTCTTGGACACGTGGGACAAATCAACCATCATACCGAGACGGTTCATCTCCCGGATCACGGTCTGAAAAATAATGCATACGCAAATATTCATTAGATAAATGCACAATTTGTATGGTTGTTGTCAACTGCCCTCAATGAATGTCACAATAACCAAAACATTTATTACGTTCGTCAAAACCTGTCGCGTTAACCTTCTGCGTTGACATATGTTGCATCTCGTCATAGGATGCTGGCATGCGTTATAGGCTGGTTTTGTGTGAAAGTCATGTCACATTATCACCCAAAACTGTGTTTCACAGGAGATATCGCATGTGTGAAATTTCAAATCAGTATCTGTCGCGTCGTGTTTGCATCTCCTTAACTAGACGAGATAGAAGAGGCTTGTTTTATGGCGTCTTGCAGTATTTTGATTTATTTTTTTACACTGTTGAAAATGTGTTGACGTTTATTTTGCGTTTGAATACATGTAACTGCAGGGGATCGTAGCTCACCAGTACACAAGGAGGGCCAATACTTTTTCTTTTTTTTTCAATATTTTTTATTTGTTCCAAAAGTTACATAGTTACAGAAATAGTGATAATACAGGCAAATTACAGGCAAGAAACATGTTATAGATAATATAATAGAATAAACATTTATTGGCTGAAATATGGGATGAAATGAAACCATTTTTTTTCAATTTTTTCTGTGTCATGGTTTCTTTTAGCAATATATCTCTCTGCATGAAAAATAGATTTCAAAGATTTCAAATAGTTGGTTAATTTGTCTTTGTATTTTTAATATTGCATAGATAGATGTGTCTCTTTGCGGAGAAAATTATATGGTTGAGTATTTTATTAAGTTGCAGAGTGCCAAACCAGACCAAATATTTAGTAATTTTGATTTCTTTACTGAGGAATGTATTCATCCAAATTTCAAGCTCTCTCCAAAATGTCTGAGTCTCATTGCAATCCCAGTAAACATGACATAATGTTTCTTGTGTGTCACCACAAAAAATGCATTTATCAGAATCTAATAGTTTCATTTTCATAAGTTCTTTTTTTGTATAAATAATTCCATGAAGGAATTTAAATTGAAATTCAACAAGTTTGACATCTTTTAAAACATGTCTATCTATATTGAGTATCTTATGCCATTCAAAGTCACAGTTAAATAAAAATTATACTTTCCCATTTAAAGCATATCTTGAGTTTTCTGTCATTTGATATAAGTTTATCATAGAAAACTCTTGCACCCTTAGGTGCTGTAATAAGGTTATATATACAAGTAGTAATGGTCATATTATTAATGGGTATCCTTTTACTGTTTCTAATAGTTTGTTTCCAGGATAAAGGCAAGATATGTATAACATAATTGTAATCCAATATTGTTCCTCAAAAGCCATATTTAAGTTTTAATTTTTTAAAAGGCATCATACCAGAGTCATCACATATATCTTTAATACATAATATTCCTTTATCCGCCCAATGTTTAATAAAGTGATGTGTGTCTTTTAATGTGTGGTTAAACCATAAAGGTTGGGCTAGAATATCATCAACATTGTCAGTGTTAAGGTCCATCTTTTTACAATATTTTGCCCATGCCTTAAAAACATCTAACCAATACGGGTTGGTGATATCAAGTGTGTCTGATACATTAGCCCCAAATTTGAAGATATCATTGAAGGGTATATTGCATGGATTGCTTAAAGAGTCTTTATTGCAATACAGTCTCAGGGTGGATATTTTTAGAGCTTCAATAAATGATGTTATATCTATCATCCGTAGGCCACCTTCGTTTTTTAATCTTTTCATCGTTTCTCTTTTAATTTTATCCTTTTTACCATTCCAAATAAATTGGAAGAGTATTTTTTCAAGTGAGGAGATAAATGCGTCAGGTGGATTAGGAAATGTGCTAAAGATATGAACTAATTTTGAAACTGCTAGGGTCTTAATTACCGTAATTTTTCCAATTAATGTTAAGTGCCTTTTCCTCCAGCTGGCAAGACATCTATTAATATCTTCAAGCCTTTTCCTGGTATTAATGAGGGCCAATACTTACTTTGCCAAAATCTGTCAGGCCATTGTGTTCCGGCGTGTTTGTTATATCCACCTTCCAGTTATCCGCCCTAAAATGCATCAATATTGAATAATGAATACATACTTGACATCTTTTGTTTTTGTGCTCCTTAGTTTAACCCTATAGCACGTTCAAAAGAATTTAATTGCCCAATTAGAACTCCACCCGTGAAACGAGTCTTTGAATGCCGTTCTAAACACAGGCGCTAGACCCTAAATATACATGTAACTACATATAACATGGTTATATTTGGGATAACACTACCTTCAAAAGTATAAATTTTTGTACTTTTTCGGTACGACCATTTCGCCCCGACTGGAAAGCTGTTGGTACAATCAATGCTGGCGATAGTTGCCTTACTCTGAGGGTGTGGGTTCGAATCCCGCATGGGACTCGGCCCGAAAAAGTACAAGAATTTGTACTATTGAAGGCAGTGTTATCCCAAATTGAACCATGTTATATTTGTTCACTATCTAAATGGCAAGTATTTCTAATGTACCTACCTGTCTATATGACATATATAGAATGTGGGACACGGTCGGCCATGTTGGGTGTTGACATTATTAAAAATTAAAATCATATTGGTTCGTAACAAACACATGTGTACCTTAATTTACATTTTACGTGCATATTTCCGAGGTGGAGTAGGTACAGAGCAGCCAGGACCGCGTGTTTGTCAAATCAAACTGCTGTTCAGAATTCCAGCACATATTTTTAAGTACAATATCCTTTTTTGAAACCTTATTGATGATCCACCTTGATAAATCTCGCATCGTTTACAATAGATGAATCCTCTTCAGCCTTTGAAAATCCCTCGATATGCTCATGAAGTGATCAGAAGCTTAATGATATCATTGATTGCATAAACCATTATTTTAAAATCAACCCCAGTTAGTTTCCAAATTAAACAAATAGATATATCCACTTTGTATGCATACAGCTGCTGAACAAAAATTTGTTTAACTGTTTCCCCAACTCAGTGTAAATATCATGTAATTCTGTGTTCATTTTAGTTTGATATATTCCTTAAATATGCCCGCAAACGTTATGAATCTTTGTTTAGACGTTTGAAACGTCGCCTATACAGAATAAAGAAGTTGTCTATCCATAAAATTGTTCTTCATTCTTTAAACTTTTGTTCAGCAGCTGTACTTACCATGGAGTGTTGCAGCTGTGGGTTACAGTCATGTAGCGGGCTCCCAGCTCATAGAATGTACGAAGAATACTCAGACTGCTGCCAATAGCATGCCCTCCTTCTAATCCCATCAGACTGGCGATCTTCCCTTCCTTGAATGCTTCCATAATTCCTGGAAATTTGAAAATAAATCAAATTTAGGTAACATTTTCTCCTGATTTTTAGTTATGAATTTGAATTAAGATTGCCAATTTAATTTCTTTTGTGAAATTTTAAAAAAAATTATGGTAATTAAGAATGTAATCTTGGATAATATAATACTTTCATTAAGTGTTAGTTTAGAATCTATTTAACTCTGAGACGATTCTGATACATCTCTGCAAGGTGTTTCAACTTCAGTTTTCAGTAGATATTTAGTATTTGCTACAATATATGTCAAACACCATACTTTAAATCAACGTTAAAGTTACAAACCTGCGTTTTAAAACTGTTAATGTTCTTATTAGGGACAAGCTGAGCCAAGAAGTACTGATATTGCATTTTAAACGAGCAGTTATTGTTCATAAGACTGTTACATATGTCAAAAATATAACAAAGCTTTGTATTTTTTCCAAATTTAATTAATGTCCAAATGAAACACCCATTTTGCAACGCTTGTCCTTATGGTTGTGAAGGATGTATTTAAATTCATTTTTCGCGTACACATGCATGCATGATGTTTCGCTAACAACACTTATATGTTATGTATGTATTGTTTTGGTTTCTTTGATGTTTTTAAGAACACATTGTATAGCTTTTACCCGAAACCTATCAGGGATTTTGTCTATTGTTTCGTAGGTATCATGTTTTCTCGTAGTAACCCCTCAATATTATTTCAGTCTGTTTTTCTTCAGATAATAACCACGTATGGGTTTTTATTGTGAAAGTAAGTTTTTACTTTTGGTAGTATAAGACCTTAAACCTTAAGACCTTATCGAAAAGTATATAAAGATAACTTTTTCAGAGTGTAGATGGCGATAATCGAACTCGATACCCGTTGCTCTTTAAACCGGACGCTCCACCTCAAACGCTACCGAGGAAGCCGAAACAACTATTTACAGTCACACTGTCTCTAACTCTATATAACGCTAGTCCGGGAGACATATTCTTTATAACGCAGAATTTGGGAATGAAACATTATAAAATGTAAATGTTGACAGTTGACAGCTATAAAATTAAAAAAACACTACCCCTCATTCTTCTGAAAACCTCAATAATCGATAAGCGCTCACATTTATGTTTTACGATATCTAAGATAGATAAAACACTCGCTTTTGGTCTTACTTCCAGCTCAGCTTTCTTACCTCGGGTGTTGCAATCCCAAGCATAACCTCTGTATCGTGTTTTATCCTACATATAGTGACTGGCTAGTGAATTACTATTGCAAATAGTGTTCTATCAAATATACGACGTTACAGTTGTTCACTTGCCAGACATGTGCACACTTAGTCCATATGACATTTTTTACAAAATAAGGTAATTCGATTTTAAATTTATTACCCCAAATGGTTAATTTTATCGTGTTAAAGCTTACACTCACCCGCAAAAGAAACGTCACCATATAAAATACAAGATTATTCAATCCACGAGTAATAAACTCGACTGAAACATAGATACACTATATCTTCAGAACCCAACCTAACTAAATTTCAAAATATTATCTATAATTCATATTTCTTAGAAACACACGTTTTATCAATCATCGGTTTTGAATCTCGTTAACTGGACCGGATAGGAGAGTAAAAGGGGCATGTTTGGCTTGTTTTATGACGTCCTACAACAAAGACACGTCAACAAAGTTAAGTCTTAGGCGGTTATTTTTGTTGACAACATCTTTTATTCGTTAAATTTCTTCATTTAATGATTTTTTAAGTGAAATGTTTAACATTCTGGCCAAAAACCATTTTGAAAAAGTGATTTCAAGGCCCAAAGTGTATTTGAAGAGGCATAAAAATAAAAGTATCATACTCTGATGTATGCAATTGCGGGTACCTCTTCCAATGTATCCCAATAATAATCATTGAAAATCAACTTTTCCCGGCAACAGATTTTCATTGTTTACACTGTTGAATATGTGGTGACGTTTCTTTTGAGGTTCAGTGTAGGCATGGTCACTTATCCTTCATTGACGGACATTCTAGAAGTTGAGGTGATGAACAACGAAGAAAAACTTTATGGATACACATAGAATTAAGAAGTTGAGTATCCATAAAATTGTTCTTCATTCTTCATAAATTATCAAAATAAACCGTTTTTAGTTGTTTTTTAATTGGTATTTATTTATTTATTTATTTATTTATTTATTTATTTATTTATCTAAATTGTGACCTTCTTTGGGCAACTGCCATTTTTAAAGCGGAGGCGCTGATTTTACAATTACATTTAATGGCAATCATGATTCTTCATGTGCCTCACTTGTAACAAAAGTTAGTTGGGAAGAAATGACTTGAATAACCTATGCGAGGAGACCAGGGAGCAAGGAACAAAACTAGAAGGTTTTAACTTCTGGGCCGTGTTCAAGAGAGGTTTCAAAGTAATCGCTCAATCAGCGATTACTTTTAAACCTCCCTTGAACGCAATTGCTCAATGTAGCGCTACGTAGCAAAGCGAGCGAATTTTGAGGAATTTGCACTGTGTCGTTCAAGAGAGATTGGGCGCTACTTGAGCGCTACTTGAGCGCTACTTGAGCGCTACTTGAGCGCTACATTGAGCGATCAATGGGCAATTTAAGCGCTCGCTGTTATGGAACAGAGCCCTGATGATGCATGTGTAATGTACATACAAATATACGCTATCTCTTAGCGCAAGCAGGAAATCCCAAACTACTTGGTTTTACACAGAAATGTGTATCTACGGTGAACAAATTTATGGGATGCAGGTCTATCCCCAGCCTGTGATATCTCTATCCATTGAATGCTTTCAACAAAATATCTCGTGTACAATATGTATAGGATAAACTACGAACATGTTACACATACTCACCATCGGCAGTGGTAACAAACTTGAAGGTCTCTGGATATTTGGCCACAAATTTCTTGATTGTGTCAGTTTGTATGAGAAATTTTGCAACTGCGTCTTTTCCTTGCGCACTGCAGAAACCGAAAATGGCCCAGAACTGGTAAAACAATAATAAATATAAATAATAATAAAGTAAAGTAATAATATCTTTAATTACACAAATTTATGTTCGCATAAAAACGATATTTGACTGCACACCTTATCTGTAACGACTGTGTTTTATTTTATTGTCGCTTTGAAATTGTTAAAGTTCTGAAGCGAGAGCGGCAATATTTGGCCACCATGCGACTGCGCATGCTCATAATGGTACTGACCTAATGTGACAGACAGACATATATAGTTTATTAAAGTTTCACATGTATGTACACATATAAAATACGTAAATATATACAGTGTAGATGACATAATACATACATCCAGCCTCTGTAGGCTTACGAAACACTGTACATAAAATACTTTTAAAATAGAAACAAAAAAATATAAATAAACGGGAGCAAAATTTACATAAAACTTTTATGAAGCAGAGGCAAAAGAGCAAAATAAATAAATTATAAAATAATAAATGTAACCATTAGGAAAAGACTTCCCTCCTTTTAAACATTTCATTCACAGTAACTGATAAAATAAATAAAATTGAGGGATCTGACGGCATAAAAGCATTTAAAAGTTGTATCTCATTTTTAAAAGCGGAAATATCTAACAACGATAAAAAAAATTAAATCTCAGGTCAAGATAAAAGTGACAATTTTAAAGGAAGTGAATTTTATCTTCCATGCAGGGACAGAATGGGCAAACTCTCGTCTCGTATGTTTCGTATCGGTCCTGTTCTCCTGTATTGTTCTGTGGTTAAATAGTTTATATGTTCAATCAGTGGAATATAGTTGATAGTTAACGGAAAGTGTATTAAACTTTATGATATATTAATTTTCATGACCTTATCTATTATATAAACAAAATATTTGAGAAGAATTGGTCAGTTTGCATAAAATCAACGACACATTGAAATACTGTACAGAAACATTAAAATAATCAGGTAAAACTAGTAAATTGTGTATGCTTATTCAGTCAGACCCTGTTTGCCCGGATCCCTATAACCGCACAATTTCCAAGCGAAACGAATATTTTGTTGACACATTGTATTCAAATAACCGGATCCCGTTATTCCGCATCCGGTCAAAATTATTTACATTTATATTTAGAAATACATCATTTTTCAAAAAATGTATGTACGAACCTGCGCCCCGAGCTTTCCCTTTCTAAGCCTGGGAATATCCGTGTGACTGTACTCCCAGACTCCACTGAGGTTCCGGTTCAGGTTGACACTGCCGACCATGTTGTCTGCATTTTTCATGAACTGGTAGGATAAGTCGTTATGTCTGTGGACGAACAAAATTTAAGTGAATATTAGATTCACATGGTTTTGATGTAAGGCATGCATCGAGACGACAATTCCAAATCGTAATGCAACTTCCTATGTTATAACTCGCGCTAGCGTCTATCACTTGATGAAAGATGCATCCATTGTGTTTCATAAATTTTTATTTTGCTGAAATACGTGCCAACATAGGATATGTGCTGATTTCAGTTCAATAACTTCACTCAACTTGTATATCATCCCCAATAGCCAATTATCTTTAATATCATAATTACTAGTTTTTAATTAAAATTAGCAACATCATTAAATGAATGAATGAAGACATAAATACATACATTTAATAAATATCCTAATTAATCAGTCAATGTACCGGTCCCCACCCTGTGACATTTGTTCTAGTGATGCTAAACTTGATAGCAATACTAATGGACTGTTCCTGTTCAATCCGCGAAGACATTGAAAATGCATTGAACTGCTACAAGGTAGGGATCTTACCACTCGACCAATCTTACTTCGTGGTTATGAATTTCAATGTATATTGGATATAGAAGTGCTAACATACAGCGATTGTTTCAATATCAACACACGTGACATACTTAATATACACCTATACTAATCCGGGGAAAACACACGACCTGAAGTACAGATTTACAGTCCCTTCGTTGATATTGAAATCGGAACTCGAATTTAATTCTGCAAACCTCAGCACAAGACCGGGTCTATATTACATTAAGTATAAATTTGCTTATATACATACCCCTCTTAAAGTCTCGCACCACCCAATTGAAACTTTTGGAAGCATTTGTAGGATATATTGAGATGCAGGGCGAGATCGAGAGATTCTCTTTTTGAGAAACTTTAATAATAAACAATGCATATCTCTCTCTCTCTCTCTCTCTCTCTCTCTCTCTCTCTCTCTCTCTCTCTCTCTCTCTCTCTCTCTCTCTCTCTCTCTCTCTCTCTCTCTCTCTCTCTCTCTCTCTGTCCCTCTCTCTCTCTCTCTCTCTCTCTCTCTCTGTCCCTCTCTCTCTCTCTCTCTCTCTCTCTCTCTCTCTCTCTCTCTCTCTCTCTCTCTCTCTCTCTCTCTCTCTCTCTCTCTCTCAGGAGCACTGAATATAACAATAGATTGGCTGTTGGCGGTTGGTGCCTTACTCTGAGGGTGTGGGTTCGTATCCCGCAAGGGACTCGCCCCGAAAGAAGTACGAGATTTTGTACAATTCCAGATATTACATATTTTACATATTACAATATTACAATGTTACGTGTTTTCCCTTCATAAATAGCATGTATTACTAATTTCTTGTGTAGCTGATAAGCATGTGTAATGCAACTTGGTACACGTGTATTCTGGACATGTGTTGGGTGCTGAGAAGATTAATGCATGTTTTTAACTTCTGGTAACGTAACGTAAACCAGGTGACGAATAACCAAGATACTTTTCAGTCGTGACTTCGAATCAACTATATCCACTTCCCACGCGTTACACAGTTACATAGAGTGTTTAGTTGTAGTCACACAGGGAATAGTTAATAATGGTGACGTCGCAGTTGGTTTGCTATGTGGTATTTTGACATAGATATATGGCTTTGGTACGCGTTAAAATAGGTATTGATTTAAGTTCAAATCATCTCAAAGAACTTTTTAACGTTCATCCCCAAATGGCAAATGTATGACACCTTCAATTTACTAGTTATATCGCTGTAGCACGTTTTTCCTACTGAAAGTAAGTGATCTCGCGAAAAGGTGAATAAGTGTAACCAATGGCTAAATGATACTCCTGAATAAAAAAAAAAAAGTTTTTAAACGAATGTTCATTGTTCGGTTAAGCCATGCTAGTCCATTTCCATTGAGGTGTTCACATTAAAATGACATATAAAAATTGTCGTTGTACTGAACCGACATTAGCTACGTTTCCGTCGATTGTTCATATTAACACATATTCTAATGTATGCATTGCATATGATAAAAGTTAAGTTTCCGTCGATTCTTCTAATGATAGCAGTTAAGTTTCCGTCGATTGTTCATTTGATAGCAGCTACTTTTCCGTCGATTGTTCTAATGATAGCAGCTACTTTTCCGTTGATTGTTCATATGATAGCAGCTACGTCTCCGTCGATTGTTCATATTAACACGTACTCTAATGCATTCATCGATATCAGCTACGTTTCCGTCGATTGTTCATACGATAGCAGCTACGTTTCCGTCGATTGTTCCTTTAAAACTTACTCTACTGCATGCATAAACACTGTATTTGATAGGAGCATATTATCCGTCGATTCTTATCAAGATTACAATATCGTTATATTGTCATTCACTTACCCGTCAACCAGCGGAAAACTTTCCAAGACTTGGACCGCCTTCTCGTAGCTGGTTAGTGGTGTTGCAGTTGTAGCTTGTGTCTGTGTTTGTGACTGCGACTGCGACTTTGACTGCGACAATTGCAAAGGCACCCCCACAGCGACGCCGACAATTACAGCTAGCACGGAGACACCGACAACGACAGCCAAAAACCTCCTGCTTGTACACATCGACGTCGCAGATGACGTCAATGTCTTGTCTGACGTCACATCAGCCATGCTGTATACTCAGGACGCTAAAAGCAATTTTAAAGTGAAATGAAAGTTAACGAAATCCCCGAATTTATTCGTACGATATAGTTCACTTGTTACGACGTTCAGTGTCACATATGCCCGTCCGCTCCATGACCTATTCCATATCAAGAGATCCAGTCGAATTTTAAATTATTCCATATGCGTTTTGATATTTCCGTAACTTCAATTAATTTCACCAGTTTTTCACAGAGAGACCGTTCTATGTCAACCAAATTTCGACTTCTTTTATAGATCTGGTGAAATGCATGTTTCTAAAGAGTGACAGATGAGTATCTCTACGTAAATTGTATATCAAAATCAATTGAGCATAAAATCGAGACAATATAAACCTGTAATTGATTATTAAGACGATTTTAATTTACCCATTTTAACAATACCGCGATTTCTGCCGGGAAACGTTTTGAGAGGCATCATTGATGCGTGACTGATTAACCACAGACGACCGGTCATTTATTTCAGGACTTTGTTTTTACACGACACTGGGTGTCCCGAGAATACCCCGCTCCGTGCAGCCTCGTTAATTAATTAATGATGAGTATCACTGCCGCTAGATGAATTTATGAGGTGTGTTAAATCGCCAAAAACACATGTTTATGCAAAATTATGTAATTGTCATCTACGGAATTACTTAGTTGGATATCTAAACATTCGATATATGGACAATTTAAGTTGTTTTATTGAAGATTTGTTAGTGAAATTTACAATCAAAATGTTGCGAAATTACGTTGAATTATGACTATCGCCGAAAATCAGTTTACTCCAGTGACGTCACAGAAGTCATCCCTTCAGGGGCCACACCCCCGCAGACTTTCATTCTGGTCGCCGGGGCTAAATTAGGCGGTTTTTTAAAAAGTCGTATCTAAGTAATTTATGGACCGATTTTAGAAATTTAAAATCGAGCAATTGTCAAATTGACATCCCATTTTAATGAATCCGATTTTGACCATATGTCATTTCATCTATCCTTTATTGTATTTGTGAGGCCTTGAGTTGCAAAAACCCTCGGTAACCCAATGTCCTCCTAAGTCCTTATAGTCCTATTTTATCTCTGGTCCTCCTTAATTATGAATTATGAATAATAATTATGAATGTTTTACGATTGATTCGTTAAATGACTTTTTCAGTACATCGGCAAAGTATGGCCAGTGATGTCCTTAATAATGTACTGTATTGTTGACAGAGAATGTATGTCACATCACCAAGTAGGCGCGGATGCTTATACATGAACATAAATAAGGGTGAAACCTAGCCTAAGCTAATATGTACTTACTCTCAATGTGAAGAATATACTCAGTTTATTCAAGGGGGCAGTGTTTGGATATAGCCAAGCTTGTGGGACACTGCGCCTGATGTATAAGGAGAGGACGATGTGTACACGTGCGCATTTATTGAACGCGATGCTGACAGTATTTGGTATCAAGAACCATGTACCAAGAGTGAGAATGTTTATTGTGTGAACGTGTATAAACACACACAGCTGCATCCCGCAAATATGTTTACCTGATGGCGTAACCTTTTGAAAACATTATGTAATTGTGATGTCTTTGAAGCATCGTAGCATGGCGAAAACGAAACCGTGGTTTTTCACTTTATAAATGACGATTCTATGTTCTATAAAATAAATTATTTACATACCTCTCCGTTAACCATAAACAAGATTTTGGAGTCTCGTTGAAGTTCCCCAATGGTCAACATTTCTAAAACTCCATTTTTAAAAAAAATTCTCTGTAAAATCTCCAATAGGTGATCAACTGCGTCAAGCACTAATTTTGTCATTCAATGTGTTTGTGATAAAAATGTTTCTATAAGCTCGATATAGAAAAATAAGTTAAACTTGCACTGCTGACCTGACGATCACGTGATGAGACGTAGAATATAGGCTTTATACACGGGGACAACGGTAAATAAATGGAATTAACGTCCAAACTAATTCCAAATGACAGGTCACCATATGTGCATTTTGTGTTATGCGACATCGTTAAAGTAGATGACGTACAAAACACTTAAACAGCAACTTAAACATGCATTTCGACATAATGATATTGAATATACACTGATATTTATAATATAATTTATTAAGGTTTATAAACTAGTATATAAGGTGGTCTCAACTTATCTCAGTATTTGATGGTTAACTTTGAAACTTATAAATAATTATTAATTATATATAATCGTTGTATTACATTGTTGTAGGGTAAAGCTATGCACCTAAGCAATAAAGGACCATTTATATCATTAATATATATCATATATACAAAACAAATGCCACAATTAAGGATTACACTTCTACATGTATTCGTAAAATTCAAATAGAAATGCTTGTGACAGTGGTACCGAAACTCAGAAAATCAGATGATTACCTCTATTTCCGTAGAGATGTGCAGGCAGAGTGTCAATAAGCCTAAAATTCACAGTTTTATATATCTTTTATAGATTTTAAGACTGTTTTCCGAAATTGAAGGAAGAACGAATAGATGGTTATAACAATATTTTGTTTATCATTAAATTTGGTATGTGAGAAGGCAAAGTGTACATGTTTGATTCCCGTTTTACTTTATAGTAATTTTGTCAATTTTGAGTAGATTTTGTACGATATTGTGCCCCTCATTATCAATTTACAAACGTTTACTTTTATACAAACATGGTGATATCATCCAAAGTGTCGAAAATGTCCAACGGAAATGTTATATACAGTTTTATTTATTTTTCCAATTTTGTTAATTGAGTATATATATCCTCCGCGTATCTTGAACGTACACTGTTGTATACTTAATGTTCATTATATTGAGTTAGATTGTAAATGCTAAAATCACTGCCACCTTTAAATTAACTAATACAGTACATGAAAAATAATGCCATAATGCACATTGAAGAACATGTTCTTAAATGAACAGGTCTTACCTTCGCATCAAATAGAAGCTCGGATATGTTGCCGGTCTTTACCCAAATTCAGAATTGAAGTTGCCCGTATGTAATCTGTCATATAAACCCTCACGCACGGGTGCTTATGAGGAGTACTCGTGTTCAAGTACCCACAGGTAAACACTACTTTTTGTTTACCCCGTTTTCCATACATCACATGCGGACTATGTAAAAGGAGGTTCCGTCAACACAGAAAAAACACCACTTTTAAAGTGCACGACTGAGTGTTCAGACAGTCATCGGTTGAATGCAGGTGTGTGTAGTTGTAGGAATTAAGTTTGTTTCTGAAACAGAAAGATTATGCTGCATGTGGCACTAATTGGTCAGTTTGAATGAACGTAAGCTTTTAGCTCTTATCAATTGCTTGTCGATGTTTTTTTAAACATATTTTACATTTACGGCAGCGGAACAAAAGCCACCAGGACATAACCCACCCGCACAAATGCCACCAGGACAAAAAACACTTAGGACAAAAGTCACTCGGACATCACCCGCCCGCACAAATGCCACCAGGACAAATGTCCCCTATGACATAAACCACTAAGTAGATTGATTAGACATTGGCTGAGTGAGTCATTTGACAAATGTTAGCATTATGGGAATTATAGTGAAATTAAAAGCATGTACGTTCTTAATTGGTTTCCTGGCGATAGAGTAAAGCAAGTACTTATAGACAGTTATAGTTCAAATATCACTGCCGGAGTGCCACGAGGTTCCGTTCAGGGACCATTGTTGTTTTGGACCATTGTTATTTACTATGCATACATGATATAAATGATGATATTGGTAATATTATTCGTCTTTTTGCAGACGACTCATCGTGTTAAATTTGTTATTGTTGATAACCATGATTTTACTGCTGCTTCTTAAAATAATGAGGTGAAGGATATTGCACTGGGCTGATATATGGCAAGTTGATTTTAATTCTGCTTAGGCTGAAGTAATTTAATTTTCACAGTGAAGTAATGAAACACTGATTCCTAGACTAACAATGCAAGAAGTAGAAAATACTAAAGTTTACCACCATAGGAGCAACATTCCAATCCTTTCACATTGCTGAATTAGTCACTTACCGTCCATCAAATTGCACTTGCCAGTCTGAAGTATAGATTGTCAAAGAGTCATTAGATCTTGTTGAACATTTACATTTAGATGTTTTGCGGGGTCCGGCCAAAAGCCTTAACGGACAAAATTCCATTTGTCCTAGGGGTATTTGTCCAATGGCATTTGTACTACAATCGTTTTGCGGACGATTTGCGTTGATTTCCCCTGTAGGACGGTAATCAAATAAACACATTATCACTATTATTGTCCAAATGAAGAATAGTACATGCATGGCTTCAGATCATTTATCTCACATTAAACTGAAAGAGAATGACAGATGAGTGATCATAGACCTAGAAACCATATTAACATCCAGATCTTACGACAGCGTAGTGATTACATGTGATTACGTAGTGATAGTCATGGAAAATAAGTCACAGGAAAAAAGTCACAAATTATATTAAAATGCATATAAGTGACTAATTCTTTCATTATTTCAGTAAATAATCCTTTGATATGCATTTTAAATTTTTGTTTGTTGTAAATCCACATATTTTTAGAACCATTTAAGCTTGGATAGTAAGGTAATTGGCTTTATTGTAATCACAAAATGGCGACGTGTTCAGGACCTTGGATTAGTGCCCTTCTCCAAGGAGAGCAACGAGTTTAGACTCTTCTGTGGAATGCTCGACGGTCTGGCGTTTCTTCCTCTGGATGAAGTGCAAGAAGGAATGGAACATCTCCATTCCTTCAAACCTGACGGCCCTGCTGAAATCGATGATCTGGTGACATACTTCGAAAGAACATATGTCAAAGAACACTACCGACAGCGTTCAGGACAGGGTCTGACCCTCAACATGAGAAGAGTCCCTCCCATGTTTCCACCTGAGGTGTGGAACGTGCACGAGGCAACACTTAACAACGCTGCCGGTGTACGGACAAAAGCCCACCCTGACAAAAGCCCACAAGGACAAAAGCCCATAGGACTAAAGCCCACCCTGACAAAACCCCACACCAATATCACAGATACTAGGACAAAATCCCACACTTGTATATTAACAACTTTTATTCAATAATAAAACATTGGAAATACATTTGAATAGCAATAACAGTAATAACAGTGGTCACAGCACAATACAGCACTAAAAGCATATGTCATATCATACTTGGAGTGGGAGTGATCATGAACCAGTTTTGGATCTTCCATCTGCAATATATATAAAATAAATGAATGAATAAATGAGAAAAAAATTAAATATATATGAATAAAACACAAATGATATGTTAACTTAGTAAAACGATTTTTAAATATATGTGAATCGATATATCAATTTATTAAAATTATTTTTAATTTCTTTCTTAAATTAGTAAAATAGATTAAAATAGATTAACTTACAGTTAAGGATGTTTTCAAAGACCGGAGGACTTTTTTTCCGGACACCCCAACAACATCTGTGAAGGCTGGAATCACAAGTTCTTCAACCTTATCGGCCAGCACCACCCAAACATCTGGAGAGTGGTACCCCGGTGCACAGGGGGTATTCGACTGTACATGAAAACCGGATGTTGCACCCCTGCAACAACCCATTTCCCACTGTACAGTTTTCTAAAAGCTAACCGTGTTCACGTTCACGGTAATTATAGAAAATATGTTCTTTTAAATGGGCTCAAATGGGCAGATGAAGCTTTCTTGTACCCAAAAGTACCCTTATTATGATGTGAAATTCGTTCAGTCTCTTTATCGGTGTGATTTACTGTTGCCTGTCAGATCGCGTTTACATGCCTTATGAAAATTTGTCAAAATCACGGCAATATAGATGAAATGTGTCAGTCAAGTACACATTTTATATGCAGAGAGAATACAGATTTTATCATTTGATGCCCAACACACGTAATTTGAGCTCTTTCAAGCCCCTATTTTGACTAAATCTAAACTGTACGATAAATGGTCGTTGCTGCTGTCTCGGACCGTGACTGTACAGGTTTTGCGCCTTTACAGAATGACTTGAGGACTGTAATTGGCAACTGCCATCGTACAAAATACGTACGTTTATTTTGAGTATCATAAGTAATAGGCATTGTTTGTTAATTTATTCATGTATAATTGAAGTCACACTCAACACAAATGGTTAACTTAGCATTCAAGTATCTGACAAAACGGCATTTCGCTAAAGTTAGCATGCGGTTTTATGTGGAATAAAAACGTAATGTTCAGCAAATCGTTATTTGAACCCTTAGACGAGTTTTGACTTTTGTTATGAAATATATACACGTATATCCTTAAAGGGCAGGTTCTATTGGGGTACTTTTTTGTGGAAACGAAATTCGAAAGGACATTCCTGTTCAGACATATATGTTATTATTACATGCTTATTACACAATACAGGTGAAACATATTATTGAGGGTGATATTTTTATGACTTTATATTTGAAAATTGTATATAAGTCTAGCGCACACATGTCAAAAATAAAAACAATGAAAAGTGAAAATTCCATCAATACATATGTTTTAATTTATCTAACGAAATAAAAATGATTGAAAATATAGCGTTTTTAATTTCACGTACTGCCAAATAAGCAAGATGATGGACAGTCTGCAAAAGAACTTACACTTTAGGTTCTTCACAAATCGTCACAAGTACGCCAATAAAAGTGAAAGCTACGACACTACTATATGCGATGCATGCGGTAGAATCTTCAAGACCAAATACGACTTCACTAGGATAGAATTCACAATGACATATATGGAGATTTGAATGTGTTATATTTCGTATGAATGAACTTCATGGCATTACAAACCTCATGTCAATCAAGTCATGTTTGTGAGGTAGACGCTGCTTCCACTCTTGTACTGATTTCTAGAGTTTTCACTGTGAGCAACACGCGATCAGGAATGCATGTCTTAACTGTTTTAATCAGATTAGCACTACAGGTTCATTGTTTTGAAAGTTTTTAGTCTGAAGTTTTATTATAAACCAGTGCTGCAATCCAAAATTCGGCGTCGGACCTTTAGAACATTTGTTGGATGAGCGTCAACAGAATGGCTTGCCCTCGCATCGCCAACACCCCATATCGCCTACACCTCGAAAACACTAAATGCAATGATCCCTTTCTCACCCCTATTGTGTAGAATGATAAGTCTACAAGCCATCAATGTATGTGTTCATTATATGAATTAATGTCGAGAGTAGATGGACTTTTGAACTAATTCGAGGTTTTCATAGAGGTGTATGATCCTTGAGTATATATATTTTGACTGTTCATACATGATTGTTGTAACACACTTTGATCTTTGAATGACCAATAACAGTCTCAAAGCCCGAAGCAGGTTTAACATAGCAGCAATGGACGGTCGCCATCAGTACAGTGATATATGCAGCATGCAATTAACCTGATTATTGAAGTAAATCCATTGTAACACGAATGGCGTTATATATCATGCATTATAATCATAACAACTCCCTGTACAGTCGAACATTCAGTTTCTGCAACTCCCTGTACAGCGCTGGTGCAACAACAATAAGAGCGTACAGTCACTATTTTGTTGTGTTTCTCCTTAAATATGAAGTGATAAGCATTGTAAAGTCACACTGGACTTAAGATAAGACTGTATTGTATAAGTGAACAAAAGCCCCGTATGTTCATCATTTATGTAATATAATTAGTGAAACAAGCATTTGCGCGATCGCTACGATAGCGTCAATCGGACAGTCACTTGAAATAGGCATTCAGGACAAGACTTCGTACATTTTTGTTATTATGTAGTTGCAAATATGTGGAGAAAAGCTTTAAAAACTCAAACTTATAACATTTCAATTGTTAAAGATAAGAATAACTCAAACTAACCGTGAACGTGAGGACAGGGTTACTTCTAGAAAACTGTACAGTGGAAAATTGGTTGTTGAAGGGGTGCAACATCAGGTTTACCTGTACAGTCGAATACCCCCTGTGCCCCGGTGGAGTGGTTAAAAAAAGAAGACGCCACTGTCCAGACCATCATTGCAAAGGATGCAATCGGCAACCAACCCGTCAGGAAGATCAGAAAGAAGTACAAGAAAATGCAAGAGCAGCTGAAGAACCTCTGCCAAGACCGTGCATGTGAGCGAAAAACCATTCCAGAGTTTTTGTATGGAGTTGGATGGAACATTCGCATTAATAAAGAGTTTTGAAATGTCCAGAGGATGATGTCCAGAGACAAGTGTATTTTAAGTGTCTATTGTGAGAATAGTGCTATCAATAAAGAGTGTTGAAATGTCCAGATGGTGATGATGTCCAGAGATAAGTAATAAGTCTCTAAAATGTTATTGTTTTAATGTATATTGTTATGAGAAATATTGTTTCTATTGATGGCTAATAAAAAGATGTGACTTTTTTTCCTACAGAAATTTGTGTCTTTTTTTCCGTGACTTTTTTACCTGTGACTTTTTTTCCGGTCACCGTGATTTGTATGCTACATGTAGTTTATTTTACCTGAAAATCTAATCATGTACCTGAAAACGTTTCAAATGCTAAAACTATATGCAATTTCACAAGCCTACGTACTGCAACAGATAAGACCACGTAATATTTCACCTTGCATTTGGTACACGGTTTTGTCAAAATGCTACGCGCACGCCTCAATCTTGCAGTGATTTGAATGCATACATTTTTGAACGGCATATTCCCTCAATGTCCCTAAATCCATCCTGCTGCTGAGGTCACCTCTACAATGTATGAAAACACTTTACGTTATTACTTTACATGTATCTGACCAAATTATGCCGCAATAAGAATTTAAATGGGTTTTTTACTAGCGCGGATACTATCGAAACTAAGTATTGAATGGAATTTCCGATAAAAGCAACTTAGGGATGTTCGCTCCTCAAATTTATAGTATTAAACTTTTTTTTTAAAAGATCAAAGTATATGATTGGGAAATCAGCATTAAAAATAGGGGGTAGTGTGGGTTTTTTCGAGATATGACGCCTGTAAGATAGTGGGGTGAAGTACAATTTTAACATGGGAGTCTATGGGAAAATGAGAAAGAAACTGCCTTAAAACTTTAAAATACTACCTTTCTAGTATTAAACTTTTTTTCCTTTTTTGATATGTTACAAAGTTCATGTTACCCAACCGAAATCGATGAAAAAATATATATTGTAGTGTGAGTTTTTTTTAAAGCTTTGACACAAAATGTACCTGAAAACTCCCTTTTTACGGTAGTCAAATTTAGGCCATTTATGCTGTTTTAGCACTTTTTAGAGGTTCTAAAGTCACAATTTCTTTATTTCACTTGTTTTAAAAAAGTATGTAGATGATGTAGAATATCATGAAGTAAATAAAGATGAGAAAAAATATTTACTTAATCATATTTCATTTTTGAAGTTCAGCAGGAAGGAGCCGACATCCTTAATCTATTATTTAATACTTGGATCTGTATTCTAATAGGCTTGAAAAATGATTCATTATGTTTCATACGCAGGTTGCTTGTTCTCCTTTCATGTTGTTTTATTATTAATGTTTGCTGTATCTATGTATAGATGTAATGGGGCGGTATTGATATAAGCTATTTTATCTATCCACATTCAATGAATTGAATAAGAATATGTTTACATCAAATACAAATTCGAACAAAATCAACCAAGGACAAAACTCATCTGGGACTAAAGCCACCGGGGAAAACACATGTGTAAAAAAACACCCAGGGCAAAAGTCACCTTGGACGCAAACCACTCAGCACAAAAACCAACCAGTTATTATAGATACAATTTGCTGACCTTTTAATGTGACTTTTGAAATCCTGTTTGAAATATTTGTCAAGTAGCTATATACATGTACATATTTGTTTTTAATATTTTGTAAACTCATGTCACGTTAATTTAATTCGTTGCTTTGATGTTAACAATGCTTACTTAATAAAACATTATTGTAAATATTGGTTTTTGATGGAAAATGTGCATGTTTTAAGGCTATTATTGTTTTTTCGATAGTAGAGTTATGTATATCAGAAATGTTCTTTGATGGCTTGCATTAAGCACTGATGAAATTATCTGAAAATCAGTCTACGCCCGCTCCCATAATAAAACCTGTGATTTGCCATGTTTGTGATCCTCGTGATAACAAACCATTTATCATTAATTCATATAAATTATCAGATTAATGAATACATAATTAAATCATATTGACATTGTCATGGTGATGTTGAGTATAGTATTTACAATACTAAGAAAACATGTAGGACACAATACATTTGGATAGGAAAAAAGGAAAATGGTTACAATTACCCTTCCTATAACACACTATAAACGACCAGTCTATAAATTATTATAATAACTAGAATCAATACTTAGGTCTTCAACATTTCGGCTTTGACCTACTAACCAAGCTTAACCGATCATTTCCCTTCCAGTTACAGAGTATACTTATTACAAGTATCACAAAATCAAATCATTAATTTCCCTGTAAACCAACAATGCAACTCAAACCCTGTGACCTTCGAATTTTTTCATCACCCGAAAGACAGAGGTTCGATTCCCTTAAAACCTAAGAAGGGGTTAATAATTCCCGATGTAAACCTCTACTGAATGTCATAACGAATTTATATTATAAAAATTAAAGTGTTGATTTTTTTTCTTTTCGTACCATTTGCAATTGAACCAAATTATAATCACATTAACAAACACATATATAAAGAAATATATTTTATTTAAAAAATATTAATCGACACATATATTTCTGTGAACTCAACACGTTTAATTATAATATATATTCAATGAACTGAAAATAATCTAATGTAAGCATCTGGAATAAAAACATTTATCATGAATGTAAGTTGTATTTTTCGGTACTCTTATTCGTGCGGAGGTCGTCACGTGACCGACGACAGAAAGGTAACTTGAGGACAACCCGAGTCCAATTTAAATCTGGGCCATGTTCAAGAGAGGTTTCAAAGTAATCGCTCAATTACTTTTAAACCTCTATTTCTCCTTGACGTACTCTTATTGTTTTCCTTTCTCCATCTTCGGACTTCTTCGGTCGTCTTCGGTCCACAACATAGTGTTTGAACACAGGTCGTTTCGTTCACACATTGGCATATAAAGTTATTTGTATCACGACAAACAATACATTTCTACAAATGAATATGTGATTAATCAGGTTGGTAAATAAAATAATAAATTATTGATATAATAATAAATCTCTATATACGTAGACGTCTGATTAGAACACTGCAAACTTATGATGAGATTTCCCTTTATGGAAAACATAAATATCGGTTTAACATTACAATTGATGTTATCCCAAATATTCCAACGGTCTGTAGGTTAAAACACAGTAATATAATTTTACTCAGAGCAACAGCACAATGAAAAAAATCTAGAGGTGTAAACTAAGTGTTAAGTATAAAGTAAATTTGATTTTCTTGATTGATTGTCTTCGATATTTTATATAACTCTCAGCTATGAATTAAGCAATGATGCAAAGGTGATTTCAATATTCAGATGAACTATGCAGAAGCTCACTAGCAATGATGAGGATTTGTAATTTAACATACCATGGATATAAACTCGGTTTCATTATCTTTCGTTTTTAAAATATTTCAGAATTAAAAAATATTCCCGAAAAGTGAGAAAAAATATGAATTACCATTTTTTTCTATAAAGCAAAAAATGCATTGCGGCCATTTTATTGTGAACATATTGTATTATTTTGAAATACAAAAACGATTCCCAGAGCTTTACTGAGCCATGTACACTCATTTTGACTTGATTTCCCGAAGAGTGAAGGGTGTTTTGCTATTGGTGAAATTATTTTTCAAATAAATTTACATTTCATCAACGTATTTGAGCGAAAAAACGTGCTACTGCCCATCTAAATTACCCAATAATGTTAATATAAACCAAACATGCTTTGCATGTACTTAAACAATTATTGTAATTTATTATATTTTGCAAATACACAATAATGTAAAAGTACTCGATATTGTTACAAATGTCGTTAAATTATAAAATGCAATGTTTTTCTACTGTTAGAAATACCCAGTAATGTTTTGCACGTACTTGACATGGTATTGTGATGAATTAAATTGATTGAGTTGGTACTTCGAAAACATTCTGATTATCATATTAAATTCCTTTCAGGTCAATGATAAAAAAAACTTATTTATTTTGTTCAACAACAGTCCTGCAATCCCCAGCAACGGCCGAAGCTGGGATGTCATTCTCATACGGAGGTAGGTTTGCCTTGTCGTCTCTTATCTGAAATAAACAGATTGTATAACATCTTGTGATAAGATTCAATGAAGGATATGCGCGTAGATATTTAATTTATTTATGTTTAAATATTTGCATGAATTAAAACATGTTATCTTTTTCTAAACTTTATAACTTTTTTTTATAATTTTATTTGTTTTTCAGATACATAGACATATATGAAATGTTCATAAAACAGCATTTTAAAATATAAATAGGTATAAATATTGAAAACAGAGCAACTGCAAGCTAACATTGCAAATTCATTTGAATAAAACGTAGAGTTCAAGTGTTTATGGACCTGGCATTTCCATACTTTCACCGAAGTTGCAGAGTGTCAATCTTTAAAAAGATTATGGCACACAGACCAGAATTTTGTGAACTTCGAATAATTGCAATCTGAGTAACAGATGCGTTTATCAATTTCATAGACATTGTTTAAATCTTGTTTTATAATGTTAAATTGCGGTACAGTTTCCTTTAACTTTGATATGTATATATTATATTTGACTGTTGTTATACTAAGATTTTGAATCATATTTCGTGTTTACGGATATCCTAGGCATATGTTTCGTTTTGATAGGTTTAATATTGAATCTGTTTTCTGCTCTATCCATGTCTTTAGTCTATCCCAGATGTTATTCACTTTCGGGCAATCATAGAAAATGTGCACTATAGTTTCTACAGATACTTTACAGAAAGTACATTTGTTTGTGTCTTTCAATTTCATTTTAAATAGAAGGTCGTTCAATGGAAGAATTCTGTGTATATAACTTAGTTTTAGAAGTTTCAAATATAAAACAATATAACATATATAATATTGACGATTCAAACTACTATTTCAATTTAGAATATCAACTTACTTCAAGGTAAAGGCACGTTAGTAAATTATTAAACATATATACGAATTGGTTCTAAATTCGACGAGGATAACGATAACACGGATATCGAATATATATAAATATACATGTATATAAATATATATAAATCATAAGGGTTTGGCAAACATATTAGTGAGTGTTAATACATTTCCGTTTTGGTTATTTTGTTTTAGTTTAAAGATGCCTGGGATTTCAAACAAATCATTAAAAAAAAGTTCGGCCAATATTCTAAAGAGTCTAGATATTATCCATTGAAACAGCAAATTAATGAATATATATATTGTTTAGTACAGTCGTTTTTTATGTAAACATCAGTCGTCATTGTCATCTTTTTGAAAGAATAAGCATAAAAATAGAACAAATCTCAATCATTTCGAAATGTAAATTTAAATTTATCACAGTTACCTTTTCATTTTGCTTGTAGACCCTCATTAGATTTCTACCAGAAAGTTTCTCCAGGTCTTCATTGTTCCACCCTCGGTCAATAAGTTCTGCATAGAGAGCTGGGTATGTACTGACGTCTTCCAGACCCACGGGTAGTCTGTACATATAGAAGAATATATAAATGACCCAATCGTACAATCCAGGAGGCACAATCGGATATATAGAGGATACTAACCGACCTCTCATTTAATACTGTTTTTATAAACGAGTTACTGATTTGGTATTCAACGAGAGTTTTATACCATATCATTTACGAATAAAAATGGTATCACATGGAAGAAGGTTTAGTATTCTGTTTATTACTTGACAATATTTATCAAATTATACGCAACTATTAGTCCCATTGACGCCGTGCACAGCCGTGTTGATACCGACTGTCAACTGGTGATACATTTCAACATCTAGTTCTTGCATGTCTAATAACGTTTGTTCTGTCCGACGCATCTCCAAACGTTATAGGTATCATTATAAAGACAACAAGAAGATGTACACGCCGTATAAGTTTGAGAATATAATTTTAAGTGTACATTTGGGACCATTGGTTTAAAGTTGCTTTTGTAACAAATAGTGAATGTACAATTGACACTCATATATTCCATATCATGTCATGATATAGATGTCAATTTACTTTTACGTTTACCTTTGTTTTATCGCTGGAAATCGAGGGCAGAAAGGGAGTGTCCTGATTGGTTGCAATTGAAACTAGTTGTGCAATCAGCGACGCCGTTGTAAAAGTGACATTTGCCAATGACACGTCATAATGATAAAATAAATTAACCTAAGATATACGTATTCTTGTTTAATGTGTTTCCTCGAAACATGCTTTTTTTTGACAACTATTGATCATAAACATGCTTATGAATAAAGAAGACCAAATCAGAGACAAATACCAAACATATTTCATTTGTGTTATTTACATCAGATATATTCGAAGGACATATGCTAAAGAGCATGACCCTTAAGAGTAAAATGCCTAGATCTTTGAAGTCACTCGCTCGACTTGGCCGCTGAGATTGTCATTGGTTAAAAAGCAGTGATAGAGAATGAGGTTTCGCTTTCCTCCGCTGTGGGAGTTTGCTTCTGCCCTCGATTTCAAGCGAAAAACAACAGAGGTTAGGATTGGAAATCTGTAGGGAGTAACCTGGGCTATGTGGGAAGAGAATGTCAGTATACGAGTCTTCTCGCTGACTGTATTATTATTATTTGTTCTGATATCAATGACGATAGTAATCATTCCTTGTCCTGTCATACTTACGTGGGCACTCCATCGTAGTCAGCCCCTATTCCAACATAATCCACACCGATGTAATTTTTTATGTACTCGATGTGATCTGAAGTTAAAAAGGTGTTAATTCTCCAATGAGAAAACATTCAGCTGATGATCTGTCTCAGTGACAAATGTTATACTATATAACTTTCATTTGATTGAGGGATTGGTTACGGTTTAATTTACGCCGACAAGTGACAAATGTTCGGTGTTTCCTACATTCGTGAAGGAAGTACATTTTTCATTGGAGCATAAGTATCTCGCTTAAACGTCATCTTTTGACGTCATCCTATTGTTTCATGACGCCAATGATGACGTCATTAGATGAAAGTGTTACTTCAGTGGGCAGACTAATTGTTATTTTAATCGATCATAGCCCTCTAGTATAAAGAAAACTCTGATATATTGGTTTAGCTAAATGTTAATTTTGGACCTACCTGCAACTTGGGACAAGGTTGCAGTTGTCTGGTTTGAAGGGTAGCAGTTGATGTACAAATCGTAGAAGTTGACCATCACAACTCCACCGTTTGCTTTCTGTAAACAAGGCAAGCAGAATAATATAACGTGCATGAGGAAATGATAAATTTGGAACATTAATGTCAATTCTCGAGAGACGTTGTTTCTCGTAAATGCCAACCTAATAATTTTACCGTAAGTAATCAAACAATGTCTCTTGTTTATGGTCAAATTAATGTCGCGTCCTGAATATTTCCCCCCTACAAATATTTGGTTAAAACGATAACACGTTGAGATAACACGTTGAGATAACACGTTGAGCTCGAAGATGAAAAAGAAGGTATTGGTGTGCTATAACTTTCGAAGAATAGCTCGCAGCATTTGACCTCCATACAGCAAATCTTCCAAAAGAAGTCATAGGCCCTTGAGTCACATGCTCGCCAAAAAGAGTTGTAAACACTTTACTTGATAATATACTCATAATGAGGATGAAAATGAAGGTAATAGTTGCACACGCTGACGACGTACACACATGTAAATATAGAATACTACATGAGTGTCTGTTTAAAACCATTTTACCCCTAAATGAAGCACGTAGCGCTGTTAATCGAGAGAACTATTACATTTACTTAAAGTTTTATAGTTAGACAATACTATTCAAAACTTCCCATGACCACTGTGATATTGAGCATACGTTCTCGTACATTGCGGCAATGTTTACATACACTGAAGGCGGAGGAATGACGGAAGAGTGTACTGTAGATATAGATATAGTTATAAAAAATATATATATATCATATAATACCGTTTTCATCACGTATCATCCCTATACCTACCGTGAGATCAAGCACGTCGTCCTGTACATTGCGGTAATGGTTGCACAAGCTGAAGGCGGAGGAATGACTGTAGATGACGGGAGATTCTGACACTTCTAGCGCGTCAATCATCGTCTTCTTGGACACGTGGGACAGGTCAACCATCATACCGAGACGGTTCATCTCCCGGATCACGGTCTAAATATTGCGGAGGAAGATATTATTTTTAAAAGATACATCATATTTTGCAAAGAATGAACATGTAGGTATTATATAAAACACTGAGCGTCTCTTGTGAGACAAGACATGCATCTGAGTTACATACACATATAGAAGTTTAACCCGTTTAATGATTAACTCACAGTGAAGATCTAGACAGTCCAGTCGAATATCCCCATTCCAACTATTAAGAACATGTTGCATGTAAATTTGATGGAACCCCCTGGAAGGGAGGCATCTTAAGGTTACGTTTTGCGACTAGTGATTGCAAGGTAAGACATAGTACACCTGCTAGATCAACCTTGAAATAAATTGTATAATAGCGGGAGTGTATGTAACAGAATCACGTGAGTTTTCCTTGAAATGTGACACATGCATTAAACTTTGTACTCACTTTACCAAAGTCTGTCAGACCATTATGCTCTGGTGTGTTTGTTATATCAACTTTCCAGTTGTCTGCCCTGAAATGTATCAAATGTTAATAAATTCCTTGCCTTGCGTATATCTCTGTAAATATCATGGCATTTTGCATGTCTTTAATTCTAAAAACACGAAATTCGAATTTTGATAATCTACCCTTATGTCACTTTATCTTTTTACAATGATTGTTCCCTTGGACAAAGAATGATCTTTTGTAAGCGCAGCAGCAACTGAAGTAATGACCTCCAGATTACATTTCTATTACAATCATAGATATAATGAAAATGTCACCATTCAAGTTAATCCACTTATGGTTTCTTCATACAATGTTTACAAGTGCAGACTGTCAGCGGCATCAGTTTCAGTCATGTCATGTATCTTCACCAATATATATATATATTATATATATATATATATATATATATATATATATATATCGCCACAATTATATGGTTATATGGCAGCACAGCATTTGAAACCTAATGACAGAGAGATACATTTTCAGTGAAAAGTAATGGCTACTGATTTGAATAATATAAACAGAATCTCACCTTCGTGTCTTCTGATCTATCAACTTCTTATTATGTACATCATGCTTTATATGTTTGATATTTTTGCTTATCTACCTACGTACAACTTTACTACAGACCTCCTAGTATACTTACCATGGTGTATTACAGCTGTGTGTCACAGTCATGTACCGGGCTCCCATGGTGTAGAACGTGCGCAGAACACTCAGACTGCTGTCAATTGCGTGACCTCCCTCCAACCCCATCAAACTGGCGATCTTGCCATCGTTGAATGCATCCATAATACCTAAAAACAATCAAACAGCAATGTAGTATATCAGAACTATTTTTCTGTGCCTGTGTTTCAGTTTTATAACGATTTGGATTAAATATTTTAGAGGCGAAGCTAGTTTGATTTGACCTGCAACTGTTGTGAACGAATACTTTAGACACGTTCCAACATATTCCACTCAATTCTAGTACTAGAATCGAGTACTTGATGTGCACAAAAAGTCCAATGTACAGGTGTATGCAATATGGCAGCTTCAAGTCATGGTTGCGTTTGATTTGACAACACGAGGGTCGAGGGCATACGTTTTGACGTTTCTTATTCAGTTAACCGCATCGAACATGACTCGAGCGTTGACTCAGTATCAATATTTGTCTCAGCAATGTGATTTTCCGTTGAAAAATTAAATTATATGAATACAAACACGTATCAAAATGAAAGAAAACATAAGGCAGAGTTTCTCTCTTCTACCGGTTCAACGTCATGTTCAAGGAGAATGCATATAATTGTGTTGATAGAACTTGAATAGCCGGAATAGTTTGTGTTTTCGTTGTTGAAATCGCACGTAGTTGTTTTGCCCCCTAGTGTAGAAGAACTCACCATCAGCTGTGTCGACATACGTGAACGTATCGGGATATTTGGCAACGAATCTCCTGATGGTGTCTGTTTGATCAAGAAAGTGTCTGACTGCATCTTTGGCTTGACTGTTGCAATCGGCGTATATGGCCCAGAACTGGGGAGTAATAGGAACAGGAGAGTCATAACCATTAGCCTTAGGGAAAATATAAACAGGAATGTGAAAATGAATACAATACAGAATTAGCGAAAAAATAATATAAACGTAGATTTCGTCATTTGAGAATAAGTACTGGAATTAAATATATTCATCAGTAGTCGGTCGCGAAAATGTGAATATTTGTGAATTAATATTTCCCAAAGAACTGGGGAAATATGAACATGAACATAAACTTCAAGATAAGAACAGGAACAAATAAGAACAAATCAGTAAAGGTCATTAGAGAATCATTCATTTCATGGCACAGAACTGAGGAAAAATAACAATATGAATTTTGAAGGTCAATATGATATAGGAATAAGAACATGGTCATAAGAATTAATATGTACTGATATAAAACCATTTTAGTGGATACAATTAATGAGTCATTAAGTATGATAGTGTTTCAGATACACTTTATTTTCAAAACGTACTTATGATATCAATCGGGAGAGAAATCTTTCATCTACAACATGACTGGTATAAGAGAAAGACTTTTCATATCACGACAATCCGACGAAATTTGGTATCCAAGACATCTACATCCACATTGCATTGCACTTGAAAACAATAGACTTGATCTATGATTAGACTGGAACCATCTTTTCTATTTAGTAGGATTTCTCAGCTTATTTTTGGTCGACAACCTCTGCGAAAAATTAAGTGTGCAACTTTCAATAGCTTTTGGGTAATAGCACGGTATGTTTGTCAACATACATGTACTCGATGGATCGTTAAGTCTGTTATACGGTATAACAGAATTCGTAGCATCGTACATTCTGACTACGAATTATAATTCAAGCATGCATAATCCAATATGGTAAAAAGACACCCTACCCTTCCCGTCTCCCTACTCTACCCCTACCCTTCCCGTACTCCCTACCCTACCCCTACCCTTCCCGTCTCCCTACCCTACCCCTACCCTTCCCGTCTCCCTACCCTACCCCTACCCTTCCCGTCTCCCTACCCTACCCCTACCGTCCCCGTACTCCCTACTCTACCGTCTTCCTGCGGTTCCCCTGCAACCAAAAAGGATTCTCACACGATCCCACCGGAAACAGTTGCATTTTAACATGGAGTATGTCGGAGTCTATGATTTTCGAACGCGGGGAGAGAATATGTCTCCTAATACCAAAAACGTATACATGTATTAGGATGTTTTCTCACCTGTGCTCCAAGCTTTCCCTTCCTGAGCCTGGGGATGTCACTTTGGCTGTTAACCCATATTCCAGTGAGATTCTGGTTCAAGTTGACAGCGTCCACCTTATTGTTTGCATTCTTCAGGTACTGCCAGGCCAGATCGTTGTGTCTGTTTAATGAAACATGACAAGAAAGTCAATAGTTTTAATTATATGTTTCCATCCCGGTGACGAAATGTCTTGGAACAAACATTATCAGTTTATGGTTTACTCTCAGTCAAGACAATTTAAAACGCAGACATAATAAAACAAAATTTCTATTTCCCATCCTTTTCCATCAGTGTATTTGTATCAGCAAGTCCACTTACATCAGGTTATGTCTCGTATCGCTGAAGACTAGTTACATGTCGCGTAATATCTATAGCATGTATGTTGTCAACCAATAAAAGTCGTGTTTCGAAATTAGACGATCGCTGATAAGTTTTCTCATCCGAGCACTGCCCCTTTTGCTCGATTTAAAGTTATTGTATTGGCTTGTTACTTATAGTGCGATACGACTCAAAAATTGCGAAGAAAATCAGGGGATTAATTAAGTTAATGTAGCTTAGCGGCTCATCTACCCTGATGGAGCAGGGTGGTGATAACCTGGCCGGACTCTTATTTCCCTTACAGCTTGTATTGCTGGGAAAAATACGTCGCGAAAGACATATTTCATCTACAACGTAATATATGAGAAATAATTTTCATATCACGACAATCCGAGGAATGCTTTGCACTTGAATATAATAGACTTGATTTATATTTAGACTGGAAAACATCTTCACTAATTAGTGCGATGTCTGCGCTTATTATGAGTCGAAAATATCTGCGAAAAATCAAGAGTGCATATCTCAATGAAATTGATTTTTGGAATTTGTCAACATACTCGATGGATCTTTAAGTCTGGCCGGACTCTTATTTCCCTTACAGCTTGTATTGCTGGGGAAAATACGTCCAAGGTCAAAGATTCGTTCTCTGACAACTATCCTTGGTCAACTATTTGTTCTGTATATATAAATAGTAAAAATGTGTTGCACCCCAAGGTGACAGAAACATTATCTACCAGAAAGCAAATTTCATTCTGAGAACATTTCACTACTTTATGATATTTGCATTCATAATCTCCTGCTGTTTTGGTTTCCAGGAACAAATATTGTTACACTGAAAAATGAAAGTCAATACTGGTTGTTGTAATGTCAGTAATTCAATTCTTTCAAGTGAACTGATGAACCTTTAGTAACTGCCTTTTAACAATAAGTCACCAGTTAGCAGTGTGAACCTTCAAAATCAGAATCTTTGGAAAAAGACAAAATTTTAACAAAATTGTTTACTGAGGAAATCCGACTGTTTTACTCAGATGACACCTTTACATCATATAAAAATGTTTGATTGGCGAATTTCACGTAATGTACAACAAGAATATGGCTGATAATACCGATAGAATCATCAGTTTAAACCACGCAAATTCGAAGTGAATAAGGCGTAAGAAAATAACCTCTTATAAAGCGTTGACCTCCGTGTTTTATGAATATATAAGCAAGGAATGAAATGCTTATGTTTGAACAACTCCGTATACACACTTCAATAATGTCTTGCTCAGTCTTCATGGTTGCGTTTGATTTGACAACACGAGGGTCGAGGGCATACGTTTTGACGTTTCTTATTCAGTTAACCGCATCGAACATGACTCGAGCGTTGACTCAGTATCAATATTTGTCTCAGCAATGTGATTTTCCGTTGAAAAATTAAATTATATGAATACATACACGTATCAATGTAATGATATTTAACATCAAACTTTGTCTCAGCAATATTATTTTCCGTTGAAAAATTAAATTATATAAATGAAAACACATATCAATGTCATGAAATTTAATGTTTCATTCATAATGTGTATGTGTGACTAGTTTGGAGAAGAATCTGCACTTCCAAAGACTTAGATCATATATTATACATACTATGTTATTTCCTTCTCGCATGAGTAATGAAACGCATATATACACTGACACCGGTGATACAATCGGTACCATTCGCCGAGGTATCTTTTGTTCATTACCACGAGCCGTGAGGTATCTGGACGTGTTCGTCTCTAACTGTGTTCTCATTGTGCATAGCATGCATGTTTTAATGTCAAGGATTATCTGATATACATCAAGATAAAATGATATCGAATATTTTCTATCTATGAGGTATAATTCAATATTTCTATCGACAAATGAGGGTTATTTGTAAAGTTGAAATATAACTTGAACATGTTAAAGTTTCTGATTTTGTAAGCTTTGATCCATCAGGAATTAAACATTTCTCAATTAGAAATTCAACATTGCTATCGACAAATTACAAAATGGTTACATATCAAAACTGATATGTATCTTGAAAATATAAAGTTTATGAATACATTTTGACCATCCAGGAATTTAACATGTTTATTGACTATAATAAACATAGATATATGAATATTTGTTAAACGTAACTATGGTAATCAAAGCAGAGGTTGTGATAAGAGCCAACTGTGGCCATAGTCAATCGTGATCAAGTCCAATTTAAAACTTTGCGAAAATATAAGAAACAGCAGCGAGTTATTAGTTCAGGTTTGATAAGAAGCAACATATTTTCCATTCCCAAACCAATATAATTCATTGTTAACTCGTTTATGGTTTGTTTAATTGATTATTGCGTTAAAGAGAGAATTGCCAAGTGCGAGATGCGAAGAGTTGCAGGTGTTATACCATCTAGTCTATAAACAATATGTGTCAAAGATGTAAGTCGTTTGGTCTTACAATAAGATTTTTTTTAAATGCATTTAGGTTTTACTAAATAGTGAAATCAGGGCCCCGTTCCATAACAGCGAGTGCTTATAATCGCTCATTGATTGCTCAATGTAGCGCTCAAGTAGCGCTCATTCTCTCCTGATCGACACGGTGCAAAACCTCAAAGTTCGCTCGCTTTGCTACGTAGCGCTACATTGAGCAATCGCGTTCAAGAGAGGTTTAAAAGTAATCGCTAATTGAGCGATTACTTTGAACCTCTCTTGAACACGGCCCTGAATGTTATTTCGACCGATGGTAAAACCTCTTATGGCAGTAAGACCTCAAGACTTCTCGTAACATCTGCTCTATGGTTTTACAAGAAATGGAAACGACAGGGACATGTAGAAAGTATATATATGCAGTTGACGACCAACCCATGATACTGAGTAAGTGTATGTAACGAGGTCAAAACCCAACACTGGTGCTTGAAATTATATTTCAGGATACATGGTTTCATAATATTGTCATATTGTCATATTGTCATTGTTTGTTAATATTTTCAAAGGGGCGGTAGCACGTTTTTTGCAAATGTTATTTCTTATATTTTATTTCCCATTTATGATTATAGTTTATGACATTTATTTTTTAATTTAGATGGTTAAACTTCTTATTACGGAAGCCATTTATCCGTAGTGGTAATAACGGTGTTGCGTATTAAGCAAAAATTGCATGGGGGCCATTTTATTGTGAACACATTTTATTATTTCGAATGACAAAAACTATTCCCATGGCTTTACCGAACCATGTACCCTCATTTTTTAAGAAGAGAATGGTGTTTTACTATTGGTGACATTATTTTTCAAATACATTTCATCGACTTATTTAAGCGAAAAAATGCTTCTGCCTCTTTAGTTTTAGTCTGGTTTTTAAGGTTTCAATTTCGGAAACGCATGCATGAACTGTGCAGGTTTGTTATATTTTAAGTCTATCACGTGTGGTTTACTTCATTTTACATCGTGAAACAAGACATGACCGTACATATGTTGATAATCAATTATTACTCATACTGGTTAAGGAGATTCCGAAACGTCGATAATGGTTTAAAAAGTTACAAATGCAGTTTTGTTGTCTTTTAGAGAGATTTTGTAACTAAGTTTCAGTCGTGTTCATCACTTTTTGATTAAATGTCTTACGTTGGTGTATCTATAGTTTATTTTGCCCAATACTGTTTTTTTAATATTGTCGACTTAAATGAAGTGTTGGACACACGTTACATTTGTATAGTGTTTATCTCAATTCTCGTCTTATATTCAGATTTGAAGTTGCCGTGTCTATCCAAGCGACCATGCAGCAAGGTAAAAGCGTTCTTTTCAGCCGTTATGGGTTAGGTTTTCGTACTAGACACAAGGTCACACCAAGTTGTTATTGAAGTTATTCAACTTTTGGAAGTGAACAGAGGAGAAACGCTTAAACTTGTTCCCAGGATGTATATTTGTTGAACTGCAACCGTCTGCACATAATATGGTGTTTTGAATTTCAGATTAATAGAAACAGTGTCTTTGTTCATGTTTGAAAACTATTCTATACGACTGTTGCTCGTGTATAATTTCAAGCAGACAGATACATGTAGACATACTTTATTCAGAATTAAAGGCCTAATGGCCGAGACTACATCAGAATAGCGGCAGTATGGTGTGGTATAATTAAATTTGCGTCATTTAAATATCTGAGTTCTCTTAAAAAAGGAAGCAACATTTTTAATTAATGATAAATTCTCAAAGGATATTAACTTTCATTCTTGTAGGATTATTAATGAAAAATAAAGGTACATAAAACTTTCTAAGATGCTCAAAATATGGATATACGAGAGTATTCATCTTCTATCTCATGTAAACAACAACGTGTGCAAGTAAAATCACTGACATTATCGCTACTTTGTCTAACATTATGTACTAGACGGTTATTTGACTGACATCGTTATTTAACAAACGACCATAATAAATCTTTAAGGTGTGTATCGTGTACAATATCTTGTCCTCATTAAAATACATGAGCGTTGTTTAAACCTCAATGACAAGTGTTTAATTTTATGCTGCTTTTCAAAATTTTCATGTTAAAATACCCATTTACTATATAATCTAATTGAAATCATGTTATTTGAACCAATAAACCATTACGTTTACAACAATTAGTATATCCAAGATACATAATGCATGTTGCCATTGTGACGTTTTGTGACACTATTCTCAATGTCACAATGACCTTTAAAAACTTTCATTTCAGAATTAACAACACCGTAAATCTAGATAAAAACTCTATCTCTCAATGAAATCTTCAAAATGCTATTGAAATTCGTTTTGTACAGACATTTTTTAAACATTCAAATCAACGTTTAATTACAGTTTAAATGAAATACGGATGTAATATCGGTCCTCTATACTACTGATTACAACAATTCAACTGATGCTGTTCAGCAGCAGTGACCATTAAGATTAAGATTAAGATTAAGATGAAGATAAAGATGAAGAATAGGTGGCCTGTTACTTGAATTTCTTAATCTATGTACTTCATGCGTTAGCATAAGTAAATAAAATGATCCCGAGTCCCCCCTACCCTCCCCTCACTCATTTTCCCCTTTTTAAAAAGTTTCCTGGACCCGACCATGACTTTGGTAGATAATTATTACTATGCTGACTCTCGTGATGAATGTCTTCAGCCGTTGCGGTACATATTTGACATTTAACGTACGTGCTCACAGACAACTCACGCGTCCTTGAATAACTTTACTAGTCCTTGTTAAGCATTGTTTTACTAGTCCTTGTTAAGCATTGTTTTAACACGACATTTCTTTCTATGCGACGTCATGCGCCAAATAAATGTCGCGAAAGTATAGGGGCTATGAATGTAAATGAAGTGTGTGGATAGAATGGTTGAAAACGAAAGGCTCACCACCATGACCCACTATGACCCACTTGTCAGGGTAATAATACTTATACATAGTAACATAAGTGTTGCACCCCCTAAATTAATACCTAAAATGTGATGCTGTGGCAATGTTCGGACAACTCGATTGAATTAAACACCAACGACGTAAAGATACGATATTTTATGACTTTGAGGAAAAAATATCCATGTTGACATTTTAAGAAATTACGACTGAAGTTACAATGGTACTGGGTTTTTTTTAACCCCAACTGACTATTGTTATAATCATACGATTTTGGAAGTAAAACGAGATATTTTCAGTTGAATTCCTTAATCAAACATATCTCTTCTACGACGGTAAAATGTAATAAAAACGCGGTAAGATGTAATAAAGATAAGACCAGATTTCGTCAGTAAGCAACATTTTTTTCAAATTTGTCTTTTTCCAAAAAGTCTGATTTTGAAGAATTATACTGCTATAACTGGTGATTTATTTTTTGAAAGTCACTTACTAATGGTTCATCAGTTCACTTGAAAGAATGGAATTACTCAAATTACAACAATTAATATTGACTTTCAGCGTAACAATACTTGTTCCTGGACACCAAAATATCAGAATATTATGAATGCAAATATCACAAAGCAGTGAAATGAAATATGCTTTCGTTGTTAAACTGGTGGATAATGTTTCTGTCAGGTTTTTCTGTCAGACACCTTTTACTGGTGAAAAAAACTGGAGGGGGACAACACTTTTAACTCTATTTTTCCAACGAATCTGCAGTAGTCTGAGAACACTGCAGTAGTTATGTTCAGCAGTACAGGCAGTAGGATGCCCGGGTGAGAAAACTTATCACCGATCCTCTAATTTCGAAACCCAACAGATCTAGATTCTGGAAAGCGTCATCCTTGCTGCATTTCGTTAACTGTTACGTGCTAGCGAAGTAGCGCGCTGCACCTGGACGTCATAGTAGATAATACTTACTACTATCGTTGGCCAATATGATAACGCTCGCGGCTCGTCCTCAAAACGAATAACGATCGTAACAATATTAAAATCAAACTCACAACGATCTTGAATGTTTACCCATGAAGCATGAAGGGTGTAATAAAGATCAGGTATGCACATCTGCAGATACATTGCGAAACAACCACTGCGTATGCGTGATCTACCGCATTTCATCGTATTTGACATCATAAATCAAACGTGAGGTCAGTGAAGAGGGTTCAACTTGTCATCCGTGCTTGGAGTGTCTTAACTGCTGAAAATTACATACATTTTGCGAATTTTGCGAGACCCATGCACATGCGTACATGGAATTTTAAAGGTGGGGGAGTTGGGTTCAATCAGGGGTCCATCAAATTTACATGCCACTGATCTTTTACTCGGATTTATCACACTCATTCGGAAAAACCGTATTGTACAATTGCTCGTATAACATATATTTGTACCCGTGCAACACGTGCAAAAACTTACCCGTCAATGAGAGGATAGGCCTCCAGGACTTGCACTGCTCTCTCGTAGCTCGTTAACGCTTGTCTTTTGGGTTTCTGTGACAGAGGCACACCGACAGCGACACCGACGATCACCGCTAAGACAACGACGCCGATGACGGCACCCAACAGAAGCCGTTTGTTGGTACAAACTGACGGCAAGAACGACGGACCTGTCGACGTCAACGACGTTTTCGCCGTAAATTCAGTCATTGTGATATTGTGTTCACCTCAGAGAAAGAAAGTGTGGAAAATCAGTAGAGATGTCCTGTTTCTGAGGCTTATTCGAGAATTTATTTCACTTTGGTGCATAAAATACACCTTGAAGGCTGATGTAAAGGTTTACACACTGTTTCCTCAAACTAGGCGAGAACGTGATGTTTCGGTGAAATTCACAAAATCCCGGTATGTCCTCCTTGAAGTCCTGCCTGTCCGATGTCTATGTTAGTCCTCTGTCTTATTAGTCCTTATATCCTCTCTCCTTCTATATATTCTCTGATATTTTAACTGCTGTCACATAGTCCCGTTCGGTTTTATGTGTGTATATCCCCGAGATTGTCTCGGTTGTTTACACAGCGCGTATGAAACTGTCCAATCCTGACGCGATCTTTACATGTCTTACAGGTATAATGCATTCTTGATACATAGACTTACGTTGAATCTCCTATATATACATATAAATATATATATATATAAAGAAGTTGAACACATAAGACATTAAAACTGTCGGATGTCATATTGTTAATGTGAATAACACGACGTTACATATATCATCCTACACATTCATCAGATGAATGGAGTTACGCAGTATATACTTACCCCTTCTTTAGATGCATGACTTACTCCTTCAACATGTGAATGACGTTACGGAGTATATGCTTACTCCTTCATCAGGTGAATGGCGTTACGGAGTATAAACTTACTCCTTCAACATGTGAATGACGTTACGGAGTATATGCTTACTCCTTCATCAGGTGATTGGCGTTACGGAGTATAAACTTACTCCTTCAACATGTGAATGACGTTACGGAGTATATGCTTACTCCTTCATCAGGTGAATGGCGTAACGGAGTATAAACTTACTCCTTCAACATGTGAATGACGTTACGGAGTATATGCTTACTCCTTCATCAGGTGAATGGCGTTACGGAGTAAATGCTTACTCCTTCAATATGTGAATGACGTTACGGAGTATATGCTTACTCCTTCATCAGGTGAATGGCGTTACGGAGTATAAACTTACTCCTTCAACATGTGAATGACGTTACGGAGTATACTAGTATGCTTACTCCTTCATCAGGTGAATGGCGTTACGGAGTATAAACTTACTCCTTCAACATGTGAATGACGTTACGGAGTATATGCTTACTCCTTCATCAGGTGAATGGCGTTACGGAGTGTATGCTTACTCCTTCAATATGTGAATGACGTTACGGAGTATATGCTTACTCCTTCATCAGGTGAATGGCGTTACGGAGTATAAACTTACTCCTTCAACATGTGAATGACGTTACGGAGTATATGCTTACTCCTTCATCAGGTGAATGGCGTTACGGAGTATATGCTTACTCCTTCATCAGGTGAATGGCGTTACGGAGTATATGCTTATTCCTTCATCAGGTGAATGGCGTTACGGAGTAAATGCTTACTACTTCATCGGGTGAATGATGTTACGGGGTATATTCTTACTCCTTCATCAGGTGAATGGCGTTACGGAGTATATGCTTACTCCTTCATCAGGTGAATGGCGTTACGGAGTATAAACTTACTCCTTCATCAGGTGAATGGCGTTACGGGGTATATTCGTACTACTTCATCAGGTGAATGGCGTTACGGAGTATATGCTTACTCCTTCATCAGGTGAATGGCGTAACGGAGTATATGCGTACTCCTTCATCATGTGAATGGCGTAACGGAGTATAAACTTACTCCTTCCTCAGGTGAATGGCGTTACGGAGTATATGCTTACTCTTTCATCAGGTGAATGGCGTTACGGAGTATAAACTTACTCCTTCTTTAAATGCATGACTTACTCCTTCAACATGTGAATGACGTTCGGAGTATATGCTTACTCCTTCATCAGGTGAATGGCGTTACGGAGTATAAACTTACTCCTTCAACATGTGAATGACGTTACGGAGTATATGCTTACTCCTTCATCAGGTGAATGGCGTTACGGAGTATAAACTTACTCCTTCATCAGGTGAATGGTGTTACGGGGTATATTCGTACTACTTCATCAGGTGAATGGCGTTACGGAGTATAAACTTACTCCTTCATCAGGTGAATGGCGTTACGGGGTATATTCGTACTACTTCATCAGGTGAATGACGTTACGGAGTATATGCTTACTCCTTCATCAGGTGAATGGCGTAACGGAGTATATGCGTACTCCTTCATCATGTGAATGGCGTAACGGAGTATAAACTTACTCCTTCCTCAGGTGAATGGCGTTACGGAGTATATGCTTACTCTTTCATCAGGTGAATGGCGTTACGGAGTATATGCTTACTCCTTCATCAGGCGAATGGCGTAACGGAGTATATGCGTACTCCTTCATCAGGTGAATGGCGTAACGGAGTATAAACTTACTCCTTCCTCAGGTGAATGGCGTTACGGAGTATATGCTTACTCCTTCATCAAGTGAATGGCGTTATCAAGTATAAAATTACTCCTTCATCAAGTGAATGACGTTACGGAGTATATAATGTTGAAGTTAAACCATTATCCGTGGTATATGAGACAGTCTAGATCTAGGGATGTTAGGAGACATATTCAATGAACAATGACAAAAAGTGCAGTGTAAAGCAACAGGAGTGTGATTGCATAGACCTTGACGCGCTCCCATCACACACAGAGTATCTATAGACCTCTATATATATACATTATTCAAGAGGAACGCACTTCTGTCAGCTTTGAGTGTACCTGTGGTCGTATGAATTACGGTATTATTCAGGTGAGCTGTCTTTTAATCAAACCTTTATTGGTATACATAATGTAGTTTACCTAGTTATAATGTAGGGTAGTGTCCACAAAGGCTTATAGTAATAGCAAGGTTTGGTGTTTTACATAAAATGATCTTGTTTACACATAAACACATAATGAGATTTAAACAAGTTTGCATGCAATATAGTATTATGACGCGTGAAAGCATAACACCTGCTCATAAACGTCTTGATGCTCCTTTGGGTTCGGTCTGGGCTGTAGAGTGGTTGATTATCTGTTGAAATCCAATTTCACCACAAGCGAGCTGTGCAGTACCGGAGCATTTACCGGAGAGCTGCCGTGCACAAGAAGGACGTGACATCACAGGGGTATTCTGTCAAATAGATATAAGCAAAGTTTTAAGTGATTAAGTATAACACTGAGGCTGTTCATTGGTTATAATTTTTTCGAACTCGCTGCTCCGTTACTGAGTTCAGCAGAGCATGACATGCGTTCAACTTACAACAAAATTCGATTGAATGCCCCATCCCTGAGGGAGATGACATGCGTATATGTCCGTTTGTAACTTTGCAACAGGGGATGTAGGAGTATCAGTAAAATGCCGCTTACATCCCAAAAGTGGTAGCCAACTTCTCCCGAGTCGGAGAAAAGGGAAGTTTCCATATGATGAAACGCGTTGGATAATCCGTGTTGCCTTCCCTGTCACGAGACGAGGAAATCCGACTTCATCAGCTGGAGATACGATCAATGAGCTGTCGACAACTTTCTGGTCTTTTTGTGGCGATCTTGAGTTCTAAGGTTTCGAGCATAATATAGTTTTGTTCAATATATATAATATATAACATGATAAATCAGCAGAAATTTGTATTTTAAAAAGCAATGGTTTCAATCTAATGTTTACACGATATCGCTAGAGACAATAGATGCCTATACTAACATCGGTATCGTGTTTACAAGTTGAGTTATAGGCTACATACATAAATGTATGCTCATACTACGGAATATTACAATTGTCATATGTATAAACACTTCATCGTGGTGCTTATTCACAGGTTTTAGAATCGTTTAATGATTAAATATGGTATTTACAATGTATGAACTTAAATTTCATTCCACGATCTTTCAGACATTTTTGGTGTCGATGGATCACTCCATCGTTCAGACCTTCCAGTGAATATAATGTACAAAGTGCAACATTGGAATCAGTATAGAAACATATATAATTTGTGGAGAAAACCCGATGATTTATTCATATCCACAATCATGCTTTCGACCATTACATGTCTCATCTGGTACTTGTTGGGATCACAACTTTAAAAAGTTTTCAAAGAGGGAGGGGTTCGAACCCCCTAGCTGCTCCGTTACTGAGGTCAGCAGAGCATACCATGCGTTCAACTTACAACAAAACTCTATTGAATGCCCCATCCCTGAGCTTTTATAAAGGGAGATGACTTAGAGGATATTTGGCTTTTCTTGACTAATACCATGTTTATCTCATCGAGTGAGGTAGAAAGGTTTTCACGAGTTTTCACGAGTTGGGCAGCCACTAGTGACTGATAACACGTTCCATTGTTATTTTCACTAGTGACTGATAACACGGTTCATTTCATTGATATATCCCGGTATTTCACCTGCAATCATATAATAAATGCGTATATGTCCCGTTTGTAACTTTGCAACAGAGGATGAGTATCATTTCACTCTCGTAGGTCATTTGTACAAAAAGTGCGAACATTTCTTCGTGAATATTATTGATAATGTCGCCGCAAATGGCTATGCTAAAGCGGCCTTAAAGAATCATTCACTATTGGGAATCACCTATTTTTTTATTTTAAATTTTAAACATCTTATCAGACGCTTACATTATTATATTTACATACTTCTACACAATGACGTATGTATTTAAAAAATCTTTTAAATAACACTTGTAAACTATATTTTTGTTATTTCTTGTATGCGGACCTTTTGACTTTTCAAGGGACTTCATCTTGGTGACCTTTGAGTCAACTGAATGTAGATCCCCATGTCAAGTTAGGTCACGACCCGGGACGTGATGACCTTTCTTGCTGAATACTGATTTATCTTTTATTCCAAACAAATATTCTTAAATACTTACGAAATTAATGAAAATATTTTACATATACAGTTAAAATACCCAACAGTTCTATTAAAACAGGTTTATATGTATAATTTAAGTTACGTGACAACCATTAATGGGTGACAAGAGTATTTAGATGGGACAATGCATAGAACGTGCGTTGCCATAACGCTGTACAAATGACAATCAAAGCTATGAACTTGAACTGTTTAATTAGCAAGAATAGGAATATGTCAACACAATTTGAGGACCGTCCATATAAGAAAAATATCCGCAAGTCAATTAATTTCTTTAATTTTAATATATAAAAGGCCAGAACAAAACAAGTACATTATGTGTCCAAAATTATAACAAATTATTTTTTTTTAAATTTGTGTTTCATTAAGTAATATTATTTGTGATTTAGCCCTCCAGATTATAAAGATTCATTGAATTGAAAGTCCAAATGTTGCCGATTGGTAAATGTACTCGTATATGTCATTTGAGGAACCTGCTATGATAGCGACAGTTTGTAGTCTTTAGGTTACTTTCATTCCCTTGGTAACTCTTCGGCTCCCTTCTTTTGGACACAAGTATATAACCTGGGCTGGTGTATTAACATCTCATTGCCTACCATAGCTTCCAGCAGAAACGTACATTTTAAACTAGAAAAGAAGTTACAAATAAAATATGCCAGTATTCAATATGTTTTCTTGACAATCATATCGGTCCCCTATAGTGAAAAAAGAAGAGAAGAAGAAGAAAATTATTTTATTTTCGTGTCACATATTTTCATACATATTATATCACATTTTCATTGCACGTTGATAATGAGAAAATATCAGGCCAATCAGGCCTGTGAGACACGATTATACATTTCTTCTGGTCAAATAGAAGACGAAAATCACATATTGTTAGTAAATGATGCTTTTTCTGCCTGCCGAAAGAAGTATTTAAATTGTGTTTATGTCAATCCACAAACAATGTATAATCTACTTAATTCTAATAACATTGATGTCTTAAAATCCGTTGCCATTTTTATAAAACATGTGATGTCCATTTTAAAATCCCGAGCAAAACCAATAACTATGTCACGTGATCTCAAGCTGTCATGATGAAACATCAACTTACTTTGGGCCACTGTGCCTTAAATACTGAATAAACTTGTCTGTCTGTCTGTCTGTCTGTATACACTATAAAATATTCAATTATATATATATATATATATATATATATATATATATATATATATATATATATATATATATATATATATATATAATTTCTCATCTGTCTCCATTTGAGGATTGTACAAGTTCAAACACACAGATTAGTATTCCAATAATTGGTGCATTGGATTGGCCAAGACTGAGTCGTGGCCTCATACAACGTGTCTGGAATGCTATTGGAGGACTTGTAACTGCAATTCGAGATTAACTGGCCAACAAATTCAGAGAGCCTGTGTATAAATGGAAACATCTTCCTCTACATCTGACCTTATAGAACTGATGAACTAAAATATACTAAACTGACGACATGAAATGCTCAAGACTACTCGGACGGACTACTACACTAAGTGCGGATATAACAGGCATAATATGCATTGCAATGGTTAATAAACAACAAACTGTTTTATTACAGGTAAATATAAGGCCAGTATGTTTTAGTTTGCCGTACTTACCGACTTCAGCCATAGTTGGCTGCCAGACGAGTTAAGCTGTTCGTCTGTAAAGCAAGAAACTACTTTTTGAACAATGAGGAAATCTTAATAACACTAAATATATGATATTTAACAATACATATACAAATATAAACGTTATTATTAAATATACTCTCCTCGATAGTTAACAATATGCCCGATTATCCTAATCTGTCTAATTCCGACAACCTTCACACAGAGTAAGGATAGAGTTATCGCCGCTCTACCCTGTACCGAAACTCGCCACCAGGTGGTCAACCCTACGTCATCATTGCTTTTCTGTCGGCCATCAAGTGGCTCTGAATTTCGTATATATTTAACCTTTTTTCACTCACTTTTTACTGCTTTCCCTTGCGTTTGCGTGTCGTTGCGGGACCTAGCTAATTCTGTCGAGGCAGTTAGCGTCTCTCTTCGTCGGGTACTTGTGTTTTGTGTTTGACTGCAGTGACTCTGTCTACTGTTGTCTGTTTCAGCCTGCCCGGGCTGCACGTGGTTTTCGTGTCGGTTCGCTTAGGCTGGTTAGCTCTGCTGGGCTTTCGGTAGACCTCCCGTCCACCGCCTGGCCGTGTGCGCTTGCTTGGACAGCGCTTGCCTACGGTAAGGCGCGGCGCCTCTCTAGGCGGCCTGGTTGGAGGCGCCTGTCGTTGGACAGTGCCTGGCGCCTGTAGCTTCAGGCGCTCTACCGCCTCACTCTAGCGGCGTCCTTTGGAAGCGTTTTGGGTTTGGACAGCCTTCTCGGCGGGTGTTACGGGGATGTCGGAACCTTACTCAGGTTTCTGTGGTGGGTGTGGGTCCAGGAAGTCAGCGCGCTTCGTCCCACACTCGCTCTGTCGCCTGTGTTGCAATTTGTGCGGCGAGTCGGACAGGTGCAGAGAGTGTGAACACCTCTCGCCCACGGAACACCGTGATTACCTACGCAGAAGAAATCTGAGACGCAGCACAAGTTGAGGGCCGCCAGGCGCCCCTCTTCGTCCGCTTCCGCTACCGTGGGCACCGCTGATGACGCCTCCCGGGGCTCCGACCTGGTCATTTCGGAGGATGTGACCGAGTTTGACCTCTCGGATCCAGGTGTGAGGTCCGACAGGGATTTATCCCCGGTCAGACATGTCGGCGGTTCCCCTCCCTCGAGCGGGGTGGACCGATCTCCCGGCTTGAGATCCTCTCCTGACACTGCTTCCTCAACGAACCCTCGGAGGGCCGTCAGGAAGAAGGAGAAAAGGAAACACAAGAAGAAGAAGAGGTCGAGGATCTCCTCTCCCCCTATTTTTGACCAGAGGAAACTGACGGACGACATCATGTCCTCAGTGAAGGATCTGGTTTTGTCTATGTTCGTGGCAAGAGAACGAGCTCATGCCAGGGTTGAGGAGGAGGATGTTTGTTCTCCGACCTCCCCTGTGGCGCCCTCCACTCCCAAGAGGAGGCGTGTGGTGGTGTTTTCCCTGGGCGCCACCCCCTCGGACCACGAATCTACGGCTGTTAGTGACCGAGAGGGGGGGGCGTCTGACTTGGGGGACGGGGCTCCCCAAGCGCCTGCCACTCCACTGACGGGCCCTGTGGACGCGCCCGATCTCAAGGAGCGTCTGACAGCAATCGTGGATTGGTGTCAGGTGGACATCCAAGAGCTGGAAGAGGAACCTTCGTCCACCAAGACAGCCAGGCTGGAGACCTTCTGCTCGGAAGAGGAGGCGCCTACGCAGCGTCTGGTGGCGCTGCCAGCGCACAGGCTCCTTCAGGCGGCGGGCAGGGACTTCGACTCTAACGTTGCTGCTGCGGCTCCTGGTCGCCTCCTCCCCCCCCCCCCCCCCCCCCCCTAGTTCTCACTGACAAGATCCAGTCTGGCCTTCCCGTTCATGGCAGTTCCTTATCTCTTTCCCCTCCAATCCTGGACGACGACATCCGTCGAGTGGCCGCTCCCTTAGTACCTCACCAATGTTTCAAGGAGCATCCTCGGTCTTGCTAACCACGTGGCCCACGCTTGCCAGGCGATGGCGGCTTTCGCCAAGGAGGCGGGCATGGAGCAGGGGGCCAAGGCTCTCTACCGCGGGTTCGGCTCTGTCGCTGGGAACCTAGCGCAAATGATGTTGTCCGCCTCCCGCATCTCAGCGGGGTGACTAATCTCAGGCGTGATGGATTTCTGGCGCGGACCAACCTTCCGGCGGAGCTCCGGAGCCGCCTGAGGTCTGCCCCTGCAGGCTCCTCCACCTTATTCGACGGTCAAGTCGCGGAAACGCTCAGACAGCGCCAGGAATGTCAGCAGCAAGAGCTGACCAATCCTTTGGCCTCTGGCGGACGCAGAGCATCGCCCCAGGGGACGACGCCCAAGAAGAGGGGAGGGGGCGGGCCCTCCTCTACCTCGAAGACTGGAGGCGTGTCCTTTCAGGGAAGGGGTCGACAGGATAGAAGTCGCGGCTTCGGTGCCGGCCCCTCTCCAAAACGCACCCCCAAGAAGGGCATCCAACGTGGGAAGGGTCGCGCCTACGGAGCTCCCCCCAACAGGCAGTGACTGGAGACCTCCGGACCTTCCACTGCAGGCGGTCCCGACCCTGGACGGTCCTGTGGGAGGCCGTCTCTCACGCTAAGTCCCCAACTGGAGACAGTTGGATCTCGATCCTTTCGTTTGCAAGGTCTTGGAACGGGGTTTTCATATTCGCGTGGCACGGCGCCCCCCGCTGACCTGTTCGCCTGTAGAGCGCGCGCTGGACCCAGATCAGCTCGCGCTGACCTTGGAACAGGTGGAGACTCTAATTTCCAAACGGGCGGTGGAGGAAATCCCGCTCCAAGACCTTTCTCCAGGCTACTACTCTCCAGTGTTCGTCCGACCGAAGCGGGAGCCGGGGAAATGGCGGCTGATCCACGACTTGAAGGAATTCAACCACTCCTTCCTAGATCCGCCGCCATATTTTCGACTCTTGACAGTGCCTTCAGTGATGCGATTGCTGGAGCCCTTGGACTCGATGATATCCCTCGACCTGCAGGATGCGTACCTGCACATTCCCATCTATCACGGGGACCGCAGGTACCTACGTTTCGTCTTAGCGGGTCGCCACTTTCAGTGGAACGTTCTTCCGTTCGGGATATCATCGGCTCCGTGGCTGTTCACTCGCGTGACCCAACCCATCGTCCAATACCTCCACACGGTGGACGTTCAATTCGCAATGTATTTGGACGACGGGTTTGGTCACAACAGGTCCCCGTCTGTTCTGGAGGCTCATATGGACTTTGTGATAGCGTTGTTCAGGCGGTTGGGGTGGCTGGTCAATCTGGGGAAGTCAGACCTGCAGCCCTCGACGTCCTTGGTGTTCCTGGGCGCCCGCCTGGACACCGCTATCTACAAGGCCTTTGTGACCACGGAACGGATGGAACGTTACCGAGATCTCCTGGAGCTGGCACTTCGGGGGCCTCTGCCACTACGCCAGTGGCAGAGGCTGCTAGGCTTTCTGAGCGCGACTCAACACTTCACCCGAAGGGGAAGGTTGCAGCTCAGGCCCCTACAGATCTTGGTAAACGTACATGTCCGGGAGAAGGCGTGTCGGCAAGGTGTGTCCTCTCAGGGAACCGCCAGCAACATGTCACCTATTCGTGGACGCCTCCTCCAAAGGCTGGGGAGCTCATCTCGATGCGGTGGTGCTGTTTCGCCTAGTGGACAGTCTCGGACTCTCTCTCCGTGCGGTGCACATCCCGGGAGCCAAGAACGTCCTTGCGGACGCCTTGTCTCGCCCGGACAAGCCTCCATCCACGGAGTGGATGTTGCATCCGAGAGTGTTCGAGAGTCTATGCCTGAGGTTCGGCAAGCCTCACATAGACCTCTTCGCGACTCGACTCAACCACCAGCTGCCGACGTACGTGTCTCCTGTACCGGACCCGTCCGCATGGGCTCTCGATGCGCTCGCGTTAGAATGGGAGGGGATGGTCGCCTACGCCTATCCCCCTCCCGCCATACTGAACCTCGTGGTGGCGAAGATACAGGGGACGCGGGTGCTCCAGCTACTCCTGATAGCGCTGCTGTGGCCAGCCAGGGCCTGGTACGTTCCCCTCCGGAGGGCGTGCCTCCTAGACCCGATCCCTCTTCCTCTAAGGTGGGACCTTCTGACGAGCAGACCAAGCGGGCGGGTTCACGAGAATCCCCAGGCTCTACAGCTTCACGCTTGGTTTGTCTTCAAAGGGGTCTGACGGGGGCAGGGTTCTCCAAATCCGTTGCCGAGCATGGCGACCTCCCAAAGACCGTCAACTAGGAATCTTTACGACGCTCAGTGGGGGGCTTTCGCGACCTTCTGCAACAGGGAGGCGTACGACATCCAGGCAGTAACGGTCCCTCAGGTTGCGGAATATCTGGTTTACCTACCCGTTACGAGGAACCTGAAGGCTTCGTCCATCAACACCAACCTGGCGGCAATTATGTCCGTTCTTCGGAAGCGGGACCCCCAGGTGGACATCTCGGTTCTTAAGGACCTTGTTAAAACTTACCGGAACGTGGATGGGCGGAGGAAACTCAGGCCTCCAGAGTGGGACTTGGCTGTGGTCCTCAACCACCTCAAGTCGGACCTTTATGAACCGTTGACGGAGACGACCGTCCTTCGCCTCACCATCAAAACGGCCTTTTTGGTCGCCATGGGGTCCGCAGCCAGGATCTCAGAGCTTCACGCTCTCCAAGTGGATCTCCTGCGTTTTGAGGTGGGGGACGGGGGTTCGGCCACTCTGGGGTTGGCGCCGGAGTTTGTGTGTAAGAACCAAGCCGCCGACGAAAGGGGTAGGACTTTTTCCCAACCGTCCATTTCCGGTAACATAGATCCGACGGACGAGGAGAACCGCCTCCTCTGTCCAGTCCGAGCACTTCGGATCTACACCGAGAGGACCCGGACGCTGCGTCAGGGGAGGAGAAGACTCTTCATCCCTCATTCCCAGACCAGCGTACGGGAATTAGATAAGAGACAATTAAGCGTCTACCTCCGTTCGGCGGTGCTAGACGCGTACAAGGCAGCGGGTCTAGACCCTCCAGCGAGGGCCAATCCGCACGAGATAAGGGCCATCTCAGCGACGATGGCCCTCAATAGCAACTTGGCGGTGGCGGACATCATGGCTGGCTGTTTCTGGAAGTCAGGCCTGGTGTTCGCCAACCACTATCTGCGAGACATCTCCAACGAGGACTTAGAGGGAATCAACCGGCTGGGGGCGCAGGTGTACGCCCAACAGCGAGTTCCTTCGGGCCCTCATTGCAGGAGTCACCCTCTTGCTCACTAATGTTTCTCCTCTTAATAAACCCAAGGTTGATTCTATTTGTGTGTCTGTTGTCCTTTATATCAGTTGGCGACTTCGGTTGCGGGCCTCCTCGCATGGCGAGGTTGGGCCAGGGCTAGTCCGATTGACTAGTGGGCCCCAATGGGGGGGTCACTCTAGTTCGGCCTTGAGTCACCAACTCTCTTCCTGTAAGATAGAGCTTTATCGCCTTAGCCTCTCGCACCTACCTCCAGCAGTGGGATTCAGGCATATTGTTAACTATCGAGGAGAGTATATTAAATAATAGTATGTTTTTGTTTAAACATCATTATTTATACTCACCGTCGATAGTTAACAATCGTTAGCTCCCACCCGGCCTCCCATCTGCACGATCGGCTTTTTCTCTGACCGTCAGAAGAAACAATGATGACATAGGGTTGACCACCTGGTGGCGAGTTTCGGTACAGGGTAGAGCGGCGATAACTCTATCCTTACTCTGTGTGAAGGTTGTCGGAATTAGACAGATTAGGATAATCGGGCATATTGTTAACTATCGACGGTGAGTATAAATAATGATGTTTAAACAAAAACATACTATATGTCCCAAGTCACAAACTTTGATTCCCAAGGTGCATGGTACCTTCTCCGTTACCTGTTTCAGGCAATAGTTGGTTCGTCGGAGAAGTCAAAGATGTTTACGGACAAAGCACGAACAGACACAGATAGATGTAAACAAACTCCAGATATGTTTACATGTCCCATAACCAGGATATAACAAGGACGATGTTGAATTTTAACAAAACTAATGACTAAAGGATGGATGAATGAATTTTGAAAATACCAGTCATTGTGAACTGTTTGAAAGGCATATTAGTAGTTATAGAGATTTTAAGGATACTGTTTTATCCTTATAAAGTTAATATCGCTCGATAACGGTATAAGGATTTATACCGAAACGTTACCATTGTTAAATAAAGAGGTTGATCATCCATAAAAACCATTGTCTTCACTAATCGAAGTAATGGTTGATCGATGGATGTAGTTGAACACTAACAGTTAATCAAAGTAATGGTTGATCGATGGATGTAGTTGAACAACATTTAATCAAAATAACGGTTGAACGACGCATGTATTTTAACACTAACAGTTAATCAAAGTAATGGTTGATCGATGGATGTAGTTGAACAACATTTCATCAAAATAACGGTTGAACGACGCATGTATTTTAACACTAACAGCTCATCACAATAATGGTTGAACGATGGATGTAGTTGAACAACAGCGCCTAATCAAAGTAATGGTTGAACGACGGATGTAGTTGAACAACATTTAATCAAAATAACGATTGAACGACGCATGTATTTTAACACTAACAGCTCATCAAAATAATGGTTGAACGACGGATGTAGTTGAACAACAGCGCCTAATCAAAGTAATGGTTGAACGATAGATGTAGTTGAACAACATTTAATCAAAATAACGGTTGAACGACGGATGTATTTTAACACTAACAGCTCATCAAAATAATGGTTGAACGACGGATGTTGTTGAACAACAGCGCCTAATCAAAGTAATGGTTGAACGACGGATGTAGTTGACCAAAGCGCCTAATCAAAGTAATGGTTGAATGATGGATGTAGTTGAACAACATTTAATCAAAATAATGGTTGAACGATGTATGTACTTGAACAACAGCGCCTAATCAAAGTAATGGTTGAACGACGGATGTAGTTGAACAACAGCGCCTAATCAAAGTAATGGTTGAACGATGTATGTACTTGAACAACAGCGCCTAATCAAAGTAATGGTTGAACGACGGATGTAGTTGAACAACAGCGCCTAATCAAAGTAATGGTTGAACGATGTATGTACTTGAACAACAGCGCCTAATCAAAGTAATAGTTGAACGATGTATGTATCTTAACAATATCAGCTAATCAAAGTAATGGCGATCCTACCTGATATCGAAATCTGTCACAACACTTTGAAACGGATTGTAGGTTTATTACTCACTTTCTTTATTGAAACTGATAAGCTGCAAAGGGTTGAGTCCCTCAGTTGTGCCCATAGCGACGGCAATATATAGTTACAACTCATGCACGAGTACCTTTCTTTGACCAATCATTGAGTAGCTTAGAACCAGGAAGATACACTTCGGGGTCAATGATATCATGGATATAATAAGCCTTTAATAGATATCACCAAGACATATCTGCATAATATCGTTCTCGTTGAAAGATAAAATAGAGTCATGCTCTCGTCAGGGTTTATATTGTTTGATGTTGAAGTCTGAATAGATTGTTCTCAAGATAATGCACAACCCCTAGCTCTGAAAAATCGCAGTTTTGAAATTGTCAGCGTAAAACAAAAACATGACTGGACACTAAATTTTCCAAGTATCAGAACTGCTGCAAAGATTGTGAAGAAAAGGTGATCCCCCTAATCAAAATCGAGTAAACATATTCCCGAAAATGAAACAAAATGGTATACATTTGGAGAGAAACATGCAAATCTCTTCTCAAGTGAGTATATCTTATTAATGTAAATGATTCACAAAGACCTGACCAAAACCCAATGAATATCAAAGCCCTCAACACATTGAGATCCCAACCCAGCGGTTCTGGAGGAGAAGTCGAAAATGTGAAAGTTTACGGACGATGCCCGGCGGACAACGGACCACGGACCACGGATCATGGACGGACGTCGGACAACGGCCTATGCCATAAGCCCATCTGGCCATATGAGCTAATAAAAAATACTTGTGATATTTAATTAGTATATTTGAACATACAAGTCTTGTTCAGTGTTTATTTTCTTTTGTTTCTGACAGTTTCTGCAAATTGCAGTTTTAAATCGTTCTTGAAATCAGATAAATCTTGGAAATGTTCAAATGATTATGTCATTACCTCTGCACATGGCTCGAAGGAGACTCACTGAAGCAACAAGATGGCAAATTATTGGAATGAGTTCCACCGGAATGTCTTTTAGAGCTATTGGACGACAGTTGGACATTTACCACACTGTGATAAGCCGTCTTGTCCAGAAATATCGTCAAACCAACTTTGTAAAGGATCGTCCAACATCAGGTTAACCACGGAAAAATTCTCCAGTTGAGGACCGTGACTTAGCACGCCTTGTTCGACTTTATTCTATATCATATTGCGTCTAGCGTCTTGGAGGAAGATTCATTGGTCAGATGAAAGTCGCTTTGTGCTACGCGTCACAGACGGGCCCCAAGCCCAGTAGTTAAGTGCAATTTTCCAACTGAATTGTGCACATCGTGATGCAAGCATGAAATTTGGCTTGATTGTAGCTTATACCCATATAATCACATTCCAATCGAGAGGCCATGTGGCTATGCATTGCGGTGAAACCTGCGAGCAACGGCTGGAACTCGCGAACCATGGGTAGTACTACTCTGAAATTCAGTGTAGCATTGCACCCAAACCTTACTGCGTGTAGCACAATTCTCTACTGCAGACAAAGTTACCGTGCCCCTGACTGGATTCGAACCCCGGACCTCCTGATCCGAAGCCGAACGCGCTAACCTGCCCCCTTTTCAAATAAAATCATATTTAGGCTATTTATCTCTGTGATAAAGGCATGCAGGCGACAGAGAAGGAAAATTGCAATTTAATAATATTTACTTATGTTCTACTTCAGTGACAATTAAAGTCATACAGTACTACAGATGACAATAGGAGTACCTTTGAATAAATGTGTGACAGGTGTCATTGTTCTAATTTTCATATCAAGTGTAAGAAATATCGATATGGAATAGCGAGAAATGAATATGATGTCTAATGTTTATAATCGAAACCATATATAAATTTATAAAGTAAGCGATAATCTTGAAAACCATTGCAGTATATATAAGACAAACTCACATGGTCGCTAAACTTCCCGCCATGTTTATAAACAAATAATGGTCTTGATTATTTCATGAAGTGTGGCAAGTATCAAAGTAGAAATTGGTTGAGATATAGATATTTAATGATGATAATTAAGACGTAGTAAACAAATAGAATTTATTATGAACACATTATCTTACTTCTATAGGTTTAGAAAGATACGTAGTTATTCAATGTCAGCAATTCGTTGATAAATTCACATCACCACTAAGAAATGGACCGCTTATAGATTTACATTCCTTCTTGATCTGTAAATTTGTTTCATATTCCATATTTGGGTTGAATTATGTCCGAACTAAATTCTCGCATTTTGATTGGTTGTGCCCTGGTGATTTGAACATGCTCTTGACGTGAATTATTTTACCTCGTATGTCGGTATCATTATTCTGTTATGTATAAGATTTGAATTATTACCTTTTAATTTCACAAATATACTGAAATAATAACAGCATACATTTATTTTATCCTTAGGAATAAGCGTAACGGCAACATTGATTAATAAATATGAAACCTGTCTAATGTCGCTTGTCAACTCGACCAACATAGAATTAAAGGTGCATCCATTGTTTCATAAAATTATATTTGGTTTTAATACGTTCCAACACACCATATGTGCTGTTCACAATACAAACAAATTCACTCGTCTTGCATATTCATCCCCAATCGCCAAATATATCATAATTACTAGTTTCCAATTAAAATCGAGTAACATCATTATGCATGTGCAGAAATCGAAAGTGCATGTCCTATTTACATGAACAGTAGTTATATGACCTATTAAATAATATCAACCCAAATTTGTTATTTTGTCTTGTTTCAATAAGATTCCAAAATTACGTTTGTGTCACTGGCGCGCGCCACACGCTGTGCATTGTCCGGTTTTCGATCAGAAATTGACACTTTTACCTCCATATCGTCAATATACTAAGTCGAGTATTATCAAAATGGTAGTTTTCGGTAACAGTTCGTACTTCCCGATAAAGTGAGACCATTTATAACGTTTGGCATATTTGACCCCTAACAACACAATGGATGTACCTTTAATGAACGAAAGTTATATCGACCGACAAGAATGATGAACTTCATCTGATATCATCAATTCAATATTTTATTTGGTTGCATTGTATGATTTTAACTGAAATTTGTGGCTGTTGTAATGAAAGTAGCCGATTCGACCAAGGCTGGGGTCACTGTTCACTTTTAACGTATGGAAGGTAATGTGATAGAACCTGAACATATCAGGGTTCCACTGCAGTTGTTGTTAAATCTTGTTTCAGGCGAGACATGTTCAATGTTTATAACTTGCACAGGGTGACTGAAATTAATGTGAAATAGAGTGATCTTTTATTGAGTCCTCGAGTCCAGCTAAACCCGACTCGTTGAAGCCCTAGTGACAAGATGGGGTGGCTATGTATTGCGGTGAAACCTGCGAGCATTGGCTGGAACTAGCAAACCATGAGTGGAACTGTGCTGAAATCAGTAAAGCAAACCCAAACCTTACTGCATGTAGAACAGTTCTCCACAAGAGAAAAAGTTACAGAGCCCCTGACAGGATTCGAACCCAAGACCTATTCAGGTCTTTGAAGGGCATTTAGAAGTGGAATACATAAGAACATGAACATTTTCTGGATAACAACTTCTTTAATGTGAAAATACTCGACGTTTCGGAGTACATACTCACTCCTTCATCAGGTGGAATGTAAGGAAATAACAAAATATTGCAGAATGTAAGGAAATAACAAAATATGGTATTTTACCATATTTTGTTATTTCCTTACATTCCACCTGATGAAGGAGTGAGTATGTACTCCGAAACGTCGTGTATTTTCACATTAAAGAAGTTGTTATCCAGAAAATCTGCATGTCCAAGACCTCTTGATCCAAAACTGAACACTGCGCTATCCAGCCCCTGAAAATGGGGTTAAAGTCACCAAATATGGTCATGTGTCAACTCTCGTTGTGACCTTGAAATGTAAAACATAATGTTGAATATGTTCATTTATTGTTCAAGCCATCGAAATACAAAGTTTCTACACATAAGTGTGACAAATTCTGTTCTCTCCGCAGAAGCGTTACTATTATAAATAACATATGTACACTACACTTCAATTTAATTGATACAATTAGCTTTCTTAACATAAATTGTTAACACATATTTTATTTCTGTCATGATTCTGATAACATTTAATCACATATATTTTGTATGTGAAGTGATCTAAATACCTTAAGTTATAAAAGAATTTCACATGAAACTTACTATAACTTCATCGTTTGCTTTATGGTAAAGTGAAATAAATTTGTTTTAAGTCAGCTGCTTTTGGTAAATACATACCAAATATAAAATAGCACAATTTTATTCTCAGTATTAAATAATAAGGTTGAAGGTGAGATTAATCCAACATTGTGAATTGTGATATTTTCATTCTTTTACGAATATGAAATTAAAAGAATAACATTTTAAATTTCTTTCTAAAATCCCCCATAAAATCTGAATCAACTTTCCTGATGAATTAAAATTAAGTGAATATATTGAAACAAGAATATGTAATCAAAATATTTTCACTGGTGCAAAATATGAACTCTGGAGATATTTTCAGTTTGTTGTCCTACTCAATGCAAAACTTGATAATTTAGTCAATAGAAAAGACGTTGTGAGGAAGTCAGTTCCATAAGTTACAAATTCATCACTTTTGAACCCAAAATGGAGCAATGGGTTCTGTAGTTCATCAGCCAATGACAGGCATTTCTGGAATCAATATTTGAGATTTAAGATTTACCTATGGAATAAAAAGTTTTGCTGGCATTGTGTTACTTCTATAGTGGTTTAAACAAATATCAAGTTTACAACTTATAAAGGCAACTCTACACAAGATCACAGATTTCATTTCTCTTAAGAGCCTATGTCAATTTGTTGGGATGATAAGGCAAGACAATTTCATCAAGGCAGCATTTAATCAAATTTTAAAATTTCTTAATGACAAGAACATTTTTTTTAATGCAAAAATAACTTTTCTTTTAAAAGCTGTTAGAAATATTTAAGGCACAGAAGATGTAACAAGTATTAGGATTTCACAGGCATTTTCTTTCCATAAATCGTGTGTACATGTTTTAAAAACATTTTGAACTTATAAAATGTCTGGTATAAAACTATTTAAGAAAGAATTCACCAACCTTTATAATGGTTTCAAGCTTTTAATTCAAGTTTTTATGTTCTACAAAATCCAATCTCATTAAAATCAAATCGAATATAGCACTTGGACCTCACTGTGTTCGTGATCCAAGTACAGCTCAGTAGGGGTCATGTCTTGTAGCCTTTCACTGGAGCCAATCATCGACAAGGAAATTCAATATCTTAGTGGGGCTGTGGTTGAATTTAAAATTCACAAGACATAACCTGATTGAGCAGTAATCATATTAAAAACAGAGTTACGAGTGTTATGTTTTATCTGATTTTAATGAGATTGGAAAAAGCGTGTGAGGTCGTTTTAAGGGTATGACTAAAGAAACTACTGGGAATTAGGCGGTGAATGACATCTACTCTTCATTGTTGTGATGACAAGATTTGAAAGTTGAGTTAAATGTTGATGAACTTGAAACAAATCACCAGTCCTCATTTTCTGAAGCTTATTAAAGTCAATATCTTTAACGAGATCGTCCAACGAGGACGCCAAACGTTCACCGTCTGTTATTTCTGTGTCACTTTTGGTATCCATGGTAACAGTTTGTGACTCCTGTTGTAAGACAGCATCTGATTCGCTGGGATTTTGGGTTGAGATTTGTGATTGGCTCGGCAGGTCACATGACATTGGTTCTTCTGGTTCAGCTTCAATACTGCTGTTCAAGTCATCTGAAATTCAAACACAAAATAATCTCACTTTCGTATCATAAAATGTATAGAAGCAATGTTTTTGAATAAACAAAAAGACAATTATTAAACCATTTGGGATGTGAAGAATTTTAAATGTAAACACATGGAATCACATAATCTGCAATAGTACAAATTATTGCACTTTTTGGCAGGACAAGTCAATAGCAAGATTTGCTCCCACACCCTCAGAGTCAGGCACCAACCGCCAGCACTGACTGTACCAATTTGGCAAACGTAAGAATTTATACTATTGCAGATGGTGGGATCCAAAATACAACCATGTTCTCAGCGGCAAATGTTCCAAGAATTTCAAATGCTCGAGCCCTGACATGGCTTTAATCATAGAACTGACAGCCTTCTGATCAAATCAAAGGTCGAGAACGACCAACTCGACTCTAAGAATGTAGTCCCTAATTTTTGCGAGAACAACTCAAGTTTCAAAGTCACATGCATTATGGGTAGTGCAGATTCCTCTCCTAACGAGTCACACATGAATTAAAAATTGAATTTCAATACATATATTGGTGTAATATATATATATATTATTTATATACTTTACAATGGAAAATAAGAGAATTAGTGAGCACAGCTCACTCATGATACTCCCACTTTTAACATTGCTAAAAGAGAAATGTTTGAAAATAGCAAAAGGGCATCAATGTTTAAACTTTTGTACTAACAGACCATTATATATAAGTATTATTAAAGCAGAGTAAGTATTACACTTGTAAGCATGTTTTAGAAGTAAAAGTCGAAAAATTCGAAAAATGGCATTAAATATGCAAATGAGGGTATGAAACATACAAATATGCAAATGAGGGTATGCAATGTAAAAATTACAGATGTACACATCAGTGGTTTCATAACATTTGAACAATTAGTGTCTGAGTTATGAGTGGAACAAAAAGTGTGAATGCAAGGATGAAAAACGGAGAAAATGTGCATAAATTATGCAAATGAGGGTATGAAACATACAAAAGGCAGGTGTACACATCGTGGTGATTATATGTATCAAGTTACAAGACATTTGAACAATTAGTTTTTGAGTTATGAGTGGAACAAAAAGTGTGAATGGTTAAGTCAAAAACGGAGAAAATTTGCATAAATTATGCAAATGAGGGTATGAAACATACAAAAGGCAGATGTACACATCATGATGATTATATGTATCAAGTTACAAGACATTTGAACAATTAGTATTTGAGTTACGAGTGGAACAAAAACTGTGAATGGCAAAGTCGAAAAACTGAGAAAATTTGAATAAATTATGCAAATGAGGGTATGAAACATACAAAAGGCAGATGTTCATATCGTGATGATTATATGTATCAAGTTACAAGACATTTGAACAATTAGTATTTGAGTTATGAGTGAAACAAAAACTGTGAATGGCAAAGTCGAAATACGGAGAAAATTTGCATAAATTATGCAAATGAGTGTATGAAACATACAAAAGGCAGATGTACACATCATGATGATTATATGTATCAAGTTACAAGACATTTGAACAATTAGTATTTGAGTTACGAGTGGAACAAAAACTGTGAATGGCAAGTCGAAAAACTGAGAAAATTTGAATAAATTATGCAAATGAGGGTATGAAACATACAAAAGGCAGATGTTCATATCGTGATGATTATATGTATCAAGTTACAAGACATTTGAACAATTAGTATTTGAGTTATGAGTGAAACAAAAACTGTGAATGGCAAAGTCGAAATATGGAGAAAATTTGCATAAATTATGCAAATGAGGGTATGAAACATACAAAAGGCAGATGTACACATCATGATGATTATATGTATCAAGTTACAAGACATTTGAACAATTAGTATTTGAGTTACGAGTGGAACAAAAACTGAATGGCAAAGTCGAGAAAATTTGAATAAATTATGCAAACGAGGGTATGAAACATACAAAAGGCAGATGTTCATATCGTGATGATTATATGTATCAAGTTACAAGACATTTGAACAATTAGTATTTGAGTTATGAGTGAAACAAAAACTGTGAATGGCAAAGTCGAAATACGGAGAAAATTTGCATAAATTATGCAAATGAGGGTATGAAACATACAAAAGGCAGATGTACACATATCAAGTTTCGTAAAATTTGAGCAACTGGTTTCAGAAATAAGAGCGGAACAAAAACCGGACGGACGCACGGACGGACGTGCTGACCGCTATATACCCCCGACTACTTCGTAGCGGGGTTATATTTAAATTACTTGTATTGATAGCTTAAGCGAGTTTTGATGTTAGGAGTCAACACTATACACTTAATAAATAAATAAATATAAATATAATAAGTTGTGCTCGATGTGTTTGATTAGAAACGTCAAAGCACATGCGCTGACTCTAGCCTTGTGTTGAATCAAACCTGTGGTTCTGGAATGTGTGAAAACTTGCAAAGGCAACTCATACAATTTGAGTGTTTGGTCTACTTGCAATGATCCAATCTGTTAACACTTACATGAAATCATACATGCCCTAGTGCATGTATCGAAACTATGAAATGAGTTACGTTTCACTGTCTATAAGTCAACAAGGACATACCCTGTTTAGGAGTGAGTTGGCTCAGTGCATCATCCATGTTAGGAAGCGAATCTGGTTCTTCTGTATCTTCTCGGTTCTCCTTGTTTTCAACCTCACAACTCTCCTCGATCGTGTCCAGTGCAGGCGAGGCTTGGATGCTCGGGACTAGTGGGGTTGATAACAACAATGAATATCATTGAAATATAAACACAGGTTTTGAATTTGAAAAGTCTACACAGAAATATAATTGTAGCCTAATAAAATTTAGAACATTCTGATGTGCACGTACTCTTTAGGTGCAACGACCGTTGACAATATTGAAACACTTAGAGCTTAATTATTTAGAATTTTAACGGTGAAAGTTCTAATGTTTGATGGCTGTATGTTGTCAAATAGGGCACTCCCTTTATGGACCTTAATGTTTTGTGAAAAGTGTACGTAGTACAATGTAAACTGCTCCAAAATGCTCACCTTTAAAGGTTTCAGCATCTGATTTTAAACTTTGATCCATTTCTGATTCTGACGGTTTGACATCACGTGATCTCCTGAAGTGTTGCTCGAGGTCACTGAGGACCCGACGAACTGTGACGACCTTAGGTGATCGAATTGGCAGGTTGTGAATGTCCACTTCCGTCAATTTGCTCAGATCACCCACTGTGTGGATATTCCTTGCTTTCACCAGTTGTCCAAGACCCCGAGACCTGAAAGAAGAACAATGTGAGGTGAGGTGAGGTGAGGTTACGTGATTAACAAAGCTTTCAAGATTATTTCATTTATATCACGGCTGCTAGTATTTGTGCAGGGAGAAAGCCTGCAACTCCTTTATGGAGATGTATTGCAGTGAAACTACAAACATTGGCAGGAACTAGCAAACCATGGGTGGTACTGCGCTGAAGTTCAGTGTACCATTGCACCCAAACCTTCTTGCACATAGAACAGTTCTCTAAAGCAGACAAAGCTGCCGAGCCCCTGGCAGGATTAAAACCCTAGACCTCTTTGATCTGAACCACAGTGCTATCCCGCCCCCAAGACGTATGGATAGTCAATTTCTTTATTGCAATGAATGTGACGCTTCAGTGTACAGACATACATGTATCACTCTAGTTTGAAAACAGTATGAAAATAGTATGAAAATTTTGTTGAGCTTCAATGTTCCTTAAATGCAGTGTTTCATCCAGGATTTGATGTAAGTGGGGGACATCCCCCCCTTCATTCATAAAAGTGGGGGAGTACACACATATAAGTGGGGGAGTACCTAAGCTGTTACCTAAATCACTTTCATGAAAGGCATAATAAGTGTACATACATGTCGTTCCTAAGTTGAGGTTCTAAAATTCGAACATGAGTTCGAAAAATGATTGTCTTTTGCTGTAGAACAAATATCACACACCATATTACCATTATGGATCATATTTGCGCTTTTTCGAGTTTGGCGCCGATGCCACTGCATGGTCAACACTCGAAGTCGGTCTATTTTTTCTTTCAATTTCAATTTTATTTACCTCGGGATCATTTGAATTCTCAGAATTAGTGGTAGTAATGTTCTATTGGTGAAGAAATCTGTTATTCTTTTCGCTTTCGTTTTTGACATTTTGTCTAGCAGACGCCACAATGATAAAAAAAACTTCGGGTGGAAATGATAACTGCGCATCTCATAACAATCGGAAAATAGTTGTTTGAATTTTTATCCTCGAAACTAATATCAAAGTAGAGACCTTACGGAAAGGAACAAAGTTAATTGATTGATTTTACGGAAAATACGGAGATTTGTTATTGAAACAGGAAACGATATTCTTTCGTTGGAAAAATACTTATTGGTTATGATGTTGGTGAAATAAATATACAGGTAGGTACCGCATATGTATGTTAAAATTGCGTGAGATCATGCTTGTTTGCGTGATTTCTCCCCCACTATGAAGTAAAATTGCGTGATTGAGTAATTAATACCGCGCACTCTGAATGAAACACTACAACGTCTTCTTCTGAAATCATTATCACACATTACAAACCAAGGTCGGATAAAGGAGAATAACCCTTTATGAGGTTTAATTTTGAAAGTTTAAATGTTACCAAGTCGAGATTTGATTCCCGAAATTTGAAGTCAATGAATTGGGTGTATGTTTCATTTACTCTTACTGGTAATAACGCCTGTTTAGGGAATACAAAATTGTAAATGTAAATTTTGACATTTGATGGTTTATAATAAATTGGAGAAAACACTCCTCCTCGGTTTTCTGCTCGAAGAAGCTCTCAGGGACCACAGTGCCATGATTTCTCCTGAACGGAAATATTCAAGATTTGGCTGGCATACCCAATAAATTATAAAACCTGCAGATTAAGCATTGATATTTATTATCAATATCACAACGCTAGAATTCAACGAATCTGACTCACCAGACAGAAGAGGTGAGTTGAGGCAGCACTTTGGTTACAGACTCCGTACATTCTACGAGATCCGGATAAACGGGGTCTGTACAGTTGAGAGCAGACTCCTGGGTACTCTTGAAACTCGCTTGCGATTGGCTGGGCTGAGAATCCACTGGAATCTCCTCTGGTTTCTGTTGAAAAAAGATGTAAATGCTTAGAATTCTTTTCAAAGATCAATCTCTTGGCATTGAGTTTCTTTAAGTCCTAATTATCAACACCAAAGTCTGATTTAAATCGACCATCTTCCGAGGAATAAAAGTTGCAAAATTATTGTTTCTACCTGAATACAAAACGTTATCTCTTGGGGCTTTCCTTTCTACATGGTCTGAAGACTGTCTGTATAAACACATGTTATGACACAAGTTCAGTTAGCCAATCATAAAGCTTCTAACAAAAACTTTTTGTGAGAGAAGCTAGGGGCAAGTAACGCCAAACAACAATCCGCTTTCTCCGAAATTTTAGGAATGTGTGAACAAATAAATGATTTTGAATGCTTTCAAAATAGCGATCAATACTAGCTTTACAAATATTTTAATTTAACCTGAATATATATATATATATTTTAAAAATCTTTTTCAAATATTTGCATGAAATATGAAATAATAATGTACATAGAAAATTTCTTAAATATGTTTTATGAATATGAAGTAACTCAAAATTGCAGACAAAATAGACATGAAGTCAAGTATTCACATAGACTAAGATGAAGAAATCCTTTAAAAGCCACAACTAGACTATCTGTTAAATCGCATTTGAACATGTTTGAATGTCTAGACCGGCTGAGCATTAAATAATCTCAATACTTCTGAGGAGGGGGCATAATAACATGACCACAGTGATAAGATACTGGGCCAAGATTTTCAGAGTTTGCTTAGCACTAAGATAGTCATAAGTACAAATACAATTATCCCGACCCTAAGAGATAGAGGTTATCATGAGAGTGTGTTTTGGGATGGTCAACATCGTGTATTAGGAATAAACATTGTATTTTGCGAGCCTTGGCAATATTGATATTTACCATCCCAAAACACTTTTTTATCATACAATGTCATTCAGCATGACAACATTAATTTCAAAGTTGACATTTTCTTTAACTACGCATATTGATTTATGCACATATGAACTGCGTGCTATTCTCAGGGTAATATGACAAAAAATTACGCCTCCTTAATTATGCTTTCAGTTAACAATTTTTTTTTATTAATTTCCAATGTTTTAATACTTTTTACAATACGCTTTCAAATGAAAAATATATAAAGTGAGGACAGCGAATTCAAATTAACTTTCATGTAATCATGACCGGGCGAGTCCATCTCGAAGGGGCGAGAGTTCCGCTTCCCTTCCGCCCAGTTGCAAATGGCGACTCGCATATCACATGGAGAGCTAAAGTGAATGTTTAGCAGCAAATTCTAAAATCCCTTTTACAAAGTCACATTATAGACGGTGAGGACTGATTTGGTAATGAATATGTGGCTGCAACCTCCTTTGATACCTGTGTTTTCAACTCGCGATGAACATGTTTTGGCACTGCTTGATCATAATAAATTTTGCTGCACTATGCATTGCACAATGTCGGATTTGTCATTTCTCAAATTAATGTAAATCTATATGAAATGAAGCATGTATATTTACATAAAGCTGTTATGCTGTTACGGCAATTTGAATTATTACAGGTTTTCCAAAATGTTAACGCGTGTGACGTCATTTTCAAAAGAAGTTCCGTCACTTGACCTCTGTAATTTGCATCTTAATCCGTATATAACCCCAACGGATATCGACAATATCTGTTGCCTTTATCCTGCCGAGATCACCATCTATTGTATGATAAATATTGAATATCTACGCCCAGATGTTTAGGAGTGATATCTTACTGATTGTCAAGAATGATATCTGAATGATTGTCATGCAAACCTTTTTCATTTTATTCGCAGGACTATGAAGACTTCCTAATGGTCGCCGTGGAAACATAAACAACTGCTGAAAGCAAAATGAACAAGCTAATGATGACAAAAATAATTAAATGAGTGAGAAATTGTCATTAGCGTCATGAAAATGAACAAATGAAGATGAATGCTAAGCATAACAAAAAAAATATTTGTGAAGAAATGAAAATCAAAGAAATGATGAAATGTAAATCTAAGCAGCACGTAACATTACATCAAAGTAGGGTTGAGGTATGTCACCGCTGAACTTGGGGAATATTACTGTCTCTGGGTTTATGATACTCTTGAAAGCGGCGTTAAACACCAACTCACCTCAACTCAACTCTGGGTTTATGTGGTTTGAAAACCCCAACAAACTCTTCATCAGATAGTCCCTATAATATGTATCCTAGGTCAGAGAGTAACCTTCTGATATTCTACATGTATTTCGACCTTACAACTTATCCTCAGGATAAATCTGTACTAACAAGTGTTTGCCACTAACATAGCAATGTCCCCAGCCACGATCGATGAGTCAAGTCAAGTCACATATACTTGTTTTAATCAAGTCAAGTCAAGTCACACATATACTAGTTTTACTCGAGTCAAGTCAAGTCACATATACTAGTTTTAATCGAGTCAAGTCAAGTCAAGTCACATATACTAGTTTTAATCGAGTCAAGTCACATATACTAGTTTTAATCGAATCAAGTTAAGTCAAGTCAAGTCAAGCCACATATACTAGTTTTAATCAAATCAAGTCAAGTCAAGTCACATATACTAGTTTTAATGGAGTCAAGTCACATATACTAGTTTTAATGGAGTCAAGTCACATATACTAGTTTTAATGGAGTCTAGTCACATATACTAGTTTTAATCGAGTCAAGTCAAGTCACATATACTAGTTTTAATGGAGTCAAGTCACATATACTAGTTATAATGTAGTCAAGTCACATAAACTAGTTTTAATCGAGTCAAGTCAAGTCAAGTCACATATACTAGTTTTAATGGAGTCAAGTCACATATACTAGTTTTAATCGAGTCAAGTCACATATATTAGTTTTAATCTAGTCAAGTCAAGTCACATATACTAGTTTTAATCGAGTCAAGTCACATATACTAGTTTTAATCAAGTCAAGTCACATATACTAGTTTTAATCGAGTCAAGTCAAGTCAAGTCACATATACTAGTTTTAATCAAGTCAAGTCACATATACTACTTTTAGTCGATCGACTTATCAATTGTTTTGCCCTAAATATTATTAAATGATAATTTATTTTTCAGACGTTGTAAACAACCAAAAAAAAAAGTACAACTTGTGACTCACGGTGTCTGTTATTATTTGTTTCAATCAAATTACATTTTCCTGTCATCAAGACGAATAAACTACGACCAACATGTTGACAAAACTTTATTAGATAACCGGTGAATAGTTAAATTGTTACCTAGTAGAAAAAGACGTAAAAAGACATTGCTTTACTTTTGAGATGAGAAGTGACAGGCTTTAATTACTGTTAATTACTATCAATTAATGTTAATTAAACATCAAAGCTTAGATAATTACCGGATGCGCTAATGAATCACTACCCTGACTGGCAATTAACAAATCTATTCACAACCGTAATCTCATGTACGTCTGTCTATTAACAAGTATTGAATATACATTATACACTATTATACAAAATGAATGGTGAACATCTCAGTAACAATACAATGACAATCGGCAATTCACATTTCTCTAAATATTTTTGAATATATGCCATTATGTTAGAACATCTCAGAAATTATACGTCTACTCGTACCAGTAATTTGCACTTCTCACTGCGTAAACACTTGATTATTTTTTCATGAGTATCTATTTCGCATGTCACCGGCTTCTATGTAGAATCTCATTGGTCCACGTGACCTTAACGGGTCACTCGACTTACATCAAGGCTAGATATCGATCGATGTTTGTCAGGTAATAGTGAAGATTATAATATAAACTTTAATGAACTTGTGATGAAATGTTATTTTTTATTCATATATCACGCTATATTTGTATTTTAAAAAGACAACAATAAAGCATATGTTTTTTATTCAATGATTTTAATCTTGACTGGACATCGATGTTTGTGAATTGTTTCCGGTGTAAACATCGTCCGTTCGACTTGCTGGGCTGGCAGATACTTACCTGGCCTCTTGATTTTTGGGGCTGAAACATAGACCCCGTGTATAAGTCGACCCCCCTCCTTGACCCCCTAATTTTTGGTATCAAATTCTCGACTTATACCCGGTAATATACGGTAGTTATAATGGAGTCAAGTCACGTATACTAGTTTTAATCAAGTCAAGTCACATATACTACTTTTAATCGTTTGGTCAAAATGTGGTTCTTCATATACTGCCTTACTGGTAAAAAGTGTCATGATGATCATCAAAGTAGAAAATGGGTAGTACGGTTAATGAGTTACGACATAAACAAGAGTTTGGACAGTGGTCAAAGTGTTGTGGTGACCTTGAAATAAGATCATGGTCTCAGAAGAAACTGGTGTCTGCATCGTCCGTCAATATAGGCCATCATCAAACTTGAACACAATGGATGCTATGGTTTGTCAGATTGATCATGTTAACAAGAATGGGATGGACCCGGCTGAATACAGTAGCTCAACAGATACAAATACACTGATAGAGCAGGATGCTGGATCCCTTATGGATTACACTCTAGCATACCTTTCCAAGAGAACTCTTAGATTTGGCAAACTCCGGACCAGAATGTCGGCTTGGACTAGCACCACTGATGATTGGTTCCGCAAAAGAAACTCTCCTTTCCTGCAATATCATCATAAATACATTAACTGATCTGTATTAAATTAAATCAAAAGGGACTAAATTGTAGAGCTTTTAAAATTTAAATGCACCCTATTATGAAGATATCTCATATTGGACTTTAAAGATGTGGATCACGATTATATTTACAAATCTGTATTGAACCTCAACCACTTTGGGTATACAAACAAAGTTAAGTAAAGGTAAATACAATACACCCAATTTTCCTGTTACTTACAAACATCAACATTTTATTATTTTTTTAATTAATTTTGACGCTGCCGTGATAAAATTTCTTACCTTAGGTGGAGGGGAAGAGCAAGCAACTGCAGCGCTCGCACTTAATCTTTTCTTCTTCAATATTCCTGCGCTTGGAGACGCACTCGGGGAGTGGAACTGGAACACTCTAATTGGCTGGAATTCCTGGTCCTGAAGTCGTTTCGTCGGACTCTTTGCTTCCGGAAGTTGCTTGTGTTTCAGAATGCTCCGTCGTACGATGCTCATTCCACGATCCGCCATTCGGTTTTTGCTACGAATTCTGTTCAAACTCAACACCTTTGAATCAGAGAATGCCTTATTTGCGTAGGCAAGTCTATTATGTCTAATTTTCTCAGTTGCTTTTCTTGGAGTTTCATCCAAGGTTTCTGTTTTCGAAGATGAAGTATTTGACTGTTCGTCACTTTTAACATTTTCAGTTTTTTGACTGTCCGATTTTACTTCATTTGATTTAACGATTTCATTAGCACTCTCTGTAACTGAATCTGTAACTATCACATCACTTACGTGTTCACTCACTTTTTCAACAGATTCACTCTCACCTTCAACATTTTTCTCAACATTATCTTCAGGATTACTATCTTCACTTTCAACAATAGGGTTTTGTTCTTTCATATTTTGAGAATGTTTTTTCTTAGCATTGGAAAGACTCAATGCTAAAGGAGATGCTTTTGAAACAGTCTTACTCCCCAGTTTAGCTCTAGCACGAAGAACCAACCGGGAAGACCTCAATCTGACGCTCAGCGGCGACGCGGTTTTAGGTTTTGGCAGTGGTTGTTTCCGCTTTCTTTTTGCAGCCATTTTTGGCAGGACTGGACTTGCCAAACTGCTAATAATCTCATCAACAGTTCCCTTAATTTCATCTTGCTCAGCCCGAGGAGAGTCTTTACAGAACGACATGTCAAGGTGGGCAACAGATTTACTTACGACTTGCGACGCTAAGAAATCCATTTGAGTATCAACATCGTTTTCTTCAGGTTCCGTTGCTTCAGGAGCTGAAGTCGATGCAGAATCATTGGTCCATTCTGAAGCATCTTCAACACTTGAGTCATCGTTCTTGTCAGTCTTTTTCGATATTGATCGTTTTCTTGCCTCTTCCATCTTTTGTTTGGTGGTGCTTCTCCTCGCAGGAGCAGACGGCGGTTTGTTGGTCGGAGTCGATTCGCCTTTCTCAACTTCTTCGCTTTCCATCAGCTGACTTTCTTCTTGCGTCTGCTCGCTCAAGGACTTTGAACTGTCCATTTCCATTCCGACAAGAATGATTTCACTGTGTACAACGCTCTGACTTTCGGAAACGGCAAGTTCCTTTGAATCTGTGGTCAAATCTTCATCATTCTTTGGTTTTTCTTTTTGAAATACTGGGGGTACCACTCTGTTTGAAGTCTTCTCCGCAGGCTGTAGTTGAATTCTGCGAGGTTTTTGAGTTTCTTGTGATGACTGGGTTGAGTTTTGGGAGGATTGGCCTTTGTCTTCATCCTGTGATTCCGAACCGATCATTTCCGCAGCTAAGCTTTTACGCACTCGTTTCTTCTTAGGTATCCCAGAGTCCTCTTCTTCCACTTTAGAATTTTTATCCTCATCATCTTGAGAGTTATGTTGAGAATGTTTTTTTGTACTTATTTGAGAAAGTGGGAGATCCTCATCACTCTCCTCCCGAGCAAGTTTCCTCTTTCTTGTTTTACGTTTAGCTTCCCTCTCCGTTTCCTCTTGACTTGCTTGAGAGTTTGATTCTTGGGAATTGTTCTCATCGGTCTTCTTTCGTTTTCGTTTACTTTTATCATCCTCCTTTTCACTCTCAGATTCATCAGGTTTAATTTCACTTTTACGACTTGACCGCCTTGTCGATTTCTGACTTCCATCAATTTCAGATTCATTTTTCTTTCCAGACGGTGGTCGTCCTCTACGAGGAGTTCCCTCTGTCTTTCCATCCTTTTGTCCTGAAGCAGGTTCAACTTCAAAATCATCAAAGTTTTTCTTCTTCCTCTGTCGTGGAGTCCTCCGAACATCGTTTTCATTCAATTTCTTAGGAGAGTCTTGCTTTCTCCTCCGACCAATTCCGGATCTGTCTTGCAGCGTGGACACATCATCAGGATTGAAGGCGTCATCTTGAGAAGGTTCTTCAGTAGCTTCTTGAGAACTTTGACTTGCAGCAGAGTTCTGGGAGTTCTTGCTGGAGGCTAAGCTCTGAGAAGATCCTTCTTTCAGGGTCGACTCTGCATCAGGGTCAAAGCTCTGTTCCATTTCCGGACAAGTCTTGAACAGTTCCTCAGTAAACTCATCCTTGTTCTGTGAACCTTCCTGAGATTCTGGAATTTTTTCTGGACAAGTTAGGTCAGATTCCTGTGATCCATTTCCAGTTGTGGCGATGCTTGTGCTGTAGGCCGACGAGGAAGATGAGGCGTGGCTTAAATCCAGCTTCTGTTCCGAGCTGAGGACTCCTGTAAATCCTCCTTCTGATTCTTGAGATGAAGTTTGCTGTGTGTCGAAGAGTCCATTAAACCCAGAATTAACTTCAGAGTGGAGCCGATTTTCAGCTCTCCCAGAACCTGTTTGGAATCCTTGTGAACATGGAATTTCACTATCAGTGTCCTTAGAAATAGGTGTGGGCTCTTTAAACAGCGATTTCACTACCTCTTTCTCCGGAGAGCATGACATTTCGACAATCTCTTCCGATGTCAACTTCTTGATCTTCAAGACTGGTGTACCTACAGGAACATCATCTTCCTTCTTTTCTTCGCTGAATAGATTACGACTTGAAGCAGCTGCGTCGACATCCATTCTCCCATCTTCTTTCGTAGGCGTTTCCTCAATCGACGCATTCACGTCAGGTGAAAACATGCTCTGCTGGCTGAACTTGGACGGAGATTGTGTGTCCTCAACAAAAGAATGAGATGATCTATCTGCTCTTCCTTTTCTTGGTGACATCGTATCTTCAACAACATTCATCAACAACGAAGCTCCTTCTTTTGGAGACTGAGTATTTGGAACAAACGAATCATCTGGGGATCGATCTAGAACTGGGCTTTTTGTTTTAGCAGGTGATTTCACTAACCATCGGTCCAATGCGCCAGACTGACTGCCCCTGTCGCGTCCTTTCGGTGATTTTGAAGAACTCTGCTCCTGACTTCTTGTCTTGCGTCCAGGGGAGCGGGACTTGCGCTCTGGCGGTGACTGACTTAGTGATTTGAATGGACTGAAATGTTTGGTTGATTCTTGTGAGGCTAGGGAGTTTTGTGAGTTCTGCGAGTTTGTCTTTTGAGAATTCTGTGAATTTGACTTTTGAGAATTCTGTGAATTTGACTTTTGAGAATTCTGTGAATTTGACTTTTGAGAATTCTTATCTGAATCAGATGAAGTCTTGTCCACTGACGAGTCTCCCTTTCCAACAGAAGAACTAGATGTCTTGCTGCTCTGTGTACTCAACCATTGATCACCTATCGCATGGAGAAGATTTTGCTTCAGAGATGGACTCGGTTCAACGTCCATTGATTCGGAACTCTGTTTTGATGATTCAACTTCTTTTGACTCTTTTGAATCAGTTTTCTCATCTTCAGCTTTCGTTTCTGATGTATCCTTCTTGGTCCTTTTTGATCTCGTTGAAGGTGCCTTCATTTCGGATTTGTCTTCTTTCTTTTCGAGAGCGTCGTTATCCTCGGTGCTAAATCTAACAGATCTTCTTCGTCCACGTCTAACTTCTGTGTTGTCTTCAGATTCGCTGCTTGAGGACTTTGACTTGTCATTTGTCTGAAATAAATAAAACTTTTACAGTAAATATAATGCACCCATAGGTACAAACAAGAATAAAGTGAGTAAATGGTCATTTATTTGAATTCATTTAAATTTTGTCACTCATTTGAATTGATTATGACTCACCCTATAGCATTTATTCCTGTATCAAAAATACATTTTTTGTTTTTAATGCTTTCGCAGTTTAGTTAATGTCAAACTAGAGGCCAATTCAAGGGAATCGGTTACAAAGTAAACAAGCCATGATTGCATTGTTAAAGATAGGCTTTCAAAGAATATTCAAGGGTGCATAGCTAAAAGGTTTTTTTCCGCATTACATGAACTGAGAAACATGCTGTATTTTTACTTATTTCAAAACTTTTAAAAGACAAAACATACATTGATAAAATATCAAGAAACTACGATATAACTGAACATTAAATTAATCAACAATGTCATGTTATGCTGTAGCAAAGTTTTCCAAACTCATATTAAAAATGAATGCAAACTATTCTTTGTCAAATTGTAAAATATTGAATCACGAAATGTAAACTTCAGTAATGCGTTTAAAATGAATTATTATGATGAATTCATAATATAGGAATGTCCCCTCAAATTTTTTTTCCACAAAAATACCCAGGGAGAGCTGTCCTAGCCAAAATGTCATTTATTATTTTGACACCATCATCATCTACTCTAAAAGATTTAAAGGGGCAGTAGCACGTTTTTTCGCTCAAATAAGTCGATGAAATGTATTTGAAAAATAATGTCACTTATAGTAAAACATTATTTTCTCTTTGAAAAATCAAGCTGAAAATTAATGTACATGGCTCGGTAGGGTCATGGGAATTGTTTTTGTTATTCGAAATAATAAAATGTGTTCACAATAAAATGTCCGCCATGCAATTTTTGCCTTATACGCAACACCGTTATCATCACTACGGATAATTGATTTGTGTAATAAAAAGTTTAACCCTCTAGAGGTAATATAAATCACATAAACTATCATTATAAATGAGAAATTTGAAAAAATCAAATTTGCAAAAAACGTGCTACTGGCCCTTTAAACAGTTGAATTTTTTTACCTTATCAGTATCTTGGCGTTGTGATTGGCTGGAGTTGATAACAATTATGGAATCATTCTGCGACTGTGACGGTACCAAGATAGATCTGAAACATGTCAAATATCTCAGTATATCAAAACAAAAAACAATATAGATATTTATTACGCATCTGATAGTGTTAGTTTCTAATTAACTAATTTCTTAACTCTCAATTCAACGTTGACTTTATTTCAAACAAATACAATGAAGGAACAAGGAAATAATTGATTTGTTGAGGACGTAAATTCATTGGAGTTAGAGGGTCATGACGGTCATGAAGTTTTACTTCTTAATGGGAGCTTCACATGTCAATTTCGTTAAGATTCAAGCGGTGGGGTGGGGTGAGGTGAGGTGAGGTGAGTTGGGGTTTAACACCGCTTACAAGTGTATTTCACTTATATCGCTGCTGCTAGTATTATGGCAGGGAGAAAGCCTGCAACGCCATGTGGCTATACATTGCGGTGAAACCTGCGAGCAACGGCTGGAACTAGCAATCCATGGGTGGTACTACGCTGAAATTCAGTGTAGCATTGCATCCAAACCTTACTGCATGTAGAACTATTCTCTACTGCAGACAAAGTTGCCGTGCCCCTGGCGGGATTTGAACCCCAGACCTCTTGATCCGGTGCCAAACGTGCTAACCACTGCACTATCCCACCCCCTCCAAGCGGTGAGATACTTACTCTTGTTGAGTGTCTGTGTTGAACTGCGACATGAGGGAAACATCTTGGGATAAATCCAGATTGTTGTACATTACAGGCAGAGATCTGGATAAAAACAAATAATTACAATAACGTGTTCGTAAATTTATGAAATAAATTTCAATACAGTTTGGCTTCTTAGCTTTCTATTAAGATAAAGATTAAATGGATTGAAGAAAAGACGTTGGGAATATATATAATAATATATATATAATATAAAATAACTACAGAACAAATATTCAATATTTTACTAGTAGATACATCATACTATGAACTATTGAATACAGTCAGACCTCGTCTACCTGAACCCTGTATAATATTATATCCGAAATACCGGCCATCTGCATGAAAGTATTTAAAATCTTCTCTAAGCATTTCTATGCAAATGATGATTCGCTTAACTGTTACTCTCTTCCCCGAAAGGTTTTTAACTGTAACCAAATCATGTGGATAAACGGGGTCCGACTGTTAGGTTGGTCATTAGGTTTTGTTGATGAGCATACATGGACTGTATAAGTTGTACCTTCGTTCCTTCATAACATCTTTCTGATGTTCCGTGAGGACTCGCTTCTTTTTTGGCGATGCTTTGATCACAACAAAATCCTGAAAAGAAAAAGTAACTGTCAATGTAGTTTCGATATCAAATCCATATATCCAAACAATGTATCGACAGATTGATAAGTGGTGAAAAAGAATAACAGCATTTATGCACGTAAGATTAGAGTCTCTCAAATTTGGACCACAACTAATATCTTTACTTGTGGTAAAAGTAAATACTGCCATTTAAAAACTGCCAAGATAAGAGAAGACTCAGTCAATGTTTATTATCATCGACCAGATTAGTGGACATTGAGCCTACCTCATCCCGAAGATCGGTGACGGAGAGTTTCTTCTTGGCAGATTGCACAGTTGGAGAGTCTGACGTCGGCGTTGGTTTAGCTGGTGATTTCTTGACATTAGGCGACACGGCCTTATGCATGAAGCTACCAAGGATCTTGTGAGGGGAGGGAAGACCGGGAAGATGAGGGGTGGGGGCTTGAGAATCCATCTGGCAGAGATGAGAAACATTGTCTTGCATGTTTGTTTTGAACACAAATTAATATAAAGTGAATGAGGATGAAATGGTTCAGAGTAATTTGAAACACTTTTTTTTTTGGTTTTGTATAGCAAGATGGCAAAGCAGATTTTGGTGCTGCATCAGACAGCATTTTATATTTAATTTTCGTTATTTGCAATGATTATGTTTTTAATTTCACAAAAATCACAACTTGGGTCAGTCTCTATCAATGGCTTATTCAAGCCTTTCTACATTTGCTAAACTTTTCTGTGCCAGTGTATCAGCGTGCACTATGAAGTTCAGGTGCAGCATGCTGCTTCACCAGCATGAGAAAGTTTACGAAATACAGCAAGGCTTAAATAAGCCAATGATAGAGATTGGCCCAAGTTATGATGCAGGAGGAGCTGGGAACCACAGAGCACATGACAAGTGAGACAACTGAACTGTCTGAACAGTGTTTTCTACCTGACTAAACTGTTTCCTACCTGACTGAACTGTTTCCTACCTGACTAAACAGTGTTTCCTACCTGACTGAACGGTGTTTCCTACCTGATTGAACAGAGTTTCCTACCTGACTTAACTGTGTTTCCTACCTGACTGAACAGTGTTTCCTACCTGATTGAACAGTGTTTCCTACCTGATTGAACTGTGTTTCCTATCTGACTAATCAGTGTTTCCTACGTGACTGAACAGCATTTCCTACCTGACTGAACAGTGTTTCCCAACTGACTGAACAGTGTTTCCTACCTGACTGAACAGTGTTTCCTACCTGATTGAACTGTGTTTCCTATCTGACTAATCAGTGTTTCCTACGTGACTGAACAGCATTTCCTACCTGACTGGACTGTGTTTCCTACCTGACTGAACTGTGTTTCCTACCGGACTGAACGGTGTTTCCTACCTGACTGAACTGTGTTTCCTACCTGACTGAACTGACTGAAGGGAGTCTCCTCAATCTCTGCTGTATCCGACTGGACCCAGCCTGGCAACAGTATTGGAGTCTTCTCTTTGACTTTCAGTAGGACTGGTCTGTCGAGAGAAGGATTGAGTTTCAGCTTTAGCTGTACATAGTACAAAATTAGGGTTGTCTTCTTAGAAGATACAATCAAGAGCAGGGAATCACTCTTCAAATGTTCAGTTTATCCCCCCCCCAAAGAAGCAGGGCAACAATACAGACCCAATGTTGCTGAACTTCACTGGTAGCGGTCAACTGAGAAATTATGCACATGACCGAGTGCAACCAAAATAAATACAAAAGTTCACATAGAACCTTTTGTAAAAGCAAATAAAAAAAAATAATTCTCATATCAATGACATCAGTTTTGAAATGTTAAAATCATTTTTCATGCACAAATCCTCATCTTGGTAACTTACTTGAGATCCTCGGGGTAGGTTAACCCTTAACATGCGGGCGACGGAATAATCCGGGCGGGCTATAAGCGATTCGTAGGTACTCCAGTACGGATCCCGGATCGCTTACTTAGAAGAATTCACGCCTGTCTATGTACTGGGCTAGCCTCCATACCGGGTCCCGAGTCGATTGTTTCCGCGACTCGCTGCATGAGAATGGCTGTATTTATGCCTCGCAGCCCGCAATGAGAATAAAACTTTCTTCAGTGTCTGGTCAGAACGTCCAGCAAAATTCACACCAATTTGCGTGTGCATTGTTGACCCGTAACGCATCGATAATTAGCTTTACAAAAGGCCAATTTTGTCCTGCTTCGCTCCGATGGCTACACTGCCCGGCGGCTAATTAGCACCTAAGTGTCTGCACTGCCCCGGGGTGAGATAGGCCCGTACAGGCTTATCTGTCTCGCATCCCGCCACATGGGCAGATAGCCTATGCTTATCTGTCTCGCATCTCGCCACATGGGCAGATAGCTTCTAATTACGGGAAGATATTGCGATAAGCTACCTTTCTCTCGCACTTCGTATCATATGAACCAATTGGTTGTTTTCATTTTTTTTTATACCAAAATAAAGAGGAAAGAATGGCCTTTATTCCCATATAAAAATCGCAATTGCGCTAACATAACTGAAAATACAGCAATCGCACAGAGATAGCCGACTTTCGCACTTTTGAATTTTGATACATGTGGCGCATTTACCCCAACATGCCTCGGCGCTCTATTTCTAAGAAACTACTTGGGATATTTTCATAATTTTTTTATCAGTATATAGATAAAAGAATTGTCTTCAATTCCATATAAAATACGTGTATTTTCGGCAATAACTTTTGATGCGCCAGGTGTCGCGCAGAAGGTGATATTCGGCTTTGAATAAGTGGCGCTCTTAGCATATACCATCATTACGGGCTTTATAACTTGTGAACCGCAAGTCCGATTTTTATAATTTTTACATCATTGTAAAGAGAAAAACATTGTCTTCAATTCCATGTATAATGCGCATGTTTTCGGGAAGAACTCTGCATGCGCAAAGCGCCGCGCCAAAAGGTATAATTTTCGCACTTCATAACTTTTGAACCGCAAGTCCGATTTTTATAATTTTTACATCATTGTAAAGAGAAAAACATTGTCTTTAATTCCAGATATAATGCGCATGTTTTTGGGAAGAACTATGCATGCGCGAAGAGCCGCAATATTGATGTACGCATAAGTGAAGAAGTATGATAATATATAACTAAAATACTGTTCTTTTGATACGCAAATATAGAGCTTTATAAACGATGAACAACTGTCATGACGGAATTTTGTTTCCAGTTTTGGAAAAAAAATTATAACATAAAAGTGAAAATATATTTGAGTACGGGACCAGCCGCTCGGGGAAAAGCCTTTTCGTGGGAATATTTTCTCAGGAAAATATTTCACTTTTCGGAGTTTCTAAAAATGCGTGAACATTTTTGTTACTGATGCCATTTGCGAAAGGTTTTTATTTCTAAAATTCAAATGCGAGGGCGCACCTTTCCAAACCATTTGAATTGAATTTATTATTTTATCTTTTACATTATTGAATAAAAGACGTTTCATTCAATAAGATTTGAAGAATTATTTATATGTGTAGCGGACTGAACTGAGCAGATGGAGAATTTGATTCCTCACCACTTTTATTACCAAAGTTCTTTTGTATCACAATTACTTTTTTAGGTATTAGTTTTTTCGTGAGCAGGGGAATTTCCGACGGGATTCGCCATGACATAATGAGAAAAAATTCCCATGAACATGGGCGTGGTCCGTCATCTTCGGGACCGACCCACAAGTATAAATATCTACCGGGGGGTGCGCGGACCCCCCCGCTTTTGGTCGCCACCCCCCAAACTTTTTGTGCAAATTATTTTTTTGTTTCTACTTTGAAATAAAGGTTCGTGTCATTCCGAGGTATGAAGGTTTCTGCTATATATGTCGAGAGGGCATGGGAACCCATTCCCAATAGAATCCGGGGTTCGTCCCATAGGATTGTTCCTCGGAGTCTCTCGTTCTCAAAAGAGAACATGGGAAACCTGTCCCGCGATTGAATCCGGGGTCCGCCGCGGAAGACGGGGACGGGAATTCCCGGAGAGCATGGGAGTATGCTCCCATGGGTCCGGGCTCCGCCTCGAGAGACCGCTCCTTGGATGCTCTGCTTCTCGAAAAGAGAAGTCATTCGGCAACTGACAACCCGAGCTTCCCTGACATAGTAGTTTATTTTCCGGGCCTCGCGCCCGGTGCTACACGTCGCCGAGGAAATCAGAAAATGGTCCGTTTGACATATGCGTCGGAAAAATCGGCGCGATGTCAGAAGCCGTCGGCGCCGTCGGCGCTTGCGGCGCAGTCGTCCTAGATGCGCCGGGAGGTTCTGAAACTGGCAAATGAACGTCCATGAAGCTCACATTCATTATCTCTGTATGTTTATTGTCTCTAATCACATGTTATATGTTGCATACATCTAACGCATTTTCAATCATTTACAGGTTGAAGCAGAATGCTGCGCGGACGTGGACGCAAGGCCCTGCGACGGCCTAGGACGTTGCATACTAGGACACGCAGCTTTGAAGCCGTTACAAGCGACGACGACTTCATCAACGAGATCCATGCTGATGAAGCCTCTGATATGGAGTCAACTGACAGTGATGGTAGCAGTGGTTTAGACAGTGATGATGCATATGATCGGGACACTGTAATAGATAGTGAACATGGTGACACAGATGCTCTGAGTGATATAGAGACAGAGATTGCCAGAAAGATTCTAGCCGCCGGTAATTCCACCGAAGAAGACTTTAGTGGTTTTGAGGAGGAGTTTGCCGAAATACCACAATATAATCATGATAATTCACAGACGTTTGATGAGTGGGTGGATGGTCCGCGGCCACGTGTAAACTTGCCTTTCACTGGTCAAACTGGGTTGCGCCAGTTCATAGAACTTCCTGAGAACCCTGAACCTATTGACTTTTTCAATTTGTTTATACATAATGATGACTATGAGGATATGGCAACGGAAACCAATAGATATTTCAAACAAGCAATGGAGGACAAAATTCTAAGACCCCGTTCAAGAATGCAACAGTGGCAAGACACTAATGCAGAAGAGATGAAGGTATTTGTAGCCATGACAATTGCCATGTCATTGGTTGTGCAGAGAAACTTTGCTGATTACTGGTCAACAAGTGATGTTACCTCAACGCCTTTCTTCGCCAAGTGCATGCCCCGAGACAGGTTTTGGCTTCTTATAACCTACCTACACTTGGCTGACAACAGGAGGATGCCGGGCCGTAACACCCCGTGCTTTTCACCAATAAATAAACTGGGACACTTGTATAACCGGATAGTTCACCGTTTTTCAAGAGTGTATAAACCGCATCAAAATATTTCAGTCGACGAGGGCATGGTGCCCTGGAAAGGTAACTTATCTTTCAAAGTTTATCTTCCCGACAAGCCTAAGAAGTATGGGATAAAGGCTTTCATGTTGTGTGACTCGCACAACGGATACGTTTGCAAGTTCAAACTCTACACTGGAAAAACGAATGAACCGGTTTCTGAAGGTGGCAAAACTTATGATGTAGTCATGGACTTGGTGAACGACTACGTTGGACAGGGGCATCACATCTTTATGGACAACTACTATTCGTCCACAAATCTGTACATAAATTTGTGGGAGCGGGGAATAGGTGCCACGGGGACGTTGAGAGCCAATCGAAAGGGACTTCCTGATTCAGTCAAGAAACCTAAAAAGAAAGCCAAGCAAGGGGACATGACAGTTTCTCACAACCATGGCCTACTCGTTCTTCGCTACGAAGATAGAAAATCAGTGCTTCTCATGTCTACTGTTGAAGATACACAACTTGAACAAACAGGGAAGAAGAACCGGGCAACAGGGGAACCAGTTCTCAAGCCGCGCATTGTAACAACGTACAACAAGTACATGGGAGGTGTTGATCGGGCCGACCAGATGTTGTCGTACACGCCGTTCCGAGTGAAGACCCTGAAGTGGTGGAAACGGGTTTGGTTTCACGTTCTCAACGTTGCCATGTTGAACTCTTACATCGTTTATAAAGAATATAGCAAAGATAAACCTCTAAAAACAAGTCGGGAATACAGGAAGGCTTTGGCGCAACATATAGTAACATTTGCGGACAAGGAACAAGTTCCATCACTTTGCAGACGTCCCCGTGGTCGGCCGAGCACGAGCGACGAGAGTGTCACTCGTCTTCATGGACGTCACTTTCCGACGAAGATTGAGCCTGTCGGAAGGAAGAAAAACGTCACAAGGATGTGTGTGGTATGCTCTAAGGCAAAACGCGCCGTCCTCGCAAAACAGATTGAAGAAGGCAATGGGCCAGCAAGGAAGAAAAAACGAGTAGGCAGAGAGTCTTCTTATGAATGTACAGATTGTAATGTTTCTCTGTGCGCCGCACCATGCTTCAAACTGTACCACACCGCCACTGACTATTCCAGGGCTTACATCACTGCCACGGAAAAAGAAAGAAATGAAGAAGGGAATGAAGAAGAAGAAAATTGAAAGTAAAGAGAGCCGAAGTGTGGACTAGTATATACACATTATATACATACCTTGTTAGGTCCCTAAAGCTGTTCTGCGCACAACCGCAGGTAAATATTGTGTATATTTGTACATAAATGCATTGTAATTTCATTGTAATACATGTCATTGCAAATAAAATATTCTTTATTTTATCAAAGAGACAGAGAAAGTGAATGCGAGCTTTCATTGGAAGTTCAGCCAGAACCGCATCATAAAAAAACACCCATAAATGCTGAACCGGGTGGCCGATTTTCATAAAACTTACATGGGGTAAAGAGGAAAGATTCGGCTTTGATTCAATATAAAATTTATACATGCGCACGAAAAACTAAAGTTGCGGCACGTGCCCCGATATGCGCGATAGTCAAAAAGTTGCCTCAAAGTACCGAGGGTACCTTCATTTGGCACGCTATAGCTTCCGAACGAAGTTGCGCATTTTTTTTCTTTTTACATCATCGTAAAGAGCAATAAATTGTCTTCAATTCCATGTATCATATGTATATGCGCAGCGAAAAATAAACATGCGGCAAATGATGCGCCAGATGTCGCAAAAAGTTAGTTTTTCAAAAATGAATTTTCTAAGTACTGGGGGTGCCTTCCTTACGCTCTTCATATATTGCGAACCATTTGACGTATTCCAATAATTTTTATATCATTGTAAAGAGGAATAAATTGTCTTCAAGTACATAGGTGTTTCGCATGCGCGCGATATAATTTACGATTTTATAAAGCTGGAAATAAAGACAAACTTTACACCGCGCAACATGTATTGCGTTCGCCGCGGTGATTAGTGTATGCTGTGCTCATTAGTACCCATTAGTTCCACGCGCGCTCGGCTCTGGCACCCTCGAGGAGGTCTCGAGGAGGTCTCGAGGAGGTAACGGTACTGTAATTAGCACAGTCCCGGGGGGACCAAGCAGTGCCAGTAAATTGGTGCGCGTCGGGACCATTCACGTGGTACTGTCGGGGTAGCGTCACTCTCCTTTGGTTGGTTATATTTTCTGAACCATAAGTCGTATTCTAATAATTTTTATGTCATTGTAAAGAGGAATAAACTATCTACAAGCACATATAAATTTCGCAATATGCGCGCTCAGGAGTTTTGATTTCATGAAGCTGGAAATAAAGACAAACTTTAGATGACAATAGAATTATAACCATAGGTCGCATTCTAATATTTTTTATATCATTGTAAAGACAAACATCTGGTCTTCAAGTCCATATAAAAATTTCAGTAGCGCGCTCCAAATTCATGATGTTATAAGGCCCGAATTAAAGACAATCTTTACAAAGTAATAGAAAAGTAAAGAAAAATCGTAAAAAAATAATTCGAAGATGCGGGTATAAAGCAACCATTTGTGTACGGGTGCCGCGACTTGAATTTGTATTCAACGCCCGTATATAGCCCGTATTCGCCATGTAGATGCGGTATATTTCGTAAAAACGGTACCGGAATCGCCGCCTGGAAATTCCGCCAGCAGAGCTCGTTAGTGCCTAAGCTCAAACTACTGCTGCGAGCTGCGAGCCTGTAAATTCCGCCACAGGGGCTAAAAAGGGTAAAATATATATACGCAACGTAAGGGTTAAGGGTGCGGAGTGACTGAACGTTGCCTTCCACAGAATGAGGGCCTGATTCTTGATTTGTCTCCGTGGGTGTAGCAGCGTCTCTCGGAACAGCGGCGATACACACGTCAGGAAGTCACTGTCGTACGGCATAGTGTATCGGCTCTGTATACATGTAGAGATATCGAGCCAAAGCTTGTCCAGCTGCAAATGGAGAGAAACACTTAAATTATTGTCTAACGTCATAGAATTTGCTGTAAAAGTCCTCTTTGAACAATGTGAATTTATTGGTTAACAGGGATCTAAACTTCCACGACATACACCAGCAACTAACACAAGTATCTATCATTTAAATAAAGCCTTGCTACATTTCTGGACGGTCAGATTAGAGGGGCGTTGGTATGGAGGATGTGTATGGTATTTTTTTAAGCCATGTCGGAGTATAATACTGTGTATAATCAATCAATTTCGTACATGTGCAATAAACATCAGCCATTTCACTGACGAGCTGGGACAGTCAAAATTATAGTGCTTGATAATTAACATTACACGTAGTTTTCTTTTAATTTGAGAAAATTTTAGATTAAATGCCATTTGTAAATGTAATTACTATATATGCAAATAGTACTATTTCATGGAGATAACTATTGTTATGCATTGCAGAAAACCCCACAAACTCTTTAAATATTAGGTTTATATAAGACATGCATGCAGTTGGGATTATACATATGTAAACTATATATTGTATGTATGAAACTGTATGTATATGGACCTGATGGCCTTTTATACGTAATAAAGTTTGATTGACTGATTGGCTTAAACTAGCAAACGAGGAGTGAGTGAGGAAGTGATCAAGGTGTCATTAAGTGCATGAGCGATATTAAAAGATGAAACAAACCTTTTGCATAAAGGCGGAACTGAAGAGTTTGCTACAGGACTTTCGCGCGGAGGCAGAGTAGAACCAGGAAGTGGGCGTCGCCAGCTGGGTCATCACCTTGGCGATGAGGGTGGAGATGGTCATGTGGGTGAAGAGGGTGGCCAATACGTCGACAAGTCCGGTAGCAGCAGCGGTCACTGTCACTGGCTTCTGAGGAGAGTGGCAAATGTTTATTGATGTAATTATTGCCAAAACTTGCCTATTTTAACATTACATTTTTCAATTTATTCTATTATGTCTAATTTTCTTTTTAATTTTGATAAATAATTGTTGTATATAAATGGCACTGAAAGATTCATTCTCTCCCCATTGAGCTTACACAACTCCTAAGTTCCCATGTAACCTGTCACATTTCGCTGATAGCTGGGTTTTGTTTTGAGTGAGTGAGTGAGTGAGTTATTGTTTAACGCCGCTTCGGCAGTATTGCAGCCATTAGCGGCGAGGTTTTGTTTTGAAACACCACCAGCAGTGAAACTTTGCATCACTGATTAATGTCATTATTATCCAATCAAAAGTCGTCTAACATCACGCAATAACTTGTAATCATCACATAGATGAGGAGACTTCTACAAGAAATTAAGGGGAACAGACCTAATGCTTAGTTTTATCGCACAACTTACCATGACTGCAACCACACAGGAATTCTGCTTGCACAAACAAATTGTTATAAGAAAATAGGTTAAGAGAAAAAAATGACTTCAATAATCACTATTGGGAGAGAATGAATACCTGTATCCAGATATTGCAATATTACCTGTTTAACAGCCAGAGTCGGTTCTTGTTCCGCTAGACTCTCTAGATCTTCCAGAAGTCGGACGAGGAGCTTGATGTACGAATGTAGGTTCTCCATCGGCTTCTGTTTGCGTTTTATCCACTTGGAGGGACTCAACGTGGCTGTTGAAGAAAGTAAAGTCATATGAGATGTGAATTTAGAACTTTCTATAGTATCTAAATATTACATGGCAGCTAGTATTATTTCATAAATAAGTCTGGTGCACCATTGTGGAACCTGCAAGCTGAGGTGAAACATCTTCCGTTAATGCTGTTTACAAGAGCATTCATTTATAACATGCTAGCTAATATTGGAAAGAGGAAGTAATAGCATTGTTCAACTGAATTGCATTTACACAGGCAAGTTGAGTCTTCTCACATTTAACATTGAGGTGAGGTGAGGTGAGGTGAGGTGAGTTGAGTTGGGGTTTAACGCTGCTTTCAAGATTATTTCACTTTTATCACTGCTGCTAGTAATATTTCAGGGAGAAAGCCTGCAACACCATGTGGCTATGCATTGCGGTGAACCTGCAAGCAACGACTGGAACTAGCGAACCATGGGTGGTACTGCACTGAAATTCAGTGTAGCATTGCACCCAAACTTTACTGTGTGTAGAACAGTTCTCTACTGCAGACAAAGTTGCTGTGCCCTGGCGGGATTCGAACCACGGACCTCTTGATCCGAAGCCGAAAGCGCTAACCACTGCGCTATCCAGCCCCCCAATTATCATTGAAGCTAATATTACTGCATGAAGAAAACCTGTAAGCGCTATGACGAACTGTAAAACTATCAAGATTTTGGTTTTAATGATGCTTTCAAGACTCTTCACTTATATAGTTGCAACTATAAGGGAAAAGCTGGTTCCAACTGAGTCTATGCAGATGTCAAAATTCCATGAAGAAATACAACTTACTCCAAATAAAAGTGAGGTGAGGTGATTTGGGATTTTACGCTGCTTTCAAAAGCATCTCATTTATATCATGGCTGCTAGTTTATTGCATAGATAAACATGCAACACCATAGTGGCTATGTGTTCCGTGAAACCTGTGAACATCGGCTGGATCTAACTCAGCGAACCATAGGTGATACTGCACTGAAATTCAGTGTAGCATTGACCATGCGATATATAGAATAGTTCTTTACAGCAGATAAGTTGCCGAGACTCCAGGAGGATTCAGCTTGGGGAGGGGAAGGATTGGGAGGTTTTCAAGAGAAAATTGAAGTGCTGATGGGGTGAGTGCTAAATTGGTTGATTACGGTTGTCCAATAAAACTGATTACTTCTCACCTCCGTGACTGAAGGAAGTTGTCTGTCCAAGGGACGAGAAATCGAGGTTGTCGATGATTGTCTGACAAACCTGGGTCAACATCTCAACAACGGCAATGTCCTGTGAAAAGAGAAAACTTAGTAAATGATATTTTGGTTTCCAGTCTATTTTTAATTATTATTTCTTAAGTGTTTGGGTAAGCAGTATCTCCACATGTCAAGTATTTCCATATAAACCTCTTTTACAATATAGCTATATCCACTTTACCATATTACATCTTCGGCCCTCAAAATTTGCAACACATTGTTTTATTCAATTAAAATATCTTTGGTCAATTGCTAGCAAAACTAACTTAGGTCTTATAAGACTCATGTTCATATTACACTTATGAACGACTGAACATTCTGCAGTCGACCTGATGTACATGGCAAGACTTGTAATTAAACATGTATAGTTTGGTATCTCAAGAGGAATGTTCAAACCTTTGCCTGGTCGTCAGTCAAGCAGAGGAGAATTTTCTGACACAACTCTTCACAGGCAATGTTAGGCTCAGCGTTCGTCACAAGTGCGGACAGACGAGCGAACGTATGATACAGTTCTCCCCATGTTTTTAACATAGACTTGCAAACAGGCTGGGAAAAAATAATAATTCATTTTTAAATTCTGTCAATTATCAAACAACAGAATTTATAAAGTAGAACAAGGATGTAACGAACAAATCTAGAAGTCCCTTCAAAAGCCCTATGATTTAAATAATATGTGCATAGCGAACAACGGATATACTGAACTAAATTCTTTGGTCCCTTGGAGTTCTACTGTAATGATAAATTATAATATCTAAAACAAAAGATATTTAGACAAGTAGACATTCAATCAATGCAAATTATCTCAAAATATTTGTCAACAAGAAAGTGTTAGTCTTCATAAAGGAAGAAATATTAAAATAAGAAAAGATAATATAAAAGATTGTGGGTAAACTTTGCAATATTTTTAGGAGAAATTCTCAGCTAACTTGTCAGAATCTGATGAGGCGATTCTGTTAAACAAATAAATAACAAATATTTCACCAAAGCAAAATAACTTTCAGCGCTTAAGAGTAGCAATGACTGGACACCAGCCCTATACAAATATTCTCATGATGATGATTGTGATGAATGCATGTAATAAAATAATACTGCTATAATTACCTGTGAGAGTTTAGTTCCAAGCCTGTGTTTAACAGGAAGCAGAAGAGCTGCATACATACAGTCGAAGTTGTACTCTAGGGAATCGCCCTGGTTCACCTCGTTGCTCTGAAACAGATTTACCATTTATCAATATTCATTATTTATTATAATGTCAGTATACAAAACAGCCAGATAGTCTTTAAACGTAGGGCTAAGAGGGATTCAAGTCCCTGGCTTGTCTGTCAAGAGAGGTTCTTTTAGGATATTTTAATTATTTAAGATGAACATCTATATGCTGTCTTGGTTCACACATAAATATATGAATTGAATTGCACAGTTCACAAGGGTCTGTAACAGTGGGGGGTACCATTCTACAGAACAATGTTACTGGCATTCTGAATGTAGGTTATATTCGTTTGGTTTTGGGAGACATTCCTCTTACTTGAATAGACCAAAAGTTAATTCTTTTTTATTTTTCCTGGCTTTCATTAAATATAATTCTGATTTCAGATTCTTAGGAATAAGCTGTTACTAGTTCACTACTTAGTTGAGCCTTCAAAAAAAAATTAGCACCAAAAAAAAAATGTGAAAAATTTACATCCTGAAGGACCTTGACAACAGCGAAGAGCACTTAGCAGTAGCACCTATAGTACAATTCTTTCAGAGTAATAAAACATACTGTGCGTGTTGAGCATATAAATAGCCCTTTACAAATGCACTACTACCATTATCATTATCCTCGCCCCACCTTGACGATATGCTCCTGCAGCGTGTGAGCTACGATACTCCATAGTCTCCAGACAGACTCCGGGTTGGGTACGAAGGAGGCGTGTCTACTGAGCACGTCCAGCACCGCCTGACAGAACTCCAGAACCCCCGTCATACTGCACGTCCCGCAGTTGATCAGTGTCGTGAAGAGGGTGATGAAACTGTTCAGAGAGAGTGATGTCAGAAACAAAAACAATTTTTGAACATAAGCCACATGTACATTTCTAGAAGTACTCAACTAAACATACTAAAGCTAGCCAAATACATCATATTATCATTTTAAAAGAATTTCTTCTCAATTTGGGTCTCTTGCGGCTAAAAGTCCATCCCCATATTTCAAGATATATGTTGGTCTGGTCTTGTACCCGAGAGAATAGTGAATTGAACTCCTGTTCCTACATTTAAGAAATTAATTTCCTGGTTAATGGGTCTTTTAAAGATATTTGACCAGGTTTTGTGGAAATACACCCTCGCATAAAAGCTGGCATTTCAGTGGGTTGATGGCAAACAAACTTGTCTCAATTTTAGTTTTGGTATAGCTATCAAACTGTGATAAATAATGATAAAACATTTATACTTTCATAACATACTCACTTTTCAGAAGAAGCCAAATCTTTCAACAGTGTAGGAGCCAAGAGAACTTCACATAAATAGAGAGCTGGCGTTCCCTGAAAGAAAAGAGGGATGGCAATGTAAATCTGAAAACTTGAAAAATAAATATATTTGTTTATAATCTGAAATCAACATCAAAATATACAAACACAATTGTGCCAAAAATTTATGAGCAGAAGTTGTAATGAATAATGTAATCAATAATTCAAAGCATAATTGAAACCTATTGCCATTCTCGAGGGAATAATCAATCAGAATGAGTTTTGCGAGCTTTAAAACTATCGGTAGCATTTGAGTGACTGTGTGGTTCTCTGTATTAAAGATGAAAGGGTTCTAACTACGTAACTTAAACTGTGGTATTTTGCTTTCAGTTCAATGTGTATCAAAGTGTATTTTCAGTTTGTACATCATCATACCATATTTTATGTTATTAACTTAATAAACTTTTATTCATGTTTTCAGAGTTTTTTTTCCCTTTTTTCCCTGTATTTAACTGTTTTTTTCAAGAGTTTATTTTGGTGCGACTTCAGTTTCTTGCACTCTGGGATCTTAACCGAACCAATAATATATCGAAGCAAGGGTTCGCCATTGCAATATTTTACGTGAACTCAAGCACACCGTTTCACTCCTAATCTTTCCTGAAACTAAGCGTCTCCCACCACAACATGGAACGAACCGAAAGTTTAAGTGCACTGTTTCAACCTAGTCCAAAATATGGAACGATCCATAGCTCAAGTGTACTTATCACTTCAGCTACCCTGAATTAAGGAAGTTTTACTCCATAACAACTTACCCTGACTACTTCACCGCTGTTTATGCTGTACGCCGTTGAGGACAGAGTTTTCTGAGGCAAACCACATACTGTCTGGAATAACTTCTGTACAAAAAAATCAAATAAAAAATAAATCTTCAAAACCATTCAAATAATTGAAATTTAGTATTAAAGTGAAACTTGAAAGAAGTGAAACCAGTAAATTAAAAAAAGTTGATAACCTTTTAGGTTTTTTAAAATTAATATTTTGCATTATAATTTGAGATGATCAAACTTCTGTGCTGCCCAGTTTTCAAGCTTGTTTGCATTACTACAAGGACTTTGCATTACAGTAAGACAGCAAACAATGGATGAAATTAGGGAACCATGGTTGCTTCTTTTTGTGCCATTGTGTTCCTATAGTGGCAAATTATCTTATAAAACAATACTAAAATGGAAACGCGTAATTATTAATATTTTATAACATTGACTTGACCATTATACATTGATATACAGTGTCTAACATTCATGCAGGTTCATGATGCGCCATTGTAAAATGACACAAACACAAAAACAACACTTTTTTCATTTCATACAATTTTCATTTCCCAATTGGGATGTCAGTACCTGACTATCCATTCAGGTCCAGTGCCAGTTCAAGTGTGTTTAGAATCTGTTGCGCTACTTTAAATTGAACCATGGAACTCTTCTGTATTTTATAGCATAGGTTTGAACCAATGATGAGCAAAGTGTTTTTACAATATAATGAAAAACTTACCATGATTATTTTGGTGGAGAGAGTCTGACTAAAGACTAGAGTCTGGAAATGTCCAAGGAAACAGGAAAACGCTTCTCTGTTCTCTGACTTTGAGGACGATTCGATCGCGTGACGTAGATGATGCATCAGACATTGCCAAATATACATCAACAGGGCATCTGAAATACAATGGGTTTCTTTGATATTTGACTTGGTTATTCCCTGGCTTATTGCAAGTCCTTTACCTTTAACTGTTTGATGAGGTTGGGAGACATGGCAACATTAATATCTCTAGTCACCGGCTTATTTGAGCCTTGCTGCATTTTCTCACCTTTTCTATGCCAGCTTATCAGCGTGTTACAAGTGGACTTAATTGTCAAACCAGAAATCTCCTTACAAAATTACATCTGCTGACCAAAACCAACATGGCGACCTCAACATCTGCAGTTAGTGGATTTTATTGTGGTATATTGCTTTTATGGTTTACATCAAGAAAATTTCTAATATAACATATGACATCTCTACAAACCTGGTATATGTGCCCCCTGTGCACAGATGAGATCGAGGGTCGTAGAGATGATCACCAAGGAGTGTTTCAGGAACAGAGGCGTGCCCGTGATCACTTCACTGGAAAGACTCTCTGCAAGTAGAATTTAAGTGATATTGCAATATTTCTACCATTAGCATCAAGGCAAGTGGAATTTAGATGAGGTGAAGTGATTTGGGGTTTAACACAGCAAGTATTTCACTTATATCTGATAGATGAAAATCTGTAAGATGTGGACAAGAATAACAGGTTGAGGATGTATAGTCAAATACAAAACAAGATTTTATTTAATAATTCATATGTTTTTCACGTAGACAACTGTTACTTTTTAGTATATATGACATGAGACATTATGATTCAAAGATATGTTGCGACATCCCTTTTCATCAAAATATTCAGGGTTTTTCTAAACACTTTAACACTCACCTAGTGAAATGTTCACCCTTGGAAGATCTGACATCTTGCTGGGACAAGCGAGAACACGGGCAACCACCTCACATCCCTGCACCTGTACAGACGGGAAGACGGGACGCGAGAGTCCCGGGCTACACGTGGAGAGGTTGAGACGGGGCGTTGCAGGACTGGAGATCATATTCTTCATACCTGGGACATAAACAGAGAATATTACCTTTAGGAAGTCTATCATATGACATTTAGGAAATAAGTCTGAATTTTTTTATTGCTAGATAACAAGTTTCGTAAACTTCATGACACACTTTCGAGTGCAATAATTCTGTTATTCTATTTGATAAAAAAAATAGTCAGAAAATGGTCAACTTCTCTTGCGACAGCGACGTCACAAACCATTGTTTTAACACGTTGGATTTAACAAAATAAGGGAAATCGTGCTGAAACAATGGTTGCACGGCAAAGGTAACACGATATGTGAACTCATATTAAAAATCTTTTCAACCATTAACATAATTTCATTACAAAGATTTTACAAAAGGGGAGGGAGGTTGATGAGATTTTGTTGAGAATACTGATTTCAGAATTATTTCTCTTGTCAGTGCAGAGAGAAAGCCTGCAATGCCATTGTGGTACATTAAGTGCCAACTTTCAAGTTTAAGTATACATCACAGCACCGGTCTATCCCAAAACCAAGGACCTACCCATATGAGGCGTGCCGGGTGTGGTGGATGCAGACGTCTTCATTCCCCCCAGGCAAAAATGTAGAAGAGGGACTAACACCTGAAAAAATATTTTAAATCTTAGTCAACCAAACTTAATTCTCAAATTTGAAATTCTTAAAAAGTAACTTTAGGGTTAAAAATGAATTGTTTAATAAAAATAATTTCAATTTAAACTCAAACTCATTTCTGATGTAATGAAATATATATGCTGTACCCTATTTCAAATTTAAGACATCATGAAATAATCCGTCAAACTTTATTTCCCTTAAATGTCATCATAATCGTACCTGATCAAAGTTTTGAGATATTTTTGCACCCAGAGCTTTCACAAAATGCCACCAAATTTTCAATTTCTCTTTTGCAACCGCTTCCACTTTAGCATTGTTTATCTTGAACACTTGCATAATTAGCTTGACTCTCTTCTGATCACACACTATGTCTGAAAGAAAAGAAAAACAATGTTTACAAAATGATAAATGATTAAATATTAGCGAATGCAAAAGATGATAAATGAACTTTTTACTATCAAATACATGCATACCATATTTGATTGTGATTTCTACATACAGTTTCAAACGTGACATATGGACAGATTTAATTACAACATATCCCCTTCACTTGGAGGCAGGGTTTTAAGAATTGCAAACTATTTCTCAAAAGAACAAGTGTTTGCCACTAACATGGCAATGTCCCCCGCCGGTGACATTGAGTTAGTAAGCACATCATTGGAGCTACTTTATATATTGCATTAATTCTAAGACTTTGGGTGCTTACGTTCATAATATATCGTATTAATAAGAGTTCTAAAAGTGGTCAAAGTTTTGATGTGACCTTGGAAATAAGGTCATGGTCACCAAAATGTCATTCCCCAATGTAGGCTGACACCAAATTTGAAGACTTTGGATGCAACACTTCATGAGATATCGCGTTAACAAGAGTTTAAAAAATTCTCAAAATTGACACCAAATTTGACAACATTTGGTCCAACCGGTCATTAAATATTGCGTAAGCAAGAGCTTGAAAAGTGGTCAAAGTGTCGCGGTGACCTTGAAAAAAGGTCAAGGTCACAAAATCTACTGGTGTCTGCGTCTTCGCCCAATGTAGGCTGACACCTAATTTGAAAACATTGGGTCCAAACGGTCATAATAAATGGTGATAACAAGAGTTCGAAAAGTGGTCAAAGTGTTGTAGTGACCATGAAAATAAGGTCATGGTCACCAAAATCCCCTGGTGTCTGCGTCATCCCCCAGTGTAGACTGACACCAAGTTTGAAGACTTTGAGTCCAACCGGTCAAGATATATCGCGTTAACAAGAGTTAGAAAAGTGGTCAGTGTCGCGGTAAACTTGAAAATAAGGTCACGGTCACCAAAATCAACTGGTGTCTGCATCATTCCCCAATGTAGGCTGACAACTAATTTGAAGACTTGGGATGCAATGTTTCATGAGATATCGCCTTAACAAGAGTTTAAAGAGTGGTCAAAGTGTTGTGGCGACCTTGAAAATAAGGCCAAGGTCACCAAAATTGACTGGTGTCTGCGTCTTCCCACAATGTAGGCAGACACAAAATTTGAAGACTTTGGATGCAACGCTTCATGAGATATCGCGTAAACAAGAGTTCAAAAAGTGGTCAAAGTGTTGTGGTGACCTTGAAAATAAGGCCAAGGTCACCAAAATTGACTGGTGTCTGCGTCTTCCCACAATGTAGGCAGTCATCAAATTTGAAGACTTTGGATGCAACGCTTCATAAGATATCGCGTAAACAAGAAATGTGACGTACGTACGTACAGACGCCGCTGAATACATAGTCCCCCGTTCCGCGTTGCGGCGGGGGACAACAAAAGCCATCACTAAAGGATGGTCAATGCATAACTGATATATAACAATTGGTGTTTTTGGTGGCCTCATGATATTTAGGGAGATTCACTTTTTTCCCTACAATATTTCATTCTAGGATCACTGTTTCACAAAGTTTCCATAAAAACTGTTCATTCTTTAAAAACTAAATTGGCAAAATATGATAATGCGAATATTGAAAGTAACAGGTTAAATCAAAACGACCCCTCCCTTTCATGGGAAATAATTACTTATCCAACTTCCCTAGCGAGTCTCAACTTGTGCCACTTTCAATCACTGGCCAATTTACGCAAAGCCACTTTTCATCACTGACCCATTTATGCCTTGCTGCATTTTGGTAACTTTTCTGTGCCAGCATAGTAGCGCGCTGCACCTGAACTCCATAGATCGCATTACTACATAAGCTAGGTATAGGTGATAGAGAACGTGGCTAAGCTGAAGTAGCCAGTGTCTGATTTTTCCTCAATGAGAAGGTTCAGGCTACGATGAGATTCACCAAATCCTGATGACTCACTTGGATTAAGAGAGAAGTTGTCAATAAGATTCTTCCAAGCCTTGAAAGCTTCAATCTTCACATCGGAAGAAGCATGTTTAAATCCAAGCTCGGCTATCGGCAGAATACTGTTGATGAAACTTCCATGGTGGAGCTCCTGTCAAAGATTGAAGAAATTGAGTAAATATGAGGTTATGATAATAATTATTTTACAACAAAATATTTGCCTAATCCAGCCTTGAAACTTGGCTACTCTGTCTTGCTAAACTCATTCTAACATCACCCTGGAAATGTGATATTTATATTTACCTGAATACAGACGACGTAGTACCATTGGCTCTGTAGTTCATCAGGGATTGGATGAGTTATAATCTAAGGTTGATGATCTAACAAACATATTTCTCAAGTATAACATTTTGAAGTCGAAGAAGTCAATTAAAGATTTTTAATAAAATGCCTACCATGCCCATTTTTGAGTTGGGTGGAGTCAGAACCTTTCAGGCCTGATGACCTTAAAAACTTGTTCGCTTGTCCACAAGCAACTTCCCAATGCAAGGCATAACTCTTGCCAGTCTCCATTACTAGCTGATTTAGGCCATGCAGTATTTCCTTAAGAAATCTGTGCTTAGAAATCCAGGCCCACTATGCATTTCTAGTGCAGCGATTCACTATCTAGGCACAACAAAGCGTGGGAAATACCGCAAGACTTAAATCAGCCCGTAATGCAGACTGGCAAGAGTTATGCCTTGCGTTTGGAAGTTTGTCCACAGGCTAGAGAAAGGTGTTACTTTGTGGGTGTGCTAAATATTTCCTTGCAGGTCTGTTAGTCTACTTGGCTGTGGAATAAGCGAAAACCTGTTTATGTTAATGGAAGAAATCAGAACACAAACCTCTGCAAACATCTTCACAACCAGAGCCCAAGTTTTCAGCACGTAGATTTCATTCTTCACAAACAACTTCTTCAGCTCTGCACAGACTTTCTGCAATTGAAGAAATTAGTTTGAAGTACTGCAATGGACCCAAGAGACAGGTTTGAGTAGCTGAGGTGAGGGAGTTTGATGCCACTTTCCAGAGTATTTCACTTGTATTACAGCTGCAAGTATTAATGCCACTTTCCAGAGTGTCTCACTTGTATCACAGCTCCAAGTATTAATGCAGGGAGAAAGTCTGCAACACCATTTTGACTATACATTGTATTCAAACCTGCAAACATCGGCTTGAACTAGTGAATCATGGGTGATACTGGAATTAAATTCATTGTAGCATTGCATCAAAAATGTACTGCATGTAGAACAGTTCTCTACAGCAGACAAATTGCCGTGGCAGGATTCAAACCCCGGATCTCTTGATCTAAGCTGCAACATGCAGCCTGCTAACCCGTCCGATATGTTGGAGCATTAATTAGATCTATGATGATTCACTTTAAATCTAGCTCGAGACTTAAATGTGACCCACATAAAACAACTGAATGAAGAATATGAACATTTTATCACCCAAAACTGTGTTCCACAGGAGATATCGCTTGTGTGAGATCAAGCGATATCTCCTAGGAGATATCTTTTTGGCAGTAGATTTTGCACAATGCCCTGTCGCCGTCAGCTACATGACATCACAATGCTTTTACATCATCGAGTAATGACGTCACAATGCTATGACGTCATAAACATGATGACGTCACAATGCTATGACCTCAACGCACTGGAAGTAAAATGGCAGAGATGTGCTCAGAGATGTACACTATTTTCACTTTAACGTAATAAGAATGATTTTGGATGATAAATAGAATCTCACCCTCGTGTCTTCTGATATCAAATATATCAACACTCGTTGATAAAAGTAAAAATATCCTCGGCAAGCCTCGGATATTTGTAACTTATATCAACTCGTGTTGATATATTTGATATCAGAAGACACTTGGGTGAGATTCTCTATTTATTAGAAATAATTTGGGAATCACAGAGCTTTCGAAGTTGTATATTTAAGGACAGGCCTCAGATCAGTAGAATCAATAGACCTCGATCACCTTCATGTATAGCACACAGTGACAAAATCTTTTGCAGTGGTAGAAAAACAAAGCATTTACAGATGGTTGTGAGGAAAAACTTAGATACCATCTTGTAACAAATATGTAAGAAATTAATAACATAAAAAGATATCTCACCGCTTTAAACTCTGGTACGAGAGCATGTTTAAGATCTTTGCTGTCTTCCACCCACGTCACGGTGGTTTCCAACAAAGCTAAACTCTTCTCTCGTATTTTGATAGCCGGGTGTATGATCAGCGGAACTGTATGACGACCCCACTTGGGACAGTGCAATTTCATTTCGGCCGGAACCTGCTCCACCAACCTGAAAGTTAAAATATAGGCATCAAAGATAGTTGTCCAAGAAGTCTCTTGGACCTGAATACAACCAAATCGAAGAAAGCATTATCGCCAATGAACATCAACTTGCCGGGCATCATACAACTTATGATTTCACTATTCAAACAACCGCCCCTACTCCGCTAATTATGACTTGAGCCGGTCTCCAACATAGGCTAATTTGAGCCTTGCTGCATTTCCTTATATTTTGTGGTAGCGTAACAGCGAGCACTGTGATGTTCAGGTGTAGTGTCCGGCTACGTTAGCACAGGAAAGTTTAAGAAATGCAGTAAGACTTAAATTAGCCAGTGACGGAGACTGACTCGAGTTTCGACTTGTGAGGGAAGTTACTATTTTCAGCACAACACACAATAAGATAATTTATCCTGGTTGAAATCTAAGGAAAGGTTTAGTTACCTAGACATGGCGTTTATAGCTTCATGTTCGACTGCTGTTGATTGTCCCTTCCATTTTGTGAACGCGTGATAACATGACTCCAATATAAAGGGCAGCTGCAAGAAAAACGAGATGTAACATCGTAACGGATGTAGCATTGTAACAGACGTAACATTGTAACTGATGTAACAGACGTAACATAACATTTAGGAACAGCTCACAATATCCAATTTTAAATTTGTCTTCAAAGCATATTTGTTTAATTTTTGTTATGTAATAACAGTTATAGACATGCCATAAACCAAATCTGGCCTTTCAGGCCTGAAGAGCAAAAATATATATATATACCTCTTTCAAGAGAGCCACTTCTGCACATTTTTGTTGACTGAGGCACCAGAGAGCGCGAGTGGCGACTGTTTTGTCCTCTGTCTTCTCCACACAGTGACGTAGCAGTGTGAGGAGCTGTATGCTGTTGGGTGTCGATAGAGATCTGGAAGGAAGAAAGTTAACGAGTTACTCGTTGTATGACACTCCTTGGGCTATATCTCAGTTACATGCTTGATGTTCTTATTGTTATATGTTCAGGGACAAAGGCATTGACGTTTTCTCTCAACACTTAAGTTTATCTGCTAAGTAATTAGTATCCAACCAATCTGAGGTTAAATTGACAGGAATCAATACTCGGTGAACTCTTTAACAAACAGTAAAATAGCCATGAATATTACTACAGTACATAAGCAAATAAAGTGTTAATTTACAAATGTTCGTCATACAGAACCATACATCAGAGCAAATATATTACTGCTAACCTGAACTGCTACAGGTAATAAAAAACAGATTTTGTAACAAATAGGGTTATGCAAAAGCCTCTTAATTGTTCCTGACCACTATGCAGTTAAGTCAGAACTTGCCAAATGACGGGTTAAAGTTATTTTCCATGTAAAATTGTCCATGAAAATCATGTTGTACTTTTAAGCATTGTTTCACAACAATTTCTAAAAACTTTGTATTTGTAAGAATTAAAAAGTTTATATTTACTGATAACTTAGCCCTACATGTGTTGATATCAGTAGTACAATTACCCTGGTTTCTACGAGTCGTATATTTTAACCACGACTCATTTATTTGCAATTTCATACACAATCTCAGTCTCCATTTTCAATTACCTGACAATTTCTGTATCATGCAGACAGAAGCCGAGGATCTCTAACGCCCCCTGTTGGACCGAATTGGAGTCACTCTGGACATCTCTCTTCAGTACGGTTAGAACACGATCAGACTGCTTCGTCAAGTCCAGACTTGTAAAACTCAACTCCTCTTCTTTAAGATGTCTGTGAAAAGTGATCAGTTTCAGTTAAAATATAATTCCTACATTGTAATGATTAGATAATCTTATACCTAATCTATCTAATAAATACAGAAAAGATTTCTTTGCACATGTATAAGTTATTAACAAAATTAACGAAATAATTGTTGGTGGAGAGAAGGGGTTGTTGTTATTTTGGTTGCCAGTGGTGAAAGACTGGCTTCATAACATAAGAACAAAAATCTTGGATCAGTCTCCGGTCTGTATTTGTTAAGGGAAACAGATTGAACTTCGGTTCTGTACGTATTGCGCTACAGGACCTTGGTTCGGTATAAATTCACCAAGAATGTCTTGAAATATATAAACTAAACCATAACATATCACATATTTTTTTCCAAAATTAGTTTGTAGGGTGTGGAAATCATTTGGTTTTAAAATTGTACAATCGAAAATATAATAACATCTGAGTTAATAACACATACTTGTTTAATGAAGTCATATATTCGGCATATACCAAAAAATCACGCTGATGTACCAAACTAAAACAAAAATACTGCGATTCAACTACTGCACTTGTGAACCGTTTCACCCCTAGTATCTGTACAGTGCATGGTGTACCGACAATAATATCCAACCAAAGACGAAATAACTTACGAAGACAGAGCAGTGTAGGCTTCGATCTTGTCATCCAGGTTGGTTTTCTTCGACTCGAGGGTTTGTAGAATGGCAGTGAGGTCCATGGTGCTTGACGATGAAACCATCATACTCACGAACCTGATAGAAAATAAATATATATCAGTTACATCCTGACTAAATAAGTCGAGGTGAGGTGATCTGACTTACCTCTTTACACATGTGAAAGAACTTAAACTTTTGACAGTTAGGGGAAAAGACAGAATGCTTAGTTTGAAAAGGGAATGCACACACTAGAAATCTTTGATCAGAATAGATATTACATGGAATGATACTGAGTAGAAGTTGAGCAACTAAAGTACCCCGTGGTGAGCGATGGTTGATCCAACGCAACTTTGTTTCATACCTACACTTCAGCAGGTGAGGTGAGTTGGGGTTGAACGCCGCTTTCAAGAGAATTTCACTTATATCGCGGCTGCTAGTATTACTACAGGGAGAAATCCTGCAACACCATTGTGGCTATACATTGCGGTGAAAACTGCGAGCATCGGCTGGAACTAGCGGACCATGGGTGGTACTTTGTTGAAATTCAGTGTAGCATTGCACCCAAACCTTACTGCGTGTAGAACAGTTCTCTACTGCAGACAAAGTTGTCGTGCCCCTGGCGGGATTCGAACCCCGACCCTCTTCATCCAAAGCCGAACGCGCTAACCACTGCGCTATCCCACCCCCACTTCAGCAGGTACATAGTAACATTACAAATGTTAACTGTACCTTTAACTATTTAACATTGAAAATGACATATTTGGCTACTTTTATAGGTCTAATGGGAAAAGATATTCCTGAAATGTTGATTAGACATAACAGTAAAAACAATTTCATCATGTGCACCAGGGCCTAACACATGATGTAAATGAAATAAAATGATTCATATTGGCTTTATCCAAAGATTCATTGGACCTAAATATTCCTTTAAATTCATTCAATATATTTCAAAGATTTCATGACTTGGTCTTATTTAGATTTAATTAAATAACATTGGTGTAATCATCTTTGATAGTAATCATTTGGTAAATAACAATGCCCGATCATTGTAACAAACAACGACTGAAAGTATGAAAACCACGTAAAATGTACACTATAATGCGTTACAAGGATGAATATTGTATGCGAATTTTTGCAAACTGTGCAACTTTGGAGAAAGTGGACACTGAAAATGTTACTGATTAGAAGCGAATTCGGCTATTATTTCGCGACATACAGTATTCAGTTTGTACCTTAGTATCGCCCTCAGACGAATATGCGACTGACTCAACAGAAAACCATCACCATGAACATAGTTTACCTTTTTCTTTCACAATTTCAGCACTCCGCCATCCTGGCTGTGTTTCGCGGGAAACTGTCATACGCGCACCGGAAGTTGACGCCGATTGGTTGTAAATATGGAAATGACGTTTTCGTGTGTTTACATCTGTGAAGGAACTTGTTTGCACATGTCTAAAGTTGGGAAATACATCGTATTGATGCATCTGTCAAAATCGTTACATAGGTCTATTTGTGACATATTAGTAGAGTCTATAATAAATACATTATTTATAGAGTGATAGAAATAAAAGAAAAACAATAGATATTGGTCATATTTGTTTATTTATAGATAGAAACTAAACTATAACATGTTTATATAAAATTTCCGATTTTCTAAAATAATAATTTCAGATATTGATAAAGTTCACATGTTCTATTTCTGCCATATTTATATTCACAATTCTTCTCTGCACATACATTTTAAAAGTATTGAATTATATAGTATGATTATCAAATTTTGAGAATTAATGTAGGAGAATAAGAGACATATGTAGACGAAACTTATTGTCAAAATATTGCCATAAACATGTTATATTAAATGGAAATAAATTGTTTGTACTGATGTTGTTTCAAAAAATAAAAGGCCTATTAAGGATGTTCGCTCCTCAAATTTATAGTATTAAACTTTTTTTCTAACTTATATTTTTTAAAAGATATATGTACAAAGTATATGATTGGAAAATCAGCATTAAAAAATAGGGGGTTGTGTGGGTTTTTTTTCGAGATATGACGCCTGTAAGATAGTGGGGTGAAGTACAATTTTAACATGGGGGCCTATTGGAAAATGAGAAAAATGTTGCTAAAAACTTTAAAATACTACATTTCTAGTATTAAACTTTTTTTCCTTTTTTGATATGTTACAAAGTTCATGTTACTCTACCGAAATCGATGAAAAAATATATATGGTAGTGTGGTTTTTTTTATTAAGCTTTGACACAAAATGTACCTGAAAACCCCCCTTTTTAGTCAAATTTAGGCCATTTATGCTGTTTTAGCACTTTTTAGAGGTTCTAAAGTCACATTTTCTTTATTTCATTTGTTTTTTAAAAGTATGTAGATTATGTAGAATATCATGAAGTCAATAAAGATGAGAAAAATCTGTACTTAATCATATTTCATTTTTTAAGTTCAACAGGAAGGAGCGGACATCCTTAATGTGTGAAATATTTTAATTTTAATTCTATAATTTTAAGTAATTGAGTGTCGTGTAGGCCTATACACCGGATATTACCTTTAACAATGTACAATATTTACAATCTTTTGATTTATAGCACGTGACAGTATGATAGAATTTTTTTTTAATTTCTTGTGAGATTCATAGGCAAGAATAGAAATGAAAACCTAGTTCATTTCCTTGCAAACTAGATACATTTAGATCGACAGTTTATATTACTATGTACGTGTAGCTTATATAATTGTCGATCTAAATTTATCAAGATTAACCTCCTTTTTTTAATGTAGGAATACTACTGTGAGAAAATCGTACTCTTTTACTTTCATGGAATTAACAAAATAAAATAAAAAATTGCGAAATGCGTGCATTGACCATGCATAATGAATTCATTAACCAGACAAATACATGTGTACAAATTATATGTAAAAGAACTCAACTACATCTTTATTTTATGTTATGTTTATTTCATGTCTTTTTTTTGCATTTATCTCTTACAGCCAACTGACAGCTTGTATATGTTTATATTATATCATGTATATCAAGCATCATAAGCAAATTAGAAGAACAAGACCATGAAGACAAAATTATTAACCATGAAACTTCTTATTTCTTTCTCTACTATAAAATTAATGAAACTTTATGCATGCTTGTGCATTCGCATATGGTTTCATATATAGTAGGTATCGCTTATATAAAATAATGCATTTTTACTTGAAATTATAACAAATGCATATCAATATAAAATGTTCATGAATTGTGAACAGTGCAATAATCTTGTAAACGATAAATGAAAAATGATGCCATTATGTGAAATATTTATTAATATATATTGTGTGTGATTCAATGTTTTATAATAATATATGAATGTTAGTTTTCACTAGTCAGAAAAAGCTCTCCTCCCATGAAATGTACATTCTCTACATACCTCTACGATGACTCCAAAGTTACCTACGTGAAACAGTAGGGTAGGGGATAACCATATAAGAGTATCAGTCGGAAGACAAGAGAGCCAGAAATATACTCTTGGCGTCATCAGACAGGTAAACCAATGAACAAGTCTAGAATGCAAATTCCGAGTATAGTAGACTATATAAACGGGAGATCACAGATTTGCTATGAGTGCGGGCCTTTGTTTTGTATGTGCCCCAGACTCCACGCACCTATGTACGGAGATGATTCACAGTAAAGACTTGGATGTGAGAGAACCTCAGTGTTTTGTCTTCTATGAATAAACTCAATCGCCAGAGCTACATCCCCAGCTAAAGGCAATAAAAGCTAAAGGCGATATAGGTCACAGTTCAGGCAAATTGTTGGAAAAAAAGTATGGAGAGAGTTTTACTTTTCGTGAAATTTTGTAACAAAGAAAATCATGAACAAATAATAAGGATAATTAAATTGAATTAAAAATCAAGTCTCTTGAATGTTGAAATGTTCATTGTGATATTTTATTTGTTTTATGACATCCGACACGGTAAACAAGCAAACTAAACTAATTAAGTGAAGTAATTAAAGTCTATTACATTGATAACATACTTTATTGATTTAAGAAACGGATTGGGCGCAGGTTATAAACTAATATTACCCATACGGGTGAGAAGACACAGGTGATTATTTTTGTGATATTTGCACATGTGCTTTCAAGTGATTCTCAGCGTTGATTGGTCGGTTACCCGGAGAAAGAATGACTATGACGTCATAAAACAATGGTCTGACGCGACGATTTATCTTATGACGTCACAATGTTACTGTGGCGACGGGTCCTTCACAGCGGCCGCCCAACATGAAAATGTAATAACCAGGCGTAATTTGGTCAATTTAATTGCATAATGGGTAATATATAGAATAACCAACTCGGTACGAGTGTTTACGGGAAATATCCACTCGTCTAAATAATGTTCAGAGCCACTCGCTAAAGCTCGTGGCTGAACATTATAGACTCATGGATATTTCCCGTAATCACTCGTAGGCCTACCTCGTTGGTTATTCTCTAAATGCCCCTATTTCACTACGACCCGAATTGCCACGAATCACCACGAATAGGCGGCTGCATAAATTCGTGAATATTCGTGAGCATTCGGCAAAATTCGTGAACAGCATTTACACTTGTACGAAATGTTTACGAACATTCGTAGCTTTTCATGCTAAAAACCTACGAAACATGTACGAATTCTTTACGAATTGTCTACGAATTGTAAGAAATGATTAAGACACAGTCACGAATGTACTACGAATTTCCACGAATAAGATACGATATCACGAATCAAGTACGAATAGTTTACGATAGTTCGTGACTATTCGGCGGTTGCAAGTCATCAAACAATTATGGAGGTCTTGTATATTTGGTGGGCTATTATCTTCAGGAGGGAGCGTAGGTCCCCTAGGGCTGTCTTCTTCAACAGTACTAGCACGTTTTCTCCCCCTTCCCCGTCCCCTACCCGTTGTAGCATTGTTTTTTCGTGGCATCGCAGTGCTTCTCAAGTATTGTGCCTCCTGTCGTTTGCCCGAGCCTTCAAATGTGTATATAAATAGAGAATGACGCAATTGACCGCCAAAACTGTTTGTGAAATAAATTGTGGTATGTTTCCATTCGTGGTTAATTCGTATTTGATTCGTCCTTACTTCGTAACATTCGTAGACAATTCGTAAATGCTTCGGGGTTAATTCGGGATGAGAACATCAAAATTATCAACCACGAATTTCCAAGAATTGTTTACGAAGTTGTAACGAACGTCCCGAATTAAATACGAACAGTTTACGAAGCAACTACGAATCTGAAATTCGTAGATGATTCGTGAAAATCTTTTGACAAACACATTTTTTTCCACGAATGCCACGAATTACAAGAATGTTGCCGAATCAACTAGGAATCATTTACGAATATCACGAATCAATTACGAATTATCTACGAATGTTCACGAAAGTGCAAATTTTCCAATTCGTGGCAATTCGGGTCGTAGTGAAATTGGGGCATAACAGAAACCCTCAGACTCCCCACATAGTCAACACATTATTTGACAAGACTAAATACAGAACAAACGCAGAAGGGAATTATAAAGTGTATGTAAGTGAATGACAGGTATTATTTCAGTGAGTAAACATGTAATATAATTCCTTAACGCATTAGCAATATTATTGATAGGACAAATACATTATGAATATGCATAAATACATATTTATGATTGATTGATTGAAAACGTTTTATGCATTTAAGAAATGGATTGGACACAAGTTATAAAACTTATAGAAGCCCTTTCCACATAACTGACAAATGTTGGACAAGGCTAAACTACATAAGAGAGAGAGAGAGAGTATTTATGTCTCTGTTTGTACTGGGATGCGGGTTCAGTGAGTATTGTTGTATGTTATCTATTTTATGAATTTCATGTATTTTAATGTCAATTAATTTAGGAAAAATGTCTGAAGTTAGGAGAGAAAAGACAAAAGAACAAAGTAGAGTTTCCTTTGTGTAGATGAGAATTTACTTAGAAAATCTCATTTTTTTTCTCTTATACTTATAGTTCGACGTTTAGAATCTGGGCAATTTTTAACTGTTTTAACTGTGCCAAATTGGTCAAAATCATAGGAGGAGGACCCGTAAAAACCAACTAAATAAAATGTTTCGACTAATGTTACATTTCTTTGAAATATCAATGTTTTCATGTCAAGTTTATAAAGGACAATGTCGGTAATTATTATATATTATTTTTTTATATAGCTTCTTATCCATAGGTCATATTAGAGTAGGTCTGACTACCTTCTGACGCAGACGCATTTACCTCATGTTTTTGGTTGTGTCCATCAATTAAATGTGTCCAAAACCAGTAAATATATGTTTTAGATAAGACATCCATCCATGTCCAATTTGAAGTGAATTTCTATCATATATCGTTTCTTTGGTGAGCGAGAGAAAACTTCACCCAACACCGAGAGAAATTTACTCCAGTCAAGCAGCCATAGTCCGGCCTCCGATAATCCGAATCTCGCAGTGTCCGAACGGTAGCAAGCTGTAACCAAACTAATCCCTATATACATGTATATGGATATTTCTTTAGGGTTAGTCAGTGTGTTTGCTTGTTTCCTTGCCCGATGTCATAAAACAAATACAATACCACATTGGGCATATCAACATGCAGGAGAATGGATTGTTATTTCAATCTATTTTCCCAAATATTTGTTCATGATATTCTTTTTTTAAAAAATCACAAAAAGTAAAACCCTCTTTATACTCCTCCAAACAATTTGTCTCAACTGTGATCTGCTCCACGTATAACCATATGCGAATGCAGAAGCATGCATAACGTTTTATTAAATAATCAGCTTACTTAAATGGTTTAAATCACAATTTAGTTTATATTATTTTAAGATAATGTGTGAATTCATACAATAATTAAAAATAACCATACATACATATTTTGAGTAAATTGTTGTATTAATAAGTCATGTGTCACATGTACAATGTTTTACGAAAAAAATCTCATCATTAGTTAGTCGTTAGTCTTATATTTATCGTAAAACTTATTTCCTGAACTGAACTGATTCGAAACACTGTTTTTTAATTTCCTATCCAACCGTCCATATAAAGAGCTTAAACTGTAAATGTACACACACCCGAAATAGTTGAAGTCATTATCATGAAAAATATATAGGATAAACAAACTACAAAGATATAATTTATAAAGACCAATATTTTACTAACTGAGAAAAATAAGATTTATTTGTTATATTATTCAATATTACCGTCAAACCCTTATTGCTAGTTAATTAACAAAATACGTTTAATGTTTTCTTAATTTATTTCCTTTGTCGTTTCTACAATCATCGCAGTCAGGCTATACATTGACTCTCAGCGGTCAAAGGGAGGTAATGGACTCTGAGTCAGGCACGAGTTATTTGCCCTTTGACCATAAACGCGATATTTCGCAGGGAGCGCAGATTGTCTTTTTCACTCTCTTGAAGTTGAGCATTTTTGCTAAAATGAAGGAAGTATAGAAATGTGAATGCCGTGAGCTATATAGACAAACATAAAAAACACATTTGTGATTTTATTAGGTTACTTTTTTTTATACAAGAATATTTTAAAAATAGGATTAAACAAAAATATTGTATAGGTTTGGAATATTTTCCACTGTCGTAGTTATATACAAAAGAATAAATCGTATATTTTCAGATCATTGCCAGATCTTCAATCACAACACACGATCCATATTGTCAAAATGGAAAAAGAAAAAATATAACATTTTCTTTTATACCTAACTTAAGGTTATGTGTAAATGTATTTGCGTATAGACTATAGGCCTATCTAATTATACAATAGTGGCACGATTTAGTTTAATATAGCCATCAAAAAGCTACAGTTAATTAAAGGAACTTTCTGTTGATATTTCTCTTTACAGAACTTTTCTTGTCGGAAAGACACAGAACTCTCACAAAGTCGAAGCCGGATTTCTATTTATCATGAAATCACCTTGAGGAGAATTATTGATTAATTTACAAAATTCACGATCTACAGGTTATTTGGATTAATATATTTATTTCTAATTAATAAATTTCTACAATTTTGTGAATGAATATCCCAATTAAGTAATATATTTAGTCTTGAAATAGTGATACTCAAATTTGTCTGAGTTTGTATGTTTAAAATACTTTTAAAAAGTTCTTGAAAAAGAAAACCTAAAAAAATCATTCCTATACTTAAAAAAAATAAATTTGTTAAAAAGCTTGCGATATTTGAATTATATAACTATTGTAAGTCTTCATTTTGTAATATGAAAGTTATTTCTCTGTCGAAAACAAGAAAAACTATAGACTGAGATAGTACACTATTTCATCCCTTAAAACAGTGCAAAAAAGGTATTTGGATAAATTATTCTATGACATAACAGCACAAAATTGCATTAACAGCAGTGTGTGTTAGTAGAAAAAGTATCTATTTATACTATTTCAAATGTGATGTTCCTTTCACTGTATTTCGTATAAAACTAACAGACAATTGTGGTTTCTCCTGCAATATATACAACACTTATATTTACATGTTGTAGTTTAACACATGAAACATAAATACTGGAATATGACGTTCATAAAAATAATACATTTATAACAAAAAGTCTGATTGATATTAATCATGTTCCAAGGAAAGAAAATTCTTTATCCGAGGAGCTAATAAGGATAATAATGGGCACTTATAAAGCATAATTTCCGCAAACAAAATAAATAAAATCAATATATCATACTAGTCGCATAATTCAACTGTTATTCCTCGGGGCAGGGTAGATTTTAATCAGAAAGCATTTATAGAATAAAGGCGATTTTAATATAAAACTCTTTTTGCACGACCAATGTTTGAATGAATAAACTTATAAGCGAAGCCATTCTAGCTCTTCCCACAGAGTTTACTCCCTTCAAATTTTCGATCGTGTGAAAATATGACGGGAGAAAACTCTGAGAAAGAAAAACAACGAACACATGTTTTGTGTTGATAAAACCAAGGACTTATTACAATTTATATCATTGATGAAACTTAGTTGTATTAATATGTGTATTTCTTTTTACTAGCTGAGCATGATAGACGAGTAATCAGGTTGATAGTAGATTTTATAATATTGACCGAGTAACTTAGCTTTAAACAGACATAGCTGGTATTCAATTAATAAAAGTATTGATTAAAAACTTGTAACTCTCAACGTGCAGGCTAAGATTAGTGGAATAATAGGGTTATCGATTCGTGTATGCTTCCCAAAATAAAAAAGATAATCCCCAAATCCCGAGATAATGATTGGCCTCCCGCAGAGATTTAGAGGCCAGTTGAAAGAAACGCTTTACTGTCTGGGATTATTCATACAAAACTTGGAATGTTGATAAAACGAACACGGTATTAATGACAATGTTCGAGTGTATTCAACTGTCAAACAGTGTTGTTTACTGACATGCGCACGTATATAGAATGATTGATTGACGCATGCCAATTTCATTGTCGATAACAGGGTTTAATTATTATGTATTGTTTTTTTTCCTTTGTGAAATCAATACAGGTATATCAACTCCCTGTGCACGGAGTCCCAATATCTATTTTATTTGACAATATCGCTATCTTCTGTTTGTAATTTATTTATAAATTGTGTATTTCTTTCATTATTTAGTAGTGGCATTAAACATGACACTTTTGCTTTTGTTCATAACATAATTTATTGGCTTTAATGCGTGCCAATATATTATGTGCTGATGTCAGCTCAAATAGTTTCATTCATATACTTGCAAAGTTATCCCCAATCGCCAAATATAGATAATTAATTGTTTGCAATAAAAACCAACAGTTATATACATGTGCAGAAAGCGAAATTATACTCCCCTTTTACATGTACAGTATTTACATGACTTACTACACTTTACAAATCCAAATTTATCTCTTTGTTTGTTGTAGATAAGTTTCCTAAATAACATTTGACTTATTAACGCACACCAGCCGCAATGCGTTGTCCGGTTTTCGATCAGAAACCACTGCTTCCAAGCCTTGTATCGCCACTATATACTAAGTCGAATGGTATTATATTAAAACGACAGTTTTTTCAGCAACAGCCATGCAGTCATTCTCGATAACATAAAACAATTGTTAACGTTTAACATTTGTGATTCCGACAACATTTGATGTCCTTTTAATTCACAATGTCATTAGAACTGTTTAAGATGATACATAGTTATTAAGCTTTTCATATTAATATTAGAGATACGGACAATTCAAAAGCCTATTATAGATATTTTTGTCATTACTTTGGAGTTGGTATTCATTTAAAAAAGGGTATGAGTTTACTAGATTCAAATAAATAACAAATACTGGACAGGTATACATACATTTCGAATTAATTTACGATAGTTGCGATATAATTGTGTTAGTTTGTTAATAAACAGACAAATTATATTACATTTCTTAAACATATGCTTTGCTCATTTACAAACATAAATATTTGCGCGTATCATAATCTTTTGCTTGAGAAAATAAAGATGAGATAAAGTATGTTTTCGTTGAGTTTGCACAGAATTTAACTAAAGAAATGAAACAATGTATTATGTTTCTGAAACTGGAGATGTGCAAGACAAATATAAGTAAATTATTATGGAAAGTAAATGCAATCTTTGCGAGATAAGAGATATAGGGTGATATAGACATTTCACCGCTCGCTCGTATATCATGCTACACCAGAACGATTACAATAGATTCGATAAATATGCAAAACAACGTGTTCGTGTTATATGATTTAAAATGTTCTAAAGCCCTGTAACTTTTATAAAAAAAAAAATTACCTAAGGTATTAACGAAGACATTATAATCGTTAAAATAATACAATAAAATAATGCTCTACAGCGCTGTATCTTGTCCATCAAATATATAGCCTCTATATATATATGTGTTCATATCAGACATCTCACAATCATTTTAAGAGATATTATGATACATTTTTCAACAGCGCTGTACCCTATATATAGAATTTAGTATTTTATGTTTGATATCAGAAATCTCGTAATCGTAAGAGATATTTTGATGTTCAACAGTGCTGTACCTTTTAGATAAAATCTATAGCCTCTAAATATACCAGAAACATAGTAATCCTTGAAAAAAATATTATCATAAATTGTTCATAGCGATGTAACATTTATATTAAAAAATAGCCTATGATGCTATTAGAAACAGTATTATCGTGAAAAGAAGATATTAAAATAATGCTCTACAGCGCCGTACCTAATTTATATAATTTAACCTCTGATCTTATACAAGATATCGTAATGGTAAATGATATTGTAATAAATGTTCCAGCACTGTACCTTATATATGCAGTTTAGCCTCTGATATTATCAGACACACAATAATCTTTAGATAGAGGATGTTTTAAAATGCTCTACGGCGTTGTACCTTCTAGATAGAAGTTAGCCTCTGAATATCGTAATCGTTGAAAAGAAATATTAGAATAACTGTTTCCAAACACTGTAACATTTACATATAAACTGAGGTACAAAAGGAACTTTACACCCTATTATTTCACTCTTAAGTAAAAATAACAAAACAAATTGATATGATAGAACCGGGATATTATTTAATGTTCAATGTTGACTGATTCGGCAAACAATCATACTCATTTTTTTCAAACATACAGAGTTAGAGTCACTGAAAGGACCAAGGGGTATAAATTAATTTTTTACACCAACATGACCTCTACCATGTTTATAATGTTGTAAATGTGTGCAGAATGAGGCACATTTATTGATTTTCACTAAGCAGATGTCTTATATGTCGATGAACAGTTGTGTTTTATCAAAATTAATTTTGGAAGAATTTATTAATTTAAAATTCTTTTTGCACAAAAAAAATAAAACCACATAGAATTATTCCTTGACTAATGACTAAACGCCTGCACTTTTCAGTTTTAGGGTACGACTTCGGAAACATAAGATACTTGTAATTGAAAATCAAACATATGATAAAACCAACTGAGGTGTAAAGTTTCTTTTGTACCTCAGTTTATAACCTCTGGTATTATCATAACTATCATAACTATTCATAGCGCTGTAAATTTTACCTAAGAGTGTAGAATCTGATGTTATCAGAAATATGGTAAAGGTTAAACAATTAATTGTTCTACATTGCTGTCCCATTTACAGATATCACGTTGGTCTCTTAACATGTTAAACATCGTAATCGTTAAAAGAAATACCATAAATCTTCTATATAGCAATGTAACACACATGTAACTTAGTCTATGGTTATATAATAATGTTCTACAGCGCTGTATATATGTTGTAGATTAGAATCGCTTTCAGAAATAGTACGATAAACGTTCAACAGCGATGTATACCTTTTATATAAAATTTAGCACCTTTTAACATTAGACACATTTTAATCGTTATATCATATTATTTTTAACGCTGTACATCGTTCAGATGATTTTTTAGATCAGAAACATGGACATCGTTAAAAGGAAAATTAAATTAAATGTTCCACATACAGCGCTGTAACTTTTATATAAATATGTAGTTCCTGATGTCAAAAAAAATATCGTAAACTTAAAAAATAATGCTGTAAAGTGATGTTCCGTTTAGATAAACGTTTGCCTCTAATCATGTTAAACATCGTAATCGCTGAGTTATATCATAAATCTTCTACAACGCTGTAACATTCATTTGTAACTTAGTCAATATGTTATAATAATGTTCTACAGTGCTTGTTTTTGTATAGCAGGCTGTACGTCGCTGTACCTTTCAGGTAAAAGTCAGCCTCTGATTATATCAGAAACGTCGTAATCGTTTAAAGGAAACATTATAAACAATGTTTCATATAGAGGTGGACAGTTGTATTGTAGATAATATGTATACAGCCTCTGATCATAGAATCAGAAACCTTCAAATATTGTGATAGGTGCTCCACTGCGCTGTTCTGAATATACAATTTAGGCTCTGATATTATCAGAACCAAATATTTATCATTATCAAATATCTTTGACAAATAAGGAAACAAGATTTTCCTGATAACAACTTCTTTATTGCGAATTTACTTCATCAAGTCATATATATGCTAGCTGTTAATTTTCAATCTATTTCTAAAATACGCGCACAACTAGTATTATAGCTTCATTGAAGGTTATTAACAACATCTGCACCCAAAGGTTTGTTCACCTATATATACTTGCGTATCCTTGTACAAATGCCATGTAATTTGTGATGTTTTGGGGCATCGTATCATGATGCAAACGAAACTGATAATGTGTTGTTTTTACTTCAGACGTGAAGATTTACCATAAGATAATCTCAGTTCTTACCGCATAGATAACCGAAAATGTTTTTCATCTCTATGAATAACCAGGGATCAACTTTTCGAAAAATACAGTTTTTATTTTCTTTGTAAAATTTCCATAAAGCATATTAAGTGTTCAACAGCTTCGAATATTACTCATGTATTTATTCTTACACCATGTTCATGTGCTTGTGATGAATTTTGTTTATGAAGTCGATATGGAAATTTATTAAAAAATTATGGAAAGAGGAATTTCGCAAGTCTGACCAATTCTGTTATTTCAGTTTGCCAAAGTTGGAAATTTTCACCGCTGACTTGTCAATCCACAAACATGTTTATTGTATGTTGTGATTTTTCAGCATTGATGAATGAATATTTTGTTTTGTACATTATTTATTTTTTTATGGAGAGGTATTTATATAGGCGTAATGTCTGTTTGTGGATATTTCTGACAACAATTCTCTTAATACCTGAAATGAAACATAATTAATGTCTGTCAAATGAAGTAAAACACATATGTTTGAAGTAAACCATTTGTAGACAACACTTCTCTCTACTTAATACCGGAAATGAACTGGACATCATTAATGTTTGTCATATGAAGTAAAACACATATGTATGAAGTAAAGCATATTTACATGGATAACAATTTCCTTTACTTAATACCAGAAAGCATTGGAATTGGAAATCATGGTGTCAGTGTCTGTCAAATGAATTAAAACACAAATATGGATAACAACGATCAACATCGATATCCATGTGAACTCATGACATTTGTTAAGGCTGATCTTCCATGTGAGAGCTTAACAACACACTCTGAAAATGTTTGTCAACCTCGCGAACAATCGAAGTTTTAAGTGTTAACAGACAGACAGACAGACATACTTTATTCACAATTAAAGGCATCATGGCCCATACCACATCATAATAGCGATAGTACGATGTGATGTTACATTTGCATCATGTAAATACCTGAGTTCTTTTAAAAAAGATAGCAAAATTTGTAATTAATGGCAAGTTCTCACAGGATATTAACTTACAGAGTTTCATTCTAGTAGGATTATTGACGTATAAAATGATGGTACATACACTTTTCTAAGATGCTCAAAATATGGACATACGAGAATAACATGGTATTCATCTTGTATCTCATGTAAACAACAACGTGTGCAAAGTAAATCATTTACATTAATAGTGTTGCTTCGTCTAAACTTCTGTACTTGAAGGTTATGTGACTGACATCGCAATTTAACAAATAACCTTAATAAATCTTTAGGTACAGTATCTTAAAAAATATATGATTCAGCTGCAAATATAGACTTGAAGGATTTATAGAAGATAGGTAATGAGACTTGTCTAATCTTGTATACCAGTCTTGAATATTTATTTCAATACAACGCTTCTTAAATGCAGACATGAAAAGAGAGAAATCACCGAAATCTTGGTTTACCCATACATATGAAAATCCTGTTGTGGCTAAAAGTGTGCGTCCATGGGATACCCAGTTCTGGCTACCATTTTCATCATGCTGCTTTAACATTTGATAACCTGCTGCAGGATGTCGTGAAGGGTGTAATCGTATTAACCAGCACCAATATCTAATACAATTACAATAATATCTTACACATAGATTGTATCTACCAGTTTCACCCAAAACAGCTATAGTATAGATGATTGTTTACTGATTAATAAATATTTCTTAATGAAATTATTCTGGACTTTTTCTATAGATTCTCTGAAACAATATCCGCATATAAGGCTATAGGAGCTAACTTAGTATAAAAAATATTCATGACAGTTTTAAAGCCAATAGTTGGATAATTATATAACAAACGATATAGGGAAACAGGCACGTTGTGCTTGTAATGCTAGTTTTTCACAGTTTCTAGACCAAATTAATCGAGATGAAAAAATAATACCCAAACATTTATAGTATATGTTGTAGCAGTTATTTCCTTTTAACCAAAATACCATTTTTCTAACCTTTTAAAGTATCCTCCATTTCTAAAAACAACAATATTTGACTTCTCTAGATTAACTTCGAAACCCCCATTTTATACAAAATTGCTCTAATATATCCAGTTTTCTTTGTAAATCAATCATCGAATCTGCTACAAGGACTACGTCGTCTGCAAATAATAATATTCTAATTACTTCAATGCAATCATTTACAAATATACCATTACTTTTACTTTCACTTAAGACTAATTTAGTGTTAACGACTATATATGAGACATTGCAATATCATTGATGTTTTTGAAAATATGTACGATTTCTCACCCATATTTAGTTTCCAGATTGTGACTATAGGCTAACACTCAGACTCAAAGTATTTATTCATTTTATTAAATATATAGAAAAGGAGACTATGGGAAATTAGATTTTCAGAAAACAGAGGCTCCTTTTCGATATTTTTTTCAATATTTGATTTCAGAGTCTAAGTGTTTGACTGAGTCTGTTTCATGTCTACATGTACATAACAGTACATATTTCAAACATGTTTGACGTGTACTGACACGAACTGTACATACCTTGTACATTTCAACATCTATTTCATATGAAATATATGCTCAGATATGTACATGCATTTGAGATGAGTGTACACATCTTGTATAAGTTTTGTATCAAGTATCAATAGGCGTCTGCATATAGACTGGACAAAAATAATAAGTACAGCTGCATCCTGAAAGTTTGATTACCTATTGGTGCTTCTTAGTTCAAATATCATGTATTTAGTTTATATTTGAAGCATTGTTTCAACGCGAAAAGTAAACCCATCATTTTATATTTTAGCTCAATAAATTACATGTAGTTCAAATAGTTAAATGTACCCTCTTTGAAGTTGAGGTGATGAAGAATGAAACACTTTTTTTTAATAGATACATAACTTCTTTATTCTGCGTAGGCGACGTTTCGACATTGATGCTTGACAACGACATTAGTATAGATCTATGTCGAAACGTCGCCTACACAGAATAAAGAAGTTGTGTACCCATAAACACATTGTTCTTCATTCCTCAGTTAAATGTACCGTAACGTCATCTTATGTAAACCTCATACTCCTAGTGAATAGTAAAGGTTTGGACAGAAGTGACATAGGGGTCAACTTTTCAAAAGTTTTCAAATATCTTAGGTGAGCAACTGGATCAACATTCATCATGTATTTCATCTTATCTTCGTTCACGCTGCGATGAATTTGTTTAATCTATATGAAAACTTAAGTTCGAAAATTGATTTTACTTGATTTGACCCGTTCTGTCTTTTCCATTATGTCAAGTTCGAAAACAGTTATGACGTGACGATAACAGGACAGTTTAAGAATGATATAGGATTATTCGTTGTCATTGTATGTGATGAAATATTATTACAATGAACATTTACATGATATTTGCACTGAGACACACAAGTAGGGGAACGGACTTTCGGGAAGCAGCTGTATATGCAAATTTTGAAATTAAAAATAATGATGTATTTATTTATTGACACACTGATGAAATATTAACCAAGAATATCCCCAAATCCCTAACTTATTTAGTAAAATATACATGTTAGACGTATGTATGTACACGTACTATGACGTATTGTGCACATCTTGTTGATATGAATCAATTTATATTTTGTTCGATGTTCAAAAGATGATATAGTTTTTCAGTGTATTATCTTAGATATCTTATAAATTATCTTCTTTATTTTAGTGTTCCAAGACTTTTCGCTTTCGCTCGTTTGGCACAAACACAGTAACAAATGGCAATTAATAACTCACTTATTGCTATTTCGAAAATATTCTTCTCTGAGTTTGGGGAACAAATGATGGAAATAAGTAAGATAAAAAGCCTCTTTATTATTGAAATTTTAAGAATAATATCACAATCAAAATACTAAACATGCAACATATTCATGTACTATAACGAAAAGGGTAGACTTGACCTCTATTAAAAAGTAAAATGTGAAAATATCCTTTCAAGAAGCCACAGTCTCCAGTTAATTCTCTAACCACACATCACAACGCTCAGACGCTTGCCGATGTAAATCATTATTCTTTGACCAGTGGCACTGACGTTGGCTTGTCTAAGGAATCGGCCCCTGGGGAATTTCCAAGCATTCTTCCCGTTTCCGTACGAAGCGAAATGGTAATCTAAACCACACGTGCGACGCAAGCAAAGTGTCTGTAGAACAATAAGCGCAAGGCAGTAAAACAACAACCCTGTCTTACCCCGAACCGCGCTATGGCCAACTACGTGTTTTTTGACGATATATTTATTTGTTCTCGAGATGGCGGTTAGCCACAAGGGTATTGATGATGAAATGATGAAAGGGCTAGTTGGGATCAGTTAAGATTGTGTTGCTTTTCGAAATTAACGGTTGTTTTCAAAACAAAGCCGATTTATTTTGTGATCGAGTTGTCATCTTGTTTTGAAATGAGTTAATAATGAAGAAATAATATATTTAATAATTTATATATATATATATATATTATTTGTTTTATAGATTAAATGCATTATGCTAATGCTAAACATTTTAGTTCAAATTTTATTCAAATTCGTTATATATACTTACATACTATATTTAGATAAATCTGAATATATTCAATTGACGTATAGTAAATTATATTTATATTACTATAACCAAACAACGTAGAAAGTATAAATATGAACTAGTATTTATTGTTATCATTTAATTATGAAACCAAAGTAATGTTTAAGCTGCTACATTTCTGATCTTTTAGTGTGTGATTTCAACAATAATGTGATATCATTGATGATTGTGTTCTTAGTTTCGGATATAATGGCAATTGCTACAATTTATTAAAACTAATGTCACGTAAATAGATAATTTTCGTTATTATTTTCTTATCGACAAGACAATTTCATGGGTTGAATATTTTTCTCATCTTGCCACTCATTAACAGGACATATCAGTAACTGTTTTTAGTATAAACTACATTAAGTAGCAGAAGTAAATTGATATAAATAATTACACATTTTTAGTCAATTAAATGTGACCTTATATATTCATTGTAGTCTTACAAACAGGTTATTATCAACGCAAACATATTGTTCTTTATTCTATTTCATTTATTCGTCAACATCGGCGCCTGTGTCGTAGCAATGATGTCTCAATAAATTCAATTTGCTCTGACTAAGTATGCAACGGCCGCTTGAATATTTGGTTACATCTTTTAGCCAAGTAAGATCGATAATTCTTGCAGACGTTTTCACTTAATGCGCCATGGAAACACCGAACACGATTCCAATCTCAGCCTGTCTGCTGGCGGCAAAACATGGCTGTCTTATATGCCAAGATAGCATACGAGTTTGCCTTTAGCTCATTGCACCATTGAACATTTGCCGATACTTTATCATCCGTTGCCTCTTTTCATCCTACCCTGGGGGGAAACTGTTTCCATGACAACGACCCGTCAGCCAATCAAGAGTCATCTATTAATGTTTGTTTTACAGGCAGTGTAGCGATGTGGTATGACAGCGAGCACGGACTTTGCATGCTCGAGAAATGAGCGAAATATGTTTACGTTCGTGCTGCACGCTTTTCACGTGCTGACCCAGGTCACGAGTCAAAGTCGTGCACGCGCAAAGCGAGACAAGCGTGGGGTTGGCAGGCCGCCATCTTGAATGAGAGATAAGGACGCTCGAGGCAATTTCTGCAACATAATTGTGGGGTTTCGATGATCGAAACGCGGGGGCGAAGTGATTATTTTGGGTGAAATTAGCCATAAATTGATTACGCGAAACGATATGGCTGTCAGACGCAAGAGCTGAGGCAGGGGATTTATCAAACTTTAATGTTCACCGCTGGCTTGGGCAAAATCGATGGCGCTATCGCAAATGGAAAAAGGGCTCAAAGATTTAATTTCCAAATTCGTCGTCTTCGGCATAAGAGGGTTGTAAATGTTATTGCAAGCCGCGGCTTCCTTGTAGCCAGGGAGTGAAGAGAATTGACTAATTCTTTATATTCTAAGGCAAATTGATCGCCTTCCATGCGCAGACCAATGTCGCGTTGGGTTCCTAGATATTGACAGCTTGGAGTCACGATTGTGTCCAGAACAGTTTTCTCAGAATATAGTCTAGGGAGCTGAGGATATTGACTCCGAGATCAAACAATCTTAGGAACTACCGCGCTGGCATCTTAGAACTGGTTGATTCTATTCCTAACAATCACAGAGAGCTAGTTTTAGTGATTGGGTTTGTGGCTTGTAACGAATGGGTTTTCTCTTTGAACGGGTGTTCAAAGCTAGTGGCTTATTCACTGAATATTGTTTCGACATTTCTTTTTGGTGAATTCGATGATGCTAAAATATGATATGAAGAAAATTTTATATAAAGGTATGGTACTCTCATTGTGATTGTGCTTGAAGTTGTTAGTTTTTTTTCAAAGAATTGTTGCTAATAATGACATCTACTGTACTATTTTCTTCAATCTTTGTTATAATTGCAATGACTTATAACGCTGCAATGCTTTAATTTAATTTGTTATATCTATTCGAGAATTGACGTTGATAATATGAAGTGACAATGGTTTCAGAATAATTTATAATGTCAGTAGAATGATTCAGATATTTCCTTATAAAATATAATTGATAAAGATACTTTTTTAAATGGTGTTTTTTATTATAATATCTTGAAACAGTTTTTAAAATATTGTGATTAAGATCACAGCAACCTGAAGTTTTTTTAATAATCATTTTCACACTTATTGGAGGAATATTCCATTTTGAGATTTTGATGTATATTATAGCCTATACTAAGAATAATTTAATAGTGATATTAAAAAAAAAAATATTATATGAAGATGTATCCAAACTTGACAGAAAATGACATGGAAACAAGTCTTACAGCACTCTAGGCACATCGTACGTATGCATGTTGATTGGTTGCTATATTGAAGACCTATTAAAATTACTTTGGCTTTTTTACCGATTTTGTCCTGATTTTTCCGAAGTAACCGCTGGACCGATTGGCATGAAATATTCAAGGCCAGCTCCGGAAACAGACGAGCCACTTTTTTAAATTTTCGATTTCTTTCGTGAGTTATCTCCCCTTGAAGTCAAAACTTCAAACTTTAATAGCTCGAAAACTATTGAAGATACTTTCACAAAAAAACTGAAACTTTTGTGCAATTTCGCGGTTTTGAGGGTACGCTTCTCCTAAATCACAGCAATACATACAGATATATGTGATAGCTCATATAAAAGCTAAAAAACTCATTTGAATTTGAGTAATATGCCCTTGAAAATTATCATTTATAAAAATGTCGTTTTACGGCTCTGTGTTCAAAGAGACATAACTCACTTATCATACATACATGTACATCATTTTCGAAACTAATTAATGCATTGCATCCTCAAAATTGTCGTAATAATTCCACTTTAGATCCATATCATGTAAAAAATTATAGTTTGGGCACAATTGGAATATATTCCCAAAAAAGTAAAATTTGGTGATTTTGATAATTTTCGAGGGGTGTGTGAAGATATCAACAGGATTGATAGCTCATTTTGATGTAAAAACGGCAGTTATGGATGACAATAAATTCCAAGCATGTATCTGTCATAGTTTCCGTGTGACAAGTCATAGAAGATTGTCATTTTTCGAAAATCGCCATTTTCAGCAATGTTCAAAGGATCAGAACTGATTAACATTTTATACGCTACTGAAATTTTATTCACACCTATCTATGCACACTTTCATGAATAACACATTTTCTGTTGTCCTCTATCATCAAAAAGTTGATAGTTAAGCTTTAATAACATCGCAAACATCGTATAGGGGTCCATAGGGGGGAACATTAATTATTTATGCAATCTAAATGATGATTAAATCTACTTAAGTGGAAATTAAAGCACAACATTTTCTATGTACATCTTGGTATGAAAATATTAACCATTTTGTCTTAATCATCAGAAAGATCATGCAGGGGTACATTAATATGTGATATTTCCATTCACAAGGGGTATTGTCTTAGGAGATTTTTTGTTAAACAACTACTGAAGATAGAGGTATGCTTGATAGACCATTTTAATGAAGAAAAGCTGATTCATTGATGGGGATATGTCGTTTATAACTACTTAAGAGGGTAAACCATCTTATTACACAAACAAATTATCCGTAGTGGCAATAACGGTTTTGCGTATAAAGAAAAAACTGTATATGGCGGCCATTTTATTATGAACACATTTTATATTTTCGAATGATAAAAATTATTCCCATGGCTTTATCGAACCATGCATGTACACTTATTCTTAAGTTGATTTTTCGAAGAGAGAAGGGTGTTTTACTATTGGTGACAATACATTTCATAAACATATTTCAGCTAAACAACCTGATACTGCCCCTTTAAATCAAAACATCATGAGACGAACACAGAAAATGCGATCTAAAGATATTCTAACTAAAATTACTGTACCTTCATCCTTTTGATTATATTTGTGTAATACTTTCAGTTTCATTCAGTTTATCTAGACTTGCTGAATAAAGATCTAGACCTTTTTAAGGCTCCTAATTTTCCCCACTGTCATGGAGCAGAACTATAGGATAAGTAGCGTTTATAAATATGAGTTTTTAAGATTGAGTATAATAATTACTTTTTGCAGATGTAGAAATTGTTTCCAACCAGTTTTGCTTGTAAATATCTTTTAGTTTTTTGGCAAATATATTATGAAATAATGACGGAAATTCAACTTTTTCTTCATACCATGTATGGTTAAATCCAGATAAAATAAAGTAGGTGTTTAACATATATGATGCCTAACTCCTTTTACCCTATATTTGTCATATTGTAACACCGCACGTTTTCGGCAAACGGTATAGGATGGCATACTTAAAATCCTTATCTAATCACTAAGCACTCTGACTTGTGAAGATATGATGAGAGAGTATCTGCCACATTCCCCATAACATTTGATGTGCTCACCTTTACCCCAAGAAATTTCTTGCAGGGAAATACATGTTCCTTTCTTGTACAATCAAAGTATCTAACCCCCAAAATGTCAGCCCCATATAGCAAAGTCGGATTAATTTTTAACTATTTTGAAGAACGATGTCAAACTTTGCATGCCGACTATGAGATATATGATTAGTAAAGTATTCACCACTGTATGCAGTAGTGCATAGTAGTTTCTGTATGATATTGCCTCAATAATACCATGTTTCCATTTTCGATACTTTTTCTCCTTTTCTGAAGACCATTTTTAAATTTAAAATCTAGATATACAGTTAGGCAGATTTTTTAACAGTTGTTTTCTGCAGACTGTTATTAGTAATTGATATGAGAAGAATACAGATAATAGAAAGAAAAGGTTAAACATATATATCGAAATGCAACTGTATATACCACGTGAATTTTTTTTTTATATCAAATCTGTACCGCCAATTTATTTATAACGAAGGAAAACAAAAGCGGACTGAGTACGTAACCTTGCCTCACTCCTATTTGTAGTTTCAGACAGTACACTTTTATTCCTAACACAGGCTTTAACATTCTCATAAATGTTACTCAACAGATTGATCATTTAAAGGCTAAGTCCGTTTGCGTCCCATAACTTATGTCTTTGCGCGGTATATATTTAAATATCTTTGAATCACACTTTGTAATATGAACATGCTTTCGGTTGTTGTATATATCCTTGATAAGTGATATACTCTTGAAAGCGGCGTTAAAGCCTAACCCATCTCACCATTCTTGCCTAAATCCTGTCTGGGATTCATTGATCTTATTCATTGTTTCTCCCAAGAACATTAATCGTTTGTTGATAATTGATGTGAAGACTTTACTACATATACTTAACGGTGTGATTCCTCTGTAGTTATCAACATTATTCAAATTGCTTTGTAAGGGAACTATTATCCCAACAGACCAGGAGGTCGGAAATGTTAGTGATAAATAGTTTACTAAAAGTGTCACGCATAAAACTCCAATTTTTTACAATATATAAGTAATTGGATTTGCTGTATTGTGTGACTTTAGTTTCACATGACACACACATTGTTTAAAACCGAATTAACATGTAAACGAACTGTGATGATGACGAAGATGATGACAATGTCTATGACAATGATGAACATTTTGCGAAAGTATATGTCCATGCAAGAAAAGGTAAACGAATATACATGTACATATAAAGTATAGGCTGTGAGTCCAACTGATTCAGGCGATTATGATACAGTTTATAGACGGCACAGTTTATATATCTTTTTAATTTTTTCAATTTTCGAAAATGTTATCACAATTCTAAAACAGAGAATATTAACATTCACTTGATTGAAACATGATACTAAACCATTAACATATTTAATCGTATCCCATTTATAGCGGAGACGAAAGGTTATTGGAGGCATAATTAATAAATTCCAGAATTAATAGACCAGGTGGGTCATAAAGGTAAATAACGCCCAGGTAAATCACCTTTTGACACGTGCACTGTTCAGGTAAGCATATTGGTTGACCAATGCAGGTGGATTACGTGTCGTGGTCATCCATACCAGAAAGACATTGTTTTGATTAAATCTGGCCTTCGTTGACCAATGCAGGTATATTATCGTTTGGTCGGCTGCCAGGTAAAACATTGTTGTAATTAAATCTTGACCCTGTTGACCAATATAAGCAGGTGTCCATTATGGTCCTCTGCAGCAAGTACAACATTGTTGTCATTAAATCTTGACCTTATTGACCAACACATGTAGATTACATTTATGGTCGGTTGTAGCACGTAAACGTATTATATTAATCAAATCTTGACCCCCTTTGACCATTACAGGTAGTTTACCGTTATGGCCTTCCATAATTAATGGCCATGTTCAGTGTGCTGGTCACGCCTCGTAAAGCCCCTTTAATAATTCATCCACTAATGGCTGCTACTTCAAGCTGCAATAAAGTGTCATTTCGAGGTGTAATAAAAGCAACCATATGGGTCGTGAATGTCAAGGTCACGTGACCTAATCCATGGGGTCAGAGTGACGCGGAAGGGGCGGAGTGGTGTTGATGAGACGCGGGGTGGAGGGAGGTGGAGGGGTGGAGGGGTGGAGGGGGTAGCAGAGGGTGAGGTTATTAACCAGTGCGGGGTTGTCGTGGATGGAAGAGATGGTCTTGAATTGAAATTATCTTTATTAAATATTTGTCCCACTTTGTTACATCTGTACCCTGCACGATGGTTGTGTATACATTATTTATACATGCAGGGGAAATGTACGTATTGTTTGTTTTAGTGTTGTAAGTCTAGTCATCTGACTACACACTGTGATGGGAAAATGTAAACAAAAAACATTCACATTAAAAGCTTTGTATTCAGTGGTGATGATATAATAATTTTCTCAGAATCTCACTCTCTGTTTCACCCGTTGTCACCATTTATGTACTAACACAGGGTTTACTAAATAGATGATATGTGCATGCACTAGCTGCTAATCTTAAGTACAATTTAAAAGTAATTTCAAACACTAATAAAAAGTCATATAGACGCCCGGAGAGTCGGGGTAGGATAGGGTTGTTAAGGGGGCGGGGAGGGGTGGTTTTATTAGAGAAGGGTTATTTCAGAGTTTCATGAGAATAGCATCACTAATAATAAGAGAGGGTTGACACTAATATAATCATATTTCACGCTTCGGTGACTGATGAAAGTTTCTTTGTTAGATTAGTGTCGAGGTTGTAACACGTGCAAGAGTGACCAACTGGACATGTAGTTCGGGCGTTGGATCGACAAAGAGTTTTGAATAATGAAAGTTGATGGTTTATTTTAGACTAATTGATGATGGGTGTGGAATAGCCTATATCATCACTAGAGAGACAGTTATACATGTATGTAGCAATTCACTCAATTATTGTAAATATTGTTTGAATCACAACCATAAGTTGTTAATTTGTTATTTCTTGCCGAAAATAATTTTCTATACTGTGGATGGAATTTCTACAACGAAAACGCAATATATACAATGATCCACGAGTGATAAAACGACTGACACCATGTTCCATAAGCCAACTTAACTAAACTTGTATTTTGTCAAACCTCTTCTGTTCATGATTCTGAAAAAGACATATTTTTAAATATTCCCAAACTGACGAGCTAGGAGCAAAAGAATAGTCAACCTTTTGGCATGTTTATGACATCCTATATATATCATAACAATTATGTCGAAAAGAATTAAAGAAATCATAACCAAGATATCACCCCCCTGTGATTATATGTGCTTTAAAGTCTAAGAGCAAGAATGAACTTTCTGACGACAATATCTTACACTGATGTGATTTCTATAGTTTATAATTTTCCCCTTAATACAAATCCTTCTGTCAAACCACCTCGAAACAGACAGACAGACAGACAGACAGACATGCAGGCACATTATTTAAAATGAAATGAGAGACGAATGGCCATGTTTTTACTTCTTGGTAACACATATGTTTGTCAAAATTATTCAAAATTGGTCAGCAATATTTTATTTTAGGTTCTGTTGAAATAGGTTTGTGTGCCCCTGCAGGAGGCTTGAGTGCAATCATTCTGTTTTATAAGATTATTCAACCCAATACGACTGAAACGGAAATATAGCCAACTAAATTAATTATTTGGTCATATTACCGAGAAACACATGTTTTAAGAAATCGTCGTTTCAAATTTCCATTACTAGACGACATGGTAGAGTCAAAAGTCAGACGCATCAACACATTTAATAACTTTTGTTTAACCTTATATATGTTAAAATATTAATTTTACTCACATTTCGTTAATACATTATTGCCAGTGTTTGTTTCATGTAACGTCCTGAGATAGAACTTGTATAAGCACAAGTATTACCAATAAGAGAACATAAGCGGTGTAATAGTTTCCATATTTGCAATTGGGCATATATCACATTTTTAGCAAATATTCTGTCAGCACTAGTTCTCGTTTAGAATGACATATTTATATGCATTTACTATGTGATGTATTATACATCGATTACACGAAGTATGAATGTTTACGATGTGTTGGTTATTGCTTGAGTATTACGTGAATACTAGTATTCACGTAATACTCAAGCAATAACCAACACATCCACATCTATTAAATTATATCCATGACAGAATAAACTGAAATAAACAAAATACACCTAAATATAACAGATGTTTTATTTTTTACGATTTAAACTTTAATGTCGTTTCTTAAGATGAATTCGTTTTATGATTGGACACATGTTGTAAAATGATGTTTTAAATATTGACTGTTTCTCCATCCATGATTGTGTTCTTTTGGGTTTCAATTTCATTTATGTATAGAGTTAGTCTTGACTTGCTGAATGGGGATTTAGACTGTATTGAGGCTTTATTTTACACTGCACGAAACAGGAACAATTGTGATAAACAGGGCATGAACTAGTGAATACGCTAAATTACACAAAGTACATTGAACATTAAATAACCAATTTCATATTACATATGGTTAACTTGTCGAAATGAATGGGTCATTTTAACGACATATAAGTAGTATATCTCAGTGAATGATGATAGCGTTAAGCTTGATAAAGTATATGTATAATGCGTCGATATTTTATTACAATTTGATAATATAATTAATAGCATAAAGGCAAGAATCACCAAGACCACTACATTTATACCCTGATATAGTCTTCCCTATATTTAGTAGCTTCGTATCATACGTACCATATGAATCACACGTATCACATGTATCATACGACATATGCTCATGTCATTCCTAAAGTAGGTATTTAATTCGGAAATTTCGTATCTGTAGTGTACATGTATGCAGGCAAGACTTAAAACATTATTACAGTGTCAATGTCATATATGTTTAAAAAACGAATGGCTAATTGCGGCATGATATGTCCCGAGCGAAATAAAAAATATTTCCCGAGTTTGAAATTGTCCTGTATATTATGTGTTATGTTGTATAATACCGAAGTAAATATATATGAAATGAATATATATGATGTGTTCACTATATGTAACTAAGTATCCAATACTTAAAGCATGCTAATTAGAGGTAAATGAAATGGATATGTTCTAATAGGAAAACCAAATAAATTTTCTCAAATAATAGCTCGTATATTTTACACGAACATGTATGTTATAATGTCAGTCATGCATGTATGCTTATGTCGTATAGACGTAGGCAGGACCAAACAAGTATACTAAACCACCATCGTATATTTCACTGTTAAGTACACATGTAGATATCAAGCTGACACGTGACAAGCTCATGTCAATTTCAAGACAACTTGACAGAGGCTCGTGTAGATAACAGTTTATGTGTTCCCCTACATGGCCAGCTAGAGGCTAATATATAGGTAATGAGATACCTATCTACTTGTTTATTACCCTGGCCTCAAGCTGACCTCAGACTTTAATCTGGCGATAGGTCGGGAGAATGGTTCTGTTAGAAAAGCTACGTTTAATGTCTTATTTAAAGTTCTAACATCACTTTTTTATAGAGACTTTGGTGTTAATTACTAAAATGATGGGTAGCTGAGTGACTCCACACAGCTGTTTGGGGAGTAATTTACATGGGTATAAATTAGCCTGGGTCCTGTTAACATGAGGGATTTAATCTCGTAACCTAATATCAAACATCTAATTTTCAAAACAACACGTATGTTAGTGCTAAAGTAGTCTGGATAAGCTAAGCTTAACTAAGTATCATGCACTCCTACGGTTATCTTAGTTTAAGGTATGTTCGAATATCTAAGCCCTGCTTTGATGTCTAAAATTCGTTCAAATTGCTATTACTAATATCCAGTAGTCTAATGAGCAGTACAAATCAAAGGAGAGAACACAATCTTGCTATATATACACACCTGCAAAAGAAACTTCCCACTGTATGCATATTACACATTATGTCCACCCACCAGGGATGCTTTCTACTGAAACAGAGTTATATCATGTCTTTAGCAGTCAACTAAACTAACTTTAGGTCCAAGAAGGTTATCCATGTCCACAGCCTATTTTACTAATAACATTTCTACTTTTAAAATTTTTAAAATTTAAATTTTATTTAAGCATCCCATGTGTATTTGAACAGACATAAAATAAAAGTAGCATTTACTCTGATGTTTTAAATGCGAGTACTTTATAAAACTGTCTGTCAAATGCATTCCAAATCTACCTTCTCGATCCACAGAGTTTCGTTTATATACTCTCTTAACACAGTGGAACATATCTTTTGCACCTGAGTATATATACTACCGGGCAAAAGAAAGGTTTATCATATATGTATGATTTTCAATTATAAATATCTACGTCGTACTCTAAAACTGAATGGAGCAGACTTTTAGTCACCAATCAATTCCAAAATTAATTTGGATAAAACAAAACTGTTCATCGATATATAAGATATATTCTATATGAAAACCAATAAATGTGTCTCATTCTGCACACATTCACAACCTTTTGAACATACAGGTATAGAAGTCATGTCGGTGTAAATCTCATTTCTTAACTCTGTCTACATAAAACAAAGATATTAATACTCATCAGTCACCAATTAATTAATTCAAATTACTGCAGATAAGTGTTTCTGTATCGTGCCATAATCAAATACATATTTTTAAATTGTTAAATTAATCCATACCAACTGCATGAGGTGTGTACTTTCTTTTCCTCGGCAGTTTATATTCACAATGCAATGTTTCACAGAAAGTATACTATATTTATGTACGTATATCCCTTGTAAGTTGTAAATATACCACAGGCATGAGGCATTAGTGAGAATAAAAGGTTGGTTTTGCTGAAAGTTTTCTCATGTAGTCAATACTGAAATGTTTATACTAAAAAACTAACCCCTCTGTCAATTTAACCATGACCAAAGTTCGAAACCTTGCGACACAGACCTGAAAGAACACTCGTTTGAAAATGTTCAGTTGAAATTAGTTACTCCATTTTAAAAATATAACTGTTAATTTGAAAAAGCAACATAATTTTAACATCGTCATTTCGTGTATTTCAGTGCACCGTTCGTATATATATATAATATAAGAATATGACTTTATAGATGTATGTAATGCTATAATATTAGGTTGAAAATATTCTAGGTAAATGTTTATTGTAAATAAAATGGGGACAAAATGTTATCCAAAACGTATTTTTCATTCAGTATGTTGGTTCCTACATTAAGTTATCTATAACTAATGAAAACTTGGAATAAAAAGAATTGAGTTATATCATATAACAGTTCGTGCAAACATTCCATAGACATGTGATCAAACTGGTATATTTTATACACTGTCTTTACCCATTAAAGGGGCCCTAGCACGTATTTTGCAAATTTTATTTTTTCAAATTTCCCATTTAAAATGATAGTTTATGTTATCTTTATTTACTTTAGAGGGTAACACATCTTATTACATAAACCAATTATCCGTAGTGGTATATATAACGGTGACGGTGTAAAGCAAAAAATGATGGCGGTCATTTTATTGTGAACACAATTTATTATTTCGAATGACAAAAACGACCCCCATTGCTTTACGAAACCATGTACACCCATTTTTAACTTGATTATCCGAAGAGAGAAGGGTGGTTTACTATTAGTGACATTATTTTTCAAATACATTTCATCAACTTATTTCAGCGAAACAACGTGATATTGCCCCTTTAAAGTGGGACTGGGGTTTTGTTGTGGGAACGGCACAAAATCGGAATTCAATTAAACTAATAAAATCGTATTAGCAAGGTATTTTATGCATTGTATATATGTACATGCATAATGCATTAATACCTTAAATGCACAAAGTGTGACTGGGGTGTTTTTGTGGAAACTTGAAGCATCGGATATTCCAGTTGGTTCATTATTGCTGTTAAAATCGTAAACAAGCCTGGAGCATTTTCATTTTATACATGTAATAATACCTTAAATGTATAAACAAATATCCCCTCGAATTTCATGTCTAGAAAATACATGTCGCATTGTGCCTTTAAAAGAAACTCAGTTTCATTTCCGTAATACATTTACATTCACGTTTCACTGCAAATGCAAATACACTAACGTATTCATAAATATACATGATATAATTTATTAAATAATAACAGATAATTATTCTATTCATTCGCCCCCTTCTTTAATAAAAAAAATCCGATTTACCTTGACATTTAATAACTAATTATAAATAGTTTACATAGATTTCCAAACTATGAAAGTATATTCCAAATAATCATAGTAATTTATATCAGATGTCATCTTAATGATTATCATCTTCCATCACATTACATAAATACTACGCAAACAATGTTACACACATTTCTACGTAAGATCAATGTAAGAAAAATAGAATAATACAATTTGGAAAATGTTGCCCACACCCCTTCCTCTGGAGCCTCACCGAGGTCTAAAGTTTAAAATTCAAGTGCAGCGCTGTACGGTCACGTGACTAGTCGGGATGTTTCGTGACAGTCTCAGTCCTTCACTGTATACCTTTCCCCGTCAATGGGGCCGTAAAAAGGTTTATACTAGACTGTTGACAAGTCTCTATAACAATATGTATTCAGTACTAAAACATCATGCTTAAAAGTCAAACCTTAATGATCTAAAATATAATGAAAAGGGTATTTGAGATCCATATTTTATAAGTAGATAAATAAATAAATAAAAGTTTTTTTTCTAAATTTTAAGAGATGACAGTCCTAATTTGGTACAATATGGTTTCCCCAAGTTTGTCAGATTTTAAAGTAAAGTATATATTTACACTGAAATGTCAATAATTTTCTGAAAATATTATAATGCATATCGTAGAAATGTTGAAACATTCTGAATATTAAATAATAAAAAGAGTTATATGATAATTTATTCGTTTAAAAAACTTAAAAGACTTATGTACAGTCTCTTCAAGCAATATGTAACTCAAACTCTCTATCATACCCCAATGTACTGTTTGAGAGGCATTCCAGAAGAGAAAACTATCTATGGGTGATCAACTGTGTAACAATGACGATGTTTCGGTATAGAGGTTTCTTCGCTATCTCAATATAATACCAGTATATCTTGTTTATACATTGCTGTATCAACGTTACCCATATACTTGATAACGGTATAATCCTCTAAACCGACATGTCTATTTTTAAATAAAGAAGTTGATCATCCATAAATACCCTTGTCTTCTCGATCCACGTGTAGTCTCTAAAATGAAGATTTCGAACACTTGTCATTTTATTAAAAGAAGGTTCAAAGTAGTCTAAAGCATTAATCACATATATTAAACATATATACGTACTTACTATCTGACAGTTGGGGAAAGTTATCTTGTACATAAAGTAGACCAACGTCTAATCTCTCATTAAGCATTTGAACAAAAAATGAACAAACAATGAAAAGGAGCTTCCGATATATCGTTTTGTAACATTTAGTTTTCTAGACTTACTAAATGTGAAAACATATATTAATATAATTTGATATATGAGGTTTGATGAGAAACTAGCTTTTAATTGAGTGTGCTATCTGAACGCGATAAATTTTAAGTACGCATTAATGTAGACTTAATCATAGTCGTTTTGTTGGAGGAAGAGGCGAGTCTTAAAGATCGGTATTCTTTACTCTAGAGAAACCACAAGTTGTCAACTCTGTTTGTACTTGATATGAAACCAATGTTAGGATATACTTTGAGGAGCAAGATGAGTTTATGTGTTACTTTGAAAACATTTACTCAATATTTCTGTCGAAATAGTTTGCCTAGACTGTCAACCGTTATATTAAACTATTAATTTAAATATGAGCCCCAATATTAAACAATTCTACAGTTCATCCGATGAAACTTACGTTTGCCAACATTTAATGCAAGTCTTTGAAGAGCATTTAGAAGTGGAATGCATAAGAAAGAAATGTTTTCTCGATGGCAATAACTTTTATTAACAATAAAGAAATAATTATCCAGAAAGTCTAGATTTTTTTTTTTATCAAAATTTACATGTAATTAACTTTAAAACCCATCCATTGTGTAGTCGGAGGTCACAAGTTATAACGGCGTAATGGCGAAAAGTAATGGCTGTTGCTGACAATTACAATTTTGATGATAATGGATTCAGTGAAGCGAGGATATAGAAGTAAAACTGGTGATGTCTGGTCGGAAACCGGATAATGCACCGCGGTTGGCGCGCGTCAATTAGTCAAAAGTGATTTATTTACGATAGACATACACAATAGATAATACTTTATTACCTTGAAAGGAATTCGTTTTGAATCATTGAGCTTTTGACAGTATATAGTATATAAGAACATGCCTATGCCTTTTGAAATCATTAAAATAGATAAAATAGGTGGTCTAAAAAGTTTAAAGCGACTAGGATGAAATACTTTGAAGGGTAAAAGACATTCTTGAAGATTGGCACTTAGTAGCGGCGGACGGAAGGTAACAACTTATACTCTTGATTTAAACAAATTACAAGAGACATAAAGACAAATTTTGGTTGAGAATGTTTAATAGGCGGTGTGTGAGAAATGTTGTTTTTTCTATACATGTGTAATGATGTTGCACGATTTTCATTATAAACTAGTAATTATGATATATTTGGCGATTGGAAGTGAATATACAAATCAAGCAAATTTATGTGAACTGCATGCAGTATTTTGACCAAACATAATACCGTGAAACACAATGGATGTGTACGACATAAGCAAATAGCCAGACAAAATAACGATTTATAAATGTTTATAGTAATATTTAACAAAAGTAACCAGACAGAACCAAAACTGACGAGCTCCTTCAAGTATCACTGCAGGCCATAGTACACCCAGTTCGTTGATCATGTTTTCAGCAGATTAACTAACATGCGATAGAACGGATGGTATCCTGTTTTCTGATAGTAAACTTCACAAACGAATAAATGTACCCCCAACTTCCCCTTGCAAGTCATAACTGGCACAAGTCAACATCACTGACTAATTTAAGCCTTGCTGCATTTCCTTTACTTTTCTGTATTACTGTAACAGAGCGCAATATGAAGTTCAGGTGGAATAGCACAGAACAGTAAGGGAAATGCATCAAGGCTTAAATTAGCTAGTTATGGGGACTGGCGCGACTTATGCCTTGTTGACAAAGTTGATAAATCCCAGTCCTGCCAACAACAGACCAACATAGATCAAATCTCTCTCTGTAACAAGGTGCACTGTCGGCCAAAAGAAACGATTTCAATGGACAACGTGGAGACCACTATTAATACTATTTCAGCATGATTTCATCTTTCATTTTAAACAGTGTAATTCTTTAGTATGTATAAATTTCAAACATGCATATTTAAACTAAACAAGTGGTGATATTTGGTTCACAGGCGTAAACTAAGGCTATAGGGATTTAAAAACGGACGAACTGACACTGCAAACCCCCAAGGTTTGCTGTGAGTTTATCACAGGCATAATCGCACAGATATAGACTCGCTAACAGTCACTTTTCAATGAGCAACTCCTACATTTAACGTAATACTAAGTCTCTTATCCAGTGGAAGGAGGAGCCTTTTAAAGTCCAGCCATTCCAGTAATATTTCCAAAGAGTCATTTCGGCATAATGAAGCCCGGTGCTTTATATATCTCATTGAATGTATTATCAAATGGTATACTAAAATACGCTGCTGATATTATCATAAATGGTTGAAATAAGGTATGTTTCTGAGGTCATTAAAATATTTCCTCAGTCTGTTTAATCGTTTTGTATGTCTGTTTCATACTCTAATTGTGTAGCATAATGTTTTCAGACACTTTAGCAAAGCTAGAGCATTTAAAACGACGGGTTTATCAAGTACATAATCACAGACAGATATACTCACTTCCAGGACCGCTCCGAAAACCTCCACTAATCCCCCGATATTCATAAGATTAAACTGTGCTTTTTTAAGAGACTAAATGTAAGGCTAGGGTCCTAGCAAATTTACGAACAAACAATGGTATAATTGTACAACATGTATCAATCTTTCTCACTGTTACACAGTCACTGAGGCAAAAGTTTCATTTTAAAAGCTTACAAAAAGGCTTGTGCCACTTTCAAACGAAAACAAACGAAAAATTACTGAATAGTATACTGATATAATATGTTTCACTGTGAATATATTTACCTCTTAAATGATTTAAACAAGGCTTGGGTCACTATCAACTACTATGAACAAACAATGGTATGATCATACACTCTGTTTGCACTTGTATGACTGGTACACAGTGACAGTACAATAGTTTCCTTTTAAAAGACTTAAAGCAAGTCTTTGGTCAAAATCGACTGTGATAGTAACAATATCTTCCTTTTAATGGACTTGAAGCAAAGCTAGGGTCACTTTCAAACATCAGAACAACAATGGTGTAAGGATACAAGCTGTTGCGTGGTAACTGTTTCAATATTTCTCTTTTAAAAAACTTAAATCAAGGCTAAGATCAATATCAAGTAAGTGAACAAAGGATGGTTCGATGAAACAATCTGTTTCCACATTTATAACTGTAATACCGTGACAGTAGCGATATTTTCTTTTTAATAGACTCAAAGCAAGGCTGGGGCCTCTACAAACGGACGAACAAACACTGCAAACCACAGGACTTGCTGAGGGTTTATCACAGTGCATCACGCATAGCTCCCTTCTCACACAGAAGCCTTGTGTAAACCAAATGCCCAAATGTTGCGGGGAACGAGGGCAATTAAAGTTTTAGGAGACACTAAAAAGGCACGAGGCAAATTATTTGATTTAATTGACTTTAAAAGGACACTTTAGATTTGACAGATATGATGATCGTTAATGTTATAACTGAGCACCGACTTCCTCCAAATATGCATCCGGTATTAAAATTTGTGATATTGTTGCAAACATGCATGTTTGTGATATTTTAAAACGAATACCAATTAAATCAAGAAATAGTCTTTACTAGTAAAATTCTAAATATTCTTTGTTGTTGTTATATTGTCAATTTAGATATGCAACCAAAATATATAATAACATATACTTATATATAATAATGCATCATGGTATTTTTTAAAAGTAATTATTTACATTCATTGACTTACTGACGTGATGTTCGTTCGAGTGTATCTGAAATCTAAGTTGTAACTTCATTATGATATAAACACAATGCTCTGAGTGTTTGGTGTTTTCTTCAACATTTTCAAATGAATATAGAACATATTCCACAGTATTTCAAATATTAAATTTTCAAACATTATCTAAACTTGAAGAAACAACAATATATCCAATTAATAAATTATCTTTTGAGGACAATTCCAGTACTGGGGGAAAATGACATCATTCTAAAAAATTAAAATAAGATATAAATATGAGAACATGAATACAATTCACTCCTGAAAAGTGAAAGAATATATAAGAAATAACAGCAGAACATGAATACCATGCATGCACTCTTGACTTGAAACATACGAAATATATAACACGTGTAGAAAATGAATACCTCTCACTTTTGAAGAATTATCAAAACTGAAGAAAAGAATAAAAGGCACAAATTCTTGAAATGTGAAGGAATAATCAAATAATTCCTTCCCACATTACTTTGTTATATTTGTTACAAGTGGTCATACTCTCAACAGAAAGAGAAACGCCATCATACATCATTCTTTTCCAGACGAGACAGGGCAGTGAAAAGAATGTTTTGCTTTGTTTTATGACGCCCTATACAGTTACGCTGTGTCAATACATTTAGGTCAAAGAAGATTATTCACATCTTCTACTAATTACGTTTCTACAACTTTTTAATTTAAATGCGAAAATTTCTTGACAACACTAATGTTGAAATTACGATTTCTGTACCCTAAGTGTATTTGAACTCCATTAAAGTTTGACGGCACGCAAGTTGCGATAAAGTTTATCGGCATTGTAGCTCGACATAGGTCTATTTCACTGATAGAACTGAGTATCTCACTTCAAATGATATAATAAATATATTTATTTGTTAGTGTACATGTTGCAACAATGGGGTGTTTTTTTGTAATCCACTGTATCATATTGTAATATCTCTCCTCACTGTTATATATAACACATATTCTTGATTTTGAATCTTTACCACAAAAGTTGAAATATAAAATAAAAATATCTCTTAAAGGTTCAGTAGCACGTTTTTTCGCTCAAATAAGTTGATGAAATGTATTTGAAAAATAATTTCAGCAATAGTAAAACATCCTTCTCTCTTCGGAAAATAAAGTTTAAAATGAGTGTACATGTTTCGGTAAAGCCATGGGAATTGTTTTTGTAATACAAAATAATAAACTGTGTTCACAATAAAATGGCCGCCATGCAATTTTTGCTTTATACGCAACATATTTTTTACCACTTCAGAAAATTGGTTTGTTTCATCCTCTAAAGTTAGTTTAAATGACATAAACTATCATTATAAATAGGAAATTTGAAAAAATTAATTTTGCAAAAAACGTGCTTCTGCCCCTTTAAGTAAGTAAAAAAAAACACACACACACAACCAACGATATAAAAGAAACGTTAAACAGGTTCTATAACATCAGAGCGTCCAGACCCGAAAAAAAATTCGAAAATCAATAGGAAAAGAATAGTCAAATTTGCTTTATTACTGTGAAAAAAGTAAAAATTACATTTATCTATAAATAGACGTATCTAACTGCAATTACATTATTTATTTGTTTATGACAAAACCTACTATATCTTTACTCAGTTAATTGTTTCATGTCCGTAAGACTGATTAACCCTGATTCAGAATGTTGGTATTTTCAAATCGAATTAACATCAATAATTCCGATGCTCATTGTAAATCAATGCATATATGAAAAAAATATTGCATAACAAATCAAAACGATATATGACTAATACTAATGTTCATTCCGCAAAACATTTAATTTGGTTTTAATTTCTTTTAGAAGTTGAATAAGGACATCAAGAAAAAATATTTACAATTCTTTCAAAGTGTATATTTACCGTTGTACAGATATTGATTAAGCCCGATTCAAGTCTCATTTTCTCTTTGCATGCATAGAATAGAAAAACCATGAATAAACCCCCATTGCTAATGTCTTTAATAAAAACATATTTATTGCGAAAATAAATATAAACATATAAAATCGTGGTTCTTATGTAAAGGCTTGGAAAGGTCAGATTCGGAAATTTATACTGAACATTCTTATTGGGGAATATCATTAGACTAAAAAAGTTTTCCATCATTTCTTTCAAATGGTTTCGAAATCACAAGCAATTAAAAGAAACCGGATTTTGAAATGAACGTCCAATTGCAAAAAGTAGAAAGACGATGTTTCCTGTCCTTTGATTATTAATAAAAGCCAAAATGAACATTTTTATTTCTCTTTTTAATCGAGAACAACCACTTATCTGTCATTTATGACGTCTGTTCCAATATCTCTACAACCATATTCTGAAACAAATACTTTTTATTGCAACATAAATACAAAAAAAGACATATATAATCAGCTGGTCACATTTCTGTCAAGGACGCATATTATATGACCGTCTACAACTAACACGATTGTATTTACCTCAGACACATAACTCAGGAAACTTCTGCAACATATATAGAACTACAAAAAAACCCTCATTTAATCAAGATTTTCTGCTCCAAACTATCAATAAATATCCTATTCTTAGTAACCAATATCATCTTACATTTTTTCTTTAACTCTCATAATACGATTGCCATGACAACGTGAATTTTATATCTCGGCACAAACGATTTTCTTCAATTTACGTCCAAGATGTGAGATCACAGTTACGAATCCTTCCTTGATTAAACAGCACCGCTCAATATCCTGTAATATCAGTGTGACAAGGTGTTTATGAAGAAGGTAATACTCATGACACCTGAGTCGATATCATTACAGAGATATTACTTGTTATTCACCTGTCTAATCAACGCATTGCACACTTTCTTTATATTCCTGACACATTAATATTGTTCTCCTGTGTACTGACAGCGATCAATATATCATGTGTTATTATCTTACACCAACCATTTCCAATTAAAATGGTTACATCCATATAACTTACATTAATAATTACTTAATTATAATAACTGATAATGGATAACATTTCTAAACGCAAATCTCAAGAGAGATTATTTGCGCTTTTCTATTACAATATACAAGTGCTATGACGTATCTGGACCAAATTAACGACCAATATGCCCAATTTTCTGATCTCCCACATATTCGCTTTGTGAAAATCAAATAGTTCCATGTGTACCGTTTCAAGGGTATAATTCGCTGCAATTGATAACATCCATATATATAAGGCATTACTATAACATTGAAAAAATTAATTCAAAAGACCCAAGTGAATTTGCCAAAAAATGGGCCCCCTTGCAATGGCACTGATGCAAACCAAACCAATGTTATACTCACCTCCTCCCTATCCTTTATACTTTCCTTTCCCTACCCTTCCCCCCCTCTCTCTCTCTCACTATCTCTCTTTCTCTCTACTTTGCGTTTCTTTTTATCTTATATCTTTATTTGCTTATAGTGGGAAAAACATGTTTTGTGACTGAATGTCTACCAATTTCCCATGTTTTGTACTGTACAAAAGAAATAAAAAAACAACTAAAAAAAACATATACATATTTCTAACACGCCATTATTGTTTTACTCTGGTCCAGGAGTACTACCACTATATCATTTTGATTTGAACAGATGAATAATGTAGGAGATAATAACACATGATGTATGTGTTCTTTATTATTGCAAATGTATAAGAAGACAATGAATGTTTTGGGAATATAAATAACCAGTTTATAAAATAAGCTTGGAAAGGAGTTAGTGCGAGCGTGTTATTTACCAATTTAAAGGTAAAATTGAAGAATATCTAAAAAAAAGTAACCAGCCCGAACCAAATTGCAGCGATATACGGGCTGGCGGTCAATTCTTATTTCATACACTGCAATAATATAAACTGTATTTATTTCACTAGGCGAATAAATATAATATACTAACACATTGTACATTACGAAAAACCAAGATATATTGAGAGTCAACTTCTTTATCCATATATCTTGGTTTTTCTTCATCTCTACAACTTCTAAACTGCCTCTCAGTGAAGACATTGTACAATCCTAATGCACTGTTGTTATTGTAGAATGAATTATCACTGCATTAATAATGTAAATGAGATGGACGTGACCGGTGTCGTCATATAATGGAAAGTAACATGTTATTTTGCTCATTGAAAGGACGGGTTTTATCTAAACCGATAAACATTGTATTTCACCATTGAAGATATATATCTCCACAGAGTAGATGAAGACGTTTTGTCCGTTGCTGGCCGTTATTTCAGAATAAAATGAATACATTAACAATGTAATTCAGATGGAAACAGCCGTGTTTCCATTCGAAATGGTAAATATACAGTGGATGATAACACACAATATATAGCTAAAGACATGCTGTAGGTTGCCTGCTGTTATTCTAGAATAAAATATTAGCGCATTAACAATGTAATTCAGCAACCGTGTTTCCATTCGAAATGGCAAATATACAGTGAATAATTACACACGAGACAGGAGTCGATATCACTGCAGAAAATATATGACTCAAATAAACACATGCATAGCAGATTGTGACTGAAGCCGCTTGATTTGACAAGGTGATTATGTATACAAGAAAATACCACATGCTATACTGATTATTGTATTTAATAAGAATACAAATCACGACACGTACGAAATATAAACTATTTGTATATACTATTCAACTGATGAATAATGTAGGAGATGTTATACATATGGGCCCCGTTCCATAACAACGAGCGCTTATAATCGCTCATTGATTGCTTAATGTACCGCTCAAGTAGCGCTCAAGTAGCGCTCAAGTAGCGCTCAAGTAGCGCTCAAGTAGCGCTCAAGTAGCGCTCATTCTGTCTTAAACGATACGGTGCAAATTCCTCTAAAGTTTGCTCGGCTTGCTACGTAGCACTACATTGAGCAATCGCTAATTGAGCGATTACTTTGAAACCTCTCTTGAACACGGCTGATATATTGCGTTGTTGTCCCAGAAATGGGGAATATTGATGCATTTGAAATATAAGTAACATGAATGGTTTTAATTTGAGAAGGTGAATATATAGATAGTATCTGACATTCTGTGATATTGCAAGTGCGTGTCTGTATTGTTGCTTGCGGTTGTTTGTATATCTGTTTCAAATGTTATTTCTCTGATAGACTCTAAACTCTGATAGAATATTGAACAGTCACTCTTGTCTTATTTATTGACAATCGCAATTTTGTTATAACATCTTCTGAAACTTCGAATTGTTGTGCAGAAATGACACAATTTCATGATGTTATGATATTGCTAACATGTTCCTTGTAGTTAGATATATATCTGGTAGGCATTTCTTCCCGTCCGGTTTAGTGTAGATTAAGCGATGTTGTCTTCAAGTTATAATAAAAACACATAAAATGTATCAAAAGTTTTATTTCAAATTTTCATGTTATATGCTTACGTCATTTTATTTATTCTTGTTAAGTATGTGTCTCATTAACACATGAATATACATATCTACGTTCTCGAAAAACTTTGATAAAATTTCATATTTACAGCGTCTTAATGATGGAAATTAAAATATATAATTACTCAATAACTTTTAATGACAGTTTTTTTCGTAAAATATGATATAATTTTGTATAAACCTTATCATGTTTAACCATTTGAAAACTTTGTTATTATAAAATGACACTCTAATTAAATCTAAAATCATTCTATATTCTATTACATAATGATTAACTTGAATCAAAGAAATTTTGCAATTAAAGTTTACAATCTAAATTTTACATTGATATCTTATCAAATGTAATTTCAATCATTATCATATTAAAATTACTGATCAAATATCAAAGGTCATATTGCTTTTTCCTTTTTGCTAATAAACATCATTAAAATCATGTTGGATGAAATATCTTGTATTGAAGAACATTGATGAATGTGTTTGGGATTTAAACATTATCTAATAATAAACTTAAACATATGTTTATAATCCTTTAACCAATAACCTTATTGTGATATCATTGTTAATATTTCATTATATGAATGTTAACCTCATACCAAGTTTTTCATGTAAGGAAAACAGACACATGTAACATTGTTTTCAATATTTTCTTACGAAGGAAATATCTTTGGGACAGGCATAAGACAAGTCAGTTAAACAAACTATAAGCCCCGTTCATGCGCCACCGTTTGCATACATGTGCAAAAATACACATATATGTATATTTATATAGGTATGTAAATGTCGCGCATGAACGCAATTGCATACATGTGTATATTTGAATGGTAGTCAAGAGGTAGTGCAATTGTATTTTTACACATGTGCAATTTTAGGCAAATTGAAGAGAGAGAGGAAGGGACGGAGAATTGACTCGTCTTGCACAGCCATCATATCCCCTATAACAAGCACGACAAGAGCATGTTAATGGGAGCAGGGAGGGGGACCTAACCTCAACATATCTTATGATGACAATGGGGATTGCTACCAAAACCTACAATAGACTTGTACACAAGTTTCATTCAGGATCAAACCATTTGTATATTTGTATTGTATTTGCGTGACTGAGAGACATTTTAATTATGTTTTCATGACAAGGATCAGGACATCATATATTTTCCATCTTCTCCATCAAAGCATTGCAGACTCCAGAACACATGTCGCAGCCGTAGATTTGACAATACCAAAGAGCTGAGCAGCCGTTCTATATTCTGTCAATTGATTGTTATTGCTAACTGAAGTCTAACAGACAATGTTTCATTTCTATTGGTCTGATTTTTCCAGATAAGTGTGCTTATATACAAATATAGTCAAATGAGTCTTGTTACATTCTAAATTTTTCTATCCATTGTTCATTTGTGAAATTATGAACAACATCGTCCTTCTGTTTATGGAAATATCCCTACTCCTGCTATTACTGATGACCATCTAAACTCACGGGCAAAAGAAAGTATATCTTCTTTTCAACAGAGTCAAACACAAAATATTCTGCCGGATAAACTCGGTTTTGAATGTTTGTGATGAGGGAATTTCTCGTTAAGAGATATACAAAATTTCATTCATGAGAGTATGATACTTAATATTTCATATCTGTTCAAGCACACATGGGGTATTTTCAAAAGGTATTTTGGGAAATAATTTTAGGTATTTAAGGTAAAATTTTATTAGATATATGGACATTATGTTAGTACAAGATGGTATCGACATAATGTACTTCCTTTGACTTTAAATCAATGACTCATCGTTGCTGTAGAACGTCATAAAACAAGCCAGAAAGCCATTTTTCACTTCCTTATCTCGCCTGGTTAAGGAGATTCTATAACGACGATTTAAAAAAAGCCGTGTTTTTCAGAATTATGAACAGATAGTGTTTCAAAATTTACAGACAAAGTTAGCTTGCTTTTAGAGACATGATGTAACTATGTTTCAATCTTGTTCATCCCTCGTTGATTAAAATATCTTGGGTTGTTTTACCTATATACTTTATTTTGCCCGTGAGTTTATGTCATCACCATAAAGGGAAAACATCTCCTTTGTCTCCGAAGCAGGTACACCAGTGTCTCCATGACCAAGGCGTGCGCTCACATGAAGGAACCTGAAGATTTACTCTATCAACATACACACCATAAGATGGCGCATGAACGCATAGCAAATTTTGCATTTACACACTTGAGTATATTTACATAGTGTGTAATTTTGCATACAGTGCAAATTTTTGGCGCATGAACGGGGCTTATTAGTCAATCAGAAAATCATTCTTTTGAATTACTTAGAAATCACTACTAAAGAGTGATATTTTTACTGAAAAGATAAGTTTAAAATCAATGAAGTGTGAAGGCAAACAGCAAAACAATTTCATATTCTTCAAAATCAATATGTCTATTTTCGTAAGGAAATTACACCATTGTTAGCAAAGAAAACGACACCGAGGGAAGAAAATGTAAGAATGTATGTTGAGACGCCCCCTTTGGGACCGAATATAGCGTATCGATCTGTCTGGTCGTGTATTTCATTAGATGATATGGACAAGACAGGCGCTGATCTATGGTCAGACGCGTTGAAATGGACATGGCCTGGAGACCGGGGTCTTTGATAAAAACATCCCTAGAAAAAATCCTTTGATCTGACAAATCTTGGGTTATTATTTGTGCTTTGAGGCTTTTGGGTTAATTGACATGTTCGGTTTCGAACTGTTGTGCATGTTGGCTTTTACATTATTTCACGTTAATAGCGGTGAAGACTATTTCCTTCCCAGCACCTATCACCACTTGCTAAATTAATCATGAAATCATTATTCTTGTGAAATAATAATAAAACAAGATTTTCTGGATAACAACTTCTTTATTGTGAAGATACACGCCGGTATCATCAGGTGCACTTACAAAACCTCCTCATCTTCATCGTTTAAAGGCGCTGCATGCATTACGTTGTTCTTTCTGAAATAAAGTACTCTCGTGAAAATGTAAATACGTATTACCAATGGCTAAATAACACTCTTAGGTCAATAGAGTTCTAAAACGAATGTACATGGTTCGGTTAAACCATGCGAGTTCATTTCCACTCGAGCGGACATTCAGTTTAATGTGTTCACATTAAATGGCCACACTCGAAGGCAGTTTAAGTGATCTGACTGATGAAGCGATACCTAAACACTCAACGTTCATTAAATTGGATTAACGTTTGTGAGTTGTTATCGGCAATGGTTGTAATGTTGTCATCTTGCTGAGGATTGTTGTTGTCATCTCGGTTGACACTGATGTTACTGTCATTACCGTGGTTAATGTCACAATTACCACGTTTGTTGTTATTATCTTTAAATATAAGATACCTACGGCAATAATACACAGGCGGTCAATGGGACCAACAGCGGGCTTTATGAGACATGCTCGTGATTTTAGACGTCAGTTAGAGCATCGCTTAGCAAATGTCGTCATATTTTACATCACTTTGATTGTTCAATGCTAGAGAAGGTGTTCTACGACGGGAGGCATTATTATCTTCAAAATATAATTTTATAAAAAACATAATATATCAACCGTTTTATAGAGTAACTAGTTAAGTGCATCTCATATGCGCCCTTCGTGTTTTATGCTCCCTGCTATGTTTTATTCAACGATAAAGCACGCCAACTCGTCTTCTATTTCTTAAACAAAACGGATATCTACACATTTTGTAACATTGCTGTTTTTCTTTCTTTTTCAGATATACAAGTGTACCATTGGCATACAGATGTACATAGAGAGTATTACTCGAGAAAGTGTGTCATATCACTCTTCTAAAACGAGTGTAAACTTTTGTATTGCTCGAGCGAGAGCGAGGGTTACACACAGATTTGTAAACGGTTTCGTTTCGTAAACGGTATAGTATGGCACACTTTCGTGTGTAATGATTTCTTTATTGCCCATTCTATTCCACTTGAATTTCGCAAAACATAGTCTGAAAACGGCTGACTTACATTTTGACGGCAAGCTATATGTATCCAGTGACGTCAAGAAGAAATGTGTTATGACGTCACCGAAGACAACATAAGGGAAGTCTCGTTGGATGCCAGATAAAATAATGGTATGTGCACATTGTACTCGTATCGAAAATATTACCTTGCTTATTTCTAAAACCAATTACATTGGTAATAAATATATATAATCTCACCCAGGTGTCTTCTGATATATATCAGATACACTGTATATCAACACGAGTCGATTAACGTTACAAATATCCGCGGTTTGCCGAACATTGTGATTCACTATAGTTTACGCACTGTGACGTCAGATTGCAAACTGATATGACGTCGTACGTGCAACAGTATTGCACTAGTATCTTTGAATATCTTTTAACAAAATGTCTCCAACAGTAGATATCGCCTGTGTGAGATCAAGCAATATTCATGTACTATGTAAAAATACAAAAGAAATAAAAACAAAAAAAGAATATTAAAAATATTTTCATCATACATTATCAAATGCAAGCAGACGCCCAAATTAACATTTTGATGAAAATAACGATACTGTAATAATTCAGGGCAATCAAATGAAATGGAATACGCTTAATAATTCTCCTGAATAATTACAACAAAATCATCCTACTACACCATATGGAGAGAATGAACATTCGAATATGCATGAATACGCGTGTTTGAATATTACAGGGTATTAAGAGCTCGCCATGCGAACAACATAATTAGATTTGCTCCAAGTAAATTTCTCATATTTTCGAGATCTTCCGAAAATCTGACAGAAAGATCGTTGGGTCGTAATGGCAAAATGGTCCTCGGAGAATCAGCTGTCAGTCTCCAGCTTCTGAGGGGAAGACAATCACAACCCGTGATATGGATTATTAATATTTAAACATTATTTTTATTTTTCAACGTTACCATATTTACAGCAGGGAATCAGGCATCGAAAGTGCAAACAATTCCGTGGAGTTCTCTTATTTTGATGCTAGTTTTTTTTATTAAACGGGTCTGCTTATAGTGAAAGTTAATATTTTTTGCACATCAAATTCCATGACAATTTCCCATTTGTGCACATGAGAACATATATGTTGTCTGGCATCACTGTAAATGAGTTCACAAAGAAATTAATCATGAATTCACTTATAAGAGAAGAGGGATGGTATAGTCAATTGCATCGATGTTAATGTTATCTATTATTGATTATTATGTCTTGATCACCATGGTAGTTACGTTCATAAATCTTTAAGGCTGTACGCATGCTAACTGCATTATGTTCATATATACACTTATAGTTATCACTCCTCCCTTGAAGATGTCGCTGTTTTAATAAATCTATACACTGTTATATACATTTTGTGTGATACCATTGTGTGCTGCCGTTTAACGTGACGTCACAATGGTTAACACATGACGTCACAATGTCATATCCATGGTCGTGATGGTCACATGAGAGCGTCAAATCAGCAATTACACTGCATTTCGCTCGATCTAAACACTTTTTACTTATCAAATGAGTAATAAATACTAAAGTTGGCCCTGTTTGAGACGATATTTTTTAAACTCGTGAATTGTATTGGTATCTAACTCGCTTTCGCTCGGGAAATACCAAACTACTCTCTCGTTTTATATATGATAATAAATGGAACGTCGTTTGGTATTCTCTATTTATTGTATATCGCCACCACACAGTTCCGCTGCTCAAAGGCGCTTTTTTAACTGCTCGATTGTTGGATGTCAGTCTTCTCAACAGACGTATCATGAAACTTTCGAGGCCACAAGTTGTGTGAACTGAGACTCATAGTTACAATATTATGTCCATGTATACTGTACAATGCTGCTCACGCAACTAGGTGTCTGCATGTATTCATGTTGTCACCACTGGTAATTTACCAACGGATTTGTGAGATCTTTAATTGTTTACTGTTCAGGGTTGCAAAGCATAGCAAATGTCATGTCACACCCGGACTCGAACTCGGCACCTCAAGCTCGCCGGATAACTATACCTGCAGAGATAGTATAGACATACATGTAGATCTATAATTGGAGAGTCTCTGCCGGCCTGAAACCCAACGTCCTCATAAAAACCGTGTGCTAGACTATAATGAAGTCTATGACATATTTAAAAATATACTCTCTCTCTCTCTCTCTCTCTCTCTCTCTCTCTCTCTCTCTCTCTCTCTCTCTCTCTCTCTCTCTCTCTCTCTCTCTCTCTCTCTCTCTCTCTCTCTCTCTCTCTCTCTCTATCTCTCTCTCTCTCTCTCTCTCTCTCTCTCCCTCTCTCTCTCTCTCTCTCTCTCTCTCTCTCTCTCTCTCTCTCTCTCTCTCTCTCGTGTCTCTCGTGGAAAACCATATGAATATTATATGATAATGAAATACATGAAAGCACATACATGTTCATAAAACAAGGAAAAGGCTCAATATTTCGAATAAAGTATATAAGATTATTGTTTACGACGTAATTATTATACTACGTTAATGAACCATATTCGATAGAAAAAGACCACGCAAATGGAATCACGTACATATTAGATTAATATTTCCTTTTTGTATGTACTTCATGAAATATTTATATCTAAAATATAGCATGTATTTCTAATAAGTTATGAAATTATTCGAAGGCATTTAGAAATTGGTATAGTAAAGAGGGACACATATTACGGAACTTCTTTATTTCAGGGCTACTTCTTGCCCTTTCTTCAGATGGATGATAACAAGTTATATGGATTACTGTATAGGAGTTAGTATATTTGCCTAAACATGGACGTGTACAAAACTATAACTGCATATAGACAATTGAGGTATATTGGATACTGGAAAATTAAATTACAAAAGTCATGTTAACCGAAATAATGATATGTAGCATTATTTGTTTATTACTTGAAATTTAGTGGTTTATTTGTTTTACTTTTAATGAGTGGACTTGCACTTGAAACATGTACGTATTTGAAATTCGTCATTCTGTTGATAAAAGTCATTGCATTAATTGTTTTGATAGAACGTTTTATAGGAGCAGACAACGACAATAATTGATTACATTGTGTTTTCCGTGTCTGAAATGCTAGTTGTGTAATTGAGTAAATAATGATTTAAATATGTTTGTCTTATTCAATTAGAAAATTTTAATGATTTATTTAGTTTCTATTCTGCCTAATATACATGGAAATTTAGTTTATTTTCCTACTTGTTTATCTTAGTGCAATTACACTGTAAAAATGGTGTTTAGCATATAAACATAATACTAAGCGCGTATCTTGTCCTGTTTTTTTTACGCGTTTAGACCCCTAAACACGTTTAGCTACCTGAATGTGTTTAGGAATGTGTTTAGCAACTAATCACGTTTAGCTACATAAACACGTTTATTAATGTGCTTAGCAACTAAACACATTCCTAAACACATTTAGGTATCTAAACGTGTTTATGGGTCTAAACGTGTAAAAAAAACAGGACAAGATACGCGCTTAGTATTATGTTTAGCTTTTCAACACAAAACCACACTCTCCAGCACGCCTGAAAATAAAAGCATTGCAACTATACAAAATATTTAAATCAATGAAGACCAATGTTATATCTTGTAATTCAATCTTACACACCGCCATCACCAACAAATTCATGGCGCTTAATAACAATTATATAAGTACATATAATATATAAGTGTATGATACAAGAAATAAATTTGGTCTGCATCACCCCTTTTATAGGGGTGATTAATAATGACTCAAAATCAGGAATTTCTCGAAAAGATTTATTAAAAATGATTGATAAAATAACCATATACACCAATCAACTCATCGATTTCACCAAATATTAAATTTATAAGACAACCATTATTCTCACAATATACATGGATAAGAAGGTATCTACATATAATATATATGCTTATATATGCTTGAACAATGTTCATTTGGCAGTTAAATTTTCAGACACAAATATTTAAAAAGTGGTTTTAGAATCAAGGCAATTTAGCAACATTCTAATCCTTATTACCTAATGTTTAACATTAATGAGTTTCTGCATATGAATTAATAATTAAATAAATCCTTTAAAATAAGTTTGGGTGTTTTCAACATAATATTTTCACACCATCAGAATCATTTAAAAAAAAAAAGGTTAATGCTCAATCCCTTTGTTCTGGAGAAAACATGTTATAGTAATATATATGTTTACAAAGCTTTTGTAGTTTACTCCCTTAAAAGATCTGTATAAGTCAAAGGATTTGGAAAGGTAGTTGAGATTCAGGATGGTCTTTTGTAAACTGCATTATATCTTCTTTGGCATCCTTCACCTGAAACATGAATGAAGAAACTTTTAGTTTACCATCGAAATGCAACATGACAAAAATAACACAATAGATGAACATATCCAGTCTCCTGAAAACATTTTGACAAATGTAGTAAAGTGTAACATGTTATGGAATAACTCAATTGGGTATATACAAATGGTTGTTGTGAAAAATTAACTGACATCAAATCAAGTGATCAATCAGTAAAAACTGTCATTATTTTAGTGGGACTTCAACGTTCTGTAATCACTGACCCTGTCAGTTCTGGTTTCCTACAAAAAGGGCAAAAATAAGTCACAAAAGAGTCAAAAATAAAATGGCAGATACAACATTTTTTTACCAAAATATATCCATACAATTGTTATGTATTTGTGATAGTCTTTAAATATAAAGGAATTTGGTTCAATATTTACTCACCACAGCTGAGTCAATGCTAACAGTTTCTTGTATTTCTTCATCACATCATCTTTCTTGTCAAGGCAGACTGTCATCAGGAAAATTCCTTCTCCAACTGCATAACATAGATACATCTAAATATACTGGTCTGGTCCTAAATGAGCTATATGAGCATCAACCAAGTATTTAATGATGAACATATTGTCATATGCTTCTTTCATAACTTATTTTGGCAAATACAATTGTTAAACATCTACACCCTTATTACACATCTTAATTCAAGTAATTAAACACAACCAGTAACACTAGTCAAACCTCACTACAATGGAATTAGATAGTAACATGTGGTTTATGGATATTACTTCATGTTAGATATATAAACATTATCAGAACTCTCATATATATCATTTATATACATAACAAATATTACTAAAATATATATGTACTGTTGGTGCTAAGCATATAATAAACGTACGTTAAATGACTCATTACAAACTCCTTTGACAAATGAAAACAACATAGAAAGCAATCGGACGACGTTGTGAAATCTCAAATCAACCTACCTTTCAAAGTCTTGATTGGAACCATAAGTGTGTCGTTCAGGGAACATAGAGACATATATTCACAATAACATCAACTTTTTGCTTCATGTGCACTTCGAATGACCAGAAACGTGAGCATCAACAACGTGTAAATAGAAAAGAGGATGCTGGAGAAATATGGCGGCCACAGGGATACACATCTGTTCTTAATTAACTCTCCCGCCCAAACTGACCAATGTAACCCGACCCATTGGGGAAATTCTCAAACATGTTTAGGAAAGTGTTTAGCCAATGGTGTAATGTATGTCTAAACACGTTTAGAAATGTGTTTAAAAGCTCTTCATGTTTAAATAACAGATGTAATATCGTTCTTGTGCTTAGCCATTAAGCACTATCCTAAACATGTGGAGCATTAAACATGTAACGGTGGTGTTTAATTGCTAAACGCGATTTTTACAGTGTAGCATAATGCATTTCTTCTACTGTACTATAACAAAGAATAATCCTATATCCATATAAAGGCACTTCTTTCTTTTTAAAAAGAAAGATTTTCCTTCATTTGGAATAAGACTTTCGTATCGACTCATTGAGAAACACATCACCACAAGTATTTATTTGATATTTGAGAAAAAAATGAATTAGATGATGATAAATTTATGTGGGTTCTCTTTTTCTATATTCTAATGTACGTCCACTCATGGTTAAAGGAGAAATAATTTTTTTAATTGAATTTTTCTCTAGTAAACTATATATATATAGGTAGATTAATTTTGTGTCTATCTTTTAAATCTTTCATATATTATATATAATCAATTTAGTTTCAATCATATGTAGAGGAAAGGGGTAAGCTATAGAATTTTAAAAATAGGTTTTTCATGTGTTTCAGGTTCAACGTCGAAAAAAGGATAATTGATGAAGTATTTTTCACATCACGCTCGTAAACTAAAAAGATGAAAGTGATTTTCAAGAACATATCACCTTTCAGCAAATGCACCTTTAATTAAAATCCCCATAAAAATAACGCATTTCTATTTTTACGCCAAATACGTTAGCCATACATTTAAGTAACCATATGTTTTAAGCATTAATCGCATCCACGCTTAAGTATATTTCACAACACCATGCTTTAACTAATTACCTGAAAGCTCTTTCATAATTACCTCTTAGTTCAAACATATTATTTCGTTATTTTAAAAAAATCACATTCTAATATTCGTTGTAAGCGTGTATATTTATATTAGAAAGTTAAACAAACTCGCGCGCCTAATGATATTATAATTAGATTACCGGCGTCTGAACGAATTTAGCTTAGAGGGGGTAACGTTTCCCCCTTGCTCCCCCATTAACTGAATTGTGCTCCCTGCTAAGTACCGCACATATTTGGAGAACTGCCAAATCGACAAGGCATACAATGGAGAAAGGAGAAAAAATGAAAAGGAATGAAGAAAAAAATAAACTGAACAAAATAAGAAGCAACACGTTAAGAGGAAAGAAACCAATAAAGGGATAAAGAGAAAAACAGAAATCTGTAAGATTACATGCATATCTTGAATTATACTGGCATACTTGCAATGCGATACAATGTATATATATCCTGTATCAGTCGTTATGAATCATTTTCAGATGCATCGGATTTTATATGTGTAAATAAATCAAAATGTCAAATTGGTCCTTTAACAATCAGGAAAGATACTATTATGTTCACATTATAAGAATTCAATATTAGAAACAGCCGACCTGAAGAGTTTTGCATTATCCCCGAACAGAAAAATTCGAAAAGAAATATACCGCATGATGTCCAAAAGAAAGTTGACAATCACAACAATTTAAAATGGTGTATTTTCTATCATTAAAATAAAAACATTTACAGATAATTGGGAAAACAATCGACAAAACGTACTTTAGTAACTAAACATTGTCGAAAAATGAGAAGAATGAAAAACATGCTTTTCAGTATAAGGAATCACGAAATGTACATACACACAAGCATATAGTAACTGATGAGACACGTTCAGAACGCTGCAGCAAGAAGCACACACAAAAATGCCGAGATTATCTACATTTCAGAGAGAATGGCAAAGCTTCAACCCTTACGTCATTCGACGTTTGATAACGTCGATGCATCGTCGTAACCAGGAATGCATTGACGCCCAACAAGGGCATACTCTAGTAAACACCATAATGTTCTGTGAAAGATGAAATGTGATTGTGTTGTTGTCCCAGCTTCTAATAACACTCATACCCCATGTGACTTTACCATATAACCGTACCGATGTGCTTCAATGTATTGTAATGAAAATACCAATGTTTGAAGAAAAAGCAAAATAAACAGTACTTTTTTTTATCCTGAATGTCTTGGTTTTACTTCAGGGTTATTTTGAAAACGTTTTCAACTTTCTTTTGGACAGCAGTATATGTAAACTATCTGAAACGATTGTATGCATTTTGTGTGAGTGGACACTTTAAACGAAGTTCTCAATGGAGTGTACGGAAACATAATGCAACATTCAGAAATCTCAGGGGCGTATTTTTTTGTTTATAGCGAAAATGAAGTGGAAAATCAATTTATGAAATTTTGTAAGTGTAATTATATCATGCATAGTTAAACCTGTCTATTTGACATTCATATTTGGTCACATTTGTAAAATACGTTCCTATATTAGAATGTGCATGTTTGCAAGAATAATTTGTAATACTATCATATAATTCAGTATAGCCTATTTTAATGCTAATGAATATCATTAATGTGTGAAGTTTAATTAATTCTTAACATATTTACATTGTATAGTTTTTAAGCGGATTTCATAGTTTATTAGCTTATTTAGCTATCCGGTTTGAGTTCCTATTGGCACAGTGTTTCTTGTTTGCAGACAAACAGACAGACAGACAGACAGAAATTCACTCTCACCTCATAAAGAAAATATATCAGAAATAAAACCCCATGCATATATGGGATAATGAGAGACTGTTTGCGTCAAAACATCAAACGGTTTTGACATGTGAACAGAAATTAACATGACATGTGAACTGCGACTAAATGTAATAAACTGTAATGAAGTATGATGCGAATAATTGTTCTTGCATCGACATATTGCATAGGATGTTTTTTCAATGAAAATTTATACTATAAAGATACTAAAACGAAAAATAAAATTCCCTTGAATTTCGCTTTCACAAAGGCGTGGTCCTATATTATGCCTTTTCAACGGGATGATGATGATGATCTGAAACAGATGAAGATGGAATATGAAAAATGAAAAAAGATAAAGCTACATTTTACTCTAGGATTAGGATTTGCTCTTTAACTTATTCAGGAAAACTTCCTTAAATTTAAAGGATTAAATAAATCATGATTTCCGATTCATGTTTTCAAATTCAAATTCATAACCATATGTATATGCTAAACCAATTTAATCATATAGTCGGTGCATAGCGGATAATAATGCAACATATACAAAGAGGAAACAATCCATACTTATAAATTCTATACGCTTAGCGATCTATCATTTTCAAGTCATGCATGTGCGTGGATTTGTAAGAATTAATAGTATATGCATTATGTTCATGATTGTTTTAATAAATCATGATATCAAATGCAGCACATGACAATTTCTGAATAATAGATAAGGCAATAACATTTCATAGGCTTTATCAATTTCAGATTTCAATTTTGTTTAGCATTTAATACACTGAGAATTCCATCGTGCTTTGTAATGTACTAAAATATGTTTGATTTGTAAATGAAACAAAGTTATTTACTCAACCGTGATAGAAAACTAAACGAGGAAACCAGAAATGCTAAAACTTAAGTTTCGTTGATATTTGCATTAAACAGTACTTGAAATATTTTGTGGTGAATAATTTTGATCTTTTTATTTGAAAAGTACTTTATTTCGAAAAATAGGAACATTGTTACAATGAATTACTTGTAAAAGTGACTGCGTTGTTTGGTCATACAGAACTTTCGAGTGTAGGTTTGTGAGGGCGAGGGTTCGAATCCAGAACACTCCGAGTTTTCTAATTCACTTATGCAGCTTAGGGGTATCTTTCATTATCAAATGTCATAGAAATGTCAGATTTATTGTTCATTGAATGTGCTTAGAAAGAAGAAAAGTTGCCAGTGTACCATTACGGAATATATTGTACATTTCCAATTTCAAGAAATTTACAATTTTGCTACGTTTTTTTAATATATAGGATTCGATCTTATCAAAATTACGTCTGCATATTGACACAGGGTTTGATTGGAGCTGTTCACATTACGCAACGTGTACAGGTATTGTACAGTCTTACACTCAGACTATGAAAACATATTTATTCTGAAAATATAACCATGTTATCAAATATTGAAATAATATAAAAAAGGCTCCTTTTCAATTTATTTTTTAGAGTGTTAGACTAAGGTATTGTTTTGAACACACAGCAACAGAAAATATTGACATTGTTAAAAAAAATAGAGGAAGTCGACAAGGTTGTTACATATCACCTTCGTTATTATAAATGTAACATGATAATATATAAGAAGTCGATATGATTCTGTTTGAACAGTGACTTCAAACATTACGTTTAAAACTGAGTGACTTGAGACTGGATGGAGAATGCGTGGCATTTTATATAAACTACCGGGCAAAAGAAAGTACATACCTTAAATGGTTTTATCTTATTATGGTTTCAATTACATATATCTTACATTGTTTAGGTAGTACTCTAAAACTGAATAGTACAGGCGTTTAGTCATCAAAAAATGTTCCTACGTGGTTTTTAGTCTTAAAAAACCCCGAAATTTTAAATTAAAACATTCTTCCAAAATTAATTTGGAAAAAAACACAACTGTTTATCGACTTGCACAAACTAACTGAGGCGTGTACTTTCTTTTGCCCGGTAGTTTCGTAGTACTGAAGTTAAGATGGCATATATGATTTGACGTCATGAAGTTTTACAAATAATGATTGACAGTTAATTAAAAGAACATGTTCTGCTCTCTCGGACAATGACATACAGATTTTGATTTTGATTTTTTGTTTCATAATTTTAATTTTCTTAATTATCATCTTTTTCATCTTTTCTTATTTTCATTACTTCTTATGATATTGTCTTCATCGTCTCGTCTTCCATTTACTTGTACAACTTTTTCTTCAGTTTCCTTTTTTATTTATAAAGAGTGCATAATTTCTAGCAAATCACAAATTGTTTCGGGCACACTATAACATTTACTAATTATCACTTATTTTAGAATGGTTTGTTGAAAGACATCGCATCTGTAAATATATTGTATCTTTTTTGATGACCTGTCTTTGAAATATTGATCAATTTTAATTAAGAAATTAATTAGCTTTGTCAAACTAAAATGTTTGATAAATAACAGCACACGTGTCCTTTTGATCTATCGCAATAAAAAATCATATGATGATTAATAATGCATAACACTCCATATGCAAACCCTCCCTCCTTCCGCGCATTACAAATTACTCATTTTTCAAAACCCGCATAATATGCAGTGCTATGCAGTAGCCAAAAAACGCTGCTTAAATCATTGTACGCTTTCCCCGTCGGAATGCCCTCGCCAAGCTGTAATGTGTTGGGCCTCCTAGAACACAATACGCGCCCAGAGGAGAAAACTCTTTCAAACAATAGCTCTTATGCGCAAGAAGACAGCTACAAATGCTAGACCGTGTCTTCCATTGACGGAATGCTTCGATCGAACTGTGTGTCAATTAAACAAGTCATGTGACCGCTCCAAACCGTGTTGTAGAATGTCGCTTGTGCAGGAATAATATAACAGCATGCCCTACTTTTGCTGAAATATCTTCTCCAAGCGAGTGCTCTCTGTATCCGAGGTAAGCATTGTCTACTTCTCTTTCATATTCACGCAAGGCATATATTTTGTACGTACGTTCAAGCGAAGCCGCTGTATAGCGGTGCGCGAAGCTTGCAGTTTATTTTCGGGCAAAATGGCGACTGCTAGCACACAAGCTAACTGTTCGCGAGGGTATTGATTATGTTCTGGTTTCACGATGCATCTTGTTTGCAGGCAGTGGGCGATCTGACATTTCGGTCTCGCTTTTATCAAGCGGCTTGCATTCTCCTCTGACGTAATACGTGTATTTCCGGCTTGCTGACGTATTGTGAATGGATGTATATTTCATTTATCACACTTAGCAGGCCCTGCTGTGAAATTGATTCTTATCTTGATTGATGTTTCAATTTCCTTCAAGATATGCATCCACGTAACCTGTCAATTGTGACCTAGATGATGTTATAAACGTGACATATTAAAACGTGCAATCTGTACTGTTAGACTGTGTAATTAGCACTCGTCAATTTCAAGTTAAACTGTTATAGACATTGAAGCAAGTTTATTATACATAATATTAGCACTCACATGCAAGATACATTACACGGTATACTGTAAGAGTGTATTTGATGTGTAATACACAGTCGTCAATAACACGTTAAACTGAAATACACAGTCGTCAATAACACGTTTAACTGTTACAGACAATTAAGCAAGTTTATTATACATAATACTAGCACTGTAAACTTCGTAACAACGAAGGATTGCAATGTTGTCGTGCACACGCAATATACATTACACTGTATACTCTAAGACTATGTATTTGATGTGTGATACACACTTGTCAATATCACGTTAAACTGTAATAAACATTTAAACAAAAAAATAAAGCTTTTTTTTAAACAATTTATTGAATCTACAGTAAACTTTGAAACAAGGAAGGATTACAATGTGTTTAGACAAATAAGTTGTTTGAAAAGTATACTGTTTGATGAGTATGTAATTCAATATGCCATGTTAAACTATGAATAACAGACATGATGAACATTCTTTTATATTTACATTAAAACTGTAGTGAAAATTAACGAGGATGATTAAAATGTTGCTGTGCACATTTTATATTTTCACTGTGCACTCTTTAGAGTCATTCTATTCGCACAGAGATTACTCCCTTAATATTCTCTATCGTAAGAACAATCTGAAGGGAAGAGAATGTCTTTGTGTGTGTTTCATTTCGCTGCCACGATAAACTGTACTAGACATTTGATCAAGACAGACTTGAAATTGTCATTTGTCACATTAAAACCGTGATCCACAATACATTAAGTAACCGTCATGTACAAAATGCTACCGTATGAATAGAATTATGATTTCAATTTGAAAATAACAATTAACACCTGTTTGAGAGGCATTCTAGAAGTTGGTGTAATAGAACGACAAGGAATGTTCAACTTCTTTATTTCACAATGGCGACGTTTCGGTATAGCCTGATAACGGTATACGGATCTATACCGAAACGTCGCCATTGTGAAATGAAGAAGTTGAACGTCCATAAATCCCTTGTGTTTCTAATAATTAACACGTTAAGACTGTAATGGACATTTATAACTATTGCATTAATACGAGAGTTTGGTCCAGAATTTTCTATTGGCGATGAAGCAACTCTTCTTTCAGGAAAAAATACGTTATGAAAGATTCGTTCAAGCATATTTGGACCTCATTGCAAGAAGGGAGGAGTAGGATTTTAATCTGATTATACATATATACATTTTGAAATATGAAATAATAATAACGTATCAGAGGTTCAAACACGATATAACACATGAAATAAACAACTTGTAAAATACAGTACCAACTATGCATCAACGTGCACTGTGAATAACATAAAACGATTACATGTTGTATTTGTCAGGCCTCGATAATCCGAACGCTTCCGTTTTTCACCAAAAACGTTCGGATAGTGAAATGTTCGGACTACTGAGTACTGAGGACTACTAAAGAGATTAGTTTGGTTACATCTTCCTACCGTTCGGAAACTGCGAGATTCGGATTATCGGTGGCCGGATTATCGCGGCTTGACTGTATATCTTATTGTAAAGTTAATTTGCGATACGTGTATATACACGGTATCACATTTATTGCGATTATATGCGTCACATTAAGTTAATTAACGCACTGTAGAAAACATGATATATACTTGTCTTTGAAGGTATATATATTCATATTGAGTCGAAAAATTCCTGGATAACAACCTCATCCTGTGTGAAGTTAGATGGAAACAGTGTATGTATGTTCACGATAAACAAGGTGATATCCACAGAATCTTACTTTTTCCATGATACACATTTATACATTTTGAAAATGTTGACTTCTCAAACAAATTATCGTGTTTTGCACTAATCTGTACTTACGTATTAAAGACATTTTAAAAAATCGTCAAAACTTATGATCAGAGTAACATTTTGCAAAATGAGTTCATAAAGCATAAAAAATATAATAAAATATATACATGTACAAGTTTTACGTCAAAGACGTATATGTCATTATGTCATACTTTTGAGGATTAATTGTAAACCAGTTTCCTTGATGGCGTTTTATTATGGCAATTATGTAAATTTGTACTCTATACGTTGATATAGTAAAGTTGTATATCGTAACATATTTCTATTGTAAATTGATATATTGTATTAATGTCGATGGCGTATTTGTCATCGTATCTTTTACTTCGTTAATTGTAAGTGCATCCTTTTCGTTATTGGCGCAGTAGTTAATAATAATGTTTTTGTGTAAATTGATGTTAAACATTTTTCAAAGTGTTTATTGGGTATCAGCGTCTGTGGCATGACATTGAACTCATTATATATTCCATTTCATTGCCACAGACAAAATAATAAATTCATGTTTAATACAGAATGGGGCTTATAATGAGACAGTTTTGCTACTGGCGTAATTGATAGTCGAGCGATGCATATGAAAACATGGATGTTGACAAAATAATTATCAAGTCGACATTTTGAGTGTTTGAAAGTGCAATTTCCATCTCTAAACAAATAATTCCATCACTAAGTTTGCAATCGAAAGAGTCGATTTGCAATAAAGCACTCGGAAGAAACCCATTTTAATCGAAAGAGGCTTTAATACAGATTTGAATGCTCGTTAGATTGTTTATTGTGCGAGAAAGTAAACATTCGTGGATCGATATCCTCCCGCTAAACATTTCTGTTTTCCGATAACACTATTTTCGTCATCCAGCCCTATTTAGAGTTCTAGGTTTCACACAAAAACCGCAAATAGGTGGTCCAAATGTTCCTTCTAGGAAACAAGCAAAACAAAACCCGACAAAAGTACAGATGAGAGAATTTTTCCTCGAGTTAAAAAAACATTGCAAACGCCATATAGGAAGGCTCTTCAAGTTCGCACCGAAAGGAGAACCATATTTAGTTACCGATCCACACTGTCTCAGAGTCCCACAAATAATTAATTCCATTTTAAATCACTCTACAAATTAACATAATATTCCCCTATACAGGAAGCCTAAACTTTAAAATCAAACCTCCTTAAAATACCGTATTCTTTATTCACATACTAAAATCCGACGTTGATGAAATGCCACGATCTTCCAGAAAATATGTAAAGGAGACGAATGGTAAGTCTATGGCGGAGTTTTTCGGCTGGTCTTGCCTTAATTCGACCCAGGCTGCACGGTTATCTCGTGCTACACGTGCACGACACCTGTGACGCACGCGCGCGCGTGTTGTCAATATCATCCAAGCCTTATAACGGGATATCCATACAACCCTTGTTTCAAGCCTGTCGCGTGTAAAACATTTTAACATCTTATTTGGCAATTATGAGCTTCGTTTTTTGTCTCAGATGGGATTAACGTATGTCAACTGAAGGCTGACTCTTTTTCAGGCTGTGAAAGATATTATTTTTTGTAATAAACGTTTTATAAAGGAATTCGAGCATGGATGGCAAAATTGATTCAGAATTCTTCTTAGATTTTATTTTATTTGGAGTTTGCTGTATATCTTACAAAAACTAACTAACTATATATATATATAGATAGCTATCAACACTAACAGAGACCCGATAACTTAAACTAATGATAGTTTGAAAGTACGACAGCAGAAATGCCTTAAAAATGGGGATCTGTGCAACTCAACTATCACGTGCACAGCTATCAATTGAATAACTATCACTTGAATAATTATCACTTGAATAACTATCACTTGAATAACTATCACTTGAATAACTATCACGTGCTTAACGCTCTTACATGAAATTGATTATGTAAACACTCCTCAGGGATTTTGAAACTGAGATCAAGACAAAAAACAAGGACTACTGCAGGAAATTAAAGGTATCAACAGTTAATAGTTATTTGAAAGAAATGAGACACGTGCATTTCAACTTGTGAAGTTCGTTTATGCTAGAATATGAAGTATATGTGACACACAAATAAAACATAAACTTTGCAAACTTACATAGAAAAGGAAAGAACGTTACTTATATATTTGTTGTAATTCATCACGTTTCACTTGACGCCGTACACTTTTCGAAGGTAACGAAGTTCTGAAATCCCTTTTCATGCTATACAAATCTCGTATTCTTTGTGGTGACGTTAAATATTTTATAACATATTATTTGGTTTTGATACGTGCCGAAGTACTGAATGGGCTGATTTGAGTTCAAATCAACTCATTCGACTTGCATATTTATCTCCAAATGCCAAATATATGGCAAGTACTTGTTTTCAATGAACATCGAGCAACGGTCTCATTCATGCATGAGAAGCCAACATTACTTGTACCATTACACGAATACTGGTTATATGACCAATTAAACACTACCAACCGAATCGGTCTCATTGTGTGCTATCACAAAATTGTCAAAATTATATTTGACTTATTGGCTTGCTACACACTGTCCGAATTTCGATCATAAACCACCTACAGGTACATCTTTATAGATAGTGCCGCCATAGTGAACTGATTAGCATTGGAATGGTCCTCTTCAGCAAACAGTCTATACATTGCAATCAAAATAAAGTTTGACTCTAACAAAATACTTAATGTCACTTCAATTTAGTCTTTGATATTGATTTGTCTTATTATATTTCGATCGTCCATATTCCAATACTACACTAATTTCTCCAATATTTATTAAACCGGATACAAAGTTTAAAGTTGAAAACATTTACATGGGTTGATGTATAGTTTCATAAGCTATGAATGTTATTGTTGCCTGGGAATTTCTTATTTGTGAATATTAGGTCAATCTCTAAAATCCCCATTATGCTTGTGATAAGTTTCGCATCAACCCCACCCAAGTGCCACGCCCATTTGACCCGTTCTATTGTTACATTGTTTGACACGTAATGTGAAGGGGTGTAATTATAATAAATACCTCCCAGGGTTTGATACTTTACACTTCACTGAGCTAATATATCTTTTATGTTCAATCTTACTTCTACAAGGTTTGCTTTTTATATGATATTTCATATCACGCCGTGGGAACCAGAAAGGGAAAGTATAGAAACCACATTAAAGGATTACCTACTTGGGAGCTGTTAAGATTGATTTGATAAACCAAGGTCATACGATCTATTAAGGGTACCTTTGGGATGAATAACAATGTTGATCGATCATCTGTGTCTTTGTAAGGTATATTTACATGTTGTGACATACCAAGCAACAGCCAATTAAATTGAATTACATACCTTCGTACATACTATACGTATTTTCGTTTGCTTCGTACAATATATGTATGTATGCTTGTATTTTGCGAATGGGTATTAGATTTGAAAACCAAAACCCACAAGCCTTAGTTGTTCGAAGCGCCAAGATGGCCGTTTGTCCTGATGGTGCATTAACTATCTTAGAACTACGAGCTTCGAAAATCTTGTTCCGTTAATAAAAGTACCATGGATAATATTATTGATAGGTAATGTTATTGGGGCACTCGAATCCATCTCTCACAGACAGATTGACCTATGTTTATTTATTGAAATCTCCCTTCCAAACCTTCCAAAGTACAGAGTATAAAGTGTTGAATGTGAGCCACCAATAAATGAATTATGAGGGACTATGATTGCAATAAACATAAATAAGCTTTATAAACATATGGTCACACGAATAAAGCACGACAAAATAAGGGCAAACAATTATTTTAAAAATGGATTTTCAGTCTTCTCCGTAAAACAAGTTTAAACGTTTTGACAGTATTAAATACAACAACGACATACATACAAAAAACCAACATTTTCCGGTAAGGTGTTTAAACTTCCATTGACATTCTCACAGTGAACGTTAAAAGTATAAGGGCAGTGAATGATTGCTTACCTGTTTGGGAATTCAGAACTAGTTTAAGGATAAAATAAGTTTACCATCTTATGTTATTATCATGGTGTTTATTCAGCGTTTTTTAAAGAAGGAACTCGAGGTTGCGTCGTATGTTTTACTGTTGAAGAGCATATGACGTAATTAGGTGACAAATTGTTTTTATGTGACAACAACACTAATCGATATAGTCTCGCGTAATCTCGTTTTTAACGCCATGACGTCATTTGTTTTGAACCCACGCATGTTGTCCCACGTCATTGTGTTACAATGTAGTTCTATTTCGATAACGGATCTGTTTTCCCTATTTAGACTGTTTTACATATTGTCTATATGGGTTGTATATAATAATGGATCTTGATAAGCTGTGTGGAGACTGTTTGTAATCCATTTAAATAAGATAATATGTTTAACCTTTCCTGGAATAGTTTCCAGTGTCACCAGGTCTATCAGTCTAGAGGCATATTTCGTCCGTCGTCCGTAAACTTCCTCCTCTCCTCCGCTGCCTTCCAAAAGCTTCCAAAGCTGTTTGGTAGGTAACTTGTATCACAGTATACGCGGACACACGCAGAAATGGGCGTGGCAGGAATTTTCCTAAAAACCTTTCAGCGACTTCTTCTCCAAAACCAATTGGCATAGCCGGAAGCTCAAATTTCCAGAATAACGAATTTTTCATTCGCTCTTCGGCCGCGGCTTGAACTATAGTTCACAGCAGAACAGAGTTTTATTACAAATAACATGATGGTTAAAACTATACTAACACTTCAATGTATGGACAATTATTTTAATTTATATTAAAATTTGAAAGATGAAGTTCCAGACATTGACAAATCGTAGCCTTAAATAGAATACATATTTTTCAGACCTGAAAAAAACCCAATGCTATATATTCAGAAGGGATCAGAAAAAAATATGTTTTGTCGGAATGAACTCAATATATATTTTAAAGTAATAAAAGTATAATTTCAACTTTTATACTAAGGTAGTTTAGAAACAATAACTTCTCCAAAAATTCATTATAAAAAGTAATTGAAAGAAAACTTTTAGTTTGCTTTTGTTAGTTTATATCAATTGTAAGTATCATGGTGAGTGTTATGGTAAATGTCTATGTTCATGTTCGTTTCACGTCATTTTAATATGATAATGATACTTCATATGTCATCATATTATTGTTAACACCTTTAGGTTAAAATCCATTTGTTTTAACATGATTTTGTAATTCGCAGTCTGATTAAAATTTTGCAAATTTTATTCTTCGGAACAAGGTCGATTTTAAACAGACTGTTGTAATTCGCTACACAAAGTTTGAATAGCCATGCGGAACCAGAGGAAAGGATTAATATTTAGTACGAGAACGAATAATACAGTATATATATTTAATATTGAATCATGCAATTGTGTATTAATAGCATAAAGTTATTTGTACAATTTCCAATTCTAGCATCACTTTCATGTTTATGTAATCATGTCATATTTTTATGTAAGTCGATGTATTTCAATCTTAAAATCAGTCATACATGGAGGATAACAAGCATGTTAGAATGCATCAAACCATTCTAATTATTTCCAATTCCCCATTTGTTTTATGTATAAACCATTGTCTTATTTGATGCATGTGATTCTTAAAAATAGTTCCATTGACGAGAGAATAACAAAGGAAGTTTAGATTGTGATAATTATGATTATTAAAATTGTGATTATTAGAATCATTGCCAATCCTGATATCAGGAACAAAAGAGAGAAAAACAACTTTTATCATTTTATTAACTTCTTCTGACTTCTTGATATGTTTCCAGCAATGATTTGTGCTTTGGCGGAATGTTTTCAGACTGGATCCGTTTTGAATACTTGTTTATATTCGATCCGTACATTAAGTTAAAAGAGGAAAGTTTCAATACAGAAAAAATCATTTGCATATTAATTATTTTAAAAAACGAGCCTTCCCCTAAAGATTCATTTGAAAAACAACGGTTGCACAAATTTGGGCCTTTACCATAGACAATTACTTACGAGATACTTTTCTAAGCTCTTTTAGTGTCGTTATGATTTTACAAAATCTTAGGCCACTCTTAGTTCTAATACAACTTCGAAAATATATGGACAATTGCATTTTGTTATAAAGATATGACATTTAAAAGACACCTGCTCTCACATAAAGGTTCATATTAACTTAATGATAATTCTCAAAGGAATTTTAAATTGATAAATACTCTCGAAAGGAATTTAATAAACTATTTACGACGTTTCAAATGATTTTCCATTATCATGTTTGGAAGTAAAATATGTAAACTGATATTGTAACTGTCATAATGACGTCGATTGTTCTCGCTATGCTGGTTGTAAGCAATGTTTAAGTGACTCATTATATTATAATGAATTAGATTTCAAGTATGATATCATATTCGGGTTTAAGTATTCTGGCCAACAAAAAGAAACTATTTCTGAAAGATAAAGTTAACACGAGTTCTATGCATGGTATCGTACATTAAAGTATCACATTTCAAAAACAGATATATGCATCCATGCAGAGGCAAAATAAATGATACAAAGAGAAACATCAAGATGTTTTAATAAGCGAGAGATAAATACGACTGAAACATAGTTACACCATTTCCCTTAAAGTCAACTGAACTTAATTTGTATTTTTTGAAACGTTATCTGTTCATGTTTCTGAATAACACGGCGTTTGAAATCTCTTTAACCAAGCGAGAGTGACATGGAGTGAAATATGGTTTTCTGGTTTGTTTTATTACATCCTACAACAACGATGAGTCATTGATTTATAGTCCAAGAAAGCCGGCAACATCTTATACTAAGATAATTTCATAAAATTTCACCTTACATATCAGACAATATTAAAATACCTTTGATATAGTGATTTCAGATATAAAATATCAGGTATCATATTCTCATGCACGAATACCATTTTGTACAGGTCTATCCTCATCATATACATTCAAAATCGACTTAATCCGACAGAAATGTGTTGTGTTTGACTCTGTTGAAAAATTAGTAATATAGTTTCTTTTTCCCTTCAGTGTATTTTTTACAGTTCAAGCAGAAAGACATATACGTCAAGTCGTGTTAGTATATGAATTATCAGAGTTCATTTCAAATATATTTCAAATAGAGAAAAGCGAAGGCTGTGATGACGTATTCGTGTCTTGATGCAAGTATTAGCCAGATATAGATGTGACATTAAAATTTGTTTTAAATATATAAAGGGAGGCAAAACAAAATAACAACTCTCTTTGATGACGGATGGTGTATACGAGTATGATAATTCTAAATTATATATATATTGATATATATATATAGGGAAAACAACGTCTTTGATGGATTAGAAGTATGTGAATTCAGATATGAAATTTCATTGACTATTATTCTTATATTTAATGTGTAAAATGGAGAGACGATTGAGGAAAAAACAAGACCATCGGCAACTTTTATGACGTATATATGAATATTGAGATATAACAACTCAGATAAGATATTTCAAGAGGATATACATGTATAATGTTTAGAAGTGTTGATGGTTTACTATTCCTATACAAAAGATGTTGCTGAAATAGTATTGCCAGAGGACCAAAGTATTGATATAACAAACGCACCGAGGATGCATTTCGTGTATACGTGTGTACTGCAGGTTTTATCTTCATAATTTTAACTAAAAAGATTGGACTGAATTACTCACCTTGTCTTAGTCATTGATTCTTACAAATAAGATTGTTAATACGACTTTCAATTTAAAAAAGTGGATTGAAATAAATAATTGATATATAAATAAATACTCCTTATAAAATGATGATGAAACAAATATTATCTTACATTTAATTTTTAAAAATAGAAACCATAAGATACATATTGGTGATTTTATCGACATGTATTAAAGAAACTAAAAGAAACCGTTCAGGATATTATCCCTAAAATATTTAATTATAAAGTTGGCTTGTGTACAATGAACAAAACCAAAAGCTTACATAAAAACTATACTAAATGTATGAATACATACCAAGTGTACCTACATTTCCATTTAGACTACGCACTTTTTAACATAGTCATTATTATACAATAATAAATAAAACAATAATTCATCTTAAAACGTGTGCAATAAACCTCAATTTCTTTACAAATGTCACCAGTGAAATATCACTGGGATAGAAATCGCCCACATATACGCCTACTCTTTTCCTGTTACCTATTTTTTTTAAAATGATCTTAAATCATTATACAACACTTAAACAAAATACAGCCTTTCCTGTATAGCTGATTTTACAACTTGTGATACTACAAACGACACCCGGATATATTTCAATTAATAGCTTTTACGTACTTTACGTGTTTTACTCCCACGTTGAATTTATCGCGCTTTATCCCTCGTCGAGATATTTCTGTTTAATAAATGTATATTATCGCACACACACATTCTCTCTCTCTCTCTCTCTCTCTCTCTCTCTCTCTCTCTCTCTCTCTCTCTCTCTCTCTCTCTCTCTCTCTCTCTCTCTCTCTCTCTCTCTCTCTCTCTCTCTCTCTCTCTCTCTCTCCTGAAATGTCTGAAATATGCCTTGTGCATTATTACAATATCATTTTGTCTCCAATATTAATGCCTCTTTGGATTACTATATACTTTTTACCGGGAATATAAAAACTTATTTACTTTAGAGTTAATGTCTGTTCGGTCAGTCCATTATTTCTCAGAAGTAATAAATCATAATCATTGTATTGTCTTCAACTATAACCCGTTATCAAATATCATGCTTTATGATGGTAATTTGAATATTTTCATCACATATTTATGGCATCATTAGAGCGGTGGCCAGATATTGATGACCCTATGCCGTAAAAATGCCATAATTGGTTATTGCAAGGTCAAGGCCACATTTCAGCGACTTTGTCTTCTGGGTTTAATAGTGATCAAATTACTCATCATTTGCTGTTAAAGTCACATCCTTTTTTTCTGTACAATGCTGTTATATTGTCCTAACGATCTTGAGTACGTCTGAAAGAGACGCTCAAATTAGTTTAACGACATCCCAGAAACGGGTCTTTTAACCGAATGAAGCCGGAGATTGACGAATGAATCTGACTAAATAATGACTTTTGGACGATAATTGAATATCGACTGACAAACTGGTTTTGTCGTGGTAATTGAAGTTTTAACTCATTATTTGAAATAAATATCTTCTTTGTTTTGATTTTTGCTAAAAAAATTGTCAAAGATATTGATCATCAAACTTGATAATAGCACATTTGATCGATTTTATAAATGGAGGGAGTCGTAACGCCATTAATACTTACTTTACCAAAAACGAAAAACGGTTTAGGATTTACTTTTATAGGGTTTTCCATGGTTGAAAATACACTTTTTTATAATGAACATTCCGAGATAATAAAAATCGTTGCAATGTAAACATGTCGCTGAACTAAATCTGTTTGTGTCATATTGTAAAATGAATGTTCTAAAATGTATGATTATGACGGAAATCCAAATTCGTATCAGTTGATATAGATTAGAAGAAAAATTGCTTTATTTGAAATCCAAACGAAATAAAATTCATAGTCCACACACGCCCTGGCCATTTTACTCGAGAAATAAGATTATCGAATATTTACGCTCCAAAGGTGCCGCATAAATCTGAGAACTTTCCATTCAAACAAGAGCTGTTAAAATTAGTTATGCCTCTGACTTTGAAGAGACATTGATTAGCCTAAAATTTAGCCTCTCAGCCAGAGCCCCTTAAGGGAAGGGAGGCTATTTACGGGGATTCTGTCGAACCTCCTTCGTTAACAGAAGCGTCTTAGTGTGGAGGCTTTCTTGCATTCATATTTAGCCAGGAAATCAATGATAATAACTTAGCGTATTCCAGAGAGGCAAATACTGTCCACTGATTTTGCAATTGGTTATTGAAAGAGATAATGTTTGAAATTGGGTTTCTGGCAAATAAGACGAACAATTTGATGATTAGGGGCGAGTACTTCGCATTTAGAAGCTGATATTCTTTAAATATTGTTTTGTAGGAACAGATTATTCACCCTGCAGGAAATGGTTCGCAGTTCAAAGTGTATTTTAGACGTGACACTAGAACCTGACATTTAAGTTTCTAGAAAAAGAATAAGACTTATGGTATAACCTTGTCACACACCACCCACCATTCAGAGAAGGTTATACCTACATTTGGAAGCAAACACGTGTAGCAGTATACTTTCTTTTATATTAATTATTGTTATAATAACCAATGCAAGTCGTATAAGCTTGTGAAATTTTACAAAATGACCGATCATGGTGCATAGCCATGCAGAGCGATTTAGGTAAATGTGTTATTGTCTGTAGATGAGTTCATTCAACGTTAACGGAAAGTATTTTTTCTTACATGTACAAAACGTGTTATACCCCAATGAGAAATGATTTCGACTTGCAATATAAAAAAGTTGATGCTGTTTCAAATTTGAATCGTTATTAAGAAATTCTTGTTAACTAAATTTTAGTATCAACCCTGAAGGCAAACATCACAACTTAGATTTCAACAGGAAGAAGAAAAAAACGAACATGTGCCGATTTACAATATCGCCTCAAGCTTTGAAAAGACACTTGCATGCAATTGAATTCTCTCGTGTTTTCTGTGTCCCTTTCCGCTACTTCCTTACGCATGCGCAAATCAATAAAATGGCAGCGATAGTCCCCACGTGCAACTGTCATTAAAGTCTCCCTCAAATATTAATTACATTTTGTACGTCCGTGCAAGTCCTCCCTTTCCTTTTCATGTCAATTTCAAAAGATAAAAATTCCTAAGATTTGCCTTGGCGCGTGACCCAACAGTGTTAATTGCTATAAGAAGAGGGATTATTTCTTGGTTTGAAACCTCGTAACCGCCCTTTGTGGATTATCACCAAGAGACATTTGGTTTTAGTTTTTCATAATGATTACATTAACGTTCCACGCCGTGGTTAATGCTTGGTGTATTTTTCGGATCAATTCGGATCACGTATAAAGGTCAGCGTTGCGATTGCTTATGTCACGTCTTAATATTGCTTTTAGTGATAAAACAAAGTGCTTTTCTGTCAATTATCTGAGTCCACACAATAGTGATCACACGCTCGTATAGAGCATGAAGATTGCTAGTATTTATAGGTGTGTCCATATTATGAAATCTGTTAAATTTCAGGTGACTTTACAGGGCCTCTTGCAATATTAACTTACAGTTAATATTACGAAACCAAAAGAAATTTATAAAATTAATGTGTATTTGGTGATGCTTTGTAGCTTTGGTTTCTAAAATGAATTTGTACAGGTAGAACTAGTACCTATATACATAAGACACTTTGCCCTTGCTCACAGATATCTTTAACATGCCAAATAATGGAGTTTTAGTTCATGTAATGAAGATACAAGGCCATTTTGTAGACATCTGAGAACAAATGAACTTTTCAAAAAGGTTTCTTCTAAGCTTTGCTTTGGTTACTGTATATGCCCTTTTATAAAACTTGGAAAATGTAAGATATAACCTTTTAGACGGAGGTAAGAAGATCATTCCATGCAAGGCAATTCATTTAGTTCTATGAGCCCATCAGACCCTAAAGGTCCGTATCCTTGTGATAAGGGTGCCATCGTCCGCGACCAGAATTCTCCAGAACTACATACTGCAACCACAAAGCTTATAATTTGTGGTCAGGTAATTTGTAACTAAGGATCAGTGACATTTGGTCTTGATGTGGAAGTCTTCAACCATAGATAATGAAGCATGGATACACTATGTATATATATATATATATATATATATATATATATATATATATATATATATATATATATATATATATATATATATATATATACCGCTTATTTATTATGTCTATGCAGAATAAAGAGCTTGAATATCAATAAATATTGTCTTCATTCTCCACCATACCAACTTTTATAGAATATCTATAGATAATACAACATACAAAGCCAGTGGTTCTTTGTTGATGGCCCGTAAAGACAATTTATTGAAATATATGACCTGCTTGAAAATGGCTTTAGATTAGATCTAGTTTATCTTTTGAACTCCCCATCCAGAACAGTATAATATACGTCTTTTATGACTGGAATGATTTATATAGACTATTTTAAACTAGCTATTCTTGAAATAACCTTTAAACGTGATGTAAATTGCTATTATCATTAATTAAAAAAAAAATTTACACTGAAATAACAATGTTACTTAAACCTTGATTTTAACCTAAAGCAACAGTATGAGATATAAAAACGCTGTTTATTTGGGGGGGGGGGGGGGGGGGGGGGGGGGGGGGGACGCTTGAAGACAGCGCGAATTTGTGATTGATATACGATGCTTGTAATGTCTTAATATCCGGAAGTTTATGGATAAATGTTAAAACATGTATATAATGTTCTACTGAAGAACTCAGTCAACTTCCCAATCCAAGGCAAACCATGCCAGTCTCCATTACTAGCTGATTTAGGCCCTTTCAGTATTTCCTTAAGATCTCTGTGCTTGGAAATACGGGCCCACTATGCAGTTCAGGTGCAGCGATCCACTATCTTGGCAAAGCAAAGCGAAGGAAATACTGCAAGATTTAAATCAGCCAGCAATGGAACTGGCAGGAGTTATGTCTTGCGTTTGGAAGTTGGAACTCAGTTCGAAGAGAGATTTTTGAATGAACTTTTTTTTTCACAGTTGTGCTATGTTTGCAGCTCCGGTATATCATTGCGAAATGCCTTTCGTTATGTCCATTTGAAGAAGGGTTTATTTATATAAGCAAGTGGGCTTCGTTATATCAATTTATATATGCAACTTCGTAAAATCTGTTTCTATATTCAACTTCGTAATATATGTTTCTACATGCAACTTCGTAATATCGGTTTCTATATGCAATTTCGTTACACTTTACTCTATGTGTAATTGCGTTATATCCATTTTATATTAAAGTTCGTTATACCGATTACTATATGCACCTTTTTTTATTTCAATATTCAACTTCGTTATATCCATTTCTGTATGCAACTTCGTTATATCCATTTCTGTATGCAGCTTCGTTATATCCATTTCTGTATGCAACTTCGTTATATCCATTTCCATAAGCACTTTCGTTATATCCATTTCTATATGCAACTACGTTATATCCATTTCTATATGCAACTTCGTTATATCGATTTTATATGCAACACTTATACTTTCATAAATGATTAGTTCGATAACATATAACATGAGTGTTCAGTACCCAGTATCACATCTGAAATGTCTTTCAGGAGTAAAATTATTACATAAACAAGATTAAATTGCCTGAATTTTCATGTCGTGGATACGTAACTCTTGACATTAAGTAATCTTAACTGGAATAATTGGGTAAAATTCTCACAAAGCTCGCATCACTGATTTAAATGTCAAAACGTCACGTGAAACTGATCTTTCCTCCAACTTCCCTCAAATTTAAGAGATTAAATTAATGTAGTTGTTTTTCTTTTCTATGGAATTTCCGTTTTCAACTTGTCAATTGATTCTGCTTTGTTTTGTGAAAAAGCATGTACAATATTTCTTCGGCCAGGAAATAAATCCGTTTTACAACTGAAGGAAACCTTTTTTTGTTTTACATGATTTATATTTTCATGAATTTTAGTTCACCAGGCCTAAATGCCCCATGGGCTTATCGCATGGCATGGCGTCCGTCCATCCGACCGGTCGTAAACTTTTCGCTTTTTCGACCTTTTCTCAAGAACGAGTGACTCTATAGAGAGCTGAAATTTTATGCACAGAACCATTGGCCAATGGGGGTTCTAAATTGAAAATTTGGTGGTCCTTTCACCCCACATATCAAAGGAGTCATGACCTAAAAAGTTATATTCATCTTCTCCTCCAGTACAAAGTCAAGAGAGGTGAAATGCTGTCTATATACTCTTTATAGCCAATGAGGATTCATAATTGTAGATGTGGTGATATTGTGACCCCAATTATGAGTCAGAGGGACCACGACCTAACAACCTATTTTCATCTCTCTCAATTACGTAATGTACGTCAACATTGTTATACCTCCGATAAATACTTCTGGAAAATTCACAGTTTGAAACTTATTTGGTTTATTGTTTCAAACCTGATAAGCTACAGAGCCAATTGCTATTTTCCAAATTCTTGTTAATCTCATGCAAGGTGACATGCTAAATGACCTCGATTTTAAACTTAAAACAACAATTTCACCAATGCTTGAATAAAATACTTTAAAACATATCGTTATATCCTCCAAGAACAACATTCTGTCTACCTCTTGATGTTACCAGCACTTATAGTGTATGTTATCTAACTTTACAATACGTTGAAATATAGGACAGATTCTAAGGATGACCATTTAAAAAAATTCAAACGCTCTTACCAATCATAATATTATTTTAAAAATCATTGGTAAAGCAATGTCAACAATTTTCAAGAAAAATACAAACTTCTATTTTCTTAACGCAGCGAAAGCTAACATTATGATTATCACTTCATCTTAAACAAAGAAAGTAAACGTTTAAAAGGGTCGACATCATCAAGATTGAAAGCATTGTTAAGCCCTCAAAAAGGAAAATTTTGAGAGAAAAAGATGCCTAATCGACGGGGAAATTTTAAAACGGATGGGGAAACCGTTATTGGTCTTACTATTGTTTTTTAAATATAAAATTACTTAGGCGTAATTGCCTTGTTCCTGCAAACTCTTATATTATGGAGTATTATTGGTTTTAGCATCATCACTATAACACCTCATATATATCATAACTACTTTCTTAATTGATGTTGACATATATATGCTTAAAGTGACGTTTAGTATATTTACCTGGTTTCATAATTGCTTAGTAATTATGTATTGGTATTTTTATCACATTGCTTTTGAAATTTCAAAGTTGACCAACTACATTGTAGGTGAATCATAAGACATGTAGACAACTTTTGGTAACTTACAATGTCGTTTCGAATTGGAATAATTTGTTTTGTCTCGCGTCTTTTATATGGATAATTAGAATACGTATGCAAATATTAGAAATAAATGTCATTATTGATGAACGTTTAAAGGTCTGAAATGGAATGGGTTGAAACTTTGTTGAACGCAAATTTAAAGGAAATGATTCTAGTGTATATATTGTTAACGTCTTTAGGACATTCGGAAATGATATATGTTTCATGCTATTGGCTTACGTCCAAATATGAAGTTTTCTTAAAAACCTTTTCATTAAAACAATAGTGTCCAACGTCTCATGACCTAAAAAATGGTTCGACATCATTGAGGTAAAATACCTTTTCAAATGAACTGATAAAAGTCTAACGTCATTACAACTATATTGCCAGAACTGGTTGGGAAGTAACATTGATCAACTGAGATGAAATGGTTAGAAAATAATGTTGCAATCTCTTTAGACATTATCAAATTATATGTGTAGAGGTTGTTGCCTTATGTGTGCAAGTCTTCAGCAAATTAAATGAAAAAGAAGCACTGACCTGATGCTGATTAGCACCAAGACTTGTGGAAATATTGTATATTGCGTGGCTGACTTGATATCTTTGCAAATGAAATTGTTTGAAAGTATTGACATTGAATTAAATTCCATAACGTCCATACAGGACTTTCTCAAATATCATGGTTTGACAGTATTGACGGAATGGTTGATGATATTTCAAATAAAATATTTTGAAAATATAGTCTATAATGCCTTTTCAAATGAAATGGTTTGAAACTACATATCGCACTGATTGCGGATGTACGTGAACACGCTCAGCTTACAACGCCTACGCACATTTAAAAAAACGAAATGCTGATTTGCATTATCACGTTTGAAAGCATTGTCTAAAAAAAAGTTCTCAAATGAAATGGTTTCAAAGTGTTATCTCACGGAGAAAAGACCTTCTCAAGTGAAATCGTAGAAAAAAGAGTCTCTCTTATTCGTGCCAATTTGTTTACACAAGAAAAGGAAGCGTGGGTGAAAGATGAAATCATTCCCTGGTAGTGTTCCCCCTTTAACACATTTACTTGAAACTTACCCTCTTATCACTGACAGCTGTAGAAGTAGAGGAACGGTGATAAAAATACATGTTTGTTGTTTCTATATTACGAAGGCTTCTGAGAAAGATAAGACAAGATATCGTCCCGGCATGAGGTCCCGCTATAAAGCTCTTCCCTGAAGCAAGACATATTTTGAAAAGGAGAGAGAGAAAGCGAATCTGATATTATAAAAAAAGATACGAATTGATTAATGTGGAAGCAAATATAGAGATGTATGTTAGCATAGAAGAACATGGTAATTGTTGTATGCCATCACTGCTCCCAAAAGTAGGAGCTATTTTATGAGAAGAACGAAAAAGTGAATATGACTTGTAAAGACACGAAATCTCATGGCAAATACATTTCTAGTACTATTTGTAGCATGCACGGACATGGTAGTTGTTTGTTGTATGTCATAACTATTGTATAAGAAGAATATGAATAAGAATATGATATCATGAAACGATTGGAACTCGTGGAATTTGAAGCTGGACTATATATGATTGTTTTTGTCTTCAGTTGGGAATTGTAAACGCCTTATTTTATCATGGCCATTCATGCTTCTGAAAGCAAGAAATACTTTGAAAACGAGAGAAAGGAAGTGATTATGATGTTATGAAAATTATACGATATCGTATACATATACGTATCACTTTTGAGTGATGGTTTCGTTATAGTTAAACATCGTAGACGACTTTTTGTTGTTGGGTCGTAGATTCTATACCCATAGTTTGAGAAAGAGAAAGGTATAAGCAACAGAGATAAGAACCCTTGGAATTGATATATCTGTAAGCAAATAAAGTGATGTTTTTGTCTTCAGTAAGACATGGTAAACGCCTCATTGTTCTGTGATGATAAATGCTTCCCAAAACAGGAACTCTTTTTTAAAGGAGAGAGAAAGCGAAGATACGAACTCCTTAAATTGATAAAACATCTATAGAAACAACATAGTGATGTTTTTGTCTCATGTATATATATATAGCACGGTACTCTCGTATTAATGTATATAATAAAAAAAATCATAAATGCTCTCCAAGGGAAGATATATTTTAGAGGTGAGATTATTCCGGATAACATAAGAAGATAGGAACAAAAACATCTGAAAGGGAAATAATGTCCGGTTTTGTTTTCAGTTGAGCATGATAAACGCCTAATTATTGTGTAATCTTGCATGCACCTCATGCTTATGACCGTTTCATGCTTTTGTGTGTTAAAAAGTGATGATCATGAAGAGAGATAGAAAGCCCTTTCTCCAACCGACGAATGATATGAAAACAGTTAACAGAACATCGTAAACCCTATTTGTATGATCATATAAACACTTTTCTAGAGCAAAAATAGGTTAATTAAAAAGTGAGAAAAAATAAAAGGGGATTCGAACCAGCTTTTTATGTTATAGCTGAACGGAAATACAATTATAGATTATATGTTTCATCTTAAATGAATAAATAATTTAGAAAGAAACGAAAACAAAAAATATGATTATATGTTGAATGGATATACGGTTCCATTCGTGTATATAACATGACAGCAAATATCAGGTTATTTGACAAAAACTAAACCTATACCCGAATTACATATTAAATATTCTTAAAACATAATAGATTTTAATATATGTCAACGAAAAACCTGCATCCAATTGAGTCGTTATTTAATAACTCACGACTCTTTTAAGAAAATTAGGGTATACATAATCACAATATAAGGTTCAACGCTATAAATAGTCAAGTGAATAACAGGATGCAATTTTATTAAGGTCATTTATTATTGAAACATGAGTCATAATTATAAGTAAACAGGTTATTACTGCCACATGTTGTTTGAATTATATGTAAAATAAACTGACGTCGCTGCGGAGAATACTGATGGAAATATCATATTTATAATATGAGTCAAAAGTATACAAATAAACATATTATTATGGAATTAATACATAAGCGACAAACTCGTCGAAAGAGTGTTCTATTGTCAAAATTGCAAATAAAGGTGTTACTATTAGAACTGCTTTGTAAAATACGAATAAGTATATCATATTTCAAATATGAAATGTATCGAAATTAAATATGTTAAGTTTGGAACAACTTTTTGATATACAAATATACAGCGAGGACAAGGGTATTTATGGATGATCAACTTCTTTATTCAACAATGAAAGTTTCGCTACCGATCCTTATGTATCAAGTGTATCATTATCAAGCACATGTTAAATATTAAATTTAATCTATCAGCAGAGTTACAACGTAAATAAAATAAAAGGGTTACCATCGCAATATGAGTCGAAATGGCAAATAGAAATGACATTATTGAAACTACTGCGTAAAAGACAAACCCAGGTCAAAAAGCGTTGAATAAAAGCACGTTAATAGCGCAGCTCTCAGACTGGCGAGGACATATCTGTGGCAATTTGCCAGGATTCGGTGCCAAGTTTAAGGATGTTTTGTCGTTTGTTACAATTCACCGGTCTCAAATGCGCACTAAAGCTCCAGTGCTCTACATTCGCGCAAAGGTGAAAATTCGATAGGGCAATGTTAAACAATGTTCCGTGTTATATCGGTATATATGAGCACGTTCTGGAGAGATAATACCTCATAATTTAATAGGTGATAAGATAAGTGGTTTTATGTGAATGTCACTTGGTGTTTCTTCGCTATTTGGTTAAAAGTGCAAAGTAATTTGTGAAGTTTGTAGTTCTTTTTGTTATTTTTTACCTAACATAGTTTTAAGTAATGGTAATGGTAAGTAAGTAATGGTAATGTCTACCCAGATGCTGCCCTCTGGGACACGTGTGGGTCAAAGGTAACTGAGTGCATTGAAATGAAACGTTGCCAACACGTTGCGAAACGTTGTGAAATATCTATGCATTCTTTTTTTACCTTTATCATTAGACGATGCCGGTTTGTCGTTCAAAGAATAAAAAATAAGGATAAAAATAATTTAAATTATCCCACTCCAACCCGTCTGGCTGTGTGGTTGGCAAGGTATATACCAATCTAGATATAAATTCGCCTCTGACGTCACTTTCAGACATAACAAATGGTTTTTCTAAATAAAATTCTTTAGAACTTGGTATTTGTTCAACTATGTGATTAAAGTCTGTAAATAGATCAGCCAAGGTTGTGTTCTGCTGTTTTGAATGACGTAATACTATAAAATAGACTAACCTTTTAACGCATTCTGAATTTGAATAAATCTTTCCGTTGTAACTTAAATAGAAAATATGATGACATTTGCTCCAGTAGGTTTATCATGTAAAATGTTGCATACTTTCTTATACCAAAAACATGAAGATTAATTCACGCCTTCCATGTTTCCGATTATGTTGAAAGGTGATGATTAAATTATTTGAGGAACTTTCAGAAATGTATTAAGTCCCCCAACAAATCAGGTTTTATTTGAATTTCTGTTATCAGAAATTTTTCAAGGGACATAAAAAGACAAATTCTATCTGAACAAAATCAATGTGTATAAATCACTGAAAATCAGACAAAAACACTGAGGGCTCACGTTTACTAAGCAGCTTTAACTAAGATCGACCTCAGTCCCAATTCTTCAACATTACTTTAATGTTACTTTAATGACTTACAGTTAGGGCTTAGGGCTTTGTAAAAACGTTCCTGACTTGCGAAAAACAAGTAGTCCCTTCTGATGTATCAACCATCTAACTTTCTCAGACTGTAAATTTGACCTTGACCGTGACGTTAATCCCGTTGCGGTTGTTTCAAATAGTATAAACCACTCAAACAAAGCTTTCGTCTCTCAAATTTCAACTGTTCACTATATAAAATAATCATATCTATACGTATATACAACAAATATATAGTAGATACATTTCAGTTATCAGTGTTATGAATGTATTGTGTAATTAGATCTAAGCTATTAGCATAACAATTAAAGTGCAAACGGTTTTTGAGATAACTGAAACATGCTATAAATACCTTATTGACAAATTCCTTTCACGTTTATCATGTAACCTTAATACTGATAACGGGCTTTAATGTCAGTCATTTACAACAATGAACTATCATATAACAATTCGTTAAGAATGCTCTCATTGATAAGATGTATTTTACTGTTAATTTCAAAATGTTATACTAGATTATAATATATAAGATTAACTGAAGTAAATGGTAAACCTAAGACACGGATTATAAAATATAGTACCGGTAATCGACATTTGTAATATGTTTCTGAAGGTCAAAGAAACAAAATGTGTTCTTCGTTGAGAATGTTTTCAAGATATTGAAAAATGATGTCTATTTATAGGCGATTACAAGAAAGTCAGACTTCTGTTTTTGTTCACGGGAACTAAGAAGAAGTTTAAAAAAATACAACATATAAACATAATATACTTTTTAAGAGGGCCATGCATTACCGTACAGTTTGCTTAAGTATGTTTGCAATACATTCCTTCATTTTTATAATTCAACGTATATACCAAATATAATGTGTTTTTCAAATAAAAAATGTAACAGACTGTCAGAAACACCTGATAGGAACAACCATCTGTCATGTATGACCAGCATTCCTTGTATTATATTGCACATGTCGCTAAAATATGTTAAAAAATATATTTACAGCTTGCATACCCAATCCCAAAAATCGTACATGTACAAAATCATATATAAATCAGAACGTGTACAATATATGCCTTAAAGAAAAAACAGTGCAAATTATATGAGCAACGATTATTTGTAAAGCTTATATATTATTTAATAACGTTACTGCTTGTCGCTCTCAAGGATATCTTCTAATTCAATGTTTATAACAGAATGTCTGTGTCATACTGCTTGTGTTACATGTTATCGAACAACATCAGTATGAGAAATGTCTTCCAAGAAAAAGGCGTGAGCAATTCTTGACAACCAATTCCTTGTAGTTCGTGTTGCCCAGGTCATGTGGCCTTGCCAATTCCTGAAATACGTCTTATCACATACATGTACACGACAAAACAAATAAACATCAGGAACATAAATGATATATTCAGGAAATGCATCCTATGCATGGATAAGGGGTCTGGAACCGCGTGTAAGAACGTTAAGATTATCTTGGAAAGAGTCAAAAATACATCCGTCAGAAAGTAAGAATACATGTATTACTATATACTATAACATATATACTATATACTATACACTATATAATATACACTATATACTATATAGTATACACCATACAATATACACTATACACTATATAATATATACTATTCACTATACACTATACACTATACACTATATAATATACACTATACACTATATACTATATACTGTATACTATACACTATACACTATACACTATATACTATATAGTATACACCATACAATATACACTGTACACTATACACTATACACTATACACTATACACTGTACACTATACACTGTACACTATACACTATACACTATACACTGTACACTATACACTATACACTATACACTATACACTGTACACTATACAATATATGATATACACTATATACTATACACTATACACTGTACACTATACACTATACACTATACACTATACACTATTCACTATATACTATACACTATACACTATACACTATTCACTATATAATATATACTATACACTACATTGTATACACTATACACTATACACTATATATACTATATACTATATACTATATACTATATACTATATACTATATACTATATACTACATACACACACCAGTATCTTTACGGACATTTATATCAGAAACATGAAAAGACATTTCAAAATCAATATGGTACAGAAGATATATAAAAAAAAACTATATTCAGAAAGATTCTTTCAAATATACGAGAAGACATTCATGTATAATATACAAATATGTTGTATCAGAAATATAGCTCAGGAAACATCCACGATTTATGCATGAGACACTCTTTACATCAAATCCCCTGTATTGTTTTATACATGGTCAAGTCCTATCATTTGCCAGCTTCAACAATACGTGTTATTGAATACAAGACCAATATCAATACTGTTATTTACTCAGTATGCCCCGGAGTGGTCATAACGCTGGAGCAAGGATTAGGCTTATAGATTATCGATAATGCTTATAGATTTACCTTGTTGGCAAACACATAAGTGCTGTATCGGATATTGAACATGTTAAGTGTTTGCCTTAAGCGTGTCTTTTGTTTGTCCAAGCGAAGAGGATAGGGGACGTGTTGTAATTATGTATATGATTATTTATCTAATTATTTCAAATGTTAGGATGTGGATGTGTTGTGGTTTCACGTGTCAGTTTATTCAGACGAGTGTTTAGATTGTTGATATTTCGTGTCATGAATTGTGGTGTAACAAAAAAGACGATTGTCTAAATGTTGTTACATAGATTGAGTAGTAGAGACAGCTGTTTCAAATAGAGTACATGGTATTCGCCATCTAGTCCCTTTCCAGACTATTTAGGCAAAGAAGGGTAACACTAATTAATTAACTGATGATCAATGAGTTCTTACTTCACTGATGATCTATTTCGAGGTAATCTTATCTTATTGCCATGTGAAAAATGCCGACGACATATCCAATATTATTGGTTTCCTTTACCAAAATATGTCGTTGACATCACAGATTTCGCTTTAAATTAAACATTGAACTTCACACTGGTGTTTCCAACGAATTTCATAATGTTTGGCATTTACCATAACGTATCTTCTTGGACTTCAGAAACGAGTGAAAATAATTTTCCAAAATTTTAATATGTTGGATAGATGGTTGCACGACACAATATGTCACTATGTTTCAATCGTATATATGTATCATATATCTTGCATTTCTCACTTCTCGTATAGTTTCATTTGTCGGTCGGTATCTCCTAGAAAATAATTGATCTTTATTGTACGCCTATGTGTAGTTGTTTGCTTGATTACAACTATATATTGTTAGGATGAAAATGAACTAAAACAAAGAAGAAGAAATAGAAAAAGTTTATGCATATTAGAGTTCTTTTTTTTTGCAGTGAGATTTGGTGTTTCGGTGTAAATACATCCATCGTTACCAAGCAAGTGACACTGAACATGACTCATCTTCGTTTTCTAAATGTCTCTTAAAGAAGTGAACTATAAGACAAATATTAAATGATTCAAATATTGACGATGTGTGAGATAAAATTAGCGATAGAGAAAATGTCAAAATATATATAATTACACTGTACGAAATCGAACATCTGTTGAAAACAGATTGAAAGTGACACAGTTTCAATATCCATTGTACATGCGTGAGTGAATCACTGAACATGAGCAAGGTGGCAGACATGTGCTGACCTACCGTCAGCAGTCGTCACTCTTATTTTTTTTCAACAACGTTAATGCCAGATATACTTAAATTAATAATTTGCAATAAATTTGTCATCAATAATAGATTTAATTCACAGTAAATTTACATTTTGACTGTTTTAATTAGTCGGTTTAATTAGTATTTTTCAAACCATTATATGTCAACTTAATATTTCAAAAATCTTTACATTGTGATTAAGTAGAAAGCATTAAAATTCAAATCTGTTCATTCCAAATTCATTTACATTATCCGAATTTCATTTTGATTTCTTCATCAGAGAAAAGAATTTTCAAAAGCTATTAAGTGGTTGCCAGGATAACCGATTTCAAATATCGATCTCAGAAGGAAAATAACACCCAGTCTGAAAGATGGAAAAAAGAGATAGAAGATAAAAATATTTTTAAAGTGCCTTTTTGTTAAAAAATGTTATTGATGGTTATTCGGTGTGTGGTTTTCTTCGCAACGTGAATTGGTAAATGAGGCATGAAATGAACAAGTAATAATGAAGTGATTGGCACATGCCAAGGAGCGTGTAATAAACAACCGGAATAGACATTACACCATTAGCTCTGGTGGCTTGTAATTAGCCATTGTGTGGCGTGGTTGGAGTGAAATTTATGGTAAAAATTTGAATATTAGTTACAATTTTTTAAAATCATTTCTACGGCGCATATTTCTATGCGTTATATAAATCCATATATCATTCGTTTTAAAAATGTTTAACTTACAGAACATGATAAGGAATGTGTAACAATAAATTAAGAATGTTTTTATTTACAATGTATAAAAGTGAAATTGGCATGCACAATTGCGTCTGAAGCATTATAATATAGATGCACTCTATGTGTAAAATCTCGTTTAAATACTTTTATAAGCGCATGTGAATGAATGCATTTAAGGGCCCCACGTGATTCGGTATTTCTAATTGAATTTCGATATCTCACAAAATGGAAAAGAAATGTTACCAATTGCAAAACAGTCTTCATCAATCAATAAAAAGATTTCTAAAACAAATGGTTAAGCAAGGCAGACTCATTTCCCATCCCCGGATTATCAAAAGTGTTCGCCATTTTCTACGACTATACGGATAATTAGGTCGTATGGAGCGGTATTTCAGATAAGCTTTGAGCATGTTTACCAATCCAGTTCTTCTAGAAAAGAAATAAATATGTTTAAACCATAATTGGGTCGTGTAATAGGCTGTTTTACCCTCTTTAGTAAAGATATACTGTATAAACTTGTATTACAAATTGCAAGTTTGAACCAATGACAAATAACAAAATAACGTGCTATACAGTACCTTTAAGAATAGTGTACATGTATATCTTGTTTTGTATGACATCAAGTTTTGATTTTGATCATTCGTTTTATAACAAAATAATCGGTTTATAAGAAAATGACATCGTATGATACACGCCAGCGTACAATATACGCGTATGTTATAGAATTCAACTCGTCAAACACGCACTTCAGTGTTAACAATATCGTGTCAAAATTAGTGTATATATATTCTAAAACAATTGAACCTATTGTTCATTTCAATAAATACAGATCATTATAGTGTCTGTTCTCAAACTAAGACTCAGTTAATGACGAATAATCAATCAAGATTATCAAACCATAATTTTGAATTTGTCCTAATTCAATGTGTGTATTATAACATTAAACACCTAAAGGACTTACACGAGAAATGTGAAATATTAATATAAAATTGAATCACATTTTGATAAATGATGTATCCGACTAAAAAGCCACGGCATGCTCTTTCATATAGTGTTAGATATTATTAGCATCCAAATTCTAGATTTTATATTTTCAAGAAATATATTTCCCTTTACTCAAATGTTTGCGTGTTTTTTCTCAGAAGGAAATGATTATCTAAAACATAAGTTATGTTTGCAATAATAGCGATTTTCAACATAAATCTGTCAACTATCTCACTAGGTAAGGCTTCGAAATCTTAGAGTAACAATAACAATCGATGGTTGTCATAGCAACATTACGTAAATGGTATAAATTGTCTTCTTAATGGCATTGACCGTAACTGACATAGTTTGTGTTTTATAACAGACTATACATAAAACTACATGTTGAAGCAATATTGACATTATAGTTACAATGTGTTACAAAATTGCTAAAAGTAACCACGTCAACATGCAAGCTCATATCATATAGGTAAAATCATGCAGGTTTTACTGCCATTCGATGTCAACATGGCGTTGCGGGATTTCCTTCTCTCATAAAGCCAGCAACCATCATATGCAAGTAAGTGATGTAATAACAAACACATATTTCCGGAAGGATGGAGAGAATTAGAAGAAGCTGTTCACAAATAGACTTTATAAACCCCTTGAAATATAGTTAGGAGCGAATATGGACATAATACGTCGTTATGTATTAAATCTTGGAATATCTAATGTCTGATGAATATATAAAAAAAATGTTGTATTAACAACTTTAGGACGTTTGTATTATATCCCTAGAAGGTAATTTCTTAACGGCAGTAATTTTTATGTTCGTCGACCCTCGTCGAAATTGAAAACCAAATCAGTCCTACAAATATATAGAGTCTCATTTGCTTGCTCCATTTTGGTTGAATGTAGCATGTTATCTACTACCAATTCCATTTAGGACTTCAGAGCTTTTGAACAGCATTTGAACTTCTTCTTGAGAACGAAATAAACTTTTGTTTAGGCATACATTGACAATGCTGATCACAATTGTGAATTTGTCAAACCTTAATAGAGACAACATGGACAATGTCATAAAATCATATATAGAAAATAGTCTTCAAATTAACAATTATAATAAACCATGCAAAACCTGATGACCTACAAAGACAGTAGTCAGTTTTTCAGGGATGTAATATTTGCCTAAGAAAATGTTTACTTGAATTGATTAGTAGAAGCATACACTTTAGCGTGTTTCTATAGTAATAAACTTGGTTCATATATGCAATGGGTTTAATTGCTCTTTGTTTGACCTTATCTTATGTTTACAAAATCAGTGTACATTATATTATATATTTATGAATGACGTTTCGTAGCAAAAACATTCTGGTTTAATGCATGTACGTGTTTGAACACTTTAACGCGTATCGGATGATAGCTTAGACATCATTTAGTTTGGTCTAAAAGGCGTTGAAGCACGCAGTTCTCACTGAAATAAAGTGCTCTCACTGTGACAAAACAAAGTAAAGAAGTGTTACCATTGGCTAAATACGTCTCAATCAATACAAAGAGTTCTAAAACGAATGTACATGGTTCGGTTACGCCATGCGAGTCCATTTTCGATCGAGCGGCCATTTTAAAGTGTTCATATTAAAATGGCTGCTCGAAGGAAGTTCAAGTGATCTGACTGATGTAGCGATACCTTAACACTCAAAGTAGAGACTTTCATATGATACACCGAAGGAAAGGTCAACCATGTTGCTGTCCGATCTCTCAAAATCGCAGGAGACCTACAATTCTACCTCTCACATTGACGAGTTCCACAAAATTGTCGCTTTATACGTCACATCATTTTCTTTCAATGCGGATTAAGTTTTCCATGGGTAGGACTTATTGGGTCGTGTAATGAGATATTTCAGCCTCTAATTTAACAATATATTGTATTAACTTAAACATATTAAATGACAAATTTGAGAAAGAATAAAAATAAATGCTACATCGCCTTTAATTTTTTGAAAAGATCTGATATAGACTTAGTAGCAGTCTAGGTTATTTCGGAAGTAGACTATTCCGGGCAGAGGAAGAATGTTGACGGAATAGAGAAGACCAATGTAAGTCAATAAGGCATTGCAAACTTTAGAATCAACCACGGCGGCCACAACCCGGAATTGTAAACAAACGAAACGAAACTGTGTCAAACCCAATGATTAAATACGCAAATGTTTGACAACGAGCGAGACTTGAGAATGTGAAACTCAAGTTAGTTGGTGAGAAAATTTAAATTGATATAAAATGAAATTAAGCCAAAGAGACTAATTTAGAATTTAAAGTGCTCAAATATTTGACAACAGTCAAACGTTAGTTAATATCCTGCAAGAGACTCGTCCAACAACCAGTACATGAATGTGTACTATTACAGAAAGTGTGATCCTAATATAACAATGTTACAGTATTTGGCAGTTATGCTGAAGGTTCCTATGTATAAATCTATTAAACTAAACAGGGACAGCATGGTCAATTAAGAACACTAATAGTCCAAAACATTTGACTGCAGAGAAAGTGATAATGAAATACATTTAAACCTTGCTAAACGCAAAATGAAAATTAAGCAAGATGTAACAATCTTTTCCGATATTTAAAGGATACCATTATACCAGAAAATACATCATATTTAAATTATGTAGAATGAGGCGTGTTTCTTATTTAGAAATGAAAACATAAATAATATCAACAAGCATTTTAATCTTAAAAATAGTTTTCAATATGTGCAACATTAACACATATATCAATATAAGGACATTGTAACAGTCTTATCGAATTTAAGTGATACGTTCAATTTAAAATGAAAATAAAGAATCTAAAATTCATTATACAAATCTCTTCTTTAATGTTTTAATGATTAATTTCAGAGATCAGGCAGTGTATATTGTACACATATGTCGAAACTGCTTTAGATTTTAAAATAATATTTTGGCATTGAAAAGATTTAACAGATACATATACGCCTGTTGACTTCATACTGAATTTTCATTGAAATTGCCTCCGAAAGACACATAGAGAATCGAAATGACTGTTGTCAAAGGGCGGTGAATAATAATTGATACCCACTATAGGAGTTACCTAACTTGGATAATTGGTTCCTAATCCCTAAACTATGTTTAACTCAAACAAAATAATTATATATACGATATAAAAGTGATCTCTTGCAGATAAATACCCCAACGTTCATGGATTAAAAGCATTCGCGTTGTCGAGGAAGACTTTAAGATTTTGAAATAGTTTTTTAAAAAAGAAGACATTTGACAAAATTAAATAATATGCCAATGTACATGTGTATGTATATCCATTTAACTAGCAGCAACCCACCCTTACACCTAAAAGGCCAATGACTGTACATACACGCATACATGCTGTGTATGTGTACGTACAGATATCATTAAAATTCTCAGTATGTTCCAAACTTTTCCAAAAAGGTATTATTTCAAAGGAATTACAAACATGCAAGTCAAACTGAATTGCTATTGTGACTATAAGACAAGAATCGGAAATTTCAGAAAGTGCATACACATCAACGTGCATGCACCATAAGGGCTTTTGGGATCTTAAAACATTTTGCGAACAATTTTCAAACCAGGATTCTTCCAAGGCCTTGTATCTGAACCGGACATTCACCAGGCCTTCAATTAATAAAAAGAGACGCTAAAAACGATAACAGGAAATTGAATTGAGGGGGATAACTTGGAAGACTAATGAATATTGATGAGGGACGCCAGAAGACCGACATTCTGCTGACTCTGTGGGGGGTCCCTAGGGAACCAATCAACGTGCAGGAAACACAGGACTCTAGATTCTATCTAATTATGCAGAACAATACGCGAACACTTTTTTTACTCACCCGATGAAATTATTTATGCTTTTTTGATTTCCTATCAAACAGACGCAATTGCTAATGGCATGTTCACTTACGTTATAAAAATCATGCACTATACCCTTGGACTGACTTCAACACTTTCTCTCTGAAAATGTTAATGTATTTTTTCTAAACAAAAGGTTTTTTTAAATATTAGAATTGAAATAGGGGTGTAATGTTTTAAATCCTGTTTTAAAATATTCATAAAACGAGTTTGCTAAGTAGTGTAAATATCGTGCTTTATCCAATATGAGATCATTATCAGTCCGAACATACATGATTGAATGCTCAACGTTCATCCCGTTCAAAATGCGAATTTTTAAGGCATTAAGTCATGTTTTAATATTCCATAAACGAGCTAAGCATCATAATGTAAAAAAGAGGTTTTGTGCATGAATTGATTGTCATTTTATATTTTGAGTACACATGACCAGTATGTCAAATACTGTTCATAAACTTGTACGTGAACTCATAAAACATCCCTTGTCAGCGAATGTGAATGAGGTGCATTTAAATTGAGATGTCACGCATCAGTGAACTCCAAGCCACTCTTGATATAGATAAATATGCATTTATGATGTACGCGTCCAATCCAATAAACTTGACGAGATTCTCCAAACATGTATCATATATCAGCTAATTGAATTTCAGCGGCACAAAATAAAATTTGTGAAGCCGCAGTCATTTGGTCTGTATGTCGCCCGGTTACCAACACGGGGAAGGTAAATTGATAATAAAAGCAAGGCGACCAACAGGTATCACAGCATGGCGTCAGCATCATGAATAAGTTGTGATAAACTCGCCAGAAGACGTGCTAGGCTTCTTTAGAAACGACGTCATAATTGAAACCTCCTATAACCAATAAAAACGGACTTAGACTATGTCCTTGCGGTACGCCATGTTCAACAAAGCTACTTTCGGTATGGGGTGTGTGTATGAGGCAGTCATTAAGAGTGCCTGGGTGGCCTATGGGTGAAAGTGTATTTTTGATAAATAAAAGTGAAATTGGTGCATTTGAGATGGACCATAGAGTCACGCATAATGACAATAAGATCGACGTGTACCGTGGGATCTTTATGACCTTATTTATTGCTTTCACTACAAAACGTTGAAATCGTGTTGGCATAGAAATGATAGTTAATGTGGTTTTATGTATATTTATGAACCCTTGCGCTGTTATGCAAGCACAGTTAACAGTATAAACGTGGTACGTCATAATTAGTTCCTATTTTTGATGTTCACATTTCTCAGCAGGTTTCGTATAATGTGAGATGAGAATGATAAAAACAGACGCATTCTTCCAGCATTTAGTGGACGTTGAAGTGATCACAGGGGCTAGTACATGTATTGAAAGCAAAGGACGGGAAAGTACTACAATATCCCCGTATACTATTAAGGGTTTATTCATAGGCGGATAGAGGAATTATCAAAGGGGTGGGTGGTTCAAATTTACATTTTTCAAAATATAGGGGGACGGGGTTCGAACCCCTTGAACCCACCCCGTTTCTGGATCCGTCACTGGGCTTAAGTCTTCCTTTTTCTCAAAAATACCTGACCATGTGGTTGTAATGTTACTGGTTATATAATTTGTGAACTAACTATTACTAACCTTAACGGAATTCAAAACGAAAATATGAACTTCATTAAATGATTAAAATTTATAAGGATATGAGCTATAGCCTGACCCTAAAGCGAAACATGACAAACCCGTGAAAGAGCATGTCTAGATTTTAAGTCCTAACGTCCGACTTCTTTGAGGATTCTGTCCATTATTTGATAACATTATCGCGTTTTATGAATAAATAATAAAAACTCATTTTTCAGAGATCTTGTGTCTTTTTATAGGAATGACTAATACATCGTGTCAAGATGACACATCAAATCTTTCATCAAATTTATTATTTTATATACAAATAAATAATTTAACTGGCAACAAGAATTCTGCATCAAAAGGTCCGGTGTTTTCAGGATCCTCCGTAAATCTCAATCCACTGAGTTCAGTTGTTTGGTGTCAGATTGACGGAAATGTTTCATTATTATCCTCTATTAGAATAAACCGTTAGTCTACCGGTCCCAATAATTATGGTCCATTTCTGATGGACACTCGCAGCTTTTAATCAATTCAGAGACACCAGTTACCATGACATTGACATGTCCGCATTCACCAGCGCATCACACTGACCGAACCATCTGTTTATCAACACCACAGCGCGCATGCGTATAATTGAAATGCCAAAATGGCGGAGATGCCAATCTTTGTTTGGACATATTGTAAGAATCACTATATTGGCCCTCGCTGATGCGAATTGAAATATTTCGGCCTGGCTTTTATCAGCGGCCATTATTCAGGGAACAGGGAAGTGTTAGATTAAAGTCCATTTACTTCGCCACTTATCAGCACGCGCATGGGTCACGTGACCGGCTAAAACGTGCTTTGCGCGTGAATTTGCGATAACAGCTACCGATTTTCTGATAGGGGATCTTTTTAGTGCTTTTGGCGTCGGTGAAGATTTGGATTGATAGTTTTACTTGAAACTGAAGTGCCTTTTAGTGTAAAAAGTAACGTCATCGTTGACAAAACCAAACATTTCACGTGTAAATTGATAACAGGGTCGAAAATCAACGGACCGACTATCACTTTATTGACGCCAGGAAAATAACGGTCAAATAGTTTTTATACGTTTCCTTTTTTTGCGATCTGACGTAGTTATTGAGAATTGTCGTACAATAAGAGTTGTTTAATGACACCCTATTATAATGCAGATGGTTAAATATACTTCATTGAAGATATATTTCATTGGGCAATCGTATTACATGTTAATATTTTACATGAAACCCTTCCTCGTCAAGCTTAGTCAAAGATGAGAAATAAAACAATAAATGCTATGGATCTTTTTTTAAGTAACCACTTCTTTGCGATGATTCAGACTTGATGCCTGCTCCAATACTCCAATATATTGGTTTGAAATAACACGTGTGTAACGTACCTTTAAAATCACTGACCACATAGAATATATGAAGATACTCCTATTTGAAGATAAAATATACTTAACTTACTGCGTGCTAAAGGCGTAGGGGTGTGACATCATGTAAATCGAAAGTTGCAGCTTCAATTCAACGGTTGGGATAAGATATAAACTTGATGTCGTTCTCAAAAGCTTATTCCTTACAAAGATGTATGTTATTGAACAGAAGCATATGTGAACGACCATTTCAGATATGTGAACGACCATTTCAGATATGTGAACGACCATTTCAGATATGTGAACGACCATTTCAGATATGTGAACGACCATTTCAGATATGTGAACGACCATTTCAGATATGTGAACGACCATTTCAGATATATGTGAACGACCATTTCAGATATATGTGAACGACCATTTCAGATTTGGGTCAAATTAAATATTGAAGATATGAAAATAGTCAAGGAGTGAAGGGGAGACAAATGTAATAATCAAAAGAAACATAATGAATCTTGATACATACACTTGAGAAAGGTTTTAATAATATTTGATAAAACTATAGAGACTTGTCAAGTGAAATTCTGACAAATCTTTTACAGTAAACTATACGAATAAATCGACATAAAATGTCTGTGAAATTATTTGACTTCCCTGTTAAAAGGGTAAATGTTTAATGTTAATTTGACCATCAAATTTCAATGTTAGCAGTTTTACAAGCTTAATTGTAAACTAGAAAATAACATTTATGAAAGACGAATTCTATTTCATACATCTACAATTGATACCATCAACTATGATTATTTTCCTGACGTATCTATATTACATATCTTACAATAAACTCGTATTGACATATACTATAACTGAACGTCTATAAATCTAATACATGTCATTTCATCGCCTGTATAAATAGTTGTAACTTCTACTGCCTATTTATAAATGGAATACAACGCAGTGTAAGCCGCAACGTTTAATCGATCGTTCTAACTAGGCGCTCTGCTATGTTATAGCCTATTTTGCCAAAGCATACCGTCAGCACGGTGGCCGAGTGGTTAAGGCGTTGGACTTAAGATCCAATGGACGTATGTCCGCGTGGGTTCGAACCCCACCCGTGCTAGTTTATTTTGGTCACTTTTACACCGTTGTACGGTCATGCATTGATAGCAGACATGGCCTACTTACCAAATACCCCGTTATAACAACGCAAATAGTGGTTTCGTTATACAAAAGAGGCGAATGCATGTTGTTAAACACATTATGCATACAGTGCGGTATGCACTGTTGTCTCTTGTTTAGTTATATTGATGTTTTTACAAATATTCCTTTTTCTTGCCAATACTTATTGTTCATTGTTAAGCACACGTGTACACGTTAACTTGCTCCTGCATTTTATAGGTTATTGGATTTTCTTATTTTGTTAAAACAACTGTTTTCATACAAATAAACAAAAGTGAATGCTTGTCTTGAAGAGTTTTATAGTTGCTCACCTGCTTGTCCAAATAATGAAATCTGGAATTTTAACATCTTCATAAACGCAAAGTAAGAACTTAGGTAAAACTTAGACTCCCTCGTAACTTAAGTAAGACCAAACATGAACTGTCATTTAAAAATATCATTTTATGTATGATTAACGTAAATGAATTATTTATGAACAAATTGTACAAAACAGTAAACTGGAGGTTTTCATTTTGAAAATATTTAACGATGCCATCACATTTAAAAATTGATGATTCATCATTAAATTTTCCATTACACATGCTTACACTGCTTCAATGACTAATGGTTAATTTTATTCCTTACTAAAATCACAATTTACATAGTGAAGATAAAAAGATTTACTAAAACTTAATAAATCATCTTTTCAGTATAAAATAATCTTTTAAAAGGATTTAAAAGACCAACATTACAAAAACAGGACTTAACCAGGTAGCGCATTAAATCCTTTAACAAGCAGTGAAGATACAATAAATTACGCTATGACTACCAAGTACCAGGTACCGCTGGCTAAGTCCCCTGTTAGATTTAACGAATGTGAATTATCCCCATTATCCAGAGATTTACAGTAATGTTGTTCACTTAGCCGTATTTTTCTTTTATACGCCAAAACATAAATGTCTACTCTTATTACCCTAGCTCGCGTTCATGTATCGCTAACCCTAAAAAGGTGAAATTCCGGAGGGTTTAAAATGCACTTAGAAGGAGGAGCATATGGCTTCTAAATCCAGACTCCGTCTTAATTCACACAATAAAGATACCGCCGCGTTACGAGATGCTTTCCCCCGGTATATTATTACAAGCTTATCTCATAATTATTACAGCTTTGGAAAGCTGGTCGATTTATATTACCGAGTTATTGATATATAGCAAGCGTCTGGATGCGTTGCTTATTTATATGTGATGTTCGTACTGTTTCTGCATATGTGTCAGCTGAGACAACTGCTGACATACTCGTACACTGGCACACAATCGATGAGAACTATGACTTTTAATCATTTTTCATAAGGAAAATGTCTATGTGAATATATTAAATACTTGAAAAAAGACTTATCGAAATTTTTATCAAAATCTAGACTTGATTTTCAGAGAGGGTCAGACTTTTGCTGGAGTAATTCAAGGTGAAATATTATTTTAAAAAAGGCGCCTATAGGCCAGGCTACTGCTCACAGCGAACTGTTTGGGAGGCGTTCTGGAAATTGGTGTTATATATAAGACAAGGATGTTGATGGATGATTAACTTCTTTTATTAACAACGGAAAGAAGTTGATCCTCCACAAATACTCCTTGTCTTCTCTAATGTAATATGTGTATATCTCAAATTCACTTTTTAAAAGAAACAACTTCTCCTGATGTTGATTGTCCTTTAGTAGCTGTTACTACATCATATTGTCTTTGCTACAGTCACAGCTGAATGTGTTGCTGTCATTATTACTTATATCATCTTTACTACTACTACTACTACTACTACTACTACTACTACTACTACTACTACTACTACTACTACTACTACTACTACTACTACTACTACTACTACTACTACTACTACTACTTCTACTACTACTACTACTACTATCATTACTACTACTACTTCTATTTGGACGACTACCACCGCCACCAACACTACTTATGCTGATACTACTACTACTTCTACTACTACTACTACTACTACTACTACTACTACTACTACTACTACTACCACCAATACTACTACCACCAATACTACTGTTGCTGATACTACTACTAATACTACTATAAGTACTACCAGATGCAATACAACCATCTCTACTGATGTTGCTTTATCAGTACTGTTACTAATACGCTTCAAGTCCCCCTATCAGTACTGCTGCAAGTTCTGTTACAGGTATACCTACTTCAACTGCTAAAAGTTCTCACGCATGAGGTATACATTCCATGGTAATTAATGAATACGGCATGATATGCTCACTTAAATATCTGCTCTGACATATCGTGTATCCTCGACCTTCATGAGAACATTCCCAGCATGCTGTGAGCTCTGTCGCAGGGTCAATACGCAGTCAACTATCAATTACCTCATTCTAGCGCTTCCTATTATCGCTGTGAGGAATTCAAGGTACGAGCTGACGACCTGTGACCCTTCACCTTGCTCGGAGGTCACGAATGCGGTTTGCGGTTTCACCAGTAAGTTGCCCATAGGCCCCGGTTTATCTACTTGCAGTGGAGTCATGCTTCAACGAGCACCAATAATATACCACTGGGCGTTTATTTAATCGGCTTATCAGCTGAGCGTTACATCTCTTGCTTTGAGTGCGGACGTCTTAGAAAGCCTCGATAATTTTGTGCGGGCCTCGCACTGGCAACAGAAGAACGTGTTGTAACATAGGTTATCGTTTTGCCGGTTGTTTAGTTGGGAAACCTGAACGCTGTTAAATTGAGGCTCGAGATATCTATTGGCAATCCTTTGAGACAAATTACTGATAATTATTTGACATTTTGACAAGTCGTTTACGTGAGGTCGTCGTATTAGGCCACGCCCTGTGGTTCTGATAAAGCTTTGGAGTTGTGTGAAAGTAACACAAATTTAGATTTAAGCATATTTGTTTACATGAGTGAACATTCTAGCTGATAATAAGTATGATGATCTCAAATGAATAACACAAGCATTTTGAAATGTCGTAAAATAAAAAGTAAGCACATTTCATTGATTACAATTAACTTCCTTATTTGATATATTTCAAGTATTAGATGGGTACCTCTATGCATTATGGTGATAATAAAAATAAAAAAAACAAAACACAATCACACATACATATTATTTAGTTACATCATAATTATAATGCCTGTAACAAATTAATTAATTCAGCAGAAACTACATAAAAAAAACGCATAAAATAGAAAATATGTGCACTGTTTGAAAAACATGAGGTTTTTGAATTTAAATAATTTTTTTATCACATTTCCATTTGCTACAGTTCAGAACAAGATATTCATTACGAAAAAAGAAGGTGTTAGTCACAAAGGAATGACAGCGTGTTGTGCCTAATTTCCTAAAGGAGTTATATCCTCCCCTGTTTCTTTATTGGTCCGCCACAGATTAATGGCTGCACTGTTTTTAATTAAACTCGAGTAATACGCCAGGCAAAACGTCCTAGTAAAATTGACTGGTGAAGCTCAAGGCGAGAATTCGCTTGGTCGAGCATTCGGAACTTCGAGGTGTCAAAATCGATGACGCGGTCTCCAATCGAAACGTGCCCTTCAAGTAACGGTAACGCAGCGGGCTTGACAATGATAAAGCATCTCAGTCGACAAAGATCGCAAATCAGCGCACGGGCATTATCTAGTTGGTCTTCACGTGACGGCACTGTCAGGAGCTCAGATGTGCCCGGTTATTTTGATCCGGGAAGAGAATTGAGAACCGAGTTTGTGAGAAGCTCTGCACAGCGCTAAATCGACAAGCCGCATACCACAACGTGAAAACGAGGCTCCTTTCCGCGAACTGTGTCTGCTCGTGTGTAACAATATGTGCACAGTAAACGCGCTGCGCTGAGCTATTGCAGTCTGAACTCGGCGAGTGCGAACCCTATTACAGTCGCGGAGTGTGTGTTAGCGTGTGAGGTTGATTCACAATGCAGTGGAGTTACTGTGTAGCGATGTCGAGGAGCTTAGCATTCGTACGGACGTACCTGGGCCAAAACAGATATATTCTCCACTGTTGACGTTTCTAGAGATTCTATTTTCTTCTTACAGACGATGGAGGGTTGTGGACGAATGCGGATTACCGAATTAAACCCCCATTTGCTGTGCGCTCTGTGCGGAGGATACCTTATCGATGCTACGACGATAGTGGAGTGTTTACATTCGTGTAAGTACCTTGCTTTGATTTATTGTTGGGCCGTCGGGCCGAGTTGTTTACTTGTCGAGTTGGAGAGTTTCACCTCTGAAGCAAAAACATTACTTTCCAGTCGACTCCCGTCCTCTGACCAAATCTCTTCAGCTTATAGATGAGAACCATATGTATCAACTGATGAAGTGGGATGTAAATACACCCAGAATCCAAGATTCCTTCCCTTGCATATCAATAATCTGAAAACTTGATTAAAGTCATCTAAATGCATATCATCATCCTTCAAACATATTTGCACTCACGTAAATGTATATTGGAATTCCATAGGGAAATGTTTGCTCTCATGAAATTGCATTGCATACAATGCGTGAATACACAATTGCCCTGACTGATGTGCAGCACATTGAATCCTGAAGGGATGCACTCACATTGGTGCACGTAATAATATGATAAACATGACAGTATTTATGTAAACAACTTTGAAGATGCAGTCTTGTTGGTGAACGTAAGAACATGACTACATTGGAACATGTAAAGATGCACTCAATCCAATTATCCACAGATGCACATGAATTCGTATAAGAATCCTGTAAAATGTTTACTAACGTACATGCACATACGAACAACGTGAACTAATTATATACACATGCCTGTTTATAAGAATCCTCTAAAGGTGGACTTGTTTTAAGCACGCGAGAACCATGTGGTCTAATTACTTACACGTGAATGCATATAAGAATCATATAAACAAATTATTTACATCTAGAATCCTGTAAAGATGCAGTAATGTTACATGAAAATATACGCAAGAATGCTGTTAACATATTTGCACATGTGGGAATGCATATGAGACTCATTTTACTGTGGTTTCGTTGGTATTATTCGCGTTATTCCTGTCAGAATGTTTGCATTTATGGGGATGGATATCAATGTCCCGAAGACGTGACTGCATTGGAGTAAACTGATGTTAATGAGTTTATATTATGTACATAAGCTTGCATTGATGTACTTTCTCCACGCCACCATCCTGTAAACATGCGTACATTGATGAAAAATTCGCCTTATTATCATGTAATTGTACTTCAACTAGCACACATTCATCTTCATTACGTCATAAAGTTGTTGACATTGATGTAAATACCCATAAATGCGCGAACATGTATTTACACTGAGGTAAAATCAACCCGAAACCCTATGAACATACGTAAACTGGTGTTAATCCACCTCATTTATATGCACATGCTTAAAATGGTGTGAAAACACCTTGGAATTCTTGTAAAAGTGAGTGCACAGACGTAAGTGTTTTCCTTATTCTTAACATGCTTTCACAAAAATATCTTTCTTCCGTTGGTAAACACAATTATGTAATCGTACATCAGAGCATGCGCACTTCGTGATCTTCGTATTTACACTTTGGGAATGCATATCTGAAACCTGCTTTCACATGCTTGCATGTGCATCATCAATGCTTCAAACATGCTACAACATATACGCCTCCGATCTTGTAAAGATGCCGGCAGAGTTGTAAATGCATATCAATATCACGTAATTATGTTTTTACTTAATTGCATTTACATCATCAATGCTGCAAACATGCTTCAACGTAAAAACGTCTCTGATCCTGTAAACGTGTTTGCAGTATGTAAATGCATCTCACATTACAGAAAGCACGTGCTTGCAGTAAAACATGAATAGCAAAAACAGTTTAACCACATTAAGAAGGGTTGTAGGTAGTGAACTCGATCATTGGTCACTCCGACATTACAATAAGAAAGGAATTCCTATTATGTGAAAAACATAACAAGTCTATAAAATTTTGCTTTCAAAAACTCTTTTTTAGTAATATTCTTATCCGAAAATTTCATTTTAGATAGTAATTATAAGTCTACTCCAGACCCTTTTATTTGCATTAAGGAACACAATCAAGTCTATATTGTCTTGCTCGCCGTGATCACCGTGAAATATCTGTCAATTTTACAAAATGAAATTGTTCATTTTCCTCTTTTTTTGTGTGTGGTACTTTCATAAGTGTATTAAGATATTATTGAAATATAGACTTTGTGAAAGTTCCTATATTTGTTTACACAGTCTTGGAACATTACGAGGATTACATAGTGTAATCATCACTTATTGCATGTCATATAACCCTGTCATAAATAGCACCTGTAGCCAGATTTACCTTTTCTTATTTCGAGATAACTGTTAGCTTTCAAATCGCCTTCACGCCAACACGGAAAATATTCAGTTTCTATTCAATAAACTATGACACAACACAGCGGCTATGCATTTAGCGTGTTGTATGTTTAACGATAGGATCTAATTTGAAGCGTCTACATTCAACCCCCGTTCTGATTCAAAACCTATCTAGGTTAAAAGTGAATCATGCACTGAATATGAATGCGGATAACAGTATACAATGGTGTAGTTGTGTTTTAGCAAATTATGCATCGTTGTGGTATTTGAGGAAATGCTTTTTCATACATTATTCATTTTACATATTTTATTCTGTAGTTATAAAACAACGACTTTTTGTGCATGAACTTGTATTGTAATCACACAACGACTTATTATTTGCATTCACATAACCCTTTGGATACAACTTGTATAAAAATAAAGACATTGGGAATGAACTATACTGTTGTACTACCACCGACTTCTAAATACCATCCATGCGTTTGATCCATGTGTATTATCGTCTCTATTGTATGACAGTCTTTAGTCTTGCATTTAACTTGCTGTGAACTAAGTATAATACACAGTTATACTACTACCGAATTACAAATACCCACCGTGCATTTACATCATGTGTATTAACGTCTCTTGTGTGATACAGTATTTGAATCTAACTTAACTAAGATCATTTCTTCCTAGTGTATAAATACTAGATCTACACGCAACTATATCCCAAATTCAGTATATTTAATTGAAATAACTAAATATGTATTTAAAAGTAACATTCTTTTAAAATGTCTACATCTAATTATCCTAAAACACGACTTGCAGAAAGTCTGCACGGTTTTACTGCACGGCATGAAGTATTTATCTGTCAGTAACATGTTGCAGGGCTCCGCCCCCTCAGTGACCTTCACCTTTGAACAATGATAGCAAGAGCAATAAAATTGCACTAAAACGCAAGCGGCTACTGCTTACAAATTTCCTCTCGATAATGCATTAGGCTGCAAGAGTTGTTATAACATTAACTTTAGTTATGATTGAAAGTTTTAAGATTATTAAATTATTATTATAAATGCCGTGGTTTGATACGGTTTATAGTAATCTAACTGTTTAATATTGTTGCAACAATTGAATAAGCTACGCGTGCTGTTTTGACATTATCGAGATTTTCATTATGTTTTATTATTAAACGTTAATTTTACTTAATCCCATTACGATAATGATTTTCTTGGTTGTTAATGGTGTGTAGTAATCAAAGTAAACATTACTCAGATTTTGATTAAAAAGGACAACGTAATTTCTTTCTGGTTATATTGGCCTAGCATGTTATCCTTTCAATAACGTTTGAAGCTATCGTAACGTGTATGGTCAACATACTTCTAGCACGGTTTGTAACAATGTGCTTTGTCAAAGTTTGTAGTAATATAACGTCGTATGCTTGAATCATTACCATATTGTTACGTTATAAAGTTGCCATGTAATACAAGGTTTGATACTCAAATCGTTAGAATATTGTTGAGATGTATTGGTTCTACAGAATAAATTGTCAAGGTTAAATTGCGAAACAAGTTTGATAATGTTTCTTTGCAGTCACATTGATTATAACATTAGAATTGTGTATGATATTCACAAAGCGTGGAACTAGTTACGTCTAGTTTTACGTTCATGGTAAAAATACAGCATCCTACATTGGTAAGAAGACATTAATGTACTGAAATGCATTATGTTTGACAAAAACCCTCTGATTTTTATTGGTAAAAATACATATATTTTGTGTTGAACTACATTTTACATATTCAATTCAAGTGGAGTCAGCGTTTAGCAAGTATTCAGAAGACATCAGTTTCGTTTCCATAATGTTAAGTTTAAATAGTTTTTAGAGAGCATTCATATCTTAGAATCTTGTCTGGTTTAAGTATTTTTCAGAAGACATTCATATTTTGTTTTCTTAATGTCGAATCAGCTTTTAGGATTTTTCAGAAGGCAGTCATATTTCGTTTCACGGTGTCGAGTTAGCTTTTAGTATGCTCTCAGAAGGCAGTCATATTTCGTTTCACAGTGTCGAGTCAGCTTTTAGCATATACCGCCAATGTGCTGTGTATTGAACTCACGAGGCAACAGCAGTGACTATTGATTTCCAGATCCTCGCTTGCCTCCCCCGCGTTTTATACAATAGCCTGCTCACGCTCACACTGTATCTATCTCTTTAGTGTCATATATCCTTCAGAGCTAAGAGAATCTATATTTGTATCATATATATATATATGAGTCGTTTCTCACGTGAAGTAAGGTTATATATAGAAAAGAGTAAACTTCTCCAGTCAAACCCATCGGATGTTTACTCTTTTCTCTATATATATATATATATATATATATATATATATTGATAATAATTGTATCTATATAGTTGTATATGCGTATTCTTTAAAATAACTTTTATTTTTTAGGTTATCTTCACGGTTAGATGTTTTTCTAATTCTATACGTATTCGCTTCATAATCATATTTCAATATGCGAGTATGTTGATACAAATATCACATTCAATGGCGCGCGCCAATCAACAGGATACTTGTATTTGAACAAAACTTCATACACTCTTGATATAACATTATTTTGACATGTCACGTTACAGACGAAATACTTGTTTGCGATTGATGCCATGTTGGAAAGAATAATGTACTGGAAACACTAACACACATGTGCTCTTTTACATCCAGATTAACTGTAGTGAATAATTGCCGTATGCTTTAACATTGCACTGTAAGTCTAAGTGTAAGGTTCCTGTTGGGATTTATAATTAGGATCCTGATCCACTCTCAATAATCGAAGAATTTAATGTCAACAGATAATCTTTGACGTAGTGTAGTAAGATGCTCACGAGAAAATAAAGCGACCAACTGGGACAATTACTTACAATCATGTATAGAGCTTTAGCAGTGGAATATATCAAGTGTTTCAAGGGACATGCATTAGGGACGAACCATTCTTGATGTAGATCCAGGTCAAACTCGTGTCCTTGATTACGGATTTCGAATCGGTTTGTTGATGTACATATACGTACGTTATTTTGTTTTCAGTGTTTTATCGACATTAAATTGAAATTTTGGCGGTTCATTGTGCAGATGAATGTTTCATTTGGTTTCACTGACATTTTTATTCAAATCTCTAGAATACTCTTTTTCAGAAATTTTCGGAACAAAACAAAAGAAAACGGTCCCTAAACTCCCTAAAACTGAGAAACTTTTTTATTTGCTTTTCCTGCTGCGGCTGGATGACACATCTTCTTGAGCAGAACTACAAAGTCAATGAAAGATATTTTAAATTTTGGATCTACAGTGAATGAAAAAGGAAGCCGCTTATCGATTAATCTTATTGTTTGCTTCAGAGAGCTATAGCCTAAAATATGCTTTAACATGCTTCAATACACGTTCTTCCCCCTTGGGTCGTGTTTGTATATATAACCTTCCATAAATCGCAAAAGCAAATACCAAAAATTCTGAAAAATTGCACGAAATCACTTCCCAGGCAATCCGAGCAAATTATCAAACAACATCTTAATTGACCATAATTCTTTAAATGGACATCACTATAATTCTTCCTGTCAAAACAGCGTCCTCATTTCCCATTCTTATGCATTCCACGCCCAGGCACTCGGCGCTATTGATTTTGTTTCAAGATGGATAGAATGAGATTTTGAGCTTTTAGCAGACTACATGCTGAAAATCTGATACTTTTCCGGTTTTTATGGCTCCGAACAATACAACAAGCTCATGACAGTGCATGCAATGTCGCTGCTCGCTGTCAGGAGCTAACGTTCCATGGCAGTCTGGTTTATCGTGATTTCCCGATGGATTTTGGCTCAATAAAATTGTTCGCCAGACTTCCGAGCAATTACGTCCATATGATATGCTGGCTGACCTGAATATTATTCTGAACATGTCTGCTCTCGTGAAACTAACGTCAAACTAATAAGATATCACAACATTGGTTTCAAATGGGATTAATATCAGAAACACGCCTTCTTTTGGTAACTGCATTGTCCGGCTTGCTCCTGATTGGGTTTTTGATTAGGGAGATTGGAATTGTGTTCTCAAAGTCGTGTTCTCGAACCCTGTGTTCTTGCGAACTTCTCGAAGGTTGCAACCTTGAAGATTGTGTTTTTAGGCTTTGTTCTCGGCAGTTGCGACTTGAAGACTGTGTCTTTTGAGGTTGTGTTCTCGAAAGTTGCGACCTTGACGACAGTATACTTTGAGGCTCTGTTCTCGAAAGTTGCGACCTTGACGACAGTATACTTTGAGGCTCTGTTCTCGAAAGTTGCGACCTTGAAGACAGTATTCAATGAGGCTTTGTTCTCGACAGTTAAAGACTTAAAGACATTGATCTTTCAGCGTTTTTTCTCGAAGATTGCGAACTGTGTTCTTTTAGACTGGATTTATTTTATTTTGGAATATTTCAATATTTTGGCGTTTCTCTTCTTAAGATAGAGTTCTTGAAGAAACAGTGTAAATAAATGACTGTCGTCTTTCTTCTTTCTTTTCCTGTGGATCTTTATTGGTAGATATTGTATGACAGTGTTATCTTTGAATCGGTTTCCATAATTTTCCGATATATTTCCAGAAATATATCTTAGTAATGAAGATTGAAATCCATAAGAATGTGTTTTTAACCATTTCATTCATAAAGATTGTGTTGACGGTCACAGTAACAAATTTTCCGGTTGGAAAGAAATAATTTCCTGTGCGTGGATTTTCGTTTCCATGACGCGTGACTTTTCTGCAAATGTACAACGATAAATTATTCAGCCTCCATAAATGCATTCACAGAAATATTTTGAAAATCATGCCTTACATTAGAAGCAGTGTTCAGTGCATATATATCATCGACTCTCGCAAATGGAGGTTAACGTTTCTTTCTCTTTCAAATTCTTTTTCAGAGCAATCAAGTGCAACGATCTAAGGAATTATGTCTTTCTTCTGAAGCTAATTTAGAAAATTGTAAGAAATTCTTTTTCATAAGCTGAACAATATGGAATTCTCAAATACACTTTGGTCGCCATAGTAACAAAGAAAACGAAGTCTTCTCACAGATATCCTGTCTGTCTCATGGTTGCCAGCTGTAACAAAAGCTACACCAATTTATCTCAGAACAATACAAATAGTCTCGATATGAAGACTTAAGTAAGTCCATCTTTTCACAGAACGCTTGTCTGTATTATGTCTGCTAAGCCTACCTCCAGAACAATGCTCACTATTCACGTGGAATGTTTTAGCAATTGGTAGGCATGACATGTATACAGCCGACAAAGCCAAACTGTTTGTTGTATATTTGAAGCCTCGTTCTGATATAAAAGTCGGTTCCGGTTCAGATACACCCCTTTGATCTCGACCGCATTCAAGGTATGAAGGAAAACATAAATAACTCTCAAGAAGTGTGTTCCCCCCAGTGTTCTTGAAAACCCTAAACACCCATTTCATCAAGATTAAGATAGTCTTGAAGGGGGCGTTAACAGATTTGGGTGTGGGGGCTAAAGAGGTCTTTGATGAAGATCAAAAGGAGGTTAGGGTCACTTGAACAAAACTGAGGTCACTTTACAAAAACAAATGGTATTTTGACGAGGATTGAAACCGTAGCACAGATGTTGGAAATGGTGGCAAGTTGTTTTTAATCCTGTCTGCATAAAAATGACCAGCACGTACACATTATTTTAAATGCAAATGTTCTAAATTAATGAAGTATCACAGACTAGATTGCCTGGATAAACTTGTGCTGCTTATAATAATCTGCGAATTTTGTTAAATTTCTTTGTGAAATATATTAACTAGGAAATACTGCATGAAGTTGGTAGGCTCGTACATAATACGTGTAGTTTACATAATGATCTTCTGAATAAATGAATCAGGGATTTTGACTAGTTTGCATATACGGAAGTATAAACCAGTAGTACTATACTAATATGTGAATGGTTTGAGTTTATTTGTGAAATATATTATAAACAAAGAAAAGTTACGCTTTCTCTAACTAATACATAACCTTCAACTAGCCTGTATATTTATTCTGCAACGTCCTTCAAAGGATTTGGTTATCGCTGTGGTTGACATTTAAGGGCTATAACGTGTAGATCGTTCTTGCTTTGGTTCATTAACTGTATTGCGCATGCGCGGGTGGAGACGGTCGTGTTTCTGTCGTGCTCCACAAGTTGGTGCATTTCTTTGACTTTTAGCGCCTAAAAGTAAGTTCGAATAAAGTAAACTGAACGGGTATCTTCAACCACAACATGGAAGAAGAAAACAGCACAAAACAAACAGAAAACGAACTAAAAGAAGAACAGGAGCGGAAAAGAAAACGAGAAGGCTCAACACCGGGCGTGGATGAAGATGGCGGCGTGTTGCACGAGGATTTCGAGGCCATGCGGTCAGAACTTGAAACAGTGAGTGAGACGTTAGCAAAGGTGAACAATACACTAAGTGAACTAAACGTTACAGTAATGAAAACAAATACATGTGTTGCTGCTATCGAGAAACGGTTGGATAATCATGATGAACTCTTACAAAACATGAAACAGAACGTTGAATCAACATCAAAGAAAGTTGCTAAGATTCAGACTGAAATCGGGGTAATTTCTAAATTGAAGGAAGATTTAAAAGCAACAAATCAAGCTGTTGACGGCATCAGGGTTCACTTTGAAAGCATGTTAAAGAAAATTCGAGACTTAGAACGGAGGGGTTTGGAACAAGAAACAAGAAGCAGAAGGAATAACCTGATATTCCATGGTCTGAAATCCCCTTCTACCTCTCCTAGCCAGGGTACGGCACGCCCCAAGGAGGACTGCGAAGCGTTGGTGAGATTCTTCATGACCAGGGAAATGGGAATTTCTGCAGATCAAGTTTCTAAAATGGGTATAGAGAGGGCTCACAGACTTGGAAAAGAAAATACAACCGGCAAGGCGATGCCAATAATGGTGAAATTTGAACGTTTTAAAGACAAGGAGTTCGTCAAAAGACAGGGAAGAAATCTGAAAGGTAAACCGAGTGGTGTCAGTGAAGATTTCCCAAAAGAAATTAGAGCAGCGAGAGACAAGCTGAAAGATGAACTTAAACAAGCGAAGAAAAACAACAAAAAAGCAACAATACTGTATCCAGCGAAATTGTTGGTAGATGGAAAGGTGGTGAGAGAGATCCAGGTATTCGAGGAGCAGGGGGATATCTTGAGTCCCTAGGACGGAGAGCCCAAGGGTGTACCAGGGGGTATATCAATTATATCCTGGAATGTAAACGGCAGCCTGGTGAATAAACTTGATGTTTCACATTTTGTGAGTGACATTACAGAGCATGATATCATCTTGCTCTCAGAAACCTGGACTAACAAGAACAGTAAGGTTGATATTGAGGAGTATGAGGTGTATACTAAACACAGACAGAGGAGACGAGGAGCCAAGAGGGACTCCGGAGGAATGGTGGCGTATTTTCATAATCGTGTAGCACATGGTGTCACACAAGTTCGTAGTGAGTGCGAGGACATTATGATTTTTAGATTAGACAAAATGACATTTAATTTAGAAAAAGATCTCTATTTGATTTTCGTTTATGTAACCCCATCGAACTCTAGTAGGAGAACTGTTAATCAGGGGTTGGATACATTCGAACTTTTATTTCAACATGTTGCTGAATATCGACAGTATGCTGACATAGCAGTTATGGGTGATCTCAACGCGCGCACTGGGGACAAACCTGACTACATTGAACAAGAAGATATACGCGACATGGACCATGTGCCTCTCCCTGAAGACTATGTACTTGATGACATAGAATCAGAGATTTTATTCATGAACAATAACGGATTTACTCTAAAGCGTGCATCTAAAGATAAAACAGTTAATGAAAACGGAAATAGACTCTTAGATTTATGTAAAGCATTTCAGTTGAGAATTGTGAATGGTAGAGTTGGTTGTGATCGTGATGTAGGTAACTTCACATTTTGTGGATGCCAGGGTGAAAGCACCATTGATTATTGTTTATCAACAATTGACATGTTTCCTTTATTAAGTTATTTTGAAATTGGACAATTATCAGAATTTTCAGATCACCGATGTCTCCGTATAAGATTAAAAATTAATAGTCATTACCAAGAATGTGAACCTGCAGGTGAAACGAGAGACCGATATAAATGGAAAGACTATAAATGTGAAGCCTATCACAACCTTATCGAAGATGACAGTACAAGATGTGTCTTACGGAACATAGAAAACACTCTAGCTAATGTAAATATTGACAATGTTGATATCGACAACTGTGTTGCGTCAATCACTGATGTAATGTTACAAGCCGGTAGTGATCACATGACTAATCCGTTTGCACGTGCACCACGTGACAAATGTTGGTTTGACGATGAATGTCGGTCATTGAGGGTAAAGTTCAAAGAGTGCGAGTCTAAGTTCACACAATCTGGGAGTGATATTGACAGGGTCCATATGGTAACCAGTCGATCTGTCTATCGACGATGTTGCAGAAAGAAGGTTAAATTTCATAAGAAGAAGGCTGCGGCTGACTTGTCACTTTTGAGTAGAAATAATATCAAACAATTTTGGAAGAAAGTTAAAGGTCACAATAAAAAGTCTGGTGGTATGGTAGATTGTAATTTTGAAGATCATTTTAAGAATCTGTTTAATCCTGAGGTAGTCCCGGAAGCAGATAACGATGATATTTCTAGAGAGATGAACCTCAATGATATACAGGTATGGGTTGAGGAGTTAGATGTAGATATTAGTGAACACGAGGTTTTCTCTGCTGTTAAAAAATTAAGACTGGGTAAATCTGCCGGTTATGATGGTATTATCAATGAGTTTCTGGTTCATGGCGCATCAGTATTGATTCCTGTACTGACGAAATTGTTCAATGCTATTTATAGAACAGGGTATTTCCCATCAGGATGGACCAAAGGAGTTATCGTCCCGATTCATAAGAAAGGTAGCAAGGTAATCCCTGATAACTATCGAGGTGTCACTTTACTGTCGTGTTTGAGCAAGTTGTTCACTGGTATTTTGAATTCGAGGGTTTCTTCTTGGTGTGAGAAGTATAGTTTGATCATTGAAGAACAGGCTGGTTTCCGAGAACACTACAGCACAGTTGATTGTATGTTTGTTCTTCATGGATTAATCAATATTGCAATTAAGAAAAAGGTGAAATTGTATTGTGCATTCATTGATTATCGTAAAGCATTCGATTACGTAAATAGACATGCACTTTGGTATAAATTATACAAGCTTGGGATAAGTTCAAAATTCTTAACTTTAGTTCGAAGTATGTATGAGGACGTTAAGTCTTGTGTGAGACTGTCTGGTAACATTCATTCCAGTTTTTTCATGTCGTCTATTGGAGTCAGACAAGGAGAAAACCTGTCGCCAATTTTATTTTCATTATTTATTAATGATATTGTAGAAGAACTTTCATCGGTTAATGACTTGGGAGTTGTTATTTCAAATGTACGTTTACTTCTGCTGTTGTTTGCGGACGACATGGTACTATTTAGCAATAGTGTTAAAGGCCTACAAGATGGTTTAGATATGATGTATACTTATTGCACTAAATGGGGTTTGACAGTAAATACTGAGAAAACTAAAGTTGTTATTTTTCGAAAAGGAGGTCGACAAGGTAAGGTTGAAAAGTGGTTTTATAATGGTTCATCTCTTGAGGTCGTCAATAGTTTTAAATATCTTGGTTTGGTATTTTCGACAGGTGGAAGTTTTGCATTAGCGCAGAAAACTTTATCGGAACAAGGTTTGAAGGCACTCGGTTCATTGTACAAGGTATTTAATGATAACGTGTTTATCTCTCCAGATATCCAGTATCAACTATTCCAGTCAATAGTTTCTCCTATTCTCTCGTATGGCTGTGAGGTATGGGGCTTTATGGAAGCTAAAGCTATCGAAAGGGTACATTTGAAATTTATGAAAAATATACTTTATGTAAAAATGTCAACACCGTCGGCATTCTTATATGGCGAGTTGGGTACATTTCCCTTAAAAGTAAATCGGCTTGTCAGGGTTATTAAATATTGGCTTAAAATTCTGAAAAGTCCATCGGATCGATATATAGTTTTGCTATACAACTCATTATTGAATGCTTCAGTTAAGAACCCTGGGACTGAAAACTGGACAACTTTATTGAGAGATACTCTTTTCAAGTTTGGATTTGGATATATTTGGGTCGCTCAGTACGTTACTAATAGTGATGTTTTTGTGAGAGAATTTACACAACGGGTTAAAGATATTTATTCTCAAATGTGGAAACACGAATTGTCGACATTGAGCGAAACAAGATTGTATCTTCATATCAAGGAAACCCTTTGTATAGAGAAATATTTAACTAATATTGATGTGAAAAAATACAGAATTGCACTTACACGCTTCCGTCTTGGTTCACATATGCTTATGGTTGAAAAGGGAAGATGGAGCGTGCCTAAAATCCCTTTTTATGATAGGTTATGTCCCTTTTGTAATAACGAAATAGAAGATGAATATCATGTACTATTGATCTGTCCAAAATATTTAGATATACGTAAACAATATTTGAGTAATGTTCTACTGCAAAGTATAAGTATGTTTAATTTCATTAGATTGTTAAAATGTGAAAATAATAATGAAGTGTTTAATGCTGCGAAGTGTATTTATCATATCTTAAAAGAAAGAAACAAAGTTGACTTTTTGTGAGTTTGATTACTTATATCCTCACTCTTGGGCAATACTATCATTACTATTATTATTATGTCTTTATTGTCTAGATATGTACCTCGCCATGTGCACAGGCGAATATAAGAGTGAATTTGTATTGGTTTTTGACCTAATAAACTCTTGACTTGACTCTTGACTGTATTACACACGAGCCTCGTTTTAAATTTGGGGGGAGCAGCGGTTAGCGCGTTCGGCTTCGGATCAAGAGGTCCGTGGTTCGAATCCCGCAAGGCGGTAAACCTCAAATCACCTCATCTCAACTATATAAATTCATTTTGGGAGTTACTGTTAACTGCTATCATGGTTTTAAAAACTTGATTCACTGACGTGTTACCCGATATCATATGTGTTTAATCAAACTTAATTTCCTGACCTGTTACCCAAGATCATCATCTTAAATTTTAAAACTAGATTACGTACAGTTTGTCGATATGATAAGTATAAAAGCAAACTTGAATATTACAGACATGTCACCCGATTACGGATATCATCAGTAACTGTTGTTAAAATCAAACTTTTGTTTCAGGCCGGGATTGAATTTAATTGGAATTGAAATATTTGCATGTGTTTTATCGTGTACAAAATATGCCAAATACAATCCTTGAAACACTTCAACGCAACATTGTCCGATATTCAAATAGCAACATGAACAGATTTTAGGTGACGTGGATTGACATCAATGGGAAGGATTTGATTGAATCATTGTGCCGCCCTTGTGTCAACAATGACGATATTAATGCTCATATTTCACTACAAATTATCCCAATGGGATAACCAAAAAACCCATTATTTTCTCAAACGTTGAATTTTATTAGTATTTCTTGGTATCAGTGACGTTTTACGACGATATTGAACATATCTTGTGTGTTCTTCTTTTTGTCTACTGGGTACCATAAGCAAGAGACGCCTGACAAAATGGAGTCATGGAGATACCTATCCTATATCCTTTTAGCTTCAATTATATATTCATGAGATGCACAACATGATGTTTTATGCTTAATTAATGTATGTAACGCACGAAACATTAAATGTTATTCATTCATTATGCATAATGTATATTTTAATGAAACAATTTGGAGTAATTTTTTATGGCATTGGGATGACATTAATGGATAACATTTTAACTGAAAGTGTGTCTTAAATATGTTAGAGGGTACGTGCAGGTTATTATATGGGTTGATTATTTGGTTGAATATATAATTTTAATTACCCGCAACACAGACATGTTATCGTATTCATGAGACTTGATCACGTGAAGTGAGAACTTATGAGCTGAGATTTAAAACTGCTTTCAAGAAAATTCAAAAGTATGGCATGTATAAATACAGGAAAGCCCTCAACCCAGTTACGTCTAAGTAGTAATGAAGCTGACACGTTCCTAGCAAACTGTTGGCACTGCAGTATTAGTGTAAAATATAGTCTATAATATTTTAAAGAAAACTGCTTTTCCTAGATGCGTGTGATCTAATTACCTCTGCCTTTCAATTAATTCTGTAGGGTAGCATCTAAACCAAAAAAGATACGGCGTCTATAGTATACAAAGTCTCGTGGCGCAAAATCTTCAAGCGCAAAGCCTTTAAAACTGCAAACCATAATGTAAAAAAAATGGAAATGTTGCGTTTAACTGCATTTACAATAATTATCTGCTGTTTGTCAGTTCCTTGGAAGGATTCGAACCCAAGACGTCTTCATCCCAAGTCGATCGTGGTCAATATTGTGTACTTCCCACATTTAACTGAGAAATCTGTGTTAGCGGAGGATTAGGATTCCAAAGTCCAAACCAGTGACGTGATAAGTTTGTGAATAACTTCACCTTCCGACTGAACATTTTTTAATTGTCAAAGAACTTTCCTAAAGTTTCAAGTTGTTTTCCGTCCTGAATGCACCTACTGTTTGTTGTTATATAGGCTTAGAGTTATTTTCAAGCTATTACTTTCCAGTTAAAGCTACTTCGAAGGTAGTTTGATGCCATTATGAAAACATCGTATAAATGTTTGAATTGATGCGTTATAGTTGTTTAAAGGGATTATAATATATCTTTTAAAAGAATCATTTCTAAGAAGAAAGTGAATTCTCCCTTCAACGAATTTGATGCTTCTGATGTAATATTGTTTGACTGCTTGGTTTTAATATTTTATAATTTGTATGTTGTAACTCGATACTATTCCATTGACAACTTTTTTAACGAGGGCAGGTACAGCTTAATTTCATTGACGATTGAATACAAAGATGCATGCTTGAATATACATGGTGTTGAAATATTGTCATTCTTAGACGGTGGAAAAACTTTTATTATGATAAGATCAATAACTTTATGTAGTAACTGATACTTTTAAGAGACGGTGTGTGACGAAGTCCAAACTAGATTAAAGGTCGTGAATATGCTGAAACCTTTTATTATAATGCAAATCCTCCCTATATTCTGTTTGGTATAGTTATTTGGCGTTCTCAAATCACCCAAGGACTTTTCCCCAACAATAGATTTATATCTGTAATCCGGTTCTAACGTAAAAGCTCACGAAAGCTATTAGCGAACAATACATACTGGGGCCAAACTGGGACAACTGCATTGCTTATGTGGTATATTTATTTCAGCGTTTGCCTTTTATACAAGTTTAGAAAAGGTCCCTGATTTAAAAACTCAATTTACCGGGACGGTTTGCATAATGGGTATACTGATAGCTTTTGTAAAAAGATGAATATGTTTGCTTGGCTTTAAAATAGTTGGTTTACTTTTGACAGAAACGTTGATGCATCGTCTCTCTAAGGTAAATAGAAATGGAGTATTGGACTTTAAGAAAATAAATGAGGTTATATCTTTAAATTCGGATACGCTTGAACTTCTTTCAGAATGAAAATAATGGCATTGTTCAACCAAGCGAATTATTTTAATTATGTCCTTGTATGCTATTTATGGTAATATAAAAATGCTTATACAGGTCAATGTCTGTTTGCAAACTGGAGCCGCAGAGAAATTTCTTATGTGGTCATTGTTCGCTCGTCAATGTTAATATATATCCGTATGAATAATGAATGTTTTCCATATTAAAGTCAACTTTATCTCCCTTCGCATGTCAAAATACCCTTCAGTTGTTATGACAATCATTTGAGAAAACAAGGTCACGTGATGCAATAAACATGTCGTGCAGCATGCTTTTCTGAAAGAGAGTTGTGAAATGTACATGAAAAATACGATGAAACTGACAATGATGTTTCCGGATACATTATTCACTGCCAAACGAAGAGGAAATAGCCTTGATATATAAGTATCACACAAGGGGGTTTTGGTGCACATTCTATGCTTGCAAAGTTCAGAAAAAAGCGTAAACATTTAAAAAAAATAATAGAATATCTATGAAATCCTTTCATTGTACTAGTATTTCAAGCTAGCAATATAAATTGAAGTATTTTTTCTGAAATTGATATATATCCGGACGAGATATTATACTAAGAACGAAAAGGGGCGGGGTCAACATGCATATACATTCATGTCCTTTAAACTGTATTTGTAGTAGTTAGAATTATATAAAATACATATGGCGTATACGCCATATAAAGTAGACTCTACAAAAGATCTTACTTAGATAAGCATCCGATGAGAAGGAAACAGCCCTGTTGTCAATTTCGAGACTATTATTTCTGTTGCATTTAAAAGCCGTGAAATTAATGCGTTGAAATGGATTAGCTGTAATTGATTCGAATATTGCACGGAGAGTCTGTGATATTCGTGCAAAGGAAGTATAAAACATACCAGTTGTTGATTTCATTTGCCACGCGAATGAAATACACGACATCGGCGTGAATCACATGCATCAATCAAATGTATTTACTCATCACTGTCACTTGAAATGAACTTTTACGTGGACAAATTATGCAGCGAGATTACCCCAGCATATTTCACTGGTTTGGATATGTGTAACTTTTAGAAATGAAGTTAAAATGATTTAACTAAAGAACAATCGAATTATACATTTGGATGATTAAATAAATATTATAGATGTGGTTCACGTTGCCTTAATGCTTACATACAAAGAACACTGACAAAGAATCATTTTTCAAACTCTCAACTGCCTTCTTTAGTGTAATCTTAGATTACGAACCACAGGTGCGAGTGAGTGATAAGTTGTTTGGAAAAGAGCTTTATGGAGAATTTTCTCTGCGTGCGAATCCTTCATCGCTGAGTGGAGTTCATACCAGTCTTGGCCTGCTGGGGTGATTATCCGGTTAACCGGTATTAAGGTTCAACGATGTTATCCAATCGAACATGCCTCTGGCTTCCTGGGGTGATTGAAAACATGGGGTTTGAAGAGGTCATTGAAAATGGAGTGGTTTACAGACTCGACACAGTGGGATTGCAAAATTTCGAGAAACTGAACTTCAGATAATTGTTGTTTGTTTTAAAAGCGTCCGATATGAACAACTTTAACTTGTAACTTCTGTCATTAAAAAAATAAAATAAATATCCTTTGCTATATTACTCATGTTTTAGGGTTTCGTGTTCAAAATAATTTCCTTGAACTTTGGTGTTTATTTCATCATCAACTTCCATTTTGTCGATTAAAGGGAGTTTCATTTCGCAGTAATATTCAAAAGATTTATAATGATGTCCCTTAATTTTCATCCTTTATTACCTTAAAGATGTGTTCGCTCTGATCTTTATATAAAGTCACAACCTGCCATTTTATAAAAGCCGCCATTCCCATATAGGATCAATAAGATTTCTTAGGAAAAAAATCATTTTCACATAGGGTTAATACGGCTTGAGGTCATTTTATATAGGTCAAATCCGTCTGTAAATAGTGTTGATAAAAATATAAGTCTACTTAATAAGTGTTTGTTCTACTGACCCACGAGTGCTGGCCTCAGACAGACAAGTCATATAACAAGAATTATTTCTAAAAACAACCATACTCTTAAACACATAACTATCTTCTAAAAGAAGTCTTTCTTAACTTATTCCTACAATAGAATTTCAATATTCGATTTCAACTTAGTTCACCAAAGACGCAGACAAAGCCAGTTTACAGGTAATGTAAAGTTAATTAAGTTGTTAATGAAGCTAATGTCATTTTCCAGGTAATGTAAAGTTAATTAATTTGTTAATAAATCTAATATCATTTTCCAGGTAATGTAAAGTTAATTAAGTTGTTAATAAAGCTAATATCATTTTCCAGGTAATGTAAAGTTAATTAAGTTGTTAATAAAGCTAATATCATTTTCCAGGTAATGTAAAGTTAATTAAGTTGTTAATAAAGCTAATATCATTTTCCAGGTAATGTAAAGTCAAAACAGTTTTTGTTAAAGCTAATATCAGAAATTCAGACTATCTCTGTCAAATCATCATTTTATGTAGACAAAACGTTTCTCAAAAACAAATCAGTCTACCAAATAAATGTCTCTTCTGTTGAAAGATGACTGCTGGGTCTGTGTCTGACTGATAACCACTGTGAACCAGACAGACAAACCCAGCAAGCTTTAAGGAAACAAAGTTCACGGTCAAAACAATTCCAAGTCACTGTAAAGCCAGACTCGTCCTTTGTATGAAATTATAATCAGGATTTCACAATTAACTCTAAGTTGAAATGTCGTATGTATGCCAAATCGTTTTGGGATGCTGTTGATAAAGCACTATCAGTCTACAAAATACATAACTGCGCTGTTGAGACGTGGCCGTTACTCACTCAGACTCTAGTTGTCTAGTTGATTGCAAATCAGACATACGTACCCCGAGCAGTATTTGAGGGAACAATGCAAGTCACAGTATTAGGACAACATCTTCCTTTGCATGATTCTGGAATAACTAACTTCCTCTGAGGACATATGTCGTATGTAGACCAAATCGTTTGGGGATGTCTTTCTAAAACAAATCAGTCTACCGAATAAATGTATCTTCTATTGAAGGTCGCCGCCTTGATAAACGCTGTAAATCAGAAACAGGTCGAACAGCAAGCAGTATACGAGGGAACAACCTTCACAGTACACTTTATATCCTTTTTCATATCATCATCATCATCATCATCATCATCTATATAACTTCTGAATTAACACGCCAAAATGTTGTATGTAGGTCAAATCGGTTGGGATGTTGTTAATGAAGCTACTCAGTCTACCAAATAAATGACTGTTGTTCCGACATGACCGCTGGTGTCTGTCTAGCTGATAAACGCTCTAAATCAGGCGGATGGATCCATTAGCTGACTCCATGTGTCCCCAAGCCTTAATCAGGGCTCCAACAGGAACCGTTAGAAAATTTGAGCAAGCGAAGCAAGCTATTTGACCAAATCAGGAGAAAACGGGCAAGGACGTGGTTTCGTAATGACATCTTCGTAACTAGGACAGCCATGAACTTGTTTGACCTTGTCCTAGATTTATGTCCAAACGATTTTGTAGAATCTTGTCTGTGTCTGGTACCCAGAGAAACATATAATTACCATCACAAAATACACTCGCATTTTATATTGCTTTGAATCGAAGGATGACAAACCGTTTTACATCCAGTAAAGGTCATTGAGTGCAAATGCAAGGTCAATTCTGTTTGGTTGAGCAACTTATAAAGTCCATTGAAGCAAATGCTGGTAGAAAACGGGTTATTTCATTCAAGTTGTCCAACCCTACAATTAACAGGTTAGTTACGTTCCATTTCTCACAATTAAATCATTTCTCTTGACATCACGGTCGGTGGTTAAGCACGTTAAGGGCTGTCGGGGTAATGGATTCCCTATAATGGCAATTCAATAGCGTAGTTCGGTTTTTGAAAAAACGACACACCCAACGTACAGCTCTACCACAGTGCACATAATTGTATCATAAAGTGATTGTCATACTTCGAGAGTTTGCTTAGCTTGTCCAACTATTACATCATATAAAAGCCAAAGTAAGTTTATCACATTTAAAAGAAACTAGACATTTCAATATAAGAATAAAGAGCTATCAGAGGCTACTTTTTATTTTATTTTTTACTTTTAGATTTCAACTTTTGTTTCGAAATTTCCATTTCAGAGACTAAACGGTTTTGATGGAGTTGTTAAAAATAAGATCATAACGCCTGATTAATAATCCACTAAAGTGTCATGCAAGACATGCTAACATGTCAAATACGTTTTGTTGATGGGTCATCAAGAAAATGTATCTGACATGTTTATCACACAAAATAAATGCTGTTGTATAGTATATTAATAGTTCATACCATTCACATGAAATAAAGTTGTTTCCTGAATATCACCTAATAACGTCATACCTTGCAGTTGTTATTGGTTTATTCAATTCTAATTTTACGAGTAAAACCACATGTTGGAGTTATGTGATACAAGCCAGTTCAAGGCGAAATAACCGTTATGGGGTTCATATGTTTAGACTGGCGTTTAGTCTATTAAAAAATTGTTTTATTAATGTTTTTAATGAGGCATATTTGAGGGAAATGTATTGTTATAAAACAATGCATTGGCCTGGAAAAGAGAATATAACATTTATAGGATCAGTATGCTGAAATGGAAGACTGACGTCCAGTCTCTACCTTATTTTAACAGAGTTGAAGGAGTGGACAAATAGAGGACTTAAGGACTTTTAACGAAGTTCAAGTGTCAAAATATGGCTGGTGTTATGATGTTATTTCAATCACTTTTCATTTTCACTTTAATTTATCCTTACTGAAGATGTCTTTACCAAATGAATATTGTGTTGGTCGAAAATGTTTTTCTTATCTTTACTTGCAATAGATGGTTTTCTTCTGGGTTTTTTTTCTATGAAATTCAGAATTGATGTTTTATCATACTTTAAAACGTCTTGAGCTTATGTGAATTTGAAACTGCGATTTCAGTGGTTCATTCCAAAACCAATTTTGACAACTTGTTAACTTACAAAGAGGAGCATAAACTGTCTTGAAGAAGCTTTTACTCGATATTTGTTAGAACCAATTTCCATGCATATTAAAGCTAGTGGCGTCAACATGACCAAAGACTATCCGAGATGGAAGATCCGCTCAAAGGGTAATTTACTGTCTCGCCTGGCGAAGACCTTTTGCTATTATGCCTGTAATCGATAACGCCATTCAACAAATAGAGCGAGGTTATGGTCGGAATTACTCCAAGCTTGAGGTCCCTTGATCGCATCTTTAGATGGCATTAAGTTGGAGTCGATATTATGAGGAGCATTTGGGTTGACGCTCGTTGTCGGAGGTGCTTGATGTTGATAATGAGTCGAAAGTTTCATCTTTGTCCGAGTAAGGAGTAATGATGTCCGAACTCTGTTCATTCCGTTGGTTTTTGATTATGAGTAGATAATATACAATTTTTACAAGACGGAGCCGTAGTGTCCAAGCTCAATGATCGTGCCCATAAATACTTAGTAGTCAAGAATCTCAACTTTGTCCGAGTAAGTAGTAATGATGTCCGAGTTTGAAGTAACAATGAGTCGAGAATTTAAATCTTTGTCCAAGTAAGAAGTAATAATGTCCGAGTTGGCAGTGACAATGAGTCGAGAATTTAAATCTTTGTCCAATTAAGGAGTAATGTCCACTCCATACATATGTACCTTCGGTTTGGATAACATATATATCAATTATCACTTTACTGACCAATGATATTTATTAGCCTAATTTATATTTTCATTGCAATTGTTCACCCGTGTCCAAAGTTCAAGCGTTAACAAAATTGCCCTTAGTTTTTTATGTATGATATACATTTCAGTGTAACACAGTTCAAGCTGTAGCGAAATATAAATATATTTTCATATTAAATTTCTGCTATGTATTGCAACCACATAGTGCAATTAACACTGCAACACAAGGCAAACGCATGCAGGTACCATTATCAAGTTGGTGTATATTTCAGTGTATATTCCAGCTGTAGCGAAATATGAATATAAGGTATATATATATCACAAGATAACACGGGTTTTTCTAGTTGATGTACTTTTCATTGTCATGTACATCAAGCTGTAGCGACAAATTAGAAAATATTCCGTAGCTCGATGTATATTGCATCTATGTTTTAATTTACCAAAACAAGTTCACCCGTGACCGAGCCATAATTTAATGTGAATTTCAATGTAATGTATTTCAAGCTGAAGCGAATACTAATATATCTAATATATTATAATTAGCAACCGGTGTATATTGCTATATTCCAATTACTTAAGCAAGTTCGCACACGACCGAGAAATTACCATTTGGTGTATATTTCAAGGCAATATACTTCAAGCTGTAGCGAAATATGATTATAACTCATGTACTATAATGAACACCTGATATATATTGAAGCCATAAATTGCAATTAGCAGGGTGGCGGGTTGTTTACATTCGTCAACTTGACTGACAGAGAGTTGTGACCGGTGATTGACGTGTAATTAACGGCAGTAGTGACATGCACGTGTCATCTCCATGCGCTTGTCGATTTCAGCACGTGAACCTGCTGAATTACATGCATCCCGGGCTTTAAGTATTAACAGCTGGAGAAGTTATATACATGTATTTCAAAACTTCGTATTGTGATGACGCCAACCAACATATGGCTGAATGAGCCTTTTTGTAACTTCATGGTTTTGAAAGAACGCCAGTTTGATGAAATTAGTTTTAGGGAAGGATATCTAATTACTGACCATAAGTACAAATTAAACAAGTTTTTAAGTATTTGAGCCCAGTAACATCGTATGGGAATATTCCTAATATCAACATGAAAAGATATGATCGAGATCAAGTGTATAGATCAAGTTCATAGATCAAGTGTACTTAAACGTCTAGGTTATCAAACTTCTTTAATCCATGTGTAAGCGCTATCTTTTGATATCGCGTGTGACAGATGCAATTTAATGACTGTTGATTTGCACGAACTTCTGGCAATGCACGAGTTTTGAAATGAACACCGAAGGAAGATACCATCAAAGCTAGTGGAATTGACATCTAAATATCGACGGCGATCAATAGACACGCAGCACGTGCGGCACGCGCAACTAATGCTCCTTTAACTCATCTCTAATATGCGGCCGGTTCAGACAACCGTTACATTTGATACGTGATACATTTCATTCTTTGACTGACAGTTGACCAGATGAAAGCGACACTTCATTGAACTTTGCATGAACTTGACGCATCTGCAATGCAAATTAAAACAGATGTTGAAAGTGTGGAAATCAGCTCGCAGTTTCGCAGATGTCGAGTACCAAATAAAAAGAGCCGAAGACGACCCCCCATCCTTACCCCCAGAGCGCTGTGATGAAATATGAGTCTTTTGGCGCGTGGGGGAGGGGTCTCAGAAACACGAGAAGAACATTAGTTTTGCGATAGTTCTGAACTAAAGACATTAAGACTATAATCTTCCTTATTTATTTTTTCGCTGACAAATTTGTTTACCGTTTAACGATATTTTCTTTGTTGATGCCAAGATTTATTTTTTTAAACAAGCGACTTAATTTCATACCAATCAATTTTGGAATCGCAATACAGCTCTGTTGGAAGCTGTAAAATTCCGTTAAAAGTGTTTTTGTTTCTACCCCCTTTAAACACAAATTAAATGTATCATTTTCATGAATTTCTTGTTGTTTTAATTGATTTGAATGAAATTTGATTCGTGAAATAAAAGTATTCTATAAGACACGAAGACGCTGTGATAGAGTATACTAAGAAATGAAGGATAATTTTCATCAAATTAGTAATGAAATAAATAAAAATCGCAATTGAAAATAGAAATTCTGTTACTTCAACATAAACATAATTAATCAAATTTGTAAAGAACTTAATCACATAACAAAATTTCAATTTCAGACAGTTTATTATCAAAATTGAATGTTGCCACCCCCGTCTTCATGTGAGATGTATCAGATAGCACGATAAAGTATTGTTATTTCAAAGGAAAATGTTAATATGAAAAAAGGAATAAAATGAAATATTGATTTACACAATTTCAATATTTCTTTATGAATTTCGAATTTGATACCAATGTGTAATGTCAACGTTCGACATAACTACAAACAAAATCAGAGAATGTCAGAGTTTTTTTTTACCGAGCAAAAGATTTCAAGCTCAACACACTGCTTTACAATTAGCAACACGTTACATATACATCTTGGTATCTTTTGATGACGTAACGTGTGCATTTCATCATGAAATGAACACGCCTGACCCAAGAGCCCCTTCATCTATTATTGAGAGCACAACCAGTCATAAACAACCCGGGATTGTATTTCAAACAGCGGGAATCTGTTAATGTGTCAATCAAATGGGAAATACACATTGTTGACAATCGATTTCATGTCAGTGGTTATCAATTTATATACCACTCCCCTGGGAGATATCTGAAGACGATATTGCAAGCCTCTGACTTATTGACCGGCTGCTTCGTTAATTGCCTGGTATAATATAGTCATATTATATAGCCTGGGCTCGATGTTTATGTGTTCAATTATCTACATTAATATGAACTGAGGATTTTTTATATATTAATCCCTTAAAGTGACGCATGCATATTGTATTGTGTGGAGTCACATATGTCAAACGTTGCCGATGATGTTTATGTATCAAGAAGTGCTGGCTATTACTGACAATTACTATTTTAGTGAATCGGTTCAGTATAATGGCAGTATGAAGCTGTGAAGTCAGGTATTGTTTTTGGAAAACCGGATAATGTACTGCAGATGACGCGGATTCGTCAATCGTAAGTTTGGAACTATAACTGACAAGAGGACATACAGCATCATATGATTAGTATACATATAAATGGGACTATAATTTAAGTTTCTGTACTTGTATAATGTCGTTGCTCGATTTTTTTCAATTCTAGCGAGCAGGTTTGTCTGGCAGGCATAGGATCCATTATTTTTTTAAATATTTATTATAAGCCTTGACAAGTCTTCAACAAGACAGCAACGTAAATATAGACATCTCAGAGGATCCTTTTTATTAGATAGTTCTTTTTTTTTAAATTTGGAAAAAATTTACCAAGAAATGAATTCAAAGAGTAACATAAAGATTTCTCGGAGGCTCCTTTTAATGGTATTTAAATTTATTTTTTAAATTTGGAAACTTAATTTTGTTAAAGCTAATTTCAGATACTATATGTAGTGAATACCATACATGTGTTTATACCGAATCCCAGAAGAAACCTCATTTCGCAACATTTATTTCTTTGAACAGGGTAGATGTTATTCTACCGCATCTTTTTAAAAACTTTTTGCGCTTGTGAACGTAATCGTATATTTTTATAATTCCAGAACTTGAAAGACACAACCTCCACGTTAATTATAAACGTTTCATGTTGTAATTTCAGAACTTTTGAAATACCTAAACAATTCACATGTTCATTTCAAACCATTTACATACTTGATTGAAAACATATATGTTTGCGTAATGGCATAATGATGTCGGCATAAGTAAAACAACACTAATCATTGTTTTACTATTATTGTAAAACCGTTATGGCATTGTTATAACGTAGCTGTTAGCAATCAGAGTTACCAACCTTGCTATCTTTACACACACCCAAATTATACCATGGTCATGTTTTAAACATGAGTTGGAAATTCAAATTCTGTTTTAAGACGTTGAATTATCCTTCAACTTCAAATTTAAAAGGATAGAATTTATTAGTTTAAACATTGCGTTACACATGTTAGTTGGAAACCGCGTACATTCATATCAATTATAAACATGTATTCGGCAGATACATGTGTTCAGTGATTTTTATTTAGCAGGATTAAAATCGTGTTGTTTTAGTATGTATATATTACTTTTATACACAATGTATGCATATACTTTTGTTTGTAAGTGTTTGTTTCAGGTTGTTATTTTCGGATTTCAGATTCAGATATCAGATGTTGAATTTTAATATGGATGTGATATTTAATATACATGATATTCGTGCTACATACGAATTTTGATGTTGATTTGTTTTGATTTTGATGTTTCGACATCACTGTCGTCTAAAATTCCCAAATGTCGTCTTAAATTCTTAAACTAGTAATGCAATTCACTGAAATTTGGGGGTACGAACCATGGTCAATATTTCACAAGTTTGACAAATTTATATAGGGAAGAAAGCAAAACGTTAAGTGATCAAATATTAAAAAAAGGTTTTAAAATGAGCACAAACGAAAGGAAGTCCGTGTCAGTATGACATTTTGTATCGATTTTTCAATCAGAACCGACAGAATTGAACGAATTAATTCCAATAGGAAACTTTTTGCAAAAACTAAACACAGGCTTGAAGACGATTTGTCAGCTTGAATGTTTTTATTTAAAATCGTTGGAGTTTCGATCATCAGTTAGCTCATGTTTTGTTCATTAATGGCTAAAAATGAAATACGATTGACATTATTGCGTCACAGCATGGTCTGCGTAATATGCGTAATGGGCGTATTGTACGGAATGAGGTTTTGTTCAGCGTAATCAATGGCTGAATGTTCAGGAGGAAGAACATGGGGGAAATCATTTAAAAAACGTAATGTCGTATTCTTCTGATATAGGATTCGGTGAGGTCGCAGAAAAAAGAAACGAAATCACCCCTAACCTTTATTTCAGTCATTTTTGTCAGCATCGATAGACATGTGAAAGGTAAAAAAAGGCGAAATAACAAATAATGAAAAAATATACCATGTCATATTATTCTGAAATAACACTTTGTTGCTTAATCGCAAAAGATTGAACACGAAGTCTTGCCTAACCTTTATTTCATGAAGTCGTTTTGCCGTAATCGTTAAAATGATATCGTGTGAATTGAATTGTGTCAGTGTGATTTAAAACTTAAGTAAAACACATGATTTTGTAAAATTATGAAACATGATTTTAACGATAATAGCAACGATGTCAGAAGCATCTTTTGATTTGGTAAGTGTTTCATTAAGAGAATTAACATTGAGAATCGCCCATACTCTCCTCCAATAGTCTCTCCATATTGGTATTGATATGTTCTTCTATATGTTATCCAACATCTTATATTCGTCAGATACGTATATACGATACGATTTTCTTCATATTCATAGGTTCGTGTTTCTGAAATGTCAATACATCAACCCTTTTTCTTGCACAAATTGTTCTTTTCTTTAAGATTCTCACTAAAGATAACTGTCTTTTAAACGAAATATCACACCATAAAGTAAACTGGCCATATATAACTGACTGACCTTAAATGTCCTACATAATCCTTTTAAATACCAACAAGAAATGTACCAGTTTAGCTGACCTTGTGAAGGCTTTGAAGCCAGATGTGCCAAATGTAGCACGTGGTCTTTAGGTAATCCTTATTTAGGGATATGCAAATAGTGGTTACCCGAATCCTCCAATTTTCTATAAACAGGGTCACACATGAAACCGTAGACTGACGTTCAGTCTTTGAACTCATTAGTTTGAAAGAATTTCCTTATTTAAAGATGAAATGATATAAAAGTCAGCGTGATTTCCTTTTGTTCATATGTTTCTTATATTATAAGCTTAGGACTTGCTGAAAGTGTTTCGGCTTTAAATTGATATAAGACGAAAGATTAATCTTATAGTTATCGTTCATTTCAACATCTATGAAATCGACATGGCAGATGATGTAATATATCTAATGAATTACAAAAACCGGCACCGCTCCGAGAATAATCTATTGTTGATTTGAATGTGACAGAATCATCATCAAACATCGATTTGGTATTCAACTTCTAATTATATTCTGACGAGCAATACGATTGATTTTTGAAATACCACAGGTATAACGTTTAATCTTTGAACTGTCCCAAAATAGGGAAAATAAATACTAAAAAAAGTTTCATTATTTTCATATCGAGCTTTCTAGACTTGTCACATACAGTAAAATACATTGACTTTTAGTTAGTGTTAGGGGTTTAACATGTTAAACCACACAGTGTAAGGGGTTTAACATGTCATACCACACAGTCAAACGTCATAACTGACATTCAAATAAATAGTGCATGAAATGAACATGACAAAATGCAATAGACACGTTTAGTATGAAATATACCACTCATCCCTCCCACACTGTGTTCAGCTCGTGAGCGTTATTTGCCTAATTACCATATTCCCCCAGGGGTACTGTAAAATGTGCTCGTAAAATGTCAATGTTGATGTAGCAGATGTCGGCGGTACCGTAAGGTTGTTGTACTGTATAAGGAAACGCTTTTGCGCTACTAGACTTGCCACGTCTCAAAAAAATAACATCAGAATGTAGATAAATCTTTGTTCAACATTGTTGTGGTTCTTTTCAGTAACAGATTTTGTAAACATATTATTTTTAGAATAACGTTTTCATAAAGATTAAGCACTACTTTATCCCATAACGCGTTTAAACTTAACTATTTCAAGTAGAGCTCGATCTCACTATCACAACATCGCGTCACGTGCTGAGCCCATCATGGGTGTTCAACCGTTGTACAGTTCTTGTTTATCTAGAAAACCTATCTCTCATTATTTGAACCCACGCACACGGACCTAGAACCAAAAGTTGCATGTAATGAAGAGATTGCAAGATACAGTGTCAAGAGGATTCAAATGATATGTGCAATCTTAGCATCTTCGTTTTCTTTCCGGAAAAACCGTGTCACTGAAGTGCCACTTCGGTTTGAAATACACGTTCGCACGCTTTTCCCGTTTTGTAATCTACATGTGCATACTTTCCCCGCTTTTTCAGCTTGTCTCGTTTGATATGTACATTCGCATGGTTTTATCGTTTCGAATTATCTGATTTCCCAAACAAATGAGGGAAAGGCATTTCTTCTTTGAGGGAATCGTGCAAGAAACTCTTCAATGTCAATTTCAATTTTCAATCAAGCACATTTGGAAATTAGAATCGATACAGTGTAAATAAAAAGGAGTCTATAGATTACAGTGTTTTGATTTTTTTCGTCAACCTTTCCTGTCTTTTAGTTAATCAATGACCTTAATATTGTTATATTAATCAAAATCTAATTTGTTTCCCTAACACATCTAGTTTCATAACAACATTTATTGGAAATTTCTTTTATAAAATCTCTTCGTTGAAAGGTCAACATTCTGTTTATCAAATCTATTACCAGATATTCTTTCCCCTCCATAAAACATTTGCATATCGTGACAATCAACAGGCAAATGGAACATCAATCTTTATAAAGAAAGATTAAACATTTGCAAGAGTTGTATCAATTTGCACGCGGAATTCAAAGAAGAAAAATCCTTATGTAACAGATCAACCAGACAAAGCAAAAACCAGTATCAAAGACAAACAGCTCTTCGATTAGAGCACGTCTGTAAAAAAAAGAAGATGAAATTATGCTAATTGAGACTCGAAAGCAACTGCTTTGAACTAGGAAAAACAATTACCAAAGCTAAAGCTTAGCGAAACAGTCATTAGCTCTCTAGATCAACAACTTGGCTTTAAGAAAACGGCGAACAGCAAGCTTGAAAGAAAACGCATTTGCTACCGTTGGGCCATAAAGCCTACTGTCAAGCCCACGAGCGATGGTAATTGGCCGTACAAATTTATTAGTTTCACATATGTTTTTGAAATTCCCCGCGTGCGTCAGTCGGCGTGCGGGTATTTACTTTAGCCGTTAGGTGGCGCTGATTTGAAGCAAGCGATTCGCATCATTGCCGTCAGATTTCAAACTTTGACACACAGAGGTTTTGTTCCAATCGGAGCATGGTTATAAATAGTAGGAATTGTGGTGTATGTTTCAAACTCTGACAAGGAATTTATGTTGTCTTTTTCAAACTGGCACAGAGATGGGTTTGTTTTAGAACATGCGCGTGATTTGAAATAGTTAGAAATATGTTGTCTGTTTCAAATGTGACAAGAAATTTATTATCTGTTTCAAACGTTGACACACGGAGGACTTGATTCGTGAGCATTATTTGAAATAGTTATATACATGTTGCCTGTTTCAAACGTTGTCAAGGAATTTATGTTGGCTATTTCAAACTTCGACACACAGAGGAATTATTTCGTAAATGCAAGCATTTATTTGAAATAGTTGGATATATATATCCAATTATTTATGATTCAGTCATACCCATCTCGAAACAATGTTTGGCAACACTTTTATTTGAAAAAGCGGACAGAGTTCCTTAGATAATTATATATTTTCAAATTTAAATCTATATGTACAAATTATTCGATGGTGAATTTATTTGATTGATGGGACCTTGTTTGAAAAGTTTGAAAAATTAGAAGTTTGTTTGCAGTTAAAACGACTTTCCATTTCGAACATGTATTAAGCTATCAAAGGTGACCATACTGTTTGTTTTAATTAATTCGATGAGTTCAATTCTTACAGAGAAAGACGACTTCATTTTTTGCCCATTGCAACCATACCGTTTGTCATAACATGTGCAGTGTAATCCCTTTGAAATTAATCTAGGTACATAATGTAAATTAAATGTCTTTGGGCAAGTTGATATATGAGTTACTTGATAGGAACCTACTTAACAAGTGTAAAGTCAGCCAAGCACATGAAACCGGAGGAACCGCCCCTGGTTGTTTTATTAATATAGGAAATTATGTTTAGACGAGTAAAAAAACACCACAAAAATATCTCGGAAGCGGAAACGTCAGTAACGTTTTCTTTTGCTTTTATCACCCTCCAACGTGTTGCAAATACCATCTCATGCTCTCCGGTGTCATTTGATGCATATGGACCGTATTATTACGTTTGTTATGGATAAACTTCTGTTAATTGATAAATGTTGAAGCTTAACTGTTTGATTGTTTCCAACAAAGCATAATTTTATATACCAGTATGAGTGTAAACAATGATACCAAATATAAATAGTCGAGGCCCGGTGGTCGTGTGGTAAGCTGTTGGTACGGTCAGTGCTAGCGATAGGTGCCTGATTCTGAGGATGTGGGTTCGAATCCCGCAAGGGACTCGGCCTGAAAAAAGTACAAGAAGTTTAACTATTGAAGGTAGTATTAACCCAAATGTAACAATGTTAGAACTAAATATATGTTTTCGATAAGTGTCCCTTTGATCATATATCCGAAAACCTTATTCTGACATTTTTCTATCGGTATATGGTTTCAATTATTTACATAAACAATTAATTGGCATCAATCGTAATTGATGATGGCTATTTCAGTAGTTGGCCACATAGCCTGAAGTACAGCTACAATTAACAGTACACTGATATCACGCGTGGGACCTGAAATTGAATAAATGTTTGAGGTAAAAGGCAACATGTCTAGTGGCTTTCGTATCGTCATTATAGATTTGTGAAGTAGCATTTCATTTCATTTCATTTCATTTATTCAGAATTGAAGGCCATGTGGCCAAGAGTACAGCAGGTATGATATATAAATGACATGATGTTCAGAGTAAATATACAATTAATGGTGATACAATATTATTTAACGTAGGTGTTTCTTCAAGAATATACATATCCCTTTGAGAACATTGATATTTGTGAAGTAGCAATGATCTTAACTATATGTTTGAAGTCTAAGGATTTATCTCCTATATGACCTCCCGATAAATAAGCTTATATTCAACTGTTTCACTTTATATCAATGGACAACGTGTAAATAATGGACAATGAGTATTTTCGATATCTTTACCTGTGATCGCTATAGCAATTTATTTACATTTCTACACATTTGCAAAATGTAATTTACGTTACAAATTTTACGGCTTATCACTTCTTTATTTATTTCGATGACGGTTTAAGGTTACATGCACTTTCAAGAACGATCATAAAAACTCTTCAGAATTACATTACTCGTTCAAATTATGAAATTGAAGTAACTTGTTTACTGATAACACATATGATTACGCTAACATATGATAAACAACCGTGGCTTCTTATCTTAATGACGTATTTGATAGATATGGCATATGCTACAAACAGAAGTCACACGATTTAATTGAGTTCAACACCACGTTTAAAATGTCAGTGAGATTATTTCGTGTCGCATGTGTTATCAATTTATTTATATTTAATGAACTTTCGGTAACATGAGCGATAAAAACTAATGGGGCAAGTAACAGATTGTGAATTGGAATATCTCATAAACTTGTGCAGTTATTTCAAATGTAAAATGCCCATAACATAGAGGAAAATGTGTTGAATCGAAATCGTTCCTTACAAACACCATATGGATATAATTGCTTATGTTTTATTGACGTTCCATTATTTTGGAGACACATGGGTCCAGTAATGGTAAGAAATATGATCTGATTGATATGGACAAAATAAGTTTGGAATGTTGGATGTTTTGTGATTAATATTTCATTAGAATATCAGGTAAGCAATACATCATTATTCATAATTTCCAAATATCCCTAATTATTTTTGTCCAATTTATTTTAAGCAACTCTGAAAGTGATTATAAATATATATTTAATGCAAAACGTCAATGAGCAGAACTTCTTAAAATGTTTATCGAATGTGTACCTTCGGATAGTTGATACTGATTATCTACTTTAACTTGCTCAGCTACAGTTGTATTTTCGAATGTCTCATAAATTTGCAAAATTCTCTGCCACATGCAAAAGTGATAGTCATATATAATTCATTAGTTGAACTCGATATATGAAAACTACGACAGGGTGTAACAATTGTGAACTTAACATATCTACAAAAGCGGCTGTTGTCCTCAATTGACAGAGGACACCAACCTGAGATTTATCTCAGAAAAAGATTTAATTAAATAGTAAAGTAGAATCAAAATGTCTGCATTTGGCCTCATGAAATTTAATCAAGAATTTCTACTCGTTAGACTTAACTTATGGCATCAAATATCATATTTTCAATCATTATCTCTCGTAAACTTTAGCAAATTTCTGCCATATATAAATGTCTAATATTTGATGTAGACCTTCATGCATTTTCGAATTATTCTCTCATTTGTGTTTGTCACCCTATTCATTAGCGTTTGATTATAGCGTGTCAAAGATTATTTTGCTTTTTCCTCTTCGAACATCTTTTTGAAAATCGCATGACGTATCGAATTATATCGCGTGAAGTTGGTGTCAACAGCAAGTGTGGCAATACTATAGTAACACCTACAAATAAATACAAATATAAAATTAATTCCAAAAGTTAAAGATACAAAAACGTGATAGGGTAGGTGAACTTGTTTTTAAAGCTACATAATCATAAAATCATTTCCGGTTTTCAATTTTAATGTCAATGAAATAAAGCCTGACAAGGGCAGCTTCCAGACCAGCAAAGACGAATACTTCTAGACCAAAATGCATTTATGTAAAATTGACTTCACGGCAATTATCTTTTGTCTGGCCTAATGCATCATTACCGAATTGCCCACACACCCTTAGGTTGAAAGGAGGTGAAATACCCTTTAATGCACTGATAAATTAGATAAGGGTTTGAACGCCGCAGCCCGCATAGAGTTGTCAGCTCTAATTCCCCTTGGTCAAGATTGTCGTGGTCATTTGTCCTGTGGGAAAGTCACCCTCCATACCCCCTTGAACCTCGTTATTTGGGGGTCACGATATGAACTTAATCAGACCAAGTAATTGTATGGAGGGTTCATTGTTTGGCTTTCATCAATTCATTCGGATCCTCCCATTTTGACCTTTTGATCATCATGGCCGATATGTTCCGCATGTATTTCTAGCGCTCCTTCGATGTACCGTTTTCTTATGAAATGGAGGACATATAATATTTTTATATCATAAGGAATCGACTTTATAGGAATTGTGATTAATTTACCGTCACGGAAATGTTTGAAAATTAATACTGAAAACCCTGCAGTGACGTGAGTGACTTTTATTTCCCGAATAACAAAATGATGATATGTCGAAACATGAAAGGTAACGTGTTTGGGAAATCTTAATTTTCTTCTCTTTAAAGATTTATTTGGAATTCGAAATACAAACCTGTGTAAATCGCGTCTGCTTAAATCACCCATTATGTCTCGTTATTTTCGAAAAGTTATTTTTTAAAGAAGACATTTTAAAAAAGAATAACAAAAAACAGGATTATCTTTATTTTTAAAACCGGTATATTCGTAACGCATGTCTCATATACTGAAATAAGCGATAAGCATAGAATTATTTTAATATAAATTCTTTAGAACAAATCTACTAAAAAGAACCAAACAATTTCCAATTTCTTTATAACCGACCATCGTCTATTCCGGCTCTTCCTTCACGATATAAGCGGATAACGGTTGCTCGTAAAAATGCTTATGACATGCACTGCTGGCTGCTTTATTGCTGTTACCGGAAACAGATTACATTCAACGTGTCAACATATTATGGATGTGGTACAAATGAAATTAACAAGTCATCAAGTCACTTACAATACATGACACTTGATGACAGAGACATCATTCTCATAACACCATTCACAATTAAATACGTTTCCGCATTCCTGGTAAAGAGTAATTGATGACCTGTCTGTAAAACGGCTTTTAAAGCCTTGTGGATTATTTTCAATCTTTTTTTATTTTCTGAAACGAACATTGATCTTGACAACGGATTGGAAAGTAATGGATCTTTGGACATGAAAGTGATAATACCTATTATTGGCGATTATGAATGTTCTGACAAAGAGGCGAGGTTGAGGTGAGATGGAGGTTAACGTCGCTGTCAATAATATTTCACGACTGCTAGTATTATCGCTGCTAGTATTATGGCTGATAGAAAGTCCGTAACGCCATGTGGCTATTCATTGCGGTGAAACCCGTGAGCATATGCTGGAACTAGCTAACCATCGAACTGCTTAAATTCAGTGTAGCATTGCACCCAAACCTTACTGCGTGTAGAACAGTTCTCCACTGCAGACAAACTTGCCTTTCCCCTGGCGGGATTCGAACCCTATGCCAACGATATAAGCATAATAAAGTGTTATGATAGAATCCCTAATTAATGTATACAAAGAAGATGTAGCAATCAAGGTATAAATATTCATTTTCTCGTATAAATAAATCTGGAGTGTGAATGTAGATAATATTGATATTCATCATGTCTATCTCACGTCAGACATGACTTTGAACGTGTGCGTCAGACCCCCACCCCCTCTGAAATACGCCAGTCCACAGCTGTTAATTACATTAATATTCATGTCCATCACACGTCAGACAGAGAGGATGGTCTTTCACTTGTACATTTCATGTCAGACAGTCGTAACCTTTCACATCAAAGGAGCCGCCTCCTTCAGTCGTAATACCTACCATGAGATTTCCGAAAACATCACGCAAAACGTGAAGGCAGATATACCGTGTAACTCGTGCTGACATTGACATCGATGCCTGGTGGATAATCAACGTGGACTTTGTAAATGAGACTAATTAAATCTGTGTCCCGTCTAATTAGGTTTGTAAATTGACTGTGAAATATGATAGGCTCCAAGACACGTTGCTCCATTCGTTACAGACAGGTCACAATCGACTTTTGTACTAACCAAGTCGTGTTGGACAGAATGTGAATACAAAGGGTCAATGAGGAAACTTTCAGAAATATTTCATTTTTAATTGGGAACCCAGTGTCCAGACGTAAGATAAAATAGTACTAATTCAAGCTTTACTTTATAGATAGTAACTGCATTTAGCTAATTAGAAAGCAACTTTGTCGGAATATTTTTCAATTTTAATTAAAATTAATACTTTATTTTAAATTGAGAAAATTGGCCAGGTGACAAGACAGAATCCGAATTTGAAATTTGTAATCTCCAATGTGGTATATTTGCTTATAAAGGGCCTGTAAGTTGTATTTAAAGTGAGGGGTGTAATAGGAAACTGAAATCAATAATGTGTCACAGCACAGTTGCATTGGGGGGGGGGGGGGGGGGGGGGGGGGGGCTTAACCAGGCCTTAACAGAAACGTTCTATGGGAGGAATGATATCATCGACTTTTCAAACTGTTTCAAAACTGTGTTTTAAAATGTCATTCTGGTGTGGTCCTTGGAATAGCTCAGTACAATTGGGTACCTGGTAGGGAAGGGAAGGCAGTGTGGCAGACCACCTTAATAAAAGCGCCCTTCCTTGCGTGAATAAGTATCCTCATTTTTACTATTAAGTGAAATTTTGAAATGAGACTTTTCTTTCTCACGGATGCTTTTCATTGTTTTAAATGTGTATTTTGAATATGACCCCCTCCTTCCCCTCCCCCTCAACCCATTATGGTAGGGTCCAAGTTACCCCAATAGCCCAGGGGAGGGAGGGAGAAGCTCATTTAGATGATGAGATATCGCTATCACGGAGCTTTACGCGTTGGGGTTCGGGAACGTGTCTGACGCCATCGACAAAGGCCTCATTTGACCCTTGACCATGCATATCTTAATCTACCATCACTGAACCTCATCATGAACTGACTTTCGTGTAGGGACTGTCTCAGAAATATGTTTGGGAAAAGGCCATGGTGAAATTATTTTTAAGTTTTAAAGTTTATTTTGAAAAATGTAAATACCACGTTTGAGACGACCCCTCCCACCCTTCGTCCCCAAAAGTCATCTATTGCACTCGGGGGATTTTATTTAGCGGCAAGCAAGCAGGTATCTCAGATTCTCGTCTTCGCGAGATTCCACGCGGAGTGTTTGTAGCTGTCAATCACAAGACGATCTCTCGAGTCTTGCACGATCATTGCCTTTTGTCCATGCTAACAAGACGACCTGGTGTAGATTTCCACGTGCAATTGTATATTGCTGTCAATTATAAAGGGTACGAAGTTTGCAAGATTCACGGGGTTGTTTACGGTGTTTTGTCAACTTGACACCGGTAATGCGTATCCTATTCGCGATTTATCTCCCCTTGAAATAGACATGTCAAAAAAAAAGACTGCACTAAAATGACTTTAACGGCCATTTGAATAAAGCCGCGAAATTATTGTACATGTATTAAAAAAAAAACTAACTATTCTTAATAATGAATTTTGTTAATATATTACCAACGACATTGCTTCTTTTTCTAAGTCGTTTTTAAAGTATTTGTGGTTTGACTTGACACCGGTAATGCCTATCCTGTTCGCGATCTATCTCCTTTGAAATAGACATGTAAGAAAACCGACTGCACTGGAATGACTTCATTAGACATTTGAATAAAATCGCGAATGTAAGGATTAATATGTATTTCAAGAAACCGAGTTCTTCTTATGAATTTCGTTTATATAACGTCCTTCCAAATTTCTTCTTTGTCTAAACCGTTTTAAAGTATTTCTTTCGTTATAAAATGTTCTCGTCATTTTAAATATTCTTACATGACAATATTCTTTACAAAAATCAAACTAAAATAAATTCTTTTCACTCAGTTATTTACGGAACATTAACTTTAACATCTTTTGCTTCAATTTCTTCTGTGTGCAATGTAAGCAACTCGTCTTCTTCATTGTATTCGCTCAGATCCCTTTACAAACATAAACTTGTATATCTTTGTTGGGTGGTCTACCTGCCCATTGACAAGTATTTGTCCTTTTATCTCGCCGCATCACCTGTGTGATTTGACCATCATTAAAGAGCATACCTGAGCAAATATACAGTATATAGACAACCTACCTGGATAAAATAACACGGTTAGAAGCTATGGAAAAGGTATTTTCGTCTTATAGAAGAATTACTGTTTAGTATAGGGATCAAGAACTCGATAACCGATTTGTCAGGGTATATTATACCTATTAACCGAAATTACTTACGTTTTGTCCAAAAAGGTCACGATTTAGGTATTGATAGTTAAAAATAGTTTCAGAAGAAAAGAAGGTGATGAAGAGTTTGTTCTTTTTTAACTTGACCACTTCAAATGTTATATATTTAGCTAAAACGAATATATGTTTCATTGACAAATATAGACATAATAGCTTGAAAAGTAAATATAATAAGCTTTTTCCTAAATACGTGCTTTTTAGAACACATCGGTATATTGTCCAATACCCATAAGTTATATGCAGTACCGATGGTATGAAATGATTTTATGAGCATATATGAACTTAAATGGCATCGCGATTTTAATTGGGGATACATACTCGTGTTGAATTATGTTCACAAAGAAAGCATGAATGTTGAAAGCAAACAGACAAATCATTGGCACACAAAAAAGCCGAGATAAACATTGTATATTGACAGACAAACATGAAAGCATTCGTTTTTGACAAACAAACAATAATTTAGTGTCCATACATACAAAGTAAGCCCTTTGACAATATGAGCAACACGCAAGTTTACCACTTACATTATCGAAGGATCTATGTAGGTTGTAAGTAGCCCAATTCCTTAAGTTAATCACCCCGATAAAACCATTGATTGTGACACACATTGTATCTATTTCGGAAACAGAATGCGCTGGGGGTATAACTTCCCCCCTCGCGTGATAATCCGGGAAAATTTGGTGCGTTGCTAGACAGGGGTAAATGACCTCTCAATGGCAAAGAACATTTATCGATGGAACAATCTATATAAGTGCTATTTGCTGTGTAAAACGATTTCGCTTATCAGCAAACTTTTACTATAAGTAGGTCATGACGTTTGACTTTGTAGATCCACATTTCGGATCCTTACCAAAATTCGTTGATTGTCAAATATTTTTGGATGAAATTTTTGCACTTGTTTCAACGGCAAAATGTATAACATATCAAACGTATTAAGAATATGTAATATGGATTTCTTTTTTAAAATATCGAACATTGATAAGATATCTTCTTCTGCTTACTTGAAAGTATGATAAAGAAATTGTCAAATTCCAATTTTGTCTTTCAAATTTTAAATGATAAAGTCATTATATATAAGCATAATTCAAGATGTATTTTTCTTTGTTTTCCGTTAAAAGTCGTCTTAATATAGCAGTAATCAAATGCTTTGTAAGAGATGTTAATATATCTGCATACCCTAAGGGTTGCTCAACAATGACAGAAAAATAATGATCGTGCTTTGAAGTTGACTCGTCTTGAAATATGAGCGGTGTACAATAACGTAAGGTAAATACAGGGCTTAATAAACACGTGAATGAGCCTTGACCTTTACAGAATGACATTTGACCTTTATTCCTTGAAATGTACAACCGGCTTGTCTGGTTAAATCTAATCCATTATTTGGCGTCTTGAATTTCAAGGGGTTAATTTGTGATAACAAAGAATTTCCAGGGTCGTGGTTTCAGAAATATTATCTCCGGCCTAATATTCACAATGTTGTTGGTCTCTGGAGGTATTAGGAGATCAAACGAAACAAATGGAGCGTTCTAATTTACCTGACCTTTCATCTTGCCGAACCATACCCTAAATATCGAAATAGGAACACCGTGCATTGCCAAACTCGTTCGAGGTAATGATGTAGTGATGAGTTTGTCCTGTCAGCGAATCCTTTTAACGCTGTAAGGAGATTGAAGACAGTGGTTTGCACGATGGTAATAAGTGTGTCTGATTCGAAGTTTATCACGCTCTGAGTAAACTCTCATCTAGGTGTTACAAACAGTCTTCGATGTTATCACTGGCGTTGCTGTAATAAACAAACAACTGAAATTAACACGTGTCATTCAAGATCGTACATCAAACGGTTTATCTGGATAATGTATGGCGGGGAAGGGTTATGGGAAATTAACATGTGTAAATATCACTGTGTTATATACGAGAAACACGTGGGATCGTGGATAGGTGTTATCAACACTTGCAGATTTCACTTAGACACGTACCACCTTTGCTCACTAACCGGATCTTCATGTTTACGTTTACATGCATGTTTTTTTCATTAACTAAATCCGTTCATTAAGATTGCGTTATTAATTTCAATATGACATTGACTACATTTTCGGCGTTAAAATATTTTACGATTTATTTTCAGTAGTCGAAATATTTTATTTAAAATTAAATTACTGATTTCATTCAATACATTTCTTTTACAAGGATTTTTTTCTTCAAAGTAAATGTTTGGGTTTCGAGTCAAAGGTTAAACGATAAGTACCATATAATCGGAGTTCATATATCATCAGTACTTCAAAAATAAGTTTTGATTATTTTAAAGAGTAACTAATATCTCTAATGAATGTCAGAACTTTATTATGCGACCATGATTTACCACACTAACATGCCAAATCTATAATCAGGGACAATTCGTATATATATATATATGTGTTGAGCACAGTTGTTTAGTGGTTAGCATGTCTTCCTCTCACGGGTTCGAATTCCGGTGGAGACACCTGGGCCTTATACTGGGTTGGGCAAGGCACTTCATCCACATTGCCTTCTCCCAGCTGTACAAATGAGTACATGAACACTGGAATGTATGGACCTATATGGTCGCGCGAAAGTACGATTCCTTCAGGGTAATAATTGTGTAGCGCCTTGAGCATGCATTGAGCATGGCTATATGCGCATATACAAGTATTATTATAATAAATTTATATCTGATCTTTTAAATTATCATGCCTTTTCTACAACTGGTAAATTTCACAGCCTCCTTGATCGTGTGAAGTTATTCTAACACGCTCATTTGAAAAGGAATATCCCGTTAAAAGCATGCAGCATGCTCTAGAGTCACTATCTGTATCTGTTTGATTGACAGGTGATATAACATGTGTTATGCGACCCGGATACCGTGAAATGCATGAAACCCGTGCTACTTCATATCTGATTAATTGCACAATCAATTTCAAAGACGGAAGAAGCGCGTCGAGCACGAAATCCTCGTGTTTAGGTCCACTGTTGGTCGTGTTTGATCAGTTTCCACCTGCACAGTGATACCAGTGTGAAACTAAGTACTGGAGATATTCATATTGTAAGAGATTCTCGTTTATTTGTTTGGGGTTTATTGAGAATTAACATGCATTGCAATAGTGGTATGTATAGATAAGTTTGCTGTTGGAGCATATCATGTCACCAATTGTCTTTAGCAAAGACTTTGACCAAAGACAAAGACATAATGACCATATTCTGCTGCTGTTGTTGTTTATCATTTTAATCACTACTGTTTATGATGATGGTTGTGAGTTCCAAGAATGATGATTGTGGATGTATGCTTGTTTTTATGATATAGTTAATACAAAGATCCATACTAATTTTCATTACAATGATTAGAACAATCAATCTGGATGGCAATATGAAAAACATGCTTGAAATATTTACCAACATGTCATAAGTCCTCGCTATAACACACGAGTCCTCGTAATAACATGTAAACATACGAGTATCACAGACAGCTGGCTAAGATGTATTTGGTCAACCTGCTATTCATTCACCGAACAGGTCCGCAGCAGAATGTGGTACCACATTGAGAGGTCATCGACCTTGTCAGGTTGACCACAAATCTGACAGAGGTCATTTGGAGATGGACAGTTGTACACAATTTACATTTAGTGAAATGCTAAAACAAATGTAAAGTGTCTGATGTGACAATATGAAGAAATGATATTATTAGTAATTACTTAAACAGCGACATTGACAAAACCATTATAAAGTGAATAGAGGACTAAGAAGTTAGTCCTCTGGGGTTTAACGCCGCTTTCAAGAGTATTTCACTTATATCGCGACTGCTAGTATAATGGCAGGGAGAAAGTCCGCAACGCCATGTGACTATCTGCGAGCATCGGCTGGAACTAACGAACTATGGGTGGTACTATGCTGAGATTCAGTGTAGCATTGCACTCAAACAGTTCTCTAATGCAGACAAAGTTGCCGTGCCCCTGGCGGGATTCGAACCCCGGACCTCTTGCTCCGAAGCCCACCGTGCTAACCACTTCGCTATCCCGCTAGTCCCCTATAGGGGACTAAGAAGACTGGAGATAAAACATTCATAGAAAACATAATGCTATTGATATTCTTAAGCTTTTGTTTTGAGTTCATAAAGTCGTTCATCTGGAATTGTAAATTTCAACTTTAATGTTAAACTGAGAACCAAACAATTATATCTATTAAAAGTTAATACTTTGGTTTAGGCTAAGAATAGTTTATGTTCTGGATAACTACACTGACCATGATCTGCTCAACCGGTGGTAAATGGTAAATATTTATATATGGGCAAAGCCTCTAAACCTTCGAATAAAAGATTAGACTCTTTAGGTCTACTGTAAAATCGGTCAAATGCTATGTTTTCCCACGCTGTAAGATTTCGTATATACGCTTGAAATGAAAATTGAGATTAATGTTTGCGAGCTTTGGACAGTAAATTCTTTTGACAAGGCCCAATTATATTTTTGGTGTTGTTACCGCAAGATAGTTATTGTTTTTCATACCTCCACGGAACGTCCCTGACAAGGTAGAACTTACCTGTAAGGTGGTTTAGCCTTTGATGTTTGTAATAGAACACCGCTCGTTGACAGGGTGTTTTAACACTTCGGCGTGAAAAGGCAGTATGGTAAAGGTGTGACATTTCTTGATTGGTGGAAAGAGGGCACACCTTTGAGAGTTTGTGTCTTCTTCAGAATTAAATATAACTTCTCTACATTATTTTTGTTTTTGTCCCCCGCCGCAACGCGGAACGGGGGACTATGTATTCAGCGGCGTCCGTCCGTACGTACGTACGTACGTCACATTTCTTGTTTACGCGATAACTTATGAAGCGTTGCATCCAAAGTCTTCAAATTTGATGTCTGCCTACATTGTGGGAAGACGCAGACACCAGTCAATCTTGGTGACCTTGTTCTTATTTTCAAGGTCACCACGACACTTTGACCACTTTTTGAACTCGTGTTTACGCGTTATCTTATGAAGCGTTGCATCCAAAAGTTAATTTTGTCGACCATGGCCTTATTTTCAAGGTCACAGCGGCATTTGACCACTTTTCAAACTCTTGCTTACGCGATATATCATGACCGGATGGACCAAATGTTTTAAAATTTGGTGTCAGTCTACATTGTGGGAAGACGCAACCACCAGTCAATTTTGGTGACCTTGGCCTTATTTTCAAGGTCACCACAGCCCTTTGACCACCCTTTGAACTCTTGTTAAGGCGATATCTCATGAAACTTTGCATCCAAAGTCTTCAAATTAGTTGTCAGCCTACATTGGGGAAAGACACAGACACCAGTTGATTTTGGTGACCTTGACCTTATTTTCAAGGTCGACGCAACACTTTGACCACTATTCTAACTCTTGTTTACGCGATACCTCATGAAGCTGTGCATCCAAAGTCTTAAAATTTGCTGATCATCATGGCATTTTTACCAGTAATGCAATATGTAAAGTAGCTCCAATGATGTGTCTTACTAACTCAATGTCACCGGCGGGGGACATTGCCATGTTAGTGACAAACACTTGTTCACAGTTGAAATAAAACGTGACGCTGATTCGTAAAGAAAAAAACACTCTCTGAAATGAACACGATTCATGTCATTTGCACGTGATGCACGACATTCTTGCATGCATATGGTGTAACGAGGCTATTGATACCGCTTTAAACACGTGACCTTCGTGACCACTGACAACAAGTGCAGTTCGTTGTTACGACAAGGGATTAATATTTCAGTTTTGTAAATATATGTCATTCGTGAGTATTATATAATTTAGGCTATCTCTGTCATATGACAGTGTCATAAAATAAATGGTATAATAGAATATGTTTATCCTTGATTGACACCTTTCCCCTAGACTAACATATAGTCCCTGAAAAAAAGATTTTATTTACTGATATTTTATTTTACAATATTTGATAGGAAATAAAAATGGGAGACCTGAACAATACTTAATTTCCTAGAGCTGAGGCAACTAGACTGGCCAACATTTCTTAGACTTATGAAGGCTCCATTTAATTTTTGCTCTAGGGTCTGGATGACAGACTACCTTTCCCCATCAATTCCACATTATGGAAAGGACAATTCTTAAATTGCTGTATACTCATGCATGTGACGGATAAAATTGTGATAGTGTGTCCGTCCATTGAAGTGGTAATAAATCCAATTTAAACAGAATAAACTGAACGGTAGTGATATTGAAACTCGTTGCTGACAAAATTCAATTCAGTAGGAAATAAGAGCGATTGGTCTCACTGACACTGAACGTAATGCGATCGAACTTCTTTCCATGTCGTTTAAAGCTAGGGGCTTAAGCGTATCCGAAAACTGCCTTTTCAATCACCATTTTCCCTAAAGTACCGGGCCCAATTTCCAGGAATTTTCAGAATTCCGAGCCGTTTTCGACTTCTCGTTTCCCCGAAACACAATTCAAGGTTGTACTAATCGATAAACGGAAATTGCGACGTGGAGACAAGAGAGAAACGGAAATGACCTCTTTTGCTTTCATGCAGGGTCAAAGAAACGAGGACTGCTTTGATTTCATCATTTGAAAGGAATCGCATCTTTATAAAGGCTATTAAGGCTACCAACGATATTAAAGTTATCTGAGTATACTATCGTTAACAACGTGGTTGTGTGGTAAGCTGTTGGTACGGTCAATGCTGCCGATAGTTGCCTTACTCTGAGGGTGTGGGTTGCGGGATTCGACCCGAAAAAGCACAATCATTGTACCATTGAAGGTATTGTTATCCCATTGTAACCATGTTCGTGTTGTATGCTCCCTGCTATGTTTTATTGAACGATAAAGCACGCCAACGAGTCTTCTATTTCTTAATTAAAGGTGCATCCATTGTGTTTCATAAAATTTTATTTGGCTTTAATACGTTCCAACACACCACATGTGCTGTTTACAATAAAAACAATTTCACTCAGCTTGCATATTCATCACCAGATCGCCAGATATATCATAATTACAAGTTTCAATTAAAATTGAGTAACGGCATTATGCATGTGCAGAAACCTAAAGTGAACGTCCTATTTATATGCACAGTAGTTATATGACCTATTGAACATTTTCAACCCTAATTTGTTATCTTGTCTGGTTTAAATAAGATTCCAAAATTACGTTTGACTCATTGGCGCGCGCCACACGCCGTGCATTGTCCGGTTTTCGATCAGAAATCGACACTTTTACCTTCATATCGTCAATATACAAAGTCGAGTATCATCAAAATGGTAGTTTTCGGTAACAGTTGGTACTTCTCGATAAAATAAGACCATTTATAACGTTTGATATATTTGACCCCAAACAACACAATGGATGTACCTTTAATACATCAGAATATTTGTTCGTAGAATGAGACGTTGTGGTTGTTGTTGATGATAAGGATAATGATGATGATGATGCTGTGGTTTTGGTTACGGTAATTATGCTGTATGATGATGATGAGAGTGTTGCATCCACTGTTGATGACACTGATTGTAACAATATGGAGGGTGATGGTGATGTTGACATGTTGATAGTGATAATATTAATGAGGAGGAGGATGGTTTAGGCGATGATGATATGGATGTTGTTGCTGCCGCAGTTGATGCTAATATAACAATGGAGGTGGTGACGATGTTGATGGCGGCGGCGGCGGCGGTGATGATGATGTTGATAGTGATGATGTTTATTATTATGATGGTGGTGGCAGTAAAGGTGATGATGATGGAACTGATGTTACCTCTGTTGATGACAATGGGGAAGGTGATGATCTTTATGGCGGTAGTGACAATGATGATAATGATAATGATGATTGTGATGATGGTCATTGTGATCATGATTATTACAATTGCATTTTCTCCCCCATCAATGAAATCTAAAATAAATAAATTATTATTAATAATACAATTAACAAAATGTAAGAGTTAATAAAAAGCAGTGTCTCTCGTACCTTCCATTCTATTCAGACATGTTCTCAAAATAGATGTCACGATCTGCCCCATTCTTTACTATTCCGTATACTATTTTACATCAAGAATTTTTTTCGGGAAAAAGAGCAAGTCTATGAAAAAATATATCCACTCTGACATTTGCGTAAATTTTGACAGTTATGAATGGATATCGTACAGGGTGAACGTCCTTTCGGGTCTCAATGACTCGGCGTCCCTGAGTGCAGGCTTCTTAAATCTCTTTCATTTCTTAATCAAACGGGTATCAGTTTCAATTTCTCATTTATTTTGACATTGTTGATGGAATCAAGATTTTCAATTAATTTGAAACTGATATGTGCTTTAGGATTTTCATTATTTCTATATGAATTCACGTGAAATAAAATACTTGACTCGGTGCTTATTCAAGTCTGTTCATGTTCCATTGAAAGTCCAGTCGATGGAGAATTATGCATAGATTTATAAATATAGAAAGTCAGTATGTATATGAATTATTTAATCCTTCCCGTTGTAGCTGTAAGTTCGCCTACAGGCCTATCACACGTTGGTCTTTATATGCTTTAATATATATCATTATCATTATTATCATATGTCTCATTGTTTGGGGTGTTAAGTAGGAAGTTATATATTAAAGATTATTGTTCCCGTGTTCTAAGATAAAGTTATATGGTTGCTTTCAACGTTAGTGTGTGTGTGACTGTTTGAATAAACCTAACACAATAGAGGTCATACCTTTAATTGAGTTAACAGTAGAGGTCACATCTTTTAAATTTACTTCTTTTCCTCAAACAATCTAAAATATTTATAATGAAAGTAGTTGCGTAACGAATTTGGTTTATACAATATAAAGTTGGTGACTGGAAAATGCCCTGTTTGCTATTTTAATCTTTTTCTTTGAGATAATGAACAACGTAATTACTAATGAGCTAAAGAACCAATGGCTTTGTTTCTTCTAAAGCTTCCATGCAGTTCTTTTTTAATATCTAATGACGTTAAGTAAAAGGGTGCCTTTTCATGTTTGAAGTGATCATAACAACGTAACAAGGTGGTAGTTTATTGCTCTGACTATTCCAACTGAGAATGATGAGACATATATAAATCATATAAGTGTTGTACCTACCTTACTGCCAGTTTTCATTTGTGGGATTCTTAATACACTCTCCTCATTTATTTTGAAATAACGAAATGCAAACTTGATATGACATTTATTAATCACTTTTAAATATCTGGTCTTCTTGTAGTTTTATAAAACGTTTGAGATTTTGTCATTAACGATAGAAGAGAACTATGAAAAACAAATAAGGAAATACAAGTGATTTATGTGAAGGATAAACTACGTCATTTTCGGAGCCACGATTCTTCATTTCGGCGTATAGTTTGGAAATTTGTGAAAAGTAATCTTTTCTAGATGAGCTTTTAATCCACGGCGGCTTTTGATGTGGATAGATTTGTCATGAAGTGATATTTATGTGCGCGTTTATGTCTTTGGTTTTCTTATTATCTACATTTTAATGCGTATGTAAATTTGTCCCGTGACAATCATCTCTCCTTTGTGACTTATACAAACGATGTTGATAAATACACTATCAGACAAAGTACCTGATACAAGAAAGATTTCCTACCGTTTTACACGTAATTGAATCGAGGAATTGTCAAGAACCTTGAAGTTCTGAAAAATAAAACTGTAAATATAAGTATAACGTATTGTCATATTTATGTATATGTCATTAATGACATTATATTTTATTTGACCAATACGCTACCTGACAAACAGAACAATACAATATATATATTATCTGTATTATTATGTTGATGAACCATGCACGTAAAAAATCACCATGTCGCACTTCATTCTGTAAAATCCTTGTGGATTGCTATACGTTAAAAGAAGGACGTAGTAAAGTTTCGCTTTGGGAATAAACGAAATTGCTTTGAAGGTGATACTTGTGTTTTGACTTTTATGAATGAAACTTAATCTCGTATGAATAATTCACTTCACGTCGCAACCATGAATTAATTTATGTGTCAAATTAACGAATCCTCAATATAAGCGTTCCTTGACGTTTCTGACGGTTAATTCGCAGTAACGGTAAAAACTGTAAAGTCACATGCATTTTAATATCATTTTGACGTTTTTACAATGGTTGACAAATGTCATAGCATAATTTCTCTCTTGTCCTTGTTTATTTTCGATTGAAATATATAAGTTGGTTGTATATTTATATACATACACATAAAACATAAATACATATTGTGTGATTTCTGATATATCTTAAATTTAAAACCAATTATTTATTATGTGTTTATTGTCAGTTATTAGTTATGAAGTTGACACGTTTATATATCTATATCTATAACCTTGTTTATTTCAGTCTGTAAGACGTGTATAGTCCGCTACCTGGAGACCAGCAACTACTGCCCAATCTGTGAGGTCCTCATCCACAAAACCAGACCATGGCAAAACATACGGTAACTAAACAATTACTCACTCTTCCTGATAATATCGAGCAATGTTGTAGAAGACGCATTGATCTTCTTTACAACGGGAATGTCATTGATCTTTTATAGCATTCATTCATAATGGATAACATGGTTTATAAACTGTGATAAGTCATCTGCTAGACAAAACATTCTCTGTTGAAATTGAGCAGTGGTGAAGACAACACTCAAACGCAAGGCATAACTCTTGTCAGTCTCGATTACTAGCTTACTAAGCCTTGCAGTATTTCCCTTGCTTTTCTGCGCCAAGATGGTGTGTCGCTGCACCTGAAATGCATAGTGGACCAGGATTTCCAAGCACAGCTATCTGAAGGAAATACTGCAAGGCCTAAATCAGTCAGTAATGGAGACTAGCAAGAGTTATGCCTTGCATTGGGAAGTTGTTATGAAGAGGGCATGCTTAGCTCATGTGCTTCAGGACGGACATATCAGTCTTCATAGCATTGAATTTATAATAGGTAATAATTTATTTTCTGTGTTAAGTCTAGACAGTAATTCTCCTACAAGGGGAAACATAGTCTACTCTTAGACTCTGAAAAAATATTTTTTATATCTGAAAAAAAAATATTGATTTTTTTTTATTGAAAAGGAGCCTTTTTTACAGAAAATTCCATTTCTTAAGTCTTCTTTTCAATATTTAATTAAATGGTGATATTTTCGGAATAAATACTTTTTTCAGAGTCTGAGTGTAAGACTAGGGTAACGGTGTCTATTGACATTGATCAACGTTGATCTCCTGTGCCTTACATCAGGAATTTCTTCGATCCATTTTAAGGCTCGGGCGGGGTAAAATTACCGGGCATCGGACTTGCTTTCTAAAATCCGTTTCGATTGTTATTGAAATGGTCTTGTTATTGTGATATGTTCTCGCTAGGTTATTTCATAAACCATGTACCTAACTGCTTGAAGGTTACGGAGCACACAAAACAAGTCACTTTCTAATGGATCCCAACTGTCAATCTATACTCAATCGTTTTGTACAATAATGGAATAATAACAACTCCAAAAACCCATTCATTTTAACACCATCTTAAACCTTACATAAAAAACATGTAAAAAAGAGTTTAAAACAATTTTTTAATCAGCAGTTTTCTTTAGAATGAAAGTTCATTTCTGTCAAAAAGGACATAACATGTCTACAAACGTATATTTTGCAAAACTATGGTATAAACACTTGTCCCAAACAACAAGGTCATTTATTTAAAATATATATTTATTTGTAATTTAAAGAAATGTAATGCAGGTAATACGTAGGATTTATGCCACAGATGACCTACCCAATTTTTGGCATACGAATACATTAAATTCCTAGCTAATAAAGTTGTCATGTATCAGAATGTATTCGTATTGTACTAGTCACGTATTCGTATGTTACTAATCAATTATCCGTATGTTAATAGCCATTAAGTCCAGATCAAATATGCCACCTGTTGGTTAAGTAGGTCAAGTATTCCTGACAGGTACTGTAATTGGGTCAATTATTCCTGACAAGGAGAAAAAACGGGTAATCTAGGTCAAGATGTTTGTGTTAGTGAGTTTATTGGCAGGGTATTTATTGTAAGGACTATATTTGTTTTGGACAAGATTTGGTGATTCAAGGTTTTTATTTTAAAACAAGTTAAAAAGTATGTTACGGTGTAAGAAAATACCACAAAATTTTCACCATAAAAATGGATATTACAGATCTAATTTTGATTGGGGATAAATGGTAACATTCAAAGCGAAACATGCACTACATTTCTTAACTTTCCATTGTCTAAATCGTTGAAGGACATTAAGATGTGGATTACGTAATAAAGGCCAAGTTTCTGGACAATAACTTTTTTATTGTCAAACGTCTTGTCCCATCTAATACATCTTTGCTTTCCAGAAATATTGTTCCATTCCAAGCGTGTATTTCACGAAATTCATTCATTCGTTGTGGTATCTTTTGATACATATATAGGTATCAGAATAAATTGAGTACAGTGCGTTACTTTTCAATGAGATTGTTTGTTTCTTATCCTCCATTGTACAATTTGAAATCCTACGATTTAAAAAGTCCTAGTCCTTTTTAAGTACTACATGCAAGTTTCTCCCCTGTATTGTTTTTTTTAAAACTATCATACATGAAATTACATATACACCTTCATAGTATGAATGTAAACGACGTATAACAAACTTTCTACGAAGAGGTTTTCCTTCTTCAGATCAGGTTATGGACTTATTTTCTTTAATGATCGTTTTTCCTCTTTCGGATATGAATTAAGATTAAATGACGTTGAAGATATGATTTAAAAAATCGATAATGCAATAGTGTTACGGTCATGTATGATAAAGCGTTAACGTGATCCATTTTTTTAATGAAAATTTTTCAGATTATGATGAATGCTTCTGATATCTTGAAACACTTTCATTTTCAGATGTGATGAATGGAATGAATGGATACGATAACACATTTTCTCTTTCAGATATGATATACATTTCAGATGTGGTGAAATAATTCCGATTTCGGGTGTGATGAAAATTGCAAATGTGATGAAACAATTTCTTTTTCAGAAATTATGAACGTTTCAAATGTGATAACACATTTTCTCTTTCAGATATGACGAAACGTTACAGAATATAGTCTACAAAATAGTCCCCGGTCTCTTCAGAAGTAAGTGTTGTTATTTATTTTCAACAACGTTTTCAAAACATACATATATATTTATTTGTGATATAAAAGAGCAGATGAAATATTGCCATAACGAACAAGACCCTGTTTAAAAGTTACAATTACTTCACCTTACCAAGCCAATGAGAAACATGCAGTTACACATGGAGAAGTTAACGAGCTCAGATGATTTAATTCAAACGTATTATCATTTTACCAGAAGCATACTTATCATATGTATCCCATGTTCACATATCACATTTATCTTGCAAACATTGTTTCGGCTCGATTTCGCGAAATTCGTCGTCTGTGAGGTCATAAAACAGTTGAACGTGACGTCATTGAAAAGGGACTCCGTCATTGATTTTCCTGCCTAACTGCAAAGACATGAATACACCAGCTTCTTAATAATTTGATATAATATACGATGCAACATATCCCTTTTACGAGAACTGAAATTTAAACCAAACCACTGCCCTCGCTCGGGACATAAAACTATACTAAAGCGTTTTGTAAATTAAACAACAACTCTTGTTATAAGCTTTAAATAATTACATTATTCATATGATGATTACTTTGTTTCAGATGAAATGAAAAGAAGGAGAGACTTCTATGAGCAAACACCGTGCTATGGTAAATATGTCAATATTAAAGAAATGAAGTAATTTATATTGCAAGAGCTAAAGACTTGGCTTCAAACCAAGTCAAACTGATGTTGCAGACTCTTTCCCTCAATAAGGCCTGTGGAATACTGTTGTTAAATGTCTACCATCTCATCTCATGAACTGCTCATTTCGGGGACTTCATCATGTTATTTTTACGTTTCTGTGAGTTATGAACAGTGTTAAACGCCACTGTCTGTTTTGTAAATGTTCCGTTTTTTTGGATCACGAACACTATTAAGCTTCTCCCATCTTCAAATAGAGACCCAAACTGCCAGTCTTGCTAACATTCTTCTTCTTTGGGCTTAAAACCTCTCACAGGTTCAAGCTGTTTCTCAATGTCATGTTTTGAAAGGAGAATGCTTACTTATATGGATGTACCTGTGTGTATCATTACAACAATGTTTTGTCCCAACAGAAGCTCGGAAGAGGGAGGGGAAGGAACTGGACTTCAAGACAACTGACCGGGTCATCCACTCACCGGACGAGGAGATTAGTCTGTCCCTAGAATACTGCAGCCAGTAAGTGACCAGTACTGACCACTAGATGGTCATCAGTTACTCGTTCGTCAGATACTTTACAATCAAATTATCATTATGTGGACACTAAGGAATTTCAATCTCCGAGCGAGAAATTCAGTCTGTTGATACTGTATCCGGTCAGTGGGCGATAGTGACCACTCGATGGACATTATATGAAGATTAGTTTACCATTATTAAGTGATCAGCTGCCGATTCGTGTACATGGTACAATTACCATTTTACCAGCTCAGAGAGTTTAATTTCTACTTGCTGAAATGAAATTATCCTCTGTTACCAAGGGCTCAATGTTTCGATACTCTGCACTATACTACCTCTAGGACTTATCATCAGAAAAAAACTTGTACTCTGATTACCCAATCTTCATTTGTGTTAGCCTATCAAACTGCTACGTCTATTGTCCTTGGAGCCTGTCAAAAGTCAGTTTAAAACACGTCATGGTATTGCATTGTAGGATTCCTGCAATCCAACTCTTAGCTGATACTTTGGGTTTCTCTACCAATCAGCTGACAAGTTTGCCTCTCTATATTTCCAAATTCCAGCCCAAGATCATGTGCAGCATATTATTGTTGTAAACGCTTACATACCAAGCCACCTTATTCCATCGTCTCATACCTAGTCTTTTCATTGGTTTATGATTTCAAAACAGGACTCAATTTAGTTAAGAGTTTTCTTTATCATTGTCATAAACCCTGGGTCACCGAGAATTAATATGACATTCATGTCCATCTGTCCTTTATCGATAATTTCTAAACATCCCCGATGAGTGATGTATCGATGAACCATAACTTAATTAAATATCATGCCAGGATCTCGGTCATGGTTCAGCTAACAGCGGACAAATTTATCCTGTTGAGACCCGTTCTCACGGTACGATTTGTAGTTACAACTTGTAGTAACCGACTTTAGTTGCACGTTGTGAACATCCAAGTCGTATACAAACACATCATGTAGATACTACAGTTTGATACTGAAAGTCGTCACTACATATCGTATCGTGTTAACGGGCCTTTACGTGCTAATTCAATACGATTTGAGACCCCTGACATTGTTCCGAGGTCTTAGAGGTTTCGTTTGAAATTGCAACTATCAGTCTTGACGATTTGTTGGATAGGCGATGAAGTCGAATATGTCGACAGTTATTTGCATTAAGTTTTAAAAATAAACTTTTATTTTCCAGCGGAAAGCCATCCAACGAAATCAAAATAGAAAAAGACATTGAAAAGGTAATATCTCTTTCATTAATATCGTTTCCTATGGAGTATTTGATAGCGGATTGGCATGTAATATGTGTGCAGCAATTTCCATCATATGGCCAATCCGTGACCTTTTTGTTTTGTTTTGCAACGAGAACATATGTAGAACAATATGTTGAATTGTTTAAGAAGCATAAGAATGTTTCTCTTTCAGCTACAAGATAGACGTTACCTTATGTGTCCTGCGGCTGTGACCGTCTCACATCTAAAGAAATTCATCCGCATGAAATATTCCCTCTCTGAAAAATTACAGGTACAGATACGAAATCAATATCTCTACATGCGCTTTAAATGTTTTTATCCTGAAATTCTAGGCCACAATTTAAAACGACATTCCGTCTGCACGCATTGATAAGTTTTCTGCAACTTCAGTTTGAGTTCATTTAGCTCAGTATCTTGAATGGTTAGCATGGCCTGGTCAGTTGAAGGCTTCACTACAATAAAAAAAAAAGGCACAATGGTGTTCGCGGGCGCGTTCCCTGCAAATATATTCCCCTCTATGATATACTTGATTTACTTGAAATACTCAGTGTTAAACCACATTTATATCATCTCAAACAATTCTCTTTACATTGACAATTTATATTTATATTATATATGTATTCTTATGTAAATACATTAAAACCGACCGATGATCATTACATAGTTTGTTACATAAACAGTGAATATAACCTGCTGACACAATGTACATTTCAGATTGACCTAATTCATACGGACTCACCTCTTCGAGACAGCTGGACCTTGATGGACGTGGCCTACATCTATTCTTGGAGAAGGGTAAAATATCATCAAATTAGATAATAAAAGCATAAATATTGCGCAAAAAACAAAGATTCAATTCAAGGAGTTAATTCTGTTCCACCAATCTACTCATATACCTGTACATCACATATGTCTAATATCGTCTCTCACTGGTCTAATATAGACATTTGTAGAACAACGTTTCACGTCAAATCTCCCATTGAGAAAACATGTTTTATTTAACTTATTTTTTATAATTATTAAAACAAATCGTTCTTTATGATCTTTTTAAACACATTCTTTTCCCATTTGCAGCAAGGAATCCTGAAACTCTTCTACTCCTTTTATCGCATTCTACCAAAGAAGCGGAAACTGCCGGAACTAAGCGAAGGTGCTCGAAACAACACTGACGATCGTGAAGTCCCTCAGAAGAACAGCAAAGACACTTCCGAATGTCCATCGTCGTCAAAACCAAATAAAAGTGAAACTCCACCGAAACCAAATAAACCGGACAATCTTCAAAACGGAGACAGTCTTCAAAACGGAGAAGCTGAGAAGGTTACAGATACTGTCGAGAAGGTTGAAAGTCTTCCAGAACCGGAAGAGACCTGTTTGACGTCTTCGTGCTCAAAAACTGATGACGTCAGCGCAGACTCAGAAAAGGAAATAGACGTTGTGAATTCGAACGAAGGCGAGAAAGCAACCTCATGTACTGAATGCCAAGAAGCGGCGGCTGCCGCGGCGGCCTCGGCGGTTGCGTCAGAAACCACCAACGGAAATACCAGTGAGAAAGAATCGGCAATAGACTATTCCATGTCGGAGGCTGACACCCCGGAAAAGGAAGAAAAGGAGTTCTCTCCGAGTCAAACCCCTCCGGAAAATAACGGATTCGCCCGAAGTAGTCAATGCAGTGATTCTCCGACGGAATACGAGAGTTCGCCCGGTACAGAAAGCCGTCGGCCGAGTGAATCGGAGCATGTCACGCCCATCAAGTGGCACGGACCAAGTGACTTGATAATGAATGGTCATTTCAAAGTACCAGCTGATCACTACCATGGAGATATGAAATCGGATACCTATGTGATGCCGTTAGATTATTCCCAGCCTTCCTAATATGGAAACGTTCCTGGGTGTGTTCCATTGGAGGTATTGTTGAGTTGTGAACGAGATGTATATTTCACGCAGCTATATATGGAATATATATATTATGGAAATATGTGCTGTCATATTCAAATGACGTCATTTGTTGTATTACATTACATGACGTCGTGTTATCATTGTTTTTCACTTGGAAAGACGTCGGATTATTTTATTACACGTCGACGTCATCATGTTGCATTGAACAAGGATAACTTCATTTAAGTGATGTTTATGTCACGTCATGATGCTATGACGTCACAATTGGAGCTGTGTTCTTGAAGGATTATTTCACTTACTCATTCGTTCACAAAGGAGATAATTCTACTTATCACTTCGTTTCACAGCAATTTATTAAGACGTCATTGCCATGTCTCATCACCATAGGTGGTATGTAATTAGTAGCAGAGTTGTGTGTGATATGATTATAAACACCAAATGATATACATAATCTAATTTCTTTTTTAATCACAACCATGAGTGATAAGAAGTGTTCATTTGTTGCTGATGTACTGTTTGTGAGATATCCCATCATTCATTGTGATGTCACACATTGATTATGACGTCATACTAGTGATTATGACTTCATGTCCTTCACCCTTTTGGATCCTTATATATTTGGATATATTGCCGTCATGTTCTTCATGGATTATACTGTGTTCACTGTGGATTAGCGTGTAGCAGTCAACATCGGATCAGGATCTGACGTCACCGCCAGTGACGTCATAGATCTTTGTCTACCTTTAGTATTGATTCTGTCGATAGGGCATGTTGTGAAGTAAGGCAGAAACGATATTAACTGTTTACTGTGGAAAAGTAAAACTATTTTTTTTTCACATTTTGAAAAAATAGTTTCATTAGGCATTACAGTTAATTTTCATTTGATGTATTCGAACGTTCACAAAAATAGATTCTTGAATATCTCATAGACCTTACATGTATATTTCATAACTTATTTATTATCGAATATTTGTTTCCTTTAAATGAAATGAAGTAAATCTCCTTGAAGTAAATCAAAATGATTTAGAAATATTTAAAAAATCATTTGATGAGAAACTTCTTTCTTTCGACGTTATCACTCCAAAATCGTCATTAAGTAAAAACACCGTGGATGCGTTCTCCTGAGGGTCAAGGTCGTATGCTAGGTCGACATGACCCAGCTAGCGCACTTCCGATCAATAAACCGGAAGCTAAATATCTAGGGAGCAGTTTATCGATCTGGAAGTCTGTTCTTTACTTGATTTATATTCCTGTCGCGTAGAATTTCTCGTTCAGAAAATTAATTTAGCAAACAGATTTCCTTAACACGTTATTCGAAGAGAATTGGAGAAAAATATTGACAAGTCAATTTTGAAAGTAAGGCGGAAGTGATTTAAGTAACGTTCCGAAGAAAGAACCGACTTTGGTAATTTGACGACACATTTTAAATAAATTTTCATAACATTAGTGAATGAATATTAAAGATGCCACTTTAACTTGTAAACGTCAAAATATAGGATAGGTATTTGATGTATAACCTCAATAATAAATGCTATTTGCACAACATTTAAAATTATTATATTTAATTTCGACCATAATTAAAAAAAAAAAGTTTTAGATCTTTTTATTTTTGTGAACGTTTAGCAATATTATATTTTACGCTTATTTTACAGTAATCAAGCTTTTTAGTATTCAAAACAATTTTCATCACATCATGTTGCTGGTTTCACAAGAAAAATATTGTCCTACGGACATTTACTTTTCATCATGTTTAAAACTCATTTCTTATTACAGCTATGTTCATCCTTATCAAGCATCACACCATCGGTTATCACCTGCAATATAAAACACACCCACATCCCTCAATCTTTCAGTTTACAATTGGCTTTGAATTTTTTCAAACGAAACGTGTTATGTGCGATTGGACCAATGTTAAAATTTAGTACATAATCTTTAAACCTCAAGATACAAACAGTGTCTACATATTAAAAACACTCCTCAAAGTAGCTTGCTTACAGCTGATATGCATTTAAAATGCCATTTATTAAATCAAAGTGATTTACGTTATATGTCATTTATTGGATCAGGACTTGAAACATTAATTTTAGTATATAAATTTTCTTAGATATACTATTTGACGTTTATCACACAAATTGATAGTAAAAACTGAAATAATCCCATCTCATGTTTGGACTGACATGCATGGATTGGCTCTTTATGACCATGATGTCGACTACACGATAACATATTACTCCCTTTTAATAGACAGTCACCTAGTAGACAGACAAATAACATAGGATTCACTGAGGGTTAATTGGGAAACTACCTAGGAACGTAATGAAACAATCCATTTGAGGCCGGTCCAGTGACAGGAGCTTCAAACCGCAATTTCTATTGAGTGTATTCATATTTTACTTTCGATTTAATCATCTCTGTCTGGTGGTAAGAGTGTTTACAAACATGTTGATAGAAACAAGAAATAATTGAGATTGTCTGTTGACTTTATCTTGTTCTTAATTGTTTTTTAAACTATCCGATTATAACTTGTAGGTATTCGGGTAATAAATGTCTACAGGTTGACTGTCTACTTAAAAGGAGTTTATTGAGATTTGAAATCTATACTCGCTGAAACTGAGTGTGTGTGGTAGTATATTCACATTCCTTTGTTGGTGATGCTTCCTTGATAATAACTTGACAATTCTCCGTAATTTTATTCCTTTTTTGGACCAGTTTGTTATTTTAGCGTTTGAACATAAGTATGAATAACTGTTTCGGCATATTCGAGTTCAAAGACAATTATAAAGACCTGATTTAAGCGTTTGAACGCAACAATATGGACTCGCTTATAGGCATTTAAGCATTACACAATTATGAAGACCGTTTAAAATTTTAGCTTTTGAACATACAACATGAATATCCATTTTAGCATTTTAGAACTAGCTGTTTTGATATGTGTGATTTGACACTATTACGAAGACCCGTTTGATAGATTAGCATTTCGAAAGAATGCTGAAGATCCGTTTTTAAATTTGGCGTTTGGTCAACCTTATTTAGACCCGTTTAGGTCATTTATTATGAACACAATCTGAAAATCTGCCAAGCCATTTTTAACATAATTTTGAGCGAATCTTTTGAGCGACTTCAAAGCCAATTCTTCCACTTCATCATTTACCCATAATATTTTCTTATTTCATATATAATCACTTTTCTTTGAAAGCAAATATACCGTCATGCAGTGACGGAGAAGACTCTATATACCACTCATCGTGTAATAGTGTTTGTCTTAGTTTGTTGAAAAAATAGAATATCCTGCAAAAGGTTTGTAACTGCAGCAACTGGATTGACAATCAGTATCTAACCTTGGTCTGTAATGTACAACATGTTATGCCTTTTGGTCGGTCAGAAAAAGTGAGGCAGTTATCGATTAATGCTGAAGTAAATGTGTTTTGTTCCATGATGTGGCTCAATTGGGTTTCATGTCTGAATTCATTTTTACTGGCTATATTTATTTACATGTTTATGTTTTCTATGTTGAAATTTTAGTTTAATCTTTTTCCAGTACAAAAAAACAAAAAAGGCTAACATGTTGTGTACAGATTTCTTAGCCTATCGCGATTATAAAGTGTAGATTTGGTGACCATGTGCCCCAATGTATGGGTCAACGTGGTCATGACATAAAAACCTATTTTCATCTTTTTTAGAACGTAAAATGCTTGGAATGTGTTATACCTCTGATACATACATCTCAGAGATTTCCTCTTTGAACCGCATATAGTGTAGTGTTTTATCAGATATTTCAAAATTAAAGATTTACCTTTCTCGGATATTAATTTTCAATCCCATTGCTGCAATGACGCCTGTTTATGAAATACCTAAGAACGTTTTCCATTTAAGAGCTTTAAAGATGGATTTATCAAGAATGAACTCTCTTCATGTTGTAACCAAAATAATTATGAATAGTTTAGTTGCCTTCTTGTTGAATTCTTTAATAATTGGTAAGTATGTTTATATGTAAGTATTCCTCACCGTCATATTTATTTCGTTACGTGAACATATGTGCATGTCAATAAACAAAAGATTCAATATGATAAAGTTAACTATTATTGAGAAGTAATGACTAGAACATATTAGAAAATTAACAAATAATATGTATTTTAGAGGTTTTTTTCTGGAAATAAAGGGCAGAATTAAGTTTAAGATTTTAAATAAGAAATGCTATCTAAATTTATTTGAAAATTATTGGAATTTAAGTTGCACATTTGTGTGTAAATGTATGACTAAATTGGAATTATTATTCGGTCGAATGCACACTCACTACGTCCATAAGTAAAGATGGAGAAAGAAAATGCAATTTCATAAAACTTACATTTGCATAAAAGTTTTGATGGTAAATATTCTCAAATAGTAATGCTAATGGACTCATATAAAGTTAGTTTGAGTTAATGGTACATTATACGATATGTAACGAGAAAACCAGTCTTTGATGTTATGACTAAATAATTCCGTCATATAATGCATCTGATATTTTGATATTAAACTCTTATTTTTATTCAGGTTGGAGTTATTTCAGAACCCAAAATGGAGTTGACATTTACATTATTAAACTGATATTTATTTCTTTAATGAACATCTGTAAGACATCCTATATGAAATTTAAAACTAAAGTTTTCAAAACCTTTTAACTTGATTTATATTGAACAATATATCATGTTTTAATCATCTTTTGTAAGACTTGAGATTGTCACTAGACGAAAATCAATCAATTTGATTTTGTTATCATTTTTTTTGAAATCTATGATTAATAGTATATATGATCAAACAATGGGCAACTTTAATCTACTTTAATTTACTTGTTTACAACATGGGGAGAATTTATGTTTTTGACGATACTAAAATGGCGGTGGAATGAACATGGAGAAAGTTTCAAGAGAGAGTTTTACTTCACGAACTTTGTTCATGTTAATTCTCTAGGTCATCTAGTGTTATTTGGATTGGTTAAAGTCGTAGACGAGACTTGGTCACGTGATTCGTCGCGTGATCAAGACCGAGAGACCACGTGACTGCCTAGCGGGTCCGTGCAGTGTACATATGTGGTATTTAATTTAAATAACGGAAATGGGTACAAAGTATCAATTATAGGGACTAATAAAGTGTAAATGATGAAATATGTTTGTTTTGTTTTGTTGTGAATGACGGGTTCTACCTTTAAAGCTGAACATGTTTACCATATTCACAGTTTCGTTTTTAAGTTTCAACGACACTGGACATACATGTCATTTAGATAGCGAACAAATGTAACATTGTGATGTGTGGGATCTCACTATCTGCAATAGTACAAATAATTGGTCCTTTTTCGGAAAGAGTCCTTTGCGGGATTCGAACCTACACCCTCAAATTGTGTTCTGCCCTCATAGAGTTTTCTCAAGTGATATTTCCCAAATAACCTCTTTAGTCCATGTCTCGTGTGAAAGAAAGCGTATCTGATTGCTCCAGTTTAACTTGGGGGTGCAATCAGCAGCATTGTTTCAACACAGAGCATTCGGTCTGTTCATGTGACCTTGAAGAGTTGAGTTCCGCCAACAAGTCACACGTTTTTAAAACAATGTAAGACGATGTATTTTTGACAAAACTAAGCGTGATAATCCGTACATAATATACACCCCGGGATATCATTGTTGTATAATAATAAAAAAAAAAAAACTTGTGTGGAACACTGACTCCTTTTTGGGGAAATTTGCATGGACTTTTGCATGTATGCCGATAACAACTGAAACATGTTTCCAGCTTTCTCTCATTTCCCATAACACATATTTATGTTTAAAATTCTTCAACGACATTTAGAAGTTGGTATAGTAATGAGAGACACATATAATTGATGACAACTTCTTTATTTGGGTAACACTACGTTTTATGTCTTCAAAGTAAGAAGGGACAAGAAGTAGCCCTGAGACCTGTTATCCAAATAAAGTAGTTGTCATCCATTATATCAGGGACCTTATATATATATATATATATATATATATATATATATATACCTCTATATGCACAATTCTCAAAACTTCGAAATGCAAGCTGATTTTGGATTGGATAGAAATAAGAACTGTAATCGTAACTGTAATTTCACAGAGGCGATTTTGAGAAGACAGCGGTAGATGTGAATCAAAATGGAGGTTACTTTGGAAGATATGACTTGGAACATCTGAGAATAATAAAATATAATTCTTCGTGACACAGTTCCCAAGTCTGAATGCGTTTACAAATGGATGGGTAAACTGTAGGTACAATCAGTGCTGGAGGTTGATGTGGGTTCAAATCCAGCGAAGGACTCTACCCAAAAAGTACACTAATTTGTACTGTTGCAGTCATTTCTTTCAACGTGTTTAGTTGCTTTCCAACATGATGTAAGAGCGAAGGGCAGCACCATCATGTTGATATGTAAGATGTGAAATCTGCAGGCGTTCTAGTCAGAAGTCGCATGTATAGCAATCAACCAATGGTTTATTTACGTCTCACTTGTGTACATAGATATTAAAAGTACATTCATAAAAGAAGATAATAAAGATAAGAGTACACAACCAATCGCCCAGCGATTTATGAGAGACAATAGAATGTTTAAGAATATATTAAGAGCATATATACAGCTTATGTATTACTGCACGTAATGAGCTAAGAAGAGAAAGTGTCTCGCTCCCTGCAGGATTCAAACCCGAGACCTTTATACTGACGCAGAACACAATAACCACCCGCTACCCCCTCCCATGTTCAGCTAAAGAGATGCACGAAAACAGAAGAAACAACACGACGCACATGACATCGCATAAAATGTTACCTAATACATGAAAAATGTAAAATATTTCGTTAGTAAAAGTGAATAAAAGTGTGTGTACGCTACAGATTAATTTAAAAACCTACATGTTGAGGTCAAGAAATATACACTTGCTTACATAACGACGCATACATATTACGTAATTTAAATCTTATGCATCGCGTTTTTAATTTAGCCTGAATAAAAGTTGAACTCGCAAATCACCAGATCTTCAAAAGCTTAAAAACGAAAGAGGGCGGAATGTTTGGCACTTAAGTTGAAAATGTATATGTTGAAAGTTATATAATAGTAGATTGGTGTCGATATATAGATGACCTTCATGGATTTCAATTCTACCATTATCGTATAGGACGTATGAAACAAGCCGAAAGTTGCTGGCCCTTCTACCTCGCCTTATTAAGTACATTTCAATATACTCTTATTTAAAGACGTGTTTTTTTCATAAACGTGAACAGATAATGTTTTAACAGATTTAGTTTAGCTGCCTTTTGGAGACTTTGTTTCAGTCGTTATTATCACTCGAGGATTAACATTTCTTGGTGACGTTTCCTTTGCACGTGAGTTGATATATCAAAGTAATGGTTGAAAGGTTAGAATATATCTAAAAGTCAAGCTGTCATCAATTCGAAATGGTTGATATAACATATGAAATATATAACAAGTCGTATTAAAGTCAAGACGTACACTTGCATCAAAGATAACAGTGCTTCAAAGACGATAGACAGACAGACAGACAGACAGACAGACAGACACTAGTTTATATACATCGCACTTCTGTACATAGCTGAAATACATTTACATCGTTAAATTTAATACATTATAAACATGTAAAAAAACCAATTGAAACAACTAATGAACATTGTTACACGTATACATGAAGTTATTGTCAACTGGGACACCGTTAAAGAGCTGTTGACATGTTGACACACACCGGAATATTGCAAAACATCCAGTCTGTTATTTCCAAGCAAAGACAATGTGATCTACTCGCACACTGTTAACAAACAAAGATAACCAAAGATTATGGGTATACTCAAAGAAATTGAAATATATAGTTTTTGACGTTTATCTTTATTTACTATTTGACTCAATTATATGTATAGTTCCTAAAGCTATTAAAATAACTGTTTTTTCCAAACTAGGTATTTGAATTTGGTGTTTGATAGTTTGCTGGTATAATCATAATAAAAACATCTTTAAACTCGTAAAATGTAATGTAATAATAATTTGTCGTAATATATCCTAATTAATATAGTAACCGTCACGTCCAGTAATGCGAGACAAGGGCAACCTGCAGGACGAAAACAGTTGAGAAAAGACACTTTCACTTGCTATGGTGACTTCTGAAACTGACAAGCCTGTGTGACTCAGTCGGGGGACGATTGTTGCGTACTACGCAGAATGCAAAAAAATGGGCAAAGTCTATTGCCGCGCGTTTATCCTTAAAACCAAATTTCATCGGAGTCTTGTGATATGAAATTTATTTCTCATATAGATGTAATATTTCTCTAGCGATTGATATCATATGTAAGTTTTTAAAAAAACGTAATTGAGTATTTGAAACATTAAACTACTCGATGGCTCTTTTACACATTTATGCTTAAGGCGATCCTTTGTGAATAATGATTTTATTTTGACCTAATAAAAATGTGGTTTTTTTTTATCAGATCCCATTAACACACCTGCGGACGCTCTTTAACTAACATCATACCTGGGCAGGTATTATACACTTGTATTGTACACCTGTCTCCTTAAATCTCGGCTTATATAATCGTGTTGTGGTGAGATCATCCGAGCGCGAAAGCGACATTCAAACTGGGCAAAAAAACGAATGTAAAATATACGAATATATTTCAAAAACGAAATATAAAACATAATTGAGCTTAATGTAAATTTCTTTTGACATTCTTATGAAAATATTATTTTTGTACATGTTTGTTATGTTAAACGTCACTGAAAGTGAAATTGTATTCATTTGTTACAAACAGGTTTGAAGTTTATCAGTAAGCCATTGAATGGCATTCTTATGAATATATAATCTTTATGCGTGTAAAGGCGTGTCGTTACTACGAGCGAAATAACATTTGATTGTTACAAACAGGTATTCTATCATCATATCTCTGAAAGAAAAAATACCACAGGATATAGATCGTGTTAAGTCGCGGAGTGGATCGTGTAATTATGGTTGAATGTACACTGCTATTTGATAAAATGTTGATTGGAAGTTGACATTGCTGAGAGACAGAGAGAGAGAGAGAGAGAGAGAGAGAGAGAGAGAGAGAGAGAGAGAGAGAGAGAGAGAGAGAGAGAGAGAGAGAGAGAGAGAGAGAGAGAGAAAGAGAGAGAGAGAGAGAGAGAGAGAGAGAGAGAGAGAGAGAGAGAGTTAATATTGATATTCCTCTAATAACAACAGATCAAGGTGTACATGACGTGCTTAACTGATGGAACCCACCTCTCGGGCAAGATAGCTACATGGAAATTCGCTGAACTACACTTGTATAAGACAATGGTCATCTACATAGAGCGTATGTTATACCTTTTTTCGTAATTCTAAATTTATATGTATTATGCTAATAAAGTGAAACCATTTTGGTAAATAACAAAAAAAGCATTTCACAATATCTATTGTTATCATAGTAGTTCCAGATTATTATTTCATGTTAACCCTTAATCGGGTTCACGTGGAGATCAGTATTTGTATCCAAAGACAGACTAAAGGTATGTTATATACTGACGTAATAGAGGTATGCATAAAGTAAACAAGGATGCAACACAATTAATTCATCATTCATCATTTATTAATGACCTGTCACACTGTTTGCTGAATATCACAAAGAAGCCACGGCTACAATAACAACAACGGGCTTAGTGACAAACCCTGCCTCAGACCTTCGGCACAGGGTTCTACATAATATATCATACCGTGTTTACTTTCACACTCACCTGTCGCGATACGCCCGGATACGCCCCAATACGCCCAGGTCGCCCCATCAATCACGTGACTTCAGCCCCATCAATAACTTCCCAAGCCTGGGCGAAACATTCAGGAAGATCTATCTAATCGAAACTAGTTCTCATTGTGATCGTGTTAAATAAAGTTAGTTCATGTCGGATGCGTTGACAGATATTTGGAATTAAGGAGTTTTAAATTCGGCTACACTTAAACATAGTCTAGTGAAGACACAGAATTTTCCTCTTTTTATTCAGATAGCTTGACTGAAAATATGATATTTGACATATAGACGGAGCCAAACTGTGACACAAAGACATGGAGTTTGAATACATGGAGGCAATCGACAGACAGAAAACTGCTGATAACTACAATGGATTACATCTAGATTAGATGGATATGATATGAACTATTAAAGGTAGATAATATTTGAAATTGCATGTAATGATTCAACCATTTAAAAAAATATTTCCATATTTTAAACAGACATGACAACCTATAGTACAGTTACACTCCCATGTGTAAACTCGGCATGTATACAGTGTATCGATGCAGAAAATATGAACTCGAGCATATAATACGTACAGCCAAATTGCATCGACAAATCACGTATATGTGTCGATATAATCACATATACTATATATACATCATACACGTTGTATTTTGTCTTTTGATTTATTAGCTACTCACATGAAAAAAGTCAATGATGAGGCTAAATTTAAACAAGTCAAAGGGACACCGCGTCGAGGATAAAAATCAGATTATGTGTATCTACCTATGCTGATTAATATGTCTTCTACCAAGTCACAGACACCCAATTTCAGACAATTAACGTAATTGGTAATACAAACTTCTGCATGTAGACAGTGAAGCGAAGCGTAAATCGTTAGCAGACACTCTAATCGGTTTAGTTAGGTAAAGTAAGAGACTCATTTTTATCCTCGACGCACTGTCCCTTTAAATGTTTCTCGGGGACGTGTTTTGCGGAAGTGGCGAGGGCGGTAGGATGTTATTATTAAATTTTTTGTTGGAAACATAATGACGAGGGAGGAGTAAAGTTTCTTGTTTTCCATCAAAATATAGCCTGAAAGTGGTAGAAGTATACAAACCGGAAGCACATCCGTTCCTGCAGACCCATTTATTTGGTGGACAATTGGATTCATGGGTTAGCAAAAATGATTATTATTTTATTTTAATAAATGACTGTGAAAAGTGATGTGCCGATGCCCGAGATACATCTAACCTTGTTGGCCTGATTTACAAAGAGTATGCCACACGCTGTCCCATTTTTATGAAAGGGTTGAATGGTTTGGTATTCTATAGTGAAATCATGTTAGATAATAATACTATTCACGGTACGAGTGGAATAAGACTGAAACATGAATTATTGTGTTTATAAATCAAAATATAAATAAAGGTCGGTTGCAAGTATATCGCCAATATAACAGAGACTCGGGGTAGATAACAAAACTATACAGTTGCGGCGCTTACTATATGTGGAACATAATTAAGTCGTTAAACAATATTCAACAAACACCGACACACTCAAAAGTGAGTAACATAATTCCATAAACCTCATTCTTCATTTATAAATTTATAAAAAAAAAAAATGTGCCCAAGGTACGTGTATGGTCTCCACCTGTCCCATTCATGTCTACCTATACTTCCCTCCCACTTCACCCCGCCCACTTGTCCCCCCTCCCCCTCCAACTTCACCCCGCTCCTCCCAACCCTTTATCCTTCTCGGAGCCACCCATCCTACCTGATAAAGACACACGACTCTTCATTATTGTAATGATACCGTATAGCACCACAATAGTTAACCCCTCTGATGTTTTCATCTTTACAAATGCTTAGTCTTACACTGAGACTCTGTCTGAAAAATATACATTCGTAAAATATCGCCATTTTATTAAATATTGAATAGGAACCCATGAAAGATGGAGTTTTAGTTTCAATAAAATACTCAAAGTGTTGGACTTGCAAATGCTGTCCTTGAGTAGTTGACATTGTCATGGAGCTCTGTATACAGCTGGAATTTTATAGCTACTGAATACACAAACGTAATTGCAAGTTCATGAACGTAAAAGTAGGAAAAGTTCATTATGTTAAGAAAAAAACGTTTTACGTATCATCCTGAAATTGCGAGGACTAACTTTGTCTTTGATGTGGGAATTTCAATACGATTTTCACAAACCCTAACCAGTGAAGAAGTGATTCTGGATAAGATAGAATTGCCAACACCCTATATACTTCTGAAAATACGTGTTTTGTTTTATTTATTCATTAATAAAACCATCTAGTGATTAAACATTGAAAAGGTAGTCAGAATGGATAAGAAGCTTGTATGTCTAGTCAACTAAAAGAAACATGCTTTCAGGAGGATATCATTAACGGATAAAGTAGGAGTACAAATATAAGTTCCTTGTCAGACAACCAACACCATGATGAGATTCGAACATAGAACGTCTTCATCTGAAGTTGACCGACGAACCACTGCCACCGGGAGTTCAAACTGGTGTCTACGCAGTGAATGAATGATGGACACTGTGCAATTTAGAAAATCGGTATATCGCCTTCCTAATCATCAGCGACATTTTTTTAGGAGAGTACGGTATTTCGGACAAAAGGATATAATGAGACACTTTGCTTTGGAGAGAAGATGTCTCCAGTCTCCAGCTGTGTTTCTGACAGAATCAATCAACTCGCTCATCTGTGCAAACAATGAAACCTTAGTCTTGATAAAACCTCGTCTTTATCTTGATAACGTTGTGGTTTTATCTTGATAACGTTGCGGTTCTATCTCGATAACACCAACCGCAAGCATGAAACAAATTGAGATATCTTTATATTTGATTAAAGGATCTTTGCGAAGAAAACAAGTTCAATTTTGTTGATTAGTGTTCAGAAAGCTATGAAATTTCCATATTAATGTTATTATCTGTGAGATGCTCTTTTCATCCTTCACCAAATTCAAAGACATCTTGCTTTGTTTCAATAATGTGTATCAACAATTCAATTTCATCTTAAATTCCAATTTTGAAAGCAATTGAGATTAAAGTTGATGTTAATATTTTTTTACACGTCTTTGTTATTTATTACCAATGAGAAGACATCATTGCCATGTCTAAATATAACGTGTATTTATTATCATTTGTATATGATAGTGTTTCAAACTATGACTGTGAAATTCATACATATATCCTGAAGAAATACCTGTCCTGTGGGACTGATAGCGCCCATTTAAATCTGAGGTCTCACTGGGTTCACAAGTATTTCAGGAATTGTATACATCTTACAAGGATCATCAGCCTGAGAGGAAACGCAGACCTTACAAGGATAACATGTTCTATAAGGATCCTTAGGTTTAAAAGGATCCTTGTTTTTTAAAGGATCAAAGCTAGGTCTTACAAGGGAATACGTTTTCCGCGGATCGCAACAATAATGATAGGTCTTCAAGGATCATAAGTTTTACTCGGATAAAATATTGTACAAGGATAACAGGTTTTGAAAGGATCATTTGAGATCTTACAAGGTCTTACAAGGAATACAGGTTTTACAAAATCATAAGGAACATAGGTCTTTCTCAATCATCACTTCCATGGATCATATAGATCTCACAAGGAGCATATGTCTCATAGGAATATATATCTCAAATTGAAACAGAAATTACAATGGTAAAAGGTTATACAAGGATCATAGGTCTAATCAAGATCATGTGTCTTTCTTGATAAAAGGAGTGAATGAGTGAGTTGGGGTTTAACGCCGCTTTCAAGATTATTTCACTCATATCGCAGCTGCTAGTATTATGACAGAGAGAACGCCCGCAACGCCATGTGGCTATGCACTGCGGTGAAACCTGCGAGCAGCGGCTGGAACTAGCGAACCATGGGTGGTACTATGCTGAAATCTTGATAAAAGGATCTCGCAAGAATAAGTATATGTATTTCTCAAGGATCAATGAATCATAGATCTAACAAGGATCATAGATTTTACTAGAATCATAAATATTACAAAGATTATAAATTCATGCAAGTGGTAGATCATGCATTTTACAAGATGTATAGATCTTACAAGATCCATGGGATTTTCTTGTTGATGCCTGAAATAATTTACAACTGAAAAGCATTAGCTGTCACATCGTAACGGACAAACGAGCTGAGAATCAGTTTTCAACTTCATTATATCAGACATTACATAAAACATCAGAATTACTCATCTTCACAAAAATATTTTAAAATGTGAGCTATATGAGTCAGAAACACATTCCCCCAAAATCAATCCAGTAATTCAAAATGGATAAAAAGGACATTCCATTATTATCTCAATATGCAAAAAGAATATGCCTCAACACATCTCTTTGCATGATACTTAATAAAGTCCATTAAAACGCTATAGCTCAAGCCACAATAGGCGATTATTCGTTGCAAGTGTGATCTCAATTCATCACCATTTCCGCATGGCGAGGCATTAACACTGACACACCCGTGGTCCATTTTTCCAAGTCACATTAACTCAAAATCGATTCCTCTAGGTCAGTCCAATACAGAGGCGAACCAGAGTTCTGTTTTATGCTCTGGTGAACTCCCAACATTATCAATCATCCCACGGCTTTCACAAAGCAATTACAAGATGGACGAAAAAATGACAATTGTGGTTACCGGGAGCGAAGGTTGGGAGGGGAGGGGAGAGGGGAGGGTGGGGCAGGGTGAAAGGGGGGGAGGAGATTGAGATGGAGATGGATGAGGATGATGTTGGGAGGGGGAGGAAGGGAGGGCCAGGGTGAGAGGTTGGGAGGGGGAGGAGACGGATGCTAAGGTTAACGATACAAATTTTGTCATATTGGAGCCTTCTGAAGTCTTTTGACAATTTGACAGATTTTGAGTCTAGGCCTAAATCTTCCTTGTATTTATCTTATTTGGATTTGGATGATGGTGGATAGTAGAGTTTTGTCGGCTTTTGGGGCTTTAATGTTGAGTGGTAGTTGGGGTCTTTAAAACATGGTATGAAAGAAAAACCTTGTAAAAGTTGGAGTGGGGGTTAAGAATTAGGATGTCAAATGGAGAGTATTATGGTAACGGGGTTGTGCTGAGGCGAAACATGGAAGAAATACATATGCGAATTGTACATATCATTAACCAGCGGGGAAGCGCTTCAGAGGTCTTCACCTTGGGGTAGATGTTAGGACGGTGTATTCAGTACTGACGATGGTTGCCTGGTCCTGGGGGTGTAGGTTCGAATCCCGTAGTTGTCTTAATGGCCGATAAGAAGGGGAGGCGGATTGGTGTTTGAGGAAATAAAAATCACGATAATTGTAGTTACTAAACACCATATCGGAGGGGATGAAGAAGAGGTTTCAGGCTTTTTGAAGGAAGGACCCTAAATGTCCTTGGGGATAAATGGATTGGGGTCAGGAGGATCAGCGTTTTGTTGGGGTAATCTGACATGGCTTCTGACAAAACGTCATATTGTGTTTAGACATCCACTCTGCCGTTATGAAGCTATTATTTATTACGAGAGGCCATTGGCAGGGGAATGCTTCATTGTGTGTGGATCAGTGGATCATTAACGGGGATTGGGTTTTACATGGACATACAAACGATGTATGGACCCAAGGAAAGGACTTCGATGATGGCATGTCATTACTAGCAATTACACTTCTAAATCAGTTGTAGACTTTTATCGCCGGTAATGGCTGCAATATTGCCCAAATGTCATTAAACGATAACTCACTTACTCATTATAGACTGTATTACAAGGATATTTAATCGTGATTCTTAAATGCCATCTGTAAAATAGAAAACTGTTATAAAAAGTAACGTTTGAAATTATTATAGACTACGTGTCAAACTCTTAAAGTAACCTGTTAAACTATGTGTGAAACTCCAACATAAATGCCACGAAACTACAATGTAACGTTTGAAACTGCTATAGCAGCATTAGAAACTGTAAAAGTAATTCGTGAAACTGTAATAGTAACGTTTTAAACTGTAATAGTAATTCGTGAAACTGTGATAGTAACGTGTGAAAGTGTTATAGTAATGTGTGAAACTGAAATAGTAATGTGTGAAACTGTAATAGTAACGTGTGAAACTGTGATAGTAACATTTGAAACTGTGATAGTCACGTTTGAAACTGTGACAGTAACGTGTGAAACTGTAATAGTAATGTGTGAAACTGTGATAGTAATGTGCATGTGAAACTGTAATAGTAATGTGTGAAACTGTGACAGTAATGTGTGAAACTGTAATAGTAACGTGTGAAACTGTAATAGTAACGTGTGAAACTGTAATAGTAATGTGTGAAACTGTAATAGTAATGTGTGAAACTGTGACAGTAATGTGTGAAACTGTAATAGTAACGTGTGAAACTGTAATAGTAATGTGTGAAACTGTGATAGTAATGTGTGAAACTGTAATAGTAATGTGTGAAACTGTGACAGTAATGTGTGAAACTGTAATAGTAACGTGTGAAACTGTAATAGTAACGTGTGAAACTGTAATAGTAACGTGTGAAACTGTAATAGTAATGTGTGAAACTGTGATAGTAATGTGTGAAACTGTAATAGTAATGTGTGAAACCGTAACAGTAATGTGTGAAACTGAAATAGTAATGTGTGAAACTGTAATAGTAACATGTGAAACTGTGATAGTAACATTTGAAACTGTGATAGTCACGTTTGAAACTGTGACAGTAACGTGTGAAACTGTAATAGTAACATGTGAAACTGTGACAGTAACGTGTGAAACTGTGATAGTAATGTGTGAAACTGTAATAGTAATGTGTGAAACTGTAACAGTAATGTGTGAAACTGTGATGGTAACATTTGAAACTGTGATAGTAACATGTGAAACTGTGATAGTAACGTGTGAAACTGTAATAGTAACATGTGAAACAAGTGAAACATATTTTAAATTATAGCAACGTGTGGAGCTGTAATTTTAACATGTGAAACTGTGATAGTAAAATGTGAAACTGTTATAGTAACGTTTGAAACTGTAATAGTAACATTTGAAAATCTTATGGTAACATGTGAATCTGTCATAGTAACATGTGAATCTGTAATAGTAACATGTGAAACTGTGATAGTAACATGTGAAACTGTGATAGTAACATGAGAAACTGTGATAGTAATATGTGAAACTGTGTTAGTAACATATGAACAAAGTGAAACATGTTTGAAATTATTATAGTATTGTGTGAAGCTGGAATAAACTCACCTGCAAAAGAAACGCCAGCATATTTTCAACAAGATAAATATTTTAACACCGCTGTCAGATAAAGTCTATTCCATACATGGTTTTGAAAATATGTACTCATTCATCGGGGTAACATGTGACGTAGTTTGTGTTTGAAGATGTTTCATTACTTAGTTTGGAAGAGACGAGTTGTAGAAAGGAAATGAAGATTGATGATTTTCAATATATACCGAGGGGTTAAGGCAAACGAATGTCCATTCCATTACTTTTCTACTCATATACTTCTCGCTTGAGATTCCTGCAATCAGTTGCAAAAGAAATTCAAGATATAAATCACGACAGATAAATTCCAGGAGCCAAGTAAGCCAAATATAAAAGTTTGAATATTTTTCGTCATGTTTCTGAAAAACACTCCTTTTAAAAAATCATCGTATTTGGAATATCCTTAATCAGAAGAGATAGGAGACAAAAAGGGTTGTTTACGTGTTTGAACAGTGATAAAAACAATAAAAGGACCACCTCTTTACACACATATGCTTAAACATATATATCTAAAATGACTTTCTGTGCCAGCAGTATTTTGTTTTTATCCTGTTGAAACAGATGTGACGTTTCCTTTGTTCGTCTGTTTAGTCTGTGAAATAAAACTGGTCTTGGTTTGCGAAAACAATGCTGAACCAGTTTATATTGCCCAAAAAACCTACTTCATAAAATTCTTTATTAATTTTCGGTTAATAATTGTTTTGAAATAAATATTGTTGAAATATTTTAGAAACTTACAATTTGAAATATCAACCGAACTGTCGAAAATAAATTCAATTAACATTTACCACGAAATTTTACAAATCGAATTGATGTGCATCCCGGATGTAGGGAAATGAATAACGAAATATAATAGAAAGATAATTTTTATGAAAAAATGGGGGCGTCACAGAATTTTGTTTTCACGTCAAGACGAAAGCTTCGGTATGCAGACTGTGTCTTCTATCGATCTTCGATCAAACATGTATATACAATATTGATATTTTGCTGCTTTCGATCTTACTTTAAAGGTGCAGTAGCACGTGTTTTCGTTCAAATATGTCGATGAAATGTATTTGAAAAATAATGTCACCAATAGCAAAACACCCTTCTCTGTTCGGAAAATCAAGTCCAAAATGAATGTACATGGTTCGGTAAAGCCATGGGAATTGTTTTTGTAATTCGAAATAATAAAATGTGTTCACATTAAAATCGCCACCATGCAATTTTTGCTGTATGCGCAACATCGTTATTACCACTACGAATAATTGATTTGTGTAATAAGATGTTTAACCCTCTAAGGTTTATATGAATGACATAAACTATTATTATAAATGCGAAATTTGAAAAATTAAAATTTGCAAAAAACGTGCTACTGCCCTTTTAAGTCATCAAGTTTGTTTGTGCTCGTTATAGAAAGCAAAAGCATTTACAAAAAAACCGTCTTTTCCAAAGCAACATAAATTTATATTAAACATGACAATTGAATTTTAGGTATGAAAATTCAATTGCAAATATAATATGAAACAATATTCAAAATAAGTCTCCAAAAATATGATATTCATTAAAATTCAAACAAAATTAATTACGATTCAGACAAACGTCAATGCTAATAATTAGATTGAAAATCACGAGACAACGAAAATACCTTGAATTAATTTTTACATAATCCTTTTCCATTCCCATTTTTAGATATCCTTCTTACTAAGCATTATTTTGTTTCGAGAAAAGTATGAATTAGAAAAAACAAAACTCTGTAAAATCTTACTATTTAAACCGCACAAATCTCTTTTAAACAGTAATATTTTTTTCCATTTCAGACACATTTCATCTTACATACGAAAGTAAATCTCAATACCGCCTTCAATCGTCGGAAAACCCAACCGCCATTATTTTGGGATAAGTTTCCGGAGTCAATGATAGCTTATAGGGCTTTGATTTGATACACTGCTCCTTGACTTGGGCTAGCTCCTCAACGAGCAGTTCGGATGTCTGTTTAGACGGACTGGCGTCAGACGAGTATTGGCAGCATGTCTGCTTGTCGAAATCAAACTGATAAATCTCCTCTCAAAATGTCGGAAATGGAACTCTTTTGTCCGGAAGGTAAAATCGTCACCTTCCTGTTTGAGGTCACGTCGACATAAGAGCCTTGACCATGATCTAGGAATTAGGCTTTAATCCTGATTAATCTTTGGCTTCATTAAAAGTTTAAATCTGTCAATTAATTGAGGAAATGAGATAAAATTTCAATTTGAGAATTTTAATGAGACGAGCTTGGATAATGTCAGAGAAAGATTGATTCTGTATTCAATTAAATAATGTCTGCACATGTTATACAATGTGTAAGTATGAATTTAAGAGCGACTCTATGTCATAGCTTGTTAAAAATTGTCATGGCTTCATTTCAAAGGATCAATATTTTTAATTATTGAAATGAATCAATCTTACAAATGAACAAGAATAGACAAGACACTTGAGTTAACAAATTATTTACTAAGCTTAATCCAGTTTAAGAAATGTCCTTAATTTAAAATACACCAGATATCGATTACAATCGCATTCGCAGGGATGACGCCACGTCATAGTAACAAATTCCTATATCGGCCAAAATAAAAATACGCAAAATCAATGTTTGCGGTAAACAAAAAAGAAAGTACAACGCCAAACGAACAAGGCTTTACAGTTCGATGTTTGAATACAGACATTTCGTATGCATAATTGACAAGCACGAAATGTGACAAGTGCACGTGAGATTCATGCTTCGCGGGCACCTGTCAATGTACTTACAGAGATGTCTCGTCTATTGACATTGACAAGCTCATTTTGCACGCTTTTCTCATGCTGACATCTTCGATTGATCAGCCATGTTTCAGAGCTCTTTATATCGCTGTCAGGAATAATGATTGAACGGTGGTGAAGAAAATGGCTTTTATGTCAATTAATTAGCTGTGATTTTCTTTTGTACAGAAAAAGCATGTCAAACTCTATTTCTAAATATAACAAATCAATTAAAAAAAATAAACGTGTAGCGGATTCTAATTCGTTTGATTTAAATATATTACTTTTTTAAAACCCCCAAAAAACACGACACGGGAAATGTATCATTCTAATACGTGCAGGAAAAATATAACATCCTTAATTATCATTAAAATTAAAAGACAAGCTATTATCCAAATTCCTCAAACGTTGAAATATGATATCATTTAAATATTCTTAAAAACACATTTGAATTTTTGCACTCATTACATAATGATTGTTTAAATGCAATCAACGTGTTTCTGTAATGAAATAACATACTTAAACAAGTGTAAACATTAACATGATTAATAATGAAAAAAAGTCGAGAACTTCACTTAATCAATAGATAAAGCAGGAGTGACCAAACATTACATTATTCAAAGACCTGATTACATTATTTGTGATTTGCAGTTCGATAAAAAAAATAGAGGTCGATAATTATTCACTCGTACATGCAGGAAATAGTAATCTTTCGATTTTAAATCCTGTTGACTTATAAAACCTTACTGGATCCGAAGTAACGACAGCTTCCTTGTATCCAACTTATACAATCCGAACATAACGAATTCCGTGTCAAATGTTTTTTTAAATCTTTAATTCCGTAATATGACAGAAGATTTCAAATTACACTTCCCTTTTGCGTTTGGGTTAGACAACATGAGCTGAAACTATCAAATTAAATAGCGAAAATTTGTTTGAAAGAATGTAAAACTTTGTGTCCATTATATAACTATGACAAATTTTACAGGACATTAAATTCAAATCGAATAGTTCATATAAACATATTTAGAATTGTGTTTCGCTACCCATAATATATTATCATTTAAAGATCCTATTGACTATTTGAATGTTAATATGTGTTCTGTTTTGAAGGAAGTTAAAAAATAAGTAATAATCGGAGGAAATTTTTTAAAAAGCTTTATTTTAAATCAACTTCTTTTTTTTGAATTATCAGCGTTTTGTTTCTATACCGTAAACTTGTCATTGAGAAAATAAGATGTTTACCATCAACATATAACTTTGTCATTAGTTCATATAAACATATTTAGAATTGTGTTTGGCTACCCATAATATATTATCATTTAAAGATCCTATTGACTATTTGAATGTTAATATGTGTTCTGTTTTGAAGGAAGTTAAAAAATAAGTAATAATCGGAGGAAATTTTTTAAAAAGCTTTATATTAAATCAACTTCTTTTTTTCGAATTATCAGCGTTTTGTTTCTATACCGTAAACTTGTCATTGAGAAAATAAAGATGTTTACCATCAACATATAACTTTGTCATTTCTTTAGCATAAGCATTGAGAATGTCACTCAAATAACTAAAAGCATTTGAAGAATAATTTAATAAGATAATTAAAGTTATCATACATTGTTAATTGTCATTCTGCCTAACATTCTCCTGTAATTCAATCAACCATAACCGAACTATTGTACTTTCGTAAACGTATATTTAGAAATGTCATCCTATTTATCATGAGATGAGAATGTGAGTTTAGTTTTAACCTCGTTTGGAAAAGTGTTTCATTTACATCACAACGACTAATATTTTTGCAAGGAGAAAGCGCGCACCACCATTTTGCATTGCGGTGAAACCTGCGAAGGTCGACTGGAAGTGAATGGTGTGGTACTTCAATGGCATTAAGCAGGGACTCTAATAAGAGAGTCCTGAATTAACTGAAGCGTTGCACCTAAATCTACATTTATAAGATTTCTTTACAGCAGAGAAAGTTACAGCGCCCCTGACTGGATTCGAACCCGGTATGTTTCCTTGTTGCTATGTGATAAAATAGTGTCATTTGTCCAATACAACAGGTAATTAAACATCTTTGCGGGGTTTTTCATTAATGCTATTTCTGCTGTATTGGGGTTATCTGGTCCAGGCTATGTCAATATATATGTTCATTATATGTTTTACATGCAAAGGGTTCGTAATAAGTGTCATGTATTATTAGCGTACATAATATTGCGTACTACATAGCAAACATTTTAAAATAAACGTTTTTATTGTGACGTTTAGTACCTAGCGAGAATATCTTAGACTACCTATCGACGATACGAAGCCATAAGTTTGTTAAGTGTCCATTTGTGATATACTATAGTAATCTTCATCATAAACAATAACTTATGACGTCACAAAAACTACTTCATGTGTTTTATCTTAAATTATTTCAGGGTGTATAATATGTATATATTTCATATTTCATTTTCATTGTGTTACTTTTTTTTTAACAATGTCATCATATGTATTTACGCCACGATTCTGTCACCAATTTATTCAACAGATGATTTATCATGACATATATGTCACTTATATAATTCCATACATGTATGTAGTCCTTTGTGTTTAATTGGGGAAGTAACTATTTTGATTGCGTGCAAAGGGAAAGGAAGTTCATCATATACAGATACAGGACAAAACTAATAAGGGATATTTGTAAATTATCACTTTTTTAATAATTATATATTTGTGAATTTGAAATTTTGAATAATTATATATGTATACACTCACTCATTAATTAAACATTAATCAAACAAATTACAATATACCTTACTTATTTTTATCAGTATATTAACATAAGAACAGGAAGATTTTGTGGATAACAACTTCTTTAATGTTATCCAAAACATATTCCTGTTCTTATCTATACCGCTTCTAAATGCCCTTCAAAGACCAGTATATTAACGTTATCATTATTATTCTATTGTTTCTTGTTAAAAAAAAAACCCATAACTCTATTGTCTAGAGGAATAAACCATTGGGTAAATTGTTTGCTCTGAGACGACACAATTTATCTTTTTGTAATGGCAACGTGATGTCATATTATTGATATGAGCACACGTGCATAAAATGGGTAATAAAGAAATTATTACACTCGAAAGTGTGTCATGTGACTTTTATGAAACTCGTGCAAATTTATGTATAACCCTCGCTCTCGTTTGGGAAATACACAAATTCACACTCGTTTCGTAAAAGTCATATGATACACTTCCTCGGGTAATAATCTCTATATATCATGCTACATGTTGACGACACTGGTCCCCGAATATCGATATATCCTCTTCGTTCGACAACAATGTATCATAAGCATGAGCGTTTCAGGCTATTCAATCGGTGAGTGAGTCAAGAGCGTCCTACCGCATAAATGAAGATTTTTTCAGAGTGGAGTAATATCTCGAATAAAATTCCTTTTTATCTCTAGAGTCTCTGTTAACGTTAAATTAATCTTATCACATAAATACTTTCCTTGCTTTCCATATTATAAGTTCAACCAGGAACTCTATAAACGTTGTGTTATTAGAAAGTCCCTGGGTAAAATTTAAGGAAATATAACCATTATATACAAAACATTTACATTCAATAAACACTTAAAGTATTTACTTGGTAAGATTATATGACAAGCAAACGTCCTGATATATTTATACCCTATATGTCCTATGTACTATATTATCTTCACACAGACGTTACTCAAGTCAGTTCTTCCCAAGTTACCTTGAGAAAAAAATTTGTAACTTATGCATGTACTTGTGTTTAACAGTTATTTTTCAGGACTTGAACGGAACAGTGTTTATAAAATCAACGAAAGGGATAGCGCAGTGGTCGGCTTCGGACCAAAAAGTATGGGGTTCGAATCCCGCCAGCGACTCGGTAAATTTGTCTGCGGTAGAGAACTGTTCTACATGCATGCAGTAAGGGTTGGATGCAATACTACACTGAATTTCAGCACAGTATTGTCCATGGTTCGCTAGTTCCAGCTGGTGCTCGGGGGTTTCAATGCATAACCTTAACCTTTTCCCCTTCAATAATACTAGCCGTCGTGATATAAGTAAAATATTGTTGAAAGCGACCTTAAACCCCAAATCCCTCCCTTCCATCAACATGTCACATATGTAATCACGCAAACGTATCTGTGTCCGTTAAGTTTATCAAATACTTTTCTTTCACAATGAAACATTTTTAAAATTCCTAATTGAAAATATTTTGATATATTTACAAAAAAATACCAAACTCTACAAACTTTTCTATGTCCTCTCTCAAATATCACTAATAAAAGTTCGTATAACATACTTGGTTAAAACAATATTTTATTAATGACTGAACACTCTGGTTTCCCTGATATAAATATATTTAGTTTATCTGTATCATTTTACTTTATTAATTTACTTGTGTCCAAAAGTTTTCTTCGAAACTTGTGCACATGAAATTTATTCAATAACATACCAACTGGACTGCACAAATATCACAAACAAAATTCCATGATATGTATACAGCTTATCTGTTTCCGTTTACATGTGTTCAGGATACTGTTATCTGGCCGATCCAGCCACGTCCGGTCCTCGCTCGCGATTAGACATGCTCACTGAAACTTACATTCCAAATTGAAACAATTAAGACATTTGACGTTTCTTGTCTAATAGCATGCATTTTTGATTGGGTGAATTATAAAATATTTTAAATTCATCATTTGAAACTTGAAAATATACAAGATGGCAATTATTATTATAATTTTTATTATTATTAGCGATAATGCTATCCGCAAAGGTACAAAGTTGAAACAAATTAAGATATTTAACGTTTCTTATCAAATAAAGCTCTTACATTTATGACTTGTATGAGTACCGGTAGTAATTTTTATCAAAAGATGGAATTTGATTTTTTCAAAAATATTTCATCAAATGTTCTATGTTCTAAGGAAAGCGGGATTTTAAGAGTCTATAAGAGTCCTTGTTTCCGAATGCCTATCCACAAAAGTATCTATTCGTCTACGTTGTAGCTCGCAAAAACAAACATGATAATTCATTCATATTCTTCACTTCACACAACTCAACCCCAAATGAATTAATTGTTTCCCACTGCATTTCAGATGAATGAAATGAATTTTAATTTAACTTTAAAAATCCGAACGAAATTATATTTTTTTCCTATTTTGAATAATTTCTGTCAAGTGCATGTCTGTCTATCCCTGGATCTAGCCTACAGAATTACATAACATACATTATTTACATTCCAAATGTGTGTGCGATATCGCGAACGCATTTTTGTAGTTTACTCGGTAGTTTTAGCCTTCCATTCCAGTATGAGAAAATATTTAAGTGAAATCATCCCTTTTATAATAAATGAGATCGAAATTCCGAAATTCTGTAATTCATGATCAGCCCTGCTGTCGAGATGTTTATCTGTCTATCTGTGTTTATGATTATTTGTCTAATGATTTAAGAGTCCAAATGTCTATCTGTGTTTTTGTTAGACATTTCTGTCTATCTACCATTATACCTATCTATCCTTGTATATATATCCTTGTGTCTATATATCCTTCTGTCTACCTAACCTTGTATCGATCTTTCCTTGTGTCTATCTATCCTTCTGTCTATATCTCCTTCTGTCTATATCTCCTGTCTATATATCCTTCTGTCTATATCTCCTTCTGTCTATCTATCCTTCTGTCTACCTACCATTGTATCTATCTATCTATCTTTGTGTGTGTGTATATATATATATATATATATATATATATATATATATATATATATATATATATATATATATATATCCTTGTGTATATCTGTCCTTGTATATATCTATCATTGTCTCTACATATCCTTCTGTCTATCCATCCTTGTGTTTATATATCAGTGTATCTATTGATCCGTGTCTCCATATATCATTAAGTCTATCTATCATTCTGCCTTTCTGCCTTCTGTCTATTTACATTGTGTCTATCTATCCTTGCGTCTATCTATCCTTGTGTCTATCTATTATTCTGTATATCTATCCTTCTGTCTATATATCCTTCTGTCTTTCAATCCTTGTGTCTATTTACATTGTGTCTAGCTTTCCTTGTGTTCATATAATTATCTTCTGTCTATATATCATTATGTCTATATAACATACTGTCTACCGACCCTTGTGTCTATCTATCCACGTGTCTATATATCCTTGTGTATATCTACCCTTTTGTCTATCTATTCTTGTGTCTATATACCCTTGTGTCTATATATCCATGTGTATATCTACCCTTGTGTCTATCTATCCGTGAATCAATCTATCCATGTGTCTATCTACTCTTGTGTCTATCTATTATTGTCTCTAGCTATCCATGTGTCTATCTACCCTTGTGTCTATCTATCCTTGTGTCTATCTACCCTTGTGGCTATCTATCCTTGTGTCTATCTACCCTTGTGTCTATCTATCCATGTGTCTATCTACCCTTGTGTATATCTATCCATGTGTCTTTCTACCCTTGTGTCTATATATCATTGTCTCTAGCTATCCATGACTCTATCTACCCTTGTGTCTATCTATTCACGTGTCTATCTACCATTGTGTCCATCTACCCTTGTGTCTACATATCCTTGTGTCCATCTACCCACGTTTCTATATATCATTGTATCTATCTATCTATCCTTGTGTTTATCTATTATTGTGTCTATCTATCTTTGTCTCTAGCTATCCATGCATCTATCTATCCTTGTGCCTATCTATACTTGTGTCGATATATTCTTATGTATATCTATCCTTGTGTCCATCTACCCATGTGTCAATTTATCATTGTGTCTATCTTTTCGTGTGTCTATCTATCCTTGTGTCTATCTATTCTTGTGCCTATCTATCCTTGTGTCTATCTATCCTTGTGTCTATCTATCCTTGTGTCTTTTTATTCTTGTTTCGATATATTCTTATGTATATCTATCATATTGTCCATCTACCCATGTGTATATCTATCCTTCTGTCTATCTACCCTTGTGTCTATCTATTCTTGTGACTATCTATCCATATGTCTCTCTATCCGTTTGTCTATCTATTCTTGTGTCGATATATTCCTATGTATTTCTATATTTGTGTCTATCTATACCCTTGTGTCTATCTATCCTTGTGTCCATCTACCCATGTGTCCTTCAACACTTCTGTCTATCTCTTCCTGTTTCTATATACCCGTCTGTCTATCTACCATGGTATCTGTCTATCTATCTACGCTTGTGTCTATCCAGCATTGTGTCCATCAACCCTTCTGTCTATCTACCATTGTCTCAATATGTCATTCTGTGTACCTCTCCTTGTGCCTTTCTATCCTTGTGTCCACGAATATTTCTCTCTATCTATCCCTGTCTCTAGTTTCTGTATATATAATCGTTTAGTTTATTTTTCATTTTGTCATTTATCCTTGTCTTTTTCTATACTTAGGTCTTACAGTGTCTATACGTCTCGGTGATGTATGTCTCTATCCCACAGAAGCCCATTTGATAAAGTATTTACATTCCTCATTTGATTACGATAAGTGAAGCAACTGTTCTTGGGGTTATTCGGTACGCGTCTGTTCCTAACTTCATACGACGCCATAACCGGTCCACAATGCTTCACATAAACTGATAGGCAAACTGTTAGTCTTTAAAAATTTAGATTTATCTATGCGAATGTAAAAAGCATTTTATTAGATATTGAGAAGGTACTTTCTAGCAATGAAGGAGTATAGCATGAAGTGTTTAGAGTTAATTTACATAGCTCCTTCAACCCTCAAAAAACCGCCATGTAACATGGCAGGTATGTACAGAATCTTACAGCTGATGTATATAAATATATAAATTATTAGCTGTATGTACAACGTTATGACTGTACATTACTCTTACTGTAATATATTTAATGAATATTGTTACATCTTGAGAATCATCCATACACAAAAAATGGGAAGTAGGACTACTGGAAACGGCGCCATAGGTAAACTATGTGCTTCTGAAAAGCATGAATCACTAAACTGATAACATCGGACAAAATAAATCAAGGTTTGTATGAATGTGTAAATCAAATGGTTTTAAAGTATACATAATAAGAGTTGTGTAGTAATCATACTGTAAAATGGTTACAAAATATCAGCTTTGTGCCATTATCGTAAAAAGAGTGTCGATAATGGCACATTGCACTGATTCATATATGAATAATATGTTATAATCTATAGGGTCGAAATACATGCCAATTTTCATAAACTTTCAGGCAACTTCCCTTTTGTTTAAAGTTTCGGGAAGAAAATGGTGCGTTAATTGTGCCTTTATACGGGAGCTGTATTAGCATAAGCTCATGGCTTGTTTATTACCCGGTTCGTTTTATTATAAATAGATATGTGCCTTTAATAGCTGTGCAAGGTTTAGTTCCGTGAAGGGAAAAATTGGTAATAAGAGACCATTTCAACCAGTTGTTAGAGTATGTTATTGAAATAATTTCGGTGTTTCAATATATAAGTTTTCACTATATGTATTCAATATTTATAAAAGTTCAAGAATAATATGCTTTGGTTAGAATAACGCTATTTGAGATTTTGGCAATGGTCTGATTTATCATTCATCAGGAAATTAGTGTTCATTAGGGATTTGCAAAGGTTATCGAGGTTACTTGTAAAAAGATTCCCATTTCACTCAACTGGTAATATATAAACATGTCTCTAGCATATAACGTGTATTTATCATGGTAATATGGCATGAAGTTTGACATGAATAAGAGAACGCGGAAATAAGAAAGATTTCTCTTGAAGAGGTTTAAATGCTCTTGAACATTGTGTCCAACTTGTAGTTTGAATAACGGTTATATATCAGGGTGAATTTTAAAAAGTTTGAGCATGAATAATAAAGGGTTTAGCAGTTTTAAGATTGCTCAAGCGAAGTTAAATAAAATCTCGCTCACTCACTCATTAAAGATAGAGAACAAGGAAATACACAATATTTCTTTTGGAAAGGTTTCGGTTTTTCTTTAACATTATATGTCCAAATTGTAATTTGATTAACATTTATTTATCATGACTAATTTAAAAATAATCATGAATAAGATGGGGTTTTGCAGTTTCTTTATGATATATAGAGAACACGGACATAAACAAGATTTCTTTTTGGAAAAGGTATCGGCTTCCTTTACGTTTTGATAATTTAAAGGGGCAGTAGCACGTGTTTTCGCTCAAATAAGTTGATGAAATGTATTTGAAAAATAATTTCACCAATAGTAAAACATCCTTCTCTCTTCGGAAAATAAAGTTTAAAATGAGTGTACATGTTTTGGTTAAGCCATGGGAATCGTTTTTGTAATACAAAATAATAAATTGTGTTCACAATAAAATGGCCGTCATGCAATTTTTGCTTTATACGCAACATAGTTTTCACCACTACAGATAGTTGGTTTGTGTAATAAGATGTTTGACCCTCTAAAGTTAATTTAAATGACATAAACTATCATTATAAATGGTAAATTTGAAAAAATAAATTTTGCAAAAAACGTGCTACTGCCCCTTTAAATGACATGCATTTATTATTTATCAGGTTATAGAATAGTTTGGGCATTAATGATATAGAGTGAAGCATTTACTTTATGATAAAGGATATACGATAATAATTTCGAAATTTCTTTTTTTATTAGTTATATACACCTGGAAATCTAATATCAGTTGATTATTCAGGTAATAACTTGACTCTTAATTCAACTATTTTTGAATAATTTTCAGTTTGGAGACAGACGGCTTTGCTTGAAACGACTCATGTTATTCGAACAAAAGAAGCATGATAGACAAAGAAATCTGATTGGTCGTTAATTTTGTTTGAGACAAACAGACAGGAATGGTTGTATTAACGTCTTACTTTCTATACAACATAATATGTAATACATAGATAAAGGTCCGAAATTACGCAATATAAGTTGATAGAAAAACTAATATAATGTAGCATGACAAGTAGAATTAAAATAAAAGCATAATTTAATAGAAAACAATAGTTACCTTCTCTATAACATTAAAAAGTCGGTTTTGGGAAAATAGTACCAATACTTTGAAACAATGATTGTTTTTCAAGATTTATTAAACTATAAAACATATAAAATATGAATGAATGATGATTGTGTAAGATTGGATAACCATTAAATACTTAGTAATTACTACGATACTTGATATTAATTAAGCTTTAATGCACTTTAACTTCACAAGTCGAAGTATGGGGAAAATGAAACTTTTAGTTTGCATACATTTTGAAAGGTTAACTCAATTTGAAACAAATGAGAAGCATAATCAACCAGACTAAAATATAAAATAGAATTATCTTTATTTGCTCCGCCGTATAAACAGTAGAATTGTCATTACAATTTCAATTTTAGTCACAAATCATTCCCACAGCGTGAACACCTGAAATGAACCTCAAAATGTTTTGATACGATCCCTGTTCTAATTATCGCATACTTGGCATGGAGCCAAGACAGTTATGCCGCCGAAATACGATCGCTTTCACCTGGTCACGTGCTCAGTGCGCATGCGCAGCATCCCACTTTCAGCTGAACCGAGCCGATTAATATCATCAGAAAAAGACCCCAATTATAGCCAGGGTATATTTAACTGCTAATCGAAATGAAAAGCATGCATAATATATGTCCTACAACAACCGGAAGATATAGCGAGTCTGCACGAAGTAGCCCTATACGGTAATTTTCGTCTCGTTCCCTTGGCAACGCGAATAACCCATATCAGATGTTCCACGTGAAATCGACATATGAGCAAATATATTTCCGTCCGTGCAATACGTGCAGAACAGCCATGTCTATTTCTCCACGTTTATCAGCATGCGGGTTGTATATTTCACCGGCTCACGTATCGCCCATGCAGGCGATAACCCACCGGACCTAATTAATGCGTGCTCTGTATTTCAATACTCTGAGTTTGAAATACGAATTTTGTGGTTATTTATTATTTGATTATAAATTTATGTATGGCGTTACACTTTTTCTATGTAATAATTTGTTTAATTTTGAAGTTTTTATTCATATTTACAATTTTTCATTTGCAATAACCTGAGACCTCACTATATACTATTTTAGTTACATAAATGTACATAATTGCAACTTTTTATTATGCTATATCTAAATGTAAAAGATTTCACTGTACTTTCATACTCCGAATTTTAAAAATGTATGTTTTAAAATACAAGAATATATGTATATAAGAGGATACACATTTCATGCTTGAAAACGGCATTTCTTCCATTTCTAAATATATATTTTCGACGTTGCTGATGTTTGACTTATTATATTACCGTTGAAAAAAGTGTTCTTCAGATAGATTTTGTTCCGAATTCATTTTACAAACAGCGTCCTAGTGCATAAGACCGAGTATAAACGACGTATTCAACTATAATGTTGCTGTAAGGGTGTAATTGATTATGGTGTTGATTTCAAAGGAAGAAACCGACAGAAACATCTAACATTACGTAACATGATGAAGTCAATGCGGTAACGTACCTGGTTGTAACGGCGGAATATACCTCGTGTCCTTTAGATGTCGTTGCGTTGTCAGTCGTCATAGTGATCTGATGATTAAACAAGAGGAAATACACAGTTGTCTCGCATATAAACTGTACAAAAGAAAGTACACACCTCATTTGGTTTTATCATATGCATGATTTTCAATTACAAATAACTTAAGTTTTCAACGTCGTATTCTAAAACTAAAAAGTGCAGGCATTTAGTCACCAGCCAAGGAATACGTCTACGTGTTTTTTAAATACTTTGGAAAAAGGTTATTTTGAGTTTATAATTTTTTCAAACATATTTTAGATAAAACACAACTGTTCACCGATATATAAAGCATCTTCTTTGTAAAAAGCAGTTAATGAGCCTCGTTCTGCACACATCTACAGCATTATAAACATGGTAGAGGTCATATTGTTGTAAATTAATTTCTTGTCCCTGTCTACAATAAACCAAGATCTTCTAACTAAAAATTAACAAGTCACCGATGTCATTCATTCAAACTACTGCATATATGTGTTAGTGTATAATGCCATAATCAAATGCATGCTACATATTTTAAATATTGAATTAATCGAAACCAGCTGAGGTGTGTACTTTCCGTTGTACTTCAGCTTAATTAATGTGATTAAAAGGCCAACATGGTATGAAGGTATGAATAGTTTTTGTGATAGAACAAGTCGACGGGATACTTATTATAATAATATAATATAATATAATATAATATAATATAATATAATATAATATAATATAATATAATATAATATAATATAATATAATATAATATAATATACAAACTGTTCAAATTTAATGAGTTGTGTAGCATGTCTTATAAGCGGGGAATATTATTACATCCTCTTCATTAGTTTCCACGATACTATATCGGTCCTTCACGAATAATTTTGTCACCGACATTTTCCGACCTTTATAATGTTCAACGGTGTGTCAAAATTCCTTTATCTGATACGTCATCCTCTGTCAAATCTGCCTCATAATTATTTCATGAACATGCACATTAAAGGCACAAGTGCACGCTTTTCGCATTCAAATAAGCTATTTTATGTCAGACGAGGGCATGTAAACTCACTTTACCTTCCTGTCGGTGCAATAAAATACTTATTATTCTTTATAGTTGGCGTGCAGTCAATAATTAAAAAGTTGAGACGGACGAAGTCACTCAGGGATATCACAAATAGTAAGAGTCGCTTATGTGCAAAATGGGAAATATAGATCGTAGAAAACGGCTGGACTAGGATTTCATTCAGCTTTTGCATATACTTTATTCTCTTAACTAACACCAAAGATTGGATAGTCTTCATTAAGGAGTATCTGTAACGTCGCCGGTTTGTAATACGCAGTGTAAGCATTGTCGTTACATTAACGATAGCCACTGCCGTTTTTGGTCTTCGGGATGTGTGCAATGTTTTAATATTGCTGATATTGTAGTGCATGCGGATTTAATGCAACGTTGCATTAATTACTTCCGGTCTTTTAAAGTTAACTTTGAAACCTGAATAGGTACATATTGTCGAGATAACTAATATAATACATTACCTGAGGGTAGATCGTTTGTAATATCGAGGGGTGTGCATTATCCGTGCATTATTTATATTTTAGAACAATTGGCATACAATAAAGTGCCTTTAAATTATCACACTCTGATGCTTATAGTCGTGGACGTTGCATTATGAAACATGATAATATAGGTTCCTGGTTCAAACACGAACTAAAGAATATTCAGAAAACAAAGATGAAACATATATCGTATGTGTGGAATAAATTATCATTTTGATATGCATACCCGTGAATATATATACTTCATTAACGTGGCAAAATGCAAAACTGCAAAATAAACATAAGGTCACTACAACATGTATGTATGACAATGTACACACTTGGTGACATGTGCATATGTGGACATGAACCTAAAAATAAACATCAGTAAACGCACATTACATGTTAATTTATATCTAAATATAAACATGAACCTTTATTTACGTAACCATGACTTAACGCTTACATAAATGTAACATATAGGCAGATTCATGTACTGACATGTAAATTGCATTTACATGTACTCATTCATGATCATGCACAATATTTTCTACTTATATACTTTCAAGCATTGTAATATACTTGAACTACATGCATTACTTACATTACAGAGTTGTGCATACAATTACTGATGTAAAAACGTATGCATACAGGTTTGATTATGTACGAATAAACATATAACATGCATACACTCTCAAAGATTCATAAACTATCACCTATACTTGTCGGCTCCAATTACGTCCGTAAATCTACTGAAGAAAATCAAGAATACTTGATTGAACGATGAACGGACAAAATCTTCCAAGGACAAAATCAGCATTCCAAAAACACCAACATGGACATTATCTCTCACACATTTTAAATCAAACTTATCCATTCAGAATATTAAACACGAATGTTCACAATGTTTGATATTGTATATATGATATATATGTATATATTGAATAGTATGATGAAGTTTTGTTTAAAATAAAACGTTGCTTTTACAATTAAACCTCAATGCTCAAAAGATAACAAAATGATAAAAAAAAAACACAATTTATTTAATTTGCAATCGTCTCCATAATCAATTAAAACAATTATCACATTTAATTGAATTATCGATAAATTAATAACATCAATAACACGTCGAACTGCTGTGGTGTGGATGTGTTGCCGCTCTTCTGATGATGGCCATGTATGGGTCAGTTCTGTCAACGTCTCTGTTGACGTCTTGTGCTGACGTTTACGTTCACGAAGTTGCTGACAAGGTTAACAACCAATCATGCAGTCAGTTTATTATTGCATGTATATGCCATATGCCCATATGCAAGGCAATTTGGTACACAAAATATTTACAATATGTACAACATGCGTGACAATGAATCTCTTCTCAATTCGAGTGCATGGTGGATAAATATAGGTCTACATTATAGTGTACTGTGGATGATGTACAGGAGAGTATTGAATACAGTTTTGTAATATTGGTAAAAGGGTTGATGACATTGTGGAACATACAGTTGCCGTAAATCTTTATATACAGGACAAACAAATAAAAAGTGTAATTAATTTTCTACAATATTACAAAATGGACAGAGCCGCAGGGTTTTTATTATACATGAGTATCTTCCTTGATTGATGGATAAATCATTTAGGCCAAGTCTGAAGTGTATGAAGACATTTCTGAGAGTTATATTACATAATTTAAACAGATATACGAGATACGAGATATATGTATATATATATGTATTGTTTACATCAATATTTATTTTAGTTCTTGTTATGTATTATACTTTATGGTCTCTTAAAACCCTTATAGGGTGGCTCACTTTAATCTTCAATTTTATTTGTATATACTTTTTACTGTATCTTATGTGAGGTGAGACTGAAATAAAACATTTGTCTACAGATGATCCCTATATTGTCCTGGGAACAGCGCCTTTTGCGGAGATATTTCCATGTGAATTAGTATTCTTCAAATGAATATACTTTCTATGTCCTTACAGTTTCATTCATATATGACCATTCACTTTTGTTTCCCGCTTGTTCACAAGTCAAACATTTATCTTTTCATTTCTTTTTTTTTGAAAGATGATGCATTGAGTAAGGAAATGAATAGCATGGAAGATAATAAGAATAATCAACGAGTTGCGAGGAATTACGGATTATCTGTCCCGAGTTAATTATTGTGATAATCTCCGAGCTTTAGCGAGGGACAGATACTTCGTAATACCGAGTTGGTTATTCTTTTTCTTACCCAAGATCAGTTTTAATGCGTAACATTCGAAAATCAAAACGCCTATTCACGATCTTTGATTAGACTGTAAAATACAAATTGTAGTTATACGCCATTCATAAACTCTTTCACACTTTCAAGATGCGCATATCTAAATAGTCTGCAACTTCAGAAAGATTCTGAAGTAAATGTTGAATTTCATTCTGTAATTGGTTTACAAACAAAGTAAACAACTCGTTAGATTGTAAACTATGTCGCAGAATGAGAGAAATTTAGTGAAAACGTGAAGTAACAATCGCGCAGTTGGAATGCAAGATAGGAGTGTAATTACGTCACCAAATGATGTCACAAAGCCATGACGTCACGGCAGTGCAGCCGGCTACTCTTATATGCTGCTTCGCCTTGCCGGTTTAGTACTGTAAATACGGTTTCGGAAACATAGCTTGAACAATATTTTATATTTCATATGTTTTTCTGACGTGTGACTTCAAACAGGTATGCTCGAAATTGTTCAATAATGTGATTTAGCTTAAACAGGAGAGCTAAGCAATTCATGAGTGAGCGCAAAGTAGTTCCGTCAATCAATCAAAACGCAAGTTATATTTAGAAAAACTGTAATTCCCATGACCGTTATGAAATGTTAATACCCGGCATATCTTTGCCCGCTTGGGTAAGAAAACAAATGTATACTTTGTTCACTTGAAATACTTACATTTCATTATTAATAACCTTTCATTTCGAATAATGGAACATATACGTTTATGTTGTTTCGAAATAAGAACTGGTATATTTGGTTAACATTATTGAACTTTAACAATTTGATAATACATAAATAAAATGGATATATATGGAACAATATTCGGTTTTTGAAAGTGAGATACATTATGAAATTTGTAAACTATAAGTATATAAATTATAATATGATAATTAAATTATAATCATTTTCGTATGTAGAGTATGTTAAGGAACTTGTTGTGTACAATCTACACGTTAACTCAATAATAAATATTTTAGGCGATGTATAATATTCATATTTAAAGTAAAATCGTATGATTGTAGTTACATATCTTGCTCATTATTTGGCTTCATATATGCGTATTATTAATTAACAGAACCATGACAATTGTGTATTAATAACCCCAAAATGAAGCGAGTCCTAAAATGAGATTGCCACCCGAGAATTTACGTTCGGTTTAAGGTGATCAAGACATCTGAATCATTGTCCTATACTTTAATTTTAACTTAAGAGAACAGAGTATTTTTCATTAATTTTTATTTGGTAATAATACTTGCCAAAATACCATAAATACCATTTAAGTTCAAAGCATCTCGCTCCACTTGCATCTTCATCCCCAGATGGCAAATATATCTATCAAGAACAATCGAGCAACGGCCTTAAAACATGTGTAGAAGCCGAAAAGACACGTCCCATTTACATGCATGCTAGTTATACCAATTAGACACCCATCAAGCCGAATGCATCTTGATTTCAGCTAAAAACATAAGTTTCCAAATTCCCTTTTTATAAACTGAAACGCGCCATTCGCGGTACATTATCCGGGTTTCGATAAAACCGCACATGTCATTCAGTTCTTCTTGATGAAACAACACCATTAAAAATGTTTGACATATGTTACTCAAACAATATAATCTATGTAAATTTATGCATAAACCGGACATGTTTTGGGATAATTAAGACTAGATTTGAATACGTTTTTTTTTATTTGTTTCGATCTATTTGTCGGGGGCTCTTTTCCAATATCTAATAAAACGTTATTTTTTTATATCAATAAATGCTTTTAAAACTGAACGTTTTTCAGAGACAAGGCGTCAATGTAGAATACCAACTAAATTTAAGAATGTGTGAATGTGAGTTTGGTATGCATGCATACATCTGCATCCAGGGGCATCCAGAAAGTTCATCCCCTACTGTATCGTTGTGAAAATATCATGTAAATTTGCTTGACGACGACTAAATTACACCTGTTACAAAGACAAAAATCATGCACCCATGTGTACAATAGTTATTCTCAAACCTACGTTGAATGTGATCTTTAGGTCAGTGGCGCAAGCTATTGAAATAGACAGAAGGGGTCGCATTTTGAAAATTCAAATTTATGGAATTTTTAAGTTGCCAAACTATTTAATGAGAACACACATACATTGCATGCATATACGAGGAAATATAGAGTGAATATACTATAGTGTTTGACTCAGTTGGTGACTTTCATATACTGGAGATTTAACGAATGATTTAAAAACTGAAATTTTGGAAAGTTTGACCCCTGGTCACTTTAACGAGATGTCAAAACTGTTATGGTTTACTAAATGGGGAATCAACTTAGATTATGTTGGAGAACATTCAATTGTCTTCTTCCGAAGCGAAAATGCAAAAGAATTGGCTAGTTTTCGCTTTGATACGATGCTCAAAGACATCCCGAAATTAAATGATATTTACAAAAATAAATGCAGGTCAACAAACTTTCGGGGTGCAGCTCTTTATACGTTGATATATCATGTGATCGTGTTATGGTTTACAGTACTCATACAGATGGTTATGGACAGTGTAACATATGGTCACTTAATTTACGCTTTGTCATATAATTTATGCAACGTATCTAATACGCTAATTAAACCAATTGGCTATGTTTGAGTAAACATGTATGGTGCCAATGTAACTTGTTAAACGTTGGGGTGGGAGGGGGGGGTTTGGTATTTATGTGTTTAGCATAGTTTATAGTTTCACTAATTTCGTCCATTGCGGCATACAGTAGGAGAAAGGCACGCCTACACAGCATGTTAACCAATTAAATTCGGAGATTATTCTTGGAATCTTCATACCAAGGCTTCTTAATAACATAACATTTTTAACATGAATAAATACTGACCACGTCCCACACAGTAAGACTTTTCCGATATGTTCTGCATTCGATTAAGATACAGAAAAAATACACTTTCAATTTCAATACTTTCTATTGTCATGTATTACTCGCCCTTTGAACATATCGCTGTTAAATAAATCGTATCGATATATAACTCATTATGTATACAAGCAACTCACTCGTTTCTACTATGTTAAGCAGGATGTATTATTTATGCTAATATGGTGAAATCAACTTAGTTTTCAAGATGTTAATGTAGGTCAATAACTGTTTGTTAATAACTGAACACTAATTGATATTCTATATTAGGTCGTAACTGGTTACATTTTATTGGTTTAAAGTTAGGACATTAATTAACCATGAAACATTTACATTAAATCTTGATAAATGATGAATTTTTTTTCAACAATTTGAATATTTTCATGGAAAACACTAACAACAAGTACATCATCACTTTAACGAAACAAGTATTAGTAATTCTGATGAAAACATAATCAATGTTTGCTTCTGTATCGCAATAGTATTTAGTTTTTATCTCTCAAACTTGAGCCACATTTATTGATTCCTATCAGGAGGTTATCACTTATAGTATGCAAATGCAAACCAGTTAATAACCTATGAACGTTAGCATTTTATCATTTGCGCGTACTAGCAGTAGTGTAAATATAACACCTTGGTAAATGATGATAAATAAAATAGGTTTATGCCTGATAATTAACCAGCTGTCGCCGATCCGATTTCCATGCACAGTAAAGTGTCAGTGTAAACGTTAGTTTAGGATAGTCACATGTTTTAATATTTACACTTGTATGATCATTTAGGTAACGTAACACTGAAAATACGCTTTGTGACTTCTAACTTTGTAAAACTGCATTGTAATGTAAAGGTGATCTCTATGTAGTAGTCTAAAACTGAAGCACATATGTGACTTTCAACTTTATTTACTAAAATAGATAATAAAACATAAAGGTGAAAAATGTGATATTTGTGTGTTGTAGACTAACACTTTATACATATATGACTATAACCATATCGTGAACTGCGCTGTGAAAAAGGTGATGCTTTTCCGGTAACCTAACAAAATGTGACTTTTAACTTTATTAATTACACTCTAATATTAAAAATATGAGACATGAACGTGTGGTAACCAAACACTCCAAATATATGAAAATTAACGTTATATAAACGGTATCGTAGTGAACAAATATTTTTGATAAAGTATAACATGAAAATATGTTTGTTGTAACGCTCTGATAATGATGAAATGTGCAAAAACTTATTCAAAAAATACATAAAATGGAAACATAATCATCGACATTACACACATACGAAATACTGTATACAATTATACTATATTTAACATGTAGATTTATGGTAACCTTATACTGAAAACAAAACAAATGAAATAATATGTAAACCTCATGTTTAAATATATGGTAAATATATATAATAACACTGAAAGCATTAACATGATTAAAGGTGATGTTCGCTGTATCATGCATGAACGCTGAAAACAATTCCATGAAAAGGGTTAATTTAAAAACGCACCAAAGTGATAAAAGTATGATGGCTGAGAGGGGTCATTTGATTTCTTGGTAACTTTCCGACACGAAATCTCGAAATCGCGAAAAAAATCAAAACGATATCGCGAAATTGCGAAACCAAGCCTTAGCGAAATTTCGCGGTTTCGTTTTGACTTTTTCGTGATGTCCTGATTCCGTGCTTGAATTTTGACACGAACTTGAAATGGCCCCTCTCAGCCATCATATAAAAGGGATTTGAGTGGGAAATCACATTTTCGTCGCAATAAAGATAACATCACGAGCGTTTCATAATGTTACAACATAATTCCCTTTTTGTCATAGTACAGTCAATAGTTAACATTATGTGTGTGTCACGTTACCAGTGACTAATAACAATAATGTTCTGACGTCATCGAACAAAAAAACGACATGCTCATGCTATACTTTTGTTGACACGGTGACACGCCCTTTCTTGGGCCAACTTAAAACCAACGAGCACTACACAGATATGATGTTTAAGTCATACGGATGAATATGAATAAACAAAATCGCCTTTTCTTGACAATGTCCATGTCATCTGACAGCAAAAAAGTCTTCCCCTGATGTTACAGAAAATACATATATAAAGTATAATAACATAGATGTAAGCGTAATTGCATTATCCATCAACGAAAATAAACCTTGCCATCAATGACTAATAGCAAGGTCCTGACGTCATTGCACGCTCGTGACGTCATCTTGCTATTTCTATCGCTCAACATTGTTTAACCAACCCGATTACTGTACGAAAGTATAGGATGGTCAGGTAACAGAATTAAGGGAAATAACAAGGTGCACGATAAAAAGCATTTATAGAAAATATCTGCATGTAATGTTGTAAGGGGATAGCATTACAATAGATCGATCACCATGCCCAGTCGTTTGTTACAGAACAGCGTAGACCTATATTAGAGAATTGATTACTGTTGGGCATTCAAAATTATGACATACTCTGCACAAAACGTCATTAAAAAATATAAGATTTAAAAAAACACGCAATTACAACATTATGTTTGAGAACAAAAAGGTAAATTTATATCGCCGCTTTGCCAATAGATTTTGGTTATAGAGTATGGCGTCACAATAATGTACAGCTGTGACGTCACAATGGTTGAACCGCCGTCACAATGGTACAATGCCTGGCAAAAATCTTAGTTCCAGCACAATTTCACTTGATTAATTTGGGCAAGTACTAAACAAAATACTAAACTTCCTTCCATATAAAACCATTTTCCGCTTTCGCTCGCTTGATACAAAATAATTAACTCATTAAATAAAAAATTATATTACATGGAATTTAAGTTCGTTTAGCATCTTCTATATATGTGTAACGATGTTATCAAGAATAACATGAATATGCAATAACAAGCAATGCAATTCCTTTGCTTATTTCAATCCAGTATATTGTCAATATCAGTATAGTGGTTATCCTTTTTCCTATGTCCCTTTATATGTGACCAATCCCTATTCTGTATTCACAACATTGATATTTCAAAATCAATATGACATAATCACCAAATACAGTTTTAGAAAACATATTCCATATATGGTGAATTTACGAAAGAGTTCACGAAAATTAAGAAATCTCTCTTCTGCCTGTATAAGATCATATAGTCCTACCACAGAGGTTATTCCACCAGAGACCATATAAAATTATGTTATGGTCTCCGATTCCACTCACTGAGTTCTTCCGTCTTCGGGGGTAACCTCTGTGGGAGTAAATGGTATAAATCATTTATTTATAAGTCTTCAGTACATGTATCCTAGACTCTCAAGTCTGAACAAATTCTGATTCTGATTCTGATTAAAATTAAAATTCTGTATTCTGAAATGCTTATCTTCAAAATTTCAAGCAGTCAAGTTGATTATGATATCAATTTATATATCCATATTCTGCTACGTTTATTTATCAAGTAGATTGTGATAACTGTTTAGATATCCAAATTCTGCTCAATTGATGAATCGAGTAGATTATGATATCATTTTAGATGTCTACATTCTTCTTATTCCATTAAATGAGCAGATTATGATATCATTTTAGATGTCCACATTCCTCTTATTCCATTGGTCGAGCAGATTATGATATCATTTTAGATGTGCACATTCCTCTTATGTCATTAAACGAGGAGATTATGATATCAATTTTGATATCCACATCAGATTTATCCAACTTTGTAATCTTAACAATAATACACACTTTGTAGTTCCGCGTGTACAATGTAATAACAATCAGATTAATTAATAATATATCAGTTGTTATTCGTATTCAAATTAATCGTTTAGAATTCAAATACTGATTTATCTGTCTTAAAAAGTTATTCAATGTTATTCTAAATAGCTTAGAAATCCGTATTCTCATATACCATTATATACGTGTTATCAGGATTTATGGATCAAGCATATTCTAAATTCACTGTTTATATTTACAAACGTATTAAATAACTTTAGTCTTTTTTTTCACTTTCCCATTTGATAGTTTCACAAAATGTATTATCAATCAATTGTTTTAGAAATTAATGTCATAATTCAGTCTTTATATTGAGGATACATATGTTTCGAATAAAAACATTCTTTTAAATTAAATCGAATGTTACCATCCATGTCGGATTTGACAAGCGATTAAGAGTCACTATACAACTTATGACTATCAATGAAGTATGTTTGAAAAGTACATTTTCCCACCTGTTATTGTGGATTATTCATATCTTGATATATAAATATACGACTAGTATAGTGCCATGTGCATATTTTTAGATTGGTGTATATAAATTATATTATATATTCTCATGTACCATCGTTAGTTGGTTGGGAAATAAACTGTTCTGTCTGTCTGTCTGTCAAATTGCTTTGGAAAACAGATATCAGCAATCTGATTTAGTATGACGAATATTGGAATATCAAATTGTGATATATTTGACTGGTACACAGATATCGTTTCTTGATTTATGAGAGTCTACATTTCCGAATATCAAAAGATAAAACCTCTATCGCTTAATCAATCTGCGTTTGTACACACGCTTGGTAAATAATGTGGCTTATACTAAAGATCTGTCTACTACCCTTCGGTCATAGTACCCGATGTCTATTTCCTTTGAAATTGACAAGATTGTCTGGAGGAAATATATGAAGGAATTCCATCAAGCGTAACATCGCTAACCTATTTCAACTTGCAGGTTGCAACATCAAAGACGAAGGCCGACATTTTAAGCTATAACCATTATCACCCATGCATTTGGCAGATCGGGAGACAAAATTTAATAACTGTCGGCCAAAATGATTTATTCGTCCCTCCACTATGTCGCCATGGAGCTTTTTGTTGAATGCGAGTGTATTGGCGGAGGGGGCATTCTGTAGGGGAGGGAGTAAAGGGGTCATTTCGGTGTAGAGGAACATTTCCCCCTACGGTCCCCGCGTATAATGTGTATTCATCCACAGGCCACGCAGTCTTGGCGCTTTCGACCTCTGACCTCTATGAATACCTCTCGTTACAATCCAACGAAATCGTGGCGGAAAATTCACTGAGGACTGTCTTCATTGAGATAAGTGTTTGGAATAAAAGGGGCTGTGATTTATGAGGGGAACAGTTGATCTAATACGCATGCGCGTATTTCCGCATGATTTCCTCGCTGCTGGCATCTGTTTCGAGGGGATAGAGAGGGAACGAGGGAGGGATTATTATACCCCCCTCATCCCCCTCCCCGGCGTTATTATGAAGACGATTCATTTTCTCTGTGTTATTAGCCGTTGCTTTCATAGACGAATCTCGCAGGCAGAGCCGATAGTAATTACGTTACTCGCGCTTGCCCTCCAAGTCAGCCTCGTTTTCGATTCGCAGGTCAGCCTCATTTTGAATACGGCCCGTGTGTACAAGCAAAAGCCGTGTGGTTCGGATATCTTCGTCTTTGTGAGTGTCTTCCACGTAAAACGTGCTCAACTGGCAAATCCCGGCTTGCCTTGACAAAGAATTGGGACAATTGAAATTAATTAGTTGTAATTCTCAGCGGCAATGGCTTCTCTTCCATATCAGACCTCGCCTCGAAGTAAAGTCTCCCGCGCTGTGCGAGGCCAGGGCTAAGCGATAAGAGTGTTTGATCTTTGTGAGAGGGGAACATTCACCCTGAGAGGAGATTCATCCCCCGAAAAGGGGTTTAACAGTATCATCAGTGGCTGAAGGAGCCCGTTTCTTTGTCTTGATTGTAGCATATAGGGAGGCCTTAGGGTATTCTGTTCTTTTTAAGCTTCATGACTTTGACAATATCCAGAACATTTAGGGAAAATTCTCAATTTAATTTATTTTCATTTTTAAAAAAAAGAGGTGATCGTAATTACCAAGTTCAATATTAGGAATAATCCATATAATATCGATATTAAAATTGTAATTGTCTGAAAACGATAAAGCAAATAGAAATGTAAATACAGATTTTTTTCAATTAATAATTTCATATAATTCATATAATTTCAATAATGCAAGGCAATTATAAATTTGTTCAGTGAATTCCTTAATTTGATTATCTCGTTAAGGTAAACGTACTGTTTTCATATGTAAATATATGCAATTGTTATGACAATCTGTTAACTCTCGCTGATCGTGTACGATGATTCTGGGAATGTAAAACTATAATAGTCATCAAAACTTAATTACTATAAACTACTTTTTAGTTAAATGGTTGATGAAAGATTGTGAGTACGGGATTGTGAATACAATGTTTTCAAAGGTCTCTATCATCGAATCGCATAAAATAATAAACAGAGGTACTATAAACCCAGATTTTGTTGATTTAGTATGAAAATATTACTTTTTGTAAATGTTATAAAAATCTTGGGATATACAGCATAAATTCGATTCTTACTGTTCAATAATTGGATATGCTCCTATCAGTTGTCGATCAAGATTTTGTCTGAAAAACGTTACCAATTGTATTACCAATGCTATGGAAATTATTGATTCCTAGGTTATGATATCGCATTACCTATCTGTATATTATGTAAATAATGTAAAATAACGTATTTTACATTACCTTATGAATTGTATATTGCTGTAATCTATCGCTCTGTGAGGCTCAAATGTTGCTTGGAAGAGAGAGAGAGAGAGAGAGAGAGAGAGAGAGAGAGAGAGAGAGAGAGAGAGAGAGAGAGAGAGAGAGAGAGAGAGAGAGAGAGAGAGAGAGAGAGAGAGAGAGAGAGAGAGAGAGAGAGACACAGAGAGACACAGAGAGAGAAACAGACAGACAGAGACAGAGAGTCAGAGACAGGCGGAGACTGACAGAGACAGACGGACGGAGACAGACGCATGTTTGATCGTGTATCTGATCAAATTAATAATACAGGCCACACAACGTCTTTTAGAAGTACAGATACATATTAACGACGGGAAAGTGGCAACCTCGTATATCGACCATACCTTTCTTACGTTCAATAAACATTGTGGTTAGTTATTCTATATCTGGTTATTAAAATAACTAACTGGTGAATAATTGAATAACTATCTGTGGTGAGTTATTGGTTATTTGAAATACGATCTGTGGTGAGTTACTGGTTATTGGAATAACCAATTTCATAGTTTAGGGCAGCACACATTATACGAATAAGAAATTGATTTAGAGAGTGATGTATAGGAGTAAATGAATGAGCAGTTGTAGAAGCAATTGAAAACATTTAATACGATTTTGTTTGTCCAATTTTACAATATCTATTTTCAATGACGTTATATGAACATTTTAACTACACATAATGGAACACCTACGGATAGTCAACGTTTTAGTTTAGTTTCGTTTCGTTTTAACATGACGAAATATCAGAGATTCCTTTTCATCTTATTTCCATTTTTTCCCAATATTCATTTTTGCTGAAATTTTTATTCCATATAGATTGAAATGGATGCAATGTTTTGGCGTCGATACTAACACAGTTATTTATTTTGTTTGATATCCGCGTAATAATAGAGTACTTACAACGAAACGTCGCATTCGTAGCAATAAAGATTTTGACTATTAAAATAACTTGGTTTACCTTAATCACTACTTCGAAAATGCCCCCTAAAAAGTTAATTGACGAATTGTATACGAATCAGACATACACTATTATTTTTTGACGTTATTTATAATAGATTTGTGTAAGATTTAATAAAAACAAAATCCGCACACATATTTTTTTCAAGAACTTGCTTTCTTTGTGACCTTATACTGCAGTTAACAAGAAATATGTAAATGTTATGTAAAGACATATCGTGATTTTGATATCATTAATCGCTCACTGATCGTCCTGTTAATGAGGTGTATACTAGTAAAAGATTTACCAAATGCACATTAAGGACGTGATAACATTTGTATGATTATATATATATATAAAACATATCATACAAGAAGTTGTTTATTTGAATATAACAAAATGAGTTAACGAGTAATTAATTGTTTTTATTCTTAATTTGATTTATTTGAAAAAATAAAATACTGTTTAGAGACAAATTGAATGTTTTTAACAAGAAAGAAATATATGAATATATGCATATATTTTTGCAAGTCTAATGTATTATATTGTACCGGTAAGTCTGATGTATTCTGTACCAGTATTATTTGTATAAATAAAATAGGTCTTATTGTTATTTCGACACTTACGTCTTAGACAATGATATCCATTATTTTTAATATATATATTCAAATACATCCATAGTATATCAATTCGACACTAAAGACTAATGACATTCAATTTATAATGTCCACATGTTAATAAGAAATTTTATCTATATATTTTGTCTACAGTGTGAAACAACAAAAAGCTATAGCAATATGTTCGATTCCGAATAAAAATAGAATTACTCATATTTCAACAGTATTCCAAGATCATGTGAAAAGCATGAATTTCTGGATAACATCTTCTTTATTGTGAACAAACACGTTGTGGATGACATTACTTACTCCTGCAGGAGACGGATTTGTGGATTAAATCCGGAAAATCTTGCTTTTCCTTTGTTTCTACTTCTAACTGTAATTGATACTGAATTATGTTTGAAATTATAAGTGAAAACACGATAACTTGTTGATGTCCCGGTTTTTTAAAACTTAGTTTTTGTATACGCTTTGAAATTTACTTAGAAATACATGTCATTTAGATAGTGAACAAATGTGATATTGTCACATTCAGTACTACTCTGATATGTGTAAAGTGGCACAGCTCCCAAGGATAAATTCATTCTAAATACAAGCCATTTAGATAGTGAACTAATGTAACATTGTTATATTTAGGATCACACTATCTGCACTAGTACAACTTTGTGTACTTTTCCCTGAATGAGTCCCTTGCGGGATTCGAACTCACACCCTCAAGGTTAGAAATATACCGTATTTCCTCGAATAAACCCCGGGATTCTATTCCGTTCCCGGTAACATAGACATTATAACATATAGACATATTTATCATTTAAGGGCATACAGTGCCCCAGTCTAAGTGGTGCTGTATGACATAGGATGTACCATACTCACACGCTATCTAAATATATGAATAAGGATTACACATTGTTCAGGCCAAAATCCAGCCTAAATTCTTTGAATGTTGGTCCCCTTTCCACGATATATTTCAGACTATAGAACGAATATACTTGAACTGTAGTAAAATCATTAAAACATAACGATTGCAAAGTGTTGTGCCTATAGAGACAAAATTCAGTCCAAATTCTTTCCATTTTGGTTCTCTGTCCTAGATTTGTTTCAGACTGTAGAATAAAATATACTTGAACGGTAAAATTAAGAAAATACTAAAACAAACCTATGTAAGTCGTCTTATTAACGTACGCAAGAACATATGTCAGTCATATACAATATAGACGACATGATGTATGGATATGGACTTTATGTGAAGTAAAACATGAATAAATAACACATCCTTAAATAAAACAATGTATTTAAAAACGCGTTTCGGTCAGTCATACCATACAAGCCAAATACAGTTTGAATTGTGAGACCATCACAAAGATATGCATCACCCGGAAACAAAAAAAATAGCCATCAAGATCCCGCCTTCACAACAGATGGTGGTATTGGCAACAAAGACAGAGTCCATCCACGTGAAACAGCAATGCAAGAAATAACAATACGAAACACGAAACTGAGCTCAGATTTTCTGATTTGATTCTTTGAAGAAAATTGCTTTTCGGGCTAATATGATCGGGAGATTTAAAAAGTATTCATTTGGTGACTACAGGATTCAGCATCGAGTCGAGTTCTATCGACAAAAGTAAACACATTGCCTTGGGCTTTGTGAAATGGTCGTTCAAATATCAGTTATATTTACTGTAATTGATTAGTTTAAAGCAGTAATCATATTTCGACAATATCAAACCTGTAATTATTATCTCAGGTATTCGTAACTGTAATTTGTTTTGAGGGTAAATGTGATTTATTGAGTTTTGGTATTTTACATTTTGACACAAACAATATGATTGATAAAAGCCCTTCAGTTCTGTTTTTAATACCAATACTAATACAAATATTTTAACTGCTACCATGTAATTATAGTCGTGTGTAAATAGGTATATATTTTAAATATTCTCAATATATAGATAAAAAGGAAATAACTTCTACGAAAATTTAAATAAACTTGGAATTCTTCATTCGGGTCGACTTTATTATGTTTTGGAATTGGGACGTTCTCGGATACCACAACTTATATCTAATTGCAAAGTGAATAAAGCAGAATGACTGATAACAATAATGGAGATACCTGCAGTTTCGTCTCCTGTCTTATCAACCCACGTTCAACTCTCTTTAAATCCCAAATATTCCTGCCGCCTCAAATGGAAATATAGAATATTGAAAGTTACTCTCTGTCAATACCTCTCCCGTATTAACTCTCTTACTTTTTTTCAGCCGTTTATCCCCCTCCCACTTTCAGTCGCAAAATGAAATAATTCACAATCTCAATTATCTCTATCACTAATTATATATCTTTGATAACTACTGTGATACGAAGCCTAATTGTATTAATGTCCAGATATCAGTATACTGTCATATGGAGAAATAAACGAAACCTTAAACTCAAATCTTATTATTATAATATTAGACAAACTTCCCAGCGCAGGGCTTAACTCTTGCCAGTCCCCACTGATTTAAGCCTTGCCGCATTTCCTTATGGTTTCCGTGCTAGGAAATCGGACCCCACTATGCATTTCAGGTGCAGCGCCTACCATATCTTAGCATGGAGTCTGGCAAGGGTTATGCCTTGCGTAGGGAAGTTGATATTAGACATACCGGGATATCATTGTTCAGACGAAACTCAAATGGAGGTATATGTTTGTGCATTTATCTATTAATATGATTGATATGTTGTCTATAGTGTGTATTTGTTTATGCAATTATCTATTAATGTGATTGATATGTTGTCTATGTTGTGTGTTCGTTTGTGTGTTTATTTATTAATATGATTAAAACATTGTCTATGTTGTGTATATATCTGTTTGTGTATTTATCTAATAATATGATTGAAATATTGTCTATTTTATGTACCTGTTATAGTGCAGTTATTTTTTAATATGACTAAAACAATATCTATATATTGTGTATCTGTTAGTGCGTTTATTTATTACTATGATTAAAACACTGTTAGTGCGTTTATTTATTACTAAGATTAAAACACTGTTTATATTGAGTATCTGTTAGTGCGTTTATTCATTACTATGATTAAAACACTGTCTATATTGTGTATCTGTTAGTGCGTTTATTTATTAATAAGATTAAAACACTGTCTATATTGTGTATCTGTTAGTGCGTTTATTTATTAATAAGATTAAAACACTGTCTATATTGTGTATCTGTTAGTGCGTTTATTTATTAATAAGATTACAACACTGTCTATATTGTGTATCTGTTAGTGCGTTTATTTATAACTAAGATTAAGACTAAGAGTCGTATCGACTTACAAAAACGAAGCACGTTGTACAATGCCACAAATTGCAACTGCACATCGTACTGTGTTAATCCTCTTTACGGAGAAATTATTTTTATAAAATTCATTTCCCCTCATTATCTTCTATCTATCTTCTACTCTATCGCTCTACTATATCTACTCCCTAATTGTTGTATCTGTCTTCCTGTGCTGAACCTTCAATCATGATAATCTACTGGCGTGTTTGCTTCAAACTTCCTGAACCTGTTCCGTTATCTTTTATCTCCAGCATTAACCTTTTCCTTTTTACTTGTGTCTCTACTTTCGTTTTTTTCTTTCTGTTTTATTGTTTAACCAAACTTGAACTGGTTTTTTCTTGACTTGCATTTAGTCTCTGCAAAAAATATTTTGATATTTTAACAATTATTACAAATAAATATTTTATGAAATAATTTATTTGAAAGGAGCCTTAGAGAAATGGAAAATAGTGTTTTTTCTATCGGAAAGTAGACTTGCATTTTAGGAAGTTATTCCTTTTCGGCTTAGGGTGAACTAATGTGAACGCATCCTCTGCCACCCAGGGTTTAACGTTCCGATACTTTACACTATATTATATATATTATATCCCTGGAGTTTTCATCAGGAGATTCAGTACTCAAATTGCTAGACTAAAATTTAGTCTGTGGAATCTTTTTTTTTATAATTACTGTACTTTCATCCTTGTGATTATGTATTTATTAATACTTTCAGATCCATATATTCAGTTTATTTAGACTTGCTGAATAAGAATATAGACTGTTCTTATGTTATACACAGTCCTGGGGCAAATTATCAGCTCTTGTTTTGTGAAAGCGATTCAAACTGTTATATACGTCGATTGGTTCTGCAAGGCTCTCAACAGACATCATTCAACACGATTTGGTTTCTGCATTGAAAACATTTGATTGATATTCCATCTTTCAGCTACTACTTTAGGTTTTTCAGCCAATCAGCTGACATTGCACTTGTAAAGTCCCGTCCCTGAGCACGTGTAGCACGAGTTTATAATAAAATACTTTAATCAATGAATTATTGATTATTAAATATTATATACGTTAATATAATTGATGCATTTATAGAATTACTATTACTTTTGTTTTAAAAAATATTTGCCACTTTTGCATCTTCTTTTTTTATTTCTGTTTTATTATAGCAGCTGTATAAGTGGTGCACATAAATTTATATACTTAATTCTCAGTAAAGTTGTTTATACTAAATTTAAGATTTTAACTACATCAAACATTATCGTTGTATTTGTTATATATCTTAAATATCCAATGCTCCATAATTTTCACTAGTAAATCTTCTTTCGTATTTTGTTGGTTAAACCAAACTGGTAAAGGCATAGAATCACATTTGCATTTTGACTGAATCTTTGCGTTCATTCAATTTCTAATTGCATTTGCAACTTTTATTCATCCAATGCGTCAATTTTTAATATTTGAAATTGTAAATACATTCCCATATCATTGTTGCATACTTTAGATTTTCACAAGCGTTTCCTACAATATGTCATTCTGGTAATACTTATCCAGTGTTAGTGATTTTGTAAATATATCTTTCAAATTGGAAAAAGGTTTAGTTATGTTTTCATTTATGTTTATAAATTCCAAAAACAAATTCTACACATCTCGTTCACTTCTGTTTGACAGGTATGGCCAACCCAAAACATGAAGTAGTAACGAGAATATGCTTTTACTTTTACAAAATTCTACATGTGACTACTTTGACACATACTCATTTATGTATCAATGCTTATAATTATAGTTATATAAAAACGACATCCGAGCAGTTGGCCAAAGATACACTTAATTACTTAAAACGCATATAATATCAAATATATGTAAGATAGCCTTATTCTTATATTATTCATACATACATCATATACCTAAACAAAATTAGATAAGCGTAAAATACCAATTTAACACTGGTTTGGGAGGAAAATACTTTCGTCAAGAAAAGGGTTATACTTTACATAAATGTGTTTTACAATTACAGGCACTTACAGATTTAACTCCACCAGCGAATAACCTACAAAAATGTGGCAGAGGGCAACAAGTGTAAAAACATACACATACGCTGTCTAAATAGTAAATATTTTCGACTTATTTTATGGAGCCAGTTTCAAAGGGCCTGTCAAACGTAGTGTTTATTTATCATTATTATGAGAGAAACGATCAGCTGAAAGAGAAGCTGCTTTGAAGTCGTTGCCAACTACGATGATACTGAGATGGGCTGGCGATTTTCGGGAGCGGAGGAAGGCTACCTGTACTGATGGCGTCGAGAGATTCTGGAGGAGGGAGGGGGACGGGAGGGGGACGGGAGGGGGAGTTGAGGGGTGAGGTGTGTGTCTAGGAATGGTGTAATCCACTGCAATTCTGCAGATGTGTATTAATCAATTCCAATGCTTACGTAGGCGTTGTGTGAAAGCTACAAAGAGTGTCTACCAGAATGACTACCTGTTCTAACGCCTAAGAAGAATTTGGGAAGGGGAAATGAAAGGATGGGGGATTGAATGCGCGCACACGTGTGTCTGCATTGGAATTGTGCAATATAGAGTGAACATGGAAGGGTTAGTTCGACTTATATTCCCATTCTGTTAGCTTTACTCCTGTAAGCATGTACATTAGAACGCTTTTTAAGGATGAGGGGTTGAAGGGGGATGGAGTATGTGTGTCTTTGAATGTTGATACCTTGTGAACTCTTTTGTTCCAATAATGTAAGCATTTCTTCCTGCTGGGTTTGTGGTATGAGAAGGCGACAAACAGTATCTTAGAGAGGTCACTTGAACTCGGACATAGTATAGGACTACTGTGGTTGTGAAAGTTTGATGGCTATGTCTGTGAACATATCTATTGATGCAGTTTGGGAAAGTTTCAAGTATGTATGCCACCAAAGGATTTGATAAGCGGGTGGAGGGCAGTGAAGAAGGGGTTGTAGTGAAATGGTATGATTTAGTGCTGTTGAAAATATAAGAAGTAACTGGGAACTGATCGAAATACTGAACTTAAAGGGGAGAGAAGAAGGTTGTGTATATTGGGAAATGGAATGATTAGAGTATATCACTGGATGTACAGCAGTCCAGGGTGATGGTGTAATTTGTGCAGATTGATAGGTAAGGACTGAGGCTATCTCTTCTGATGCTGTATATATAGGTATGATGAATATAGAAAGAAATTAGGGGGTTTGAATACTCGCCCGGCGAATATTAATTTCAAACGCCGATTTGACACGGTGATAATGTAGAGGGTAATGTCCGAGTTACGAGGATATTACCCTACTTAAATTACACTCAAATTATTGCTCTTAATTAATCAAAATTGCTTTAAAAAGTTAAAGAAATTAAATTTCTATCTAAAAAAATATGATGTGATGTGCAACTCTCCATTACTGGAAAATAATGGAGTGAAAGAACAATAGGATGACGTCACAAGTGTAATTTCATCGAGGCAGACGATTATGTTTTAATATGTTTCATGAATAATGAATATTGTAAACGTCATGTCATGAGTTTCACCTTCGCATAAATATACCTATGCCGGTAATATTTTTGAAAAGAAGACAGCCAGTAGTTTATTTACATTTGCTAAATTTAACCTGGCGATTATTCAAGGCAGGCGATTGTTCAAGGCAAGCGAGTATTCAAGGATTTACGGTATGTATCTGAGAAATGGAGTTGTAGTTCAGAAATAAAACAGGTGAGAATGGCTACCTGTTCTGTGCGACAAAGAGATTTGAGGGGATATGAGAGGGAGTGGGACGGTGGTCGTTTCTGGGATTGATGCAGTCGGGACGGAGACAGACTCGTTGAGACAAGCTACCAGTACGCTGATGCCGGGACGGGCAGTACGCTGATGCCGGGACGGGACGGAGACAGACTCGTTGAGACAAGCTTTCAGTACGCTGATGCCGGGACGGGACGGAGACAGACTCGTTGAGACAAGCTACCAGTACGCTGATGCCGGGACGGGACGGAGACAGACTCGTTGAGACAAGCTACCAGTACGCTGATGCCGGGACGGGACGGAGACAGACTCGTTGAGACAAGCTACCAGTACGCTGATGCCGGGACGGGACGGAGACAGACTCGCTGAGACAAGCTACCAGTACGTTGATGCCGTACAGAGATATACGAGGGCTGAGAGTGGTAGCGGGGACGAGTCTGTCTCTGAGAAATAATGTGATTTTGTGAAGAATAGCAGCAACCTGAGACGACTACCTGTTATGGTCAATCAAAGGAATGCGAGGGTTAGATTTTGGAATTTCAAAAGGCAAAGAGTAAAAAATGGCGGATGTTATGACAGTTACTTTCTGAACTACTTTCTTATTAATTTGTGAGAAATTTCTTATTGTAATCATCTAAGCTATAGGGCCTAGATTTACGAAACTCTGTTAGCACTGAGACAGTCGTAAGCCAATGTTAATGTATGGTATATTTACAACTACAATAGCACTAAGAGAGCTTTGAGAATCTAGACCTTGGTGTTCGGGATTTATCATATTGTAATTGTGAAATGGGGAACACATACTGAGTCCAAGTTCAAGGAGATAGATTAATGCAGGCCAGAGAGGGAACAGTTAGTCTCGCTTCATAATAGTTCAGCTTATATCCACTCGAAACAAAATTTCGTCCTTGACAGCAAGTCTAACTTTTAACCCCCAAAAATCGCGTTTTCTCTGAGGCTGTTTCCAAAATAGAATATTTATTTTTACTTTACCAATAGATACAGACTCAGGTTTTCCCGAGACTTGGTGTCAATTTAAGTATCTATCTGGAGGCCGCTACACAAAGTCTTACGATCACTGAGGTAGCCTAAAATAGCAAGGTTGAGGTTTTTAGTTACCTTCACTTCTGGTTATTTCGAAAATTGACATCTATTCTGCGTGATGTTTGCTGGAATTGCTATTTAATACCTTTTCTGGTGTCTCATGGAGATTTGACACCTGTTCGACTGTCTCTTGGAGATTCGATACCATTTCTGATGTCAAATGGAGATTTGACACCTGTTCGAATGTCTCATGGAGATTTGATACCGTTTCTGATGTCTCATGAATTTGATACCGTTTCTAATGTCTCATGGAGATTTGATACTTGTTCGGGAGTCTCATTGAGATTTGATACCTGTTCGACTGTCTCATGGAGATTTGATACCGTTTTTAAAGTCTCATGGAGATTTGATACCGTTTTTAAAGTCTCATGGAGTTTTGATACCGTTTTTAAAGTCTCATGGAGATTTGATACCTGTTCGAATGTCTCATGGAGATTTGATACCGTTTCTGATGTCTCATGAATTTGATACCGTTTCTAATGTCTCATGGAGATTTGATACTTGTTCGGGAGTCTCATGGAGATTTGATACTTGTTCGGGAGTCTCATAGAGATTTGATACTTGTTCGGGAGTCTCATTGAGATTTGATACTTGTTCGACTGTCTCATGGAGATTTGATACCGTTTTTAAAGTCTCATGGAGATTTGATACTTGTTCGGGAGTCTCATGGAGTTCGAATATCTGTTCGACTGTCTGATGGAGATGTGATATCTGTTAGGTTGTCTCATGGAGATTTGATACTTGTTCAGGAGTCTCTAATGGAGTTTGTATATCTGTTCGACTGTCTGATGGAGATGTGATATCTGTTCGACTGTCTGATGGAGATGTGATATCTGTTCGACTGTCTGATGGAGATGTGATATCTGTTCGACTGTCTGATGGAGATGTGATATCTGTTCGACTGTCTGATGGAGATTTAATACCTGTTAGGTTGTCTCATGGAGTGAGTGAGTGAGTTATTGTTTAACGCCGCTTCGGCAGTATTGCAGCCATTGAGGTTGTCTCATGGATATTTGACGCCAGTTGTTTTGTTATAATTGAGTTTTGATAATCTCATTGAAGTTTAATACCTTTTCTCATGTCTCAGTGATATTTGAAATCTGTTCGACTGTTTCATGGAGGTTTGATTGGGGATGGTAGAGGGATGGAATCTGTCTTTTGAGAAATAAAGAATGTTGATAAAACTAAGTAATTCACATGTCAGTGTTTAGCAATAAACCATGAACGATATTTAGTGGACCTCGTAATCTTCAAAGTCCACAAAGCTAGCCGAGTTTCGATGATGTAGGGTAAACAGAGCAGTTCATGATCTTTGGGCCTGGAGTTGGCTGTTTATCAGTTATTGCAATGCAAAACAGCATAATTTCCGTGTGACACTTTCGAAACCAAATGTCTCTGAATGAAAACGCTTAAGCTTGTACATGTGAAAGGATCAACACTATTATAATGCTTTTCTCGTCAAGAATTATTTCCGCATTTATTTCATGAGATTTAGATAGCGGTCCTAGTGACGTGAGATTGTCAGGGTGGAGTCGTCCAGTGTTTGACAAATTATACTTTGATGCCGCTCAAATTATACTTGGATGCCCCTCAACTGCTGGACATTTATCCTTACTTGAGAATTCAGATTTTTATTTATTACTGCGTAAAAGTAGACATTTTTATGCGTAAAAAATCAGTAACATACATTTACACTCGTCTGACAAATTTACTTGTGTAGTAGTGAGTCGACTCATCACACCAGTACCTGCAGTGTTATGAAAACTGTGTGAATCAGTCAACCATCGATGGACGTTACATTATCAGTTCAGTGTAGAGTTGCACCACACGTTATGCTGAATGCAGAAGCATGCTCTATTGAGTCGCTAAGACCATTACCATTAATGGTACCATTATTGCTTTACGACGATCACAATAATAATGCAGATTATTGCTTGGGAAGCCGTCCTGGTGATGTTGTGGGTGTTATAACTACACATAAACATTTGACTGAGACGAGAGCATTTTGTTGTCCTGATCCTTTAAGTTACTTCCAATATCGATTTAAAAATATTTCCAAACGGTAAAAACATATATATGAATGTCCATGTGATAGCATGTTTGCGACATGATAGCATGTTTCCCGAGCGAGAGCAAGAGTGGGGAGAGTGTCGTAAACAAAGTATGAAGAAATCATGAATTTTCAGAGAAATACCCAAACATCAATTTTGAAGCACAGTCCTATGTAGAAGCAACGTCATAGACGTAATAGATATTTGCGTTATTTCGTGATTTAGATAAATAGCAGCTGCTAGAGGAGAGGTAGACTAACACAATTATAATTACTGTACCTTCATCCTTTTGATTATATATATTTAATACTTTCAGTTCCATATTATAATATATATATATGTATTCAGTTTATCTAGGCTTTCTGAATAAAAATCTAGACTGTATTAAAGGCTCTTAATTTTACACAGTCATGGAGCAGGACCAGAGGAGAGGCGGTCTGTAATTTAAAAGCGTTTAAGGAAGATTCACACATTCACACATATGCACACTATTGATTTCAAAACACAACCAAATAAAACATAAAATGCACCCTGACTAGCTAGCTATATAAAGTGTCTTCAAACATATCCTCATGAAACATGCATCTTCATTTAAAGTTGTGTCAGGTGGCTTAATGTCTAATATAATAATAACGTCTTTGTGTCTTTTAAAAAATAAGTAATGGTTTTACAGGCTTGGAAATTGACTCAATTGAGTGTTGATATGATTAAGACTAGATAGATAGAGATATGCTTAATAGTATTAGATTGGATATTAAATTGAGTAATGTCGTTTAAGGGGTCATCCACTTTAAATTGCACCCCTGTTAAGTCTGCATATAACGAATTTGTTATTCTGAAAATGGCAGCTTCCTATATCAAGCGGTTTCGGAGAAGAAGTCGTTGGAATGTTTTATTAAAACCGCCTGTCGATAATGTGAAAGGTTTATGGATGGACGAAGGACGACGGTCCATGCCATAAGTCCATCTGGCCTTTCGGGCCTGATGAACTAAAAATTCAAGACACTCCAGTAATATCAGATATTTTATTTCCTATTATGAGTCCTACCAAATCAGATACATTTGTACACATGCAAAATACCATTTACTTGTGCATGGTCGACAATTTACTGATAAAGGAATACTGTTTGATAACGATGATAGCAAATTTACAGACAAACAAGGACATAACGATATCTAAATGTTAAAACTTTATAACTGATAACTCAACCAAATAAAATCAAAATATATGTGAAATCAGACAATATGGTTAGGCAAGGTGTGCGATGTAAGGCTAACATAGGATTCATTCATGTATACGTAACATTACATGACCTAGCTTACAGTGAAATTCTGGAAATCACAATTTCCCTCATTTCAAAAAGTTTATATTATTTATCATTAATTTTATTTAATATAACCATTCGTTATAAAATAATCATGTCATTTTATCAAATACTCAAAAAATTTAACAATAAGTTATGTTTTAAATCCTAATATAAGTATCGTAAATAATATTGTTCGTAAAATGTCCAACCAATTTGAAAACGATTGAATGTTGAATTTCACTTCAAGAATACTTTAATATAAAACTCTCTAAATTTAGCCAATTATTTTGTCATTTGAGCATAACTGAAGAACACAAGCAAGTAAAAGACACTTAAACCAAAATTTAATTATTATTGCACCAACAGTTAGAAAAATTCGTAAGACTTTTACCGTGACATTTTAACCAAAGTTTTCTTATATCACACCCCGTAAGCTAACCATTTGTCAGTGTCCGTGCTATGGTTTATCACGGTTTGTAATGCCCAGGCTATACACATGATAAATGCAATGACTGGCAGACGCATGTCTCAGCACTAGGCGATGCGCTATGTCTACTGAATAAATAACTTAGAAGGTCTCTGACCCACAGCATGTTTATGTACAGAGTGGCAGTTTTGGATGTCGCGATACATCAATGCGATAATCGATACTTTCCTACTTTCTCGATTGGTGTATTTACATTTTCTCATAACGCATGGAGCAATTTACGTTATGTAATGAGGTGGATATTGGGATGTCACGATACATCGATGCATCGATACAATAATCGCCTCTTGTTGCTTCACGAATGAGTTTATTTGGATCGATGGACTAGTCGTTTTTGAAATATTAATTTTATCAATATCGGGGAAATCAATTCAATATGAGCAATTGCAGTTGGGATGTCAGGATGTACAGACAAGGCAACTGCATTATCACGAGTTGTATTTCACGATGCAACGAACTTTAAGACAAAATGATAATCGATGAGGTTTTTTTCCAAATACATTTTCGATTTTCTTTTTATCAATTTTAGGACACTTAAAAAAGTGTTTGATCGCTTGATATTATTGAAAGCAATAAACGGAAAGGTATCACTTAGTCATCTCGTGTTAAAAGTTTAACATCGTTACATCAAGGTATTGAGACATCCGTAGCGGCAGTAACATCAATCATCAGTTAAACTCCTCCAGAGTATATAAACTCCGTCTTCCAGTTCAGCCATACCCAAGGAATCAAATGTAAGATTTATACATTTATCTCTATCAAATCCTACCATACAATATTTTTTTTCATTTGGAAGAGAGGAACACGCATACATTGACATTTTAAATTTCATATCTTGTTTTGAAATCGTTTTCATTAAGATACGAAGCTACAGTTTCATTTAAAACAATTCGAGATCAATCCAGTGAAGAGAGCCAATTGCAAGAGCTGAATCTCTTCCGAATGTTTGTTAATTTTTGCGCATGCGTGATTTGGAACAGGCGTGTTATTCTCTAGATGATATATACTTATATGAGGTATTTCGGGATCTACATTTTTTACAACAGATTTGGACCAACGTATAATGTACCAACGCAATGAATACCAATTATCCGCTACTCAGAGAAGCAAATTCGCTGTTGCTAAGAAAGACACCTGACTCTATGTAAATGGCATTGCAAACACATCAGTTCCTTTGGTATGGCTGGGAGTGACATTACAATCAGATTTGATTTAGAAGAAAAACGTGTTCATATCCTGCTAAAGTCACAGGTGAAGGCAGTCTGGAATACGGGTATAAATCCACGGTGAATCTCCAATGTTATACTTCAACACATGGTTTATATCCACAGTCACATTTGTATTCGCCGTCACTGTATTCAATGACACAAAGTATCCGTTATCAATACCACATGTTTGGTATCCGTTGTCAAATTACACATGATCAATATCCAATGCCAATAACACTTGTTTATATCCATCGTCAATGACACAAAGTATCCGTTGTCAAATCCACACGATACCGTCTCCGTTCGTAGTAAACACAGTGTTTGTACCCTTGTCAATTAAAAAGGTTGTTGATAGTCAATAGTGTCAATAACACATTATGTCCATCCATTTTTAATAACACACGTGTCGCACATTTCGAGATTACATCACAATTATGTCTGTACCACCAGAATCTCGATGTAATTCCACATGGCAGGAATTTCACAGTAAGCACTTTCACGTGGTACCGAAAATTCGTTAACCGTGATATTCCGAAATTGGTACATGGAAACATGGTACTTTATCTGTACAAAACATTCTTTGGAACTGTTACTGGAATCAATGCCACAATGAACAAATTGGGTTAACACCGGCCACATGATAAAATAAGCGAAAATTCAGCACTGTCAAAGATATAATGTCATATATATCGAAGATTTTCATGTCTTATGTAACGACGTTCATGTCTGGTCGAGGGCTGAACCCGCCGTTCAGTTTCAAAGGCTGAGATTTGTCCTTTTTAACGAGATTTAATGGTTCATCTCTTCTTGGAATCTTGAAGATTCCAGATTCGTCGAGATGACCTCTCGTGAGGTCATAGGCCCCGTGGCCATTTGTAAAATGTCCGTTCATATTTGGCACTGACAGTTTCTTTGGTTCGGCCTGCTTGCGACCAACGGAATGTGATTTTTTAACTTCATTGTTCACTTTCCCATTTTCAAGTTTTCTTGGCTCACTTTGCTGTTGTTTCTTCAGTTCCATAAGTTTCTTTGCCTCTGGTGTCCTTTTGGATTCGTTTGGAACTTTCTTGATTTCTACCATTTTCGTTTTGATTTCAACAGGTTGTTTCCTGATTTCAACAGGTGTTTTCTTGGGTTCGATTCTTCTTGGTTCTGGGTTCGGTTTTTTCAGTTCGTTGGATGTTTTCTTAACCTCGGGGGCAAGTTTCCGGACTTCCTGCAATGGTTTCTTTACCTCTGACATCTGCTTCTTAACCTCCTGAACAACTTTCTTGGCATCAATGACACCTTTCGTGGCATCAACGGCATTCTTTTTGGCGTCAATACCATTTCTTTTGGTATCTGAGGTGTTCTTCTTGGACTCCGATATCTTTTTGGCGTCTGTCACGGTCCTCTTAGGTTCTGAATTTGGTTTCTTGAAATCTGAAACCGGTTTTTTATTTTCTGGTTGTTTTTTCGAATCAGGCTCTTTGATGGCGGCAACTGTTCGTGCCACAGTAGCAACTGAAAGATGCTTTGGTTCAGTTGACCTCGAATTGTCATTAGAATTTGTGATTTGTTTTGGTTTTGAAATCACAGGCATTTGTTCCTTGGAACACACATTCGATTTTTCCTTTGCGCAAACTGATTTTTCCTTCGACCAAGCTGATTTTTCTTTTGCACAAACAATTGATTTCTCTTTCGAAGTGAAAACTGATTTTTCCTTCGCACAAATCGACTTTTCTCTTGAGAGAACATTGTCTTTAACTTTGGATTCCTTTGATGGCCTGATTGGGTCAGGCTTGCTTGTTTCCATCTCGTTGTTGTCGGTTCTCTTAGCTGTTTTAGCAGGTATTTCACTGCAGATGTCCGATTCCTGTGTTGTAGATGAGACAAGGGACCTCTTCAGGGTTCTTTCGTAGATGGTGTAATATAACTTCATTGGTCCTCTCTGAAACAGTAAATATTCATTGTTACTTGTTTACTATTCATACGGACCATTTCTCAACTAAATAAATATTCATTATCGGTTAATTTCACTCATTACTAGTAATTGTCATTATAATTTCATGAATGTCATTTTGATAAAATATGGTATTACGACCTTACCCTTCTCCACGTGTAGATGTAAGCAATGTCCATCAAGGTGTAGTAATCTCTCAGTTCTTCGTCAGTGTGGAAAACGTCAACCTACAAATGATGAAGACATGAGCTTACTATACGAAATGTATGTGTGGGTTCGAATCCCGCAAGGGACTCGGCCGGCAAAAGTGCAAGAATTTGTGCTATTGAAGGTACAAATGTAATAATTTGGTGGTTTTTCCCCGAAAGATATTAGACTTATGAAAATGAATGAAAAACGTCTTTATTTCAGTCTTTATGACTAAAACTTTAGACTTTTATCAAGAGCGTGTTGAATTTTATGGATTTAGAACTTCTTTAAACTTCGAATTCGTTGTTTTGGTGATTATATTGACGTTGGTATCAAGGAAGTGCCATAATCAACGAGGAATAAGTAAAAACTATAATCACGTGACCAGTCATGTGACAGATGTCGCTAGTATGCAGCATGCCAAGCTCAGTGCATTATTAGTTCTATCGTATATTATTAACTTCTATTGTCACCTTCAATACCATATATGTGCATCGACAATAGGGAATTAACTGCACGCGACTATGACAATATGATTACTATTTCAAACTTAAAATTGTGTGATAAATTCACGTTTAATCAGTGGACGCTATGACCGGTCTTAGTAAGTGTACCAAAATGCACACGATACATCTTATTTTATAACTGAATTAAGTTAGCGAGTAAAGTATTTCAGCCATTGTCGGCTTGAAAGTTTTATAGAAATAAACGAGCTTCATCGATGTCAAAATACCTCAAATACAATTGCCCTTTTTGATATCCCAGTTTCGCACGGGCACGGACTACAGTGTAAACGTTTAGGTTCGAACATAATTGTCTCGTCATATTTAAAGGGGCAGTAGCACGTTTTTTCGCTCAAATAAGTCGATGAAATGAATTTGAAAAATGATGTCACCAATAGTAAAACACCCTTCTCTCTTCGGAAAATCAAGTTTAAAAAATGAGTGAACATGCTTCCGTAAAGCCATGGAAATCGTTTTTGTCATTCGAAATGATATGTATAATAATAAATGGGTTCATAATGAAATGACCGCCATGCAGTTTTTGCTTTATTATACCATTAACACCCCTACGGATAATTCGGTTTGTGTAATAAGATGTTTTACCCTCTAAAGTAAATATAAATGACATAAACTATCATTATAAATGGTTAATTTACAAAAATAAAATATGCCAAAAAATGTGCTACTGCCCCTTTAAAATTTATTTGGTTCAAAAGGATTTCTTCAAGTAACGAACCACATAGTTTGCTGGCAGGTCGTATTTGAGACGGAGAAACTTCTTGAGATGACCAACGGTCACCGCAGCCGGACACTGCAAGTAGCGGATATCTCGCTTCTGGAAGATAAAATACATACATACAAACTAAAATATAAATTTTATAATACCTAATTACGTCTCACTAAAATCATCATTAAATATCGTATAAAATGTCATTTTTTGCGAAAAGGTTATGAAAATAAGACAGATGTCTTCACACTTGAAAAAAAGGTCTTTACATTCGATCGTTTATTTGCATTTTCTATTGCTCATTCTAAAATTCCACACATTAGCAAATAAAACACATGATTACATCAGATAAAACCGAACACAAATGAAACACAAAATGTTATCGTACATTCACGTGTTTTACCGCACGTTCTGTAATGTAACTATATACACTTATTCTCTATACTTTCGATTTTCACCAGAAAAGGACATACTATAAATTAATTAGAATATCCGCTTTCACTGCGTCCATGACAATCAATACCAACATTCATTATTTTTATTTTTGATGTTTTACTATTCCCTATCATCTTAAGCTGATTTACTCTATTTCAGATTTTCGTTATGTTTTAATGTAGGTGAGATGTAAAGATGCCAGTACTGCTGGTAAGAAACAGATATACCAAAACCAAAATCAATGTTTACGTCTTTTACTTTCGTTTTCACAGTCTGGATGATAATAAGAACACTTGAGTGTAATTATTGACTTAAATGTTATCGAGATTCATGTTCCAGTTATCTGATTTTGAATTGATAAGTATGTTCACTACTTTCGTTCCTCAAGAATATTAGAAATTCGACACAGATGACATTTACGTGCAGGGATAAAATCACAAGTTATCCAGTAACATTTCTTCACTTCTGTCACTGTAGCGTCGTCTTTCAATGTAATGATAAAGACACGACTAATTTAATGTTCTCATTTCGTCGTAATGAAACTTACACCTTTGATATTGGTTTTCAAGGATCACATGACCGTCCGCCATGGGCATTGGTATTAAATCTACGAATTCATTTCAGCATTGTCGTATTTATCATATAATGCCATGTATTTATTTTTAAAAATCGTTCTTGTTAACAATCAATCTGAGGGGCCTTTTTATTCCAATTCGACATAATTATGATGATGTCCCTCCGAAAATCTTTGGCATGACAACCAATGTCCGTCATTGGTAAAAAGACGGTATTGTGAATAAATACGGTAAAAACACTGAGAAGCGAAACAACGATACATACGTAGAGCATCACAGCACGTTAAACACAATAAGGTGAGCAGACTATCTTTTAATAAATCAACGATTCTCTATGTTTAAAACACTCAAAATAAATAAATGGAATATAATGTTAAGTGACTCACTTCTCCATTCTTTGTTTCTGTGAGTGCTTTCTGTGTGTTCTCGTGGCGCATGCGTCGCAGTACTTCCGGATCAGGAATGCCACTGAAAACGTACAAAATCAATTGATAACCATATCTTAAAAGCTATATTAAGTATAAGTTGACAAAATTCGTCATATTTTATTAAAAGATATGTCATATGGTAGGTGACATGATATTATTCTCAGTATATATCCTTAATTTGTTCATATCCATTCCTCATTGTCATTTGTAATATTTGTTCTAGTTGGGCTTTACACAATATAAGTACAATTTATTTTTTAAATGTATCAAATGTTGTTGTTGGATCCTTCCAAACACCACATGAAACACTAAACTCAAAATACACAGTGTCAGTCATCAATCTAAACTGAGTGAGTGAGTGAGTTAGTGTTTAACGCCGCTTTCAAGAGTATTTCACATATAACACGGCTGCTAGTATTACGGCAGGGAGAAAGCCCGCAACGCCATATGGCTATGCATTTTCGGTGAAACCTGCGAGCAACGGCTGGAACTAGCGAACCATGGGTGGTACTACGCTGAAATTCAGTGTAGCATTGCACCCAAACCTTACTGCGTGTAGAACAGTTCTCTACTGCAGACAAAGTTGCCGTGCCCCTGGCGGGATTCGAACCCCGGACCTCTTGATCCGAAGCCGAACGCGCTAACCACTGCGCTATCCCGCCCCTAACACCACATGAAACACTAAACTCAAAATACACAGTGTCAGTCATCAATCTAAACTGAAGGGAAGCTTCTGTCATTAACGGTAAGTATACTAACGTAGATACTGATCATGCTCTATTCTGTCCATAATATACTGAGCGGCAAATAAGCAACAGCCCTTCTCTCCAAACGCCTTTTAGTTCGATGCAGTCAGGATGTGAACCCGGCAATTCGGATGCTGAGCGGACACTTCCATAGCGCTTTTAATAAATTGCACAGTTGTCGACTTAAAATGAAACTTGAATTTATTGAATAAACAACGCTATTTTAAAATTTCATTTTTTATTATTGTAATATCAAATACTAACATTTTGATGGATATATCGTTCGAACTGGTAAAGATAATTGGTAAATGTAAATGTAACATACGCGTTCAAAGCTCAATGAGATCAAAACGTGTGTGTAACTAGTGTGTGTATAATTTGGATACAGTGACGAGGCAGGACTATTCCAGAAGGGCAAGGCAGGAATCTCAAAAAGTTTCTGTTCTCGTGAATTTGTAAAGTTTTTACGGAATTTACATTTCAGAGACGAACTCTTAAAACCTGTCCACTTGAAACAGGCGTTATGCTTTGGCAAGTGATTGACAGACGGAAGTACAGTGTAATGTTGTAATTGTGAATTTCCTATGTACGTACAGGATGTTTCCAGCAAATCTCGACGCGGGGCATATATAGCACACAGCAGCTTATATAGATAGATAGTCCATTAAAAAATAGTTGGAATGAACATATACTTTACGTTTAATGGTTTTAACGGTATACCCGCAGGTCCTACATTACATATAAGAAAATAGAATATTGCAAACATGGTATAGCATCGAAGACGCTCCATTTAATTATGGCATGGATGTCTATACTGGACTAATGTTTGACTCTGAAATAAGATTTCTAGAAATGTCGAAATTAATTATATCTGCAGACCAGTGATTTTGAGCTTAACGCGTTGAAAGAGAAATTAACCTATGTTACGGTGGAAAGAAAGGCTGCAAAGTCAGTATGCCTAAGCCGAGAGAATCGACTATAAATGATAACACGAGATCTTAAGATTTAATTTTAAATTTTAGTTTTGGACCCGATATTACTTTCATACAAACTACAACGATACCACACCAGTCATGTACAATAATTGCAAAAATTACATCGTTTAATGAATTACTCAAAAATGATATACAAATAATAAAATTGCAGTTTTCAATTCATGTCGAATTATCATCAAAATAGTTCATGTCACGTGTAAACAGTTTCTGATAGATTCTGATTTTTTTTAAATTCTGATATTCTGGTAAAACAGACAGCATATCCGTCGACATATATTCAAATAAGACAACTTTCAACGTTTTCAACGAAATCATAATGACAAATGTCACAGTGTTGTTCATTTAAATCACTCTGAGAGGAACATGCAAAGAAACACAAGTTTCGCTAACTTTTCATATTTTTTTTCATTATAACTGCTGCGAAAAGGTAATTGTCACGTAAACTAGGTTAAGAATTTAACAAAATCACACTACATGGAATACACCAACCAGGTTAAAATTCTTCTGTTTTTAGGTTTCTACTATCAAGACGGTAAAATGAGTAGATACACTTTCAGTAGAAAGGTTAGAAAGATGACACTGAAGAAATACATACCATGAAAGTAACAGGCGATTTATCTCGCCAGTGTAGGTAAATATATCGGTGCGAACATATATCGGCAGAGTGGTTTTGGTAGGGACAATTACAGAACAACAGTGATATATTGATTGACATTGATATATGTGGTGAAGGGATTTGGGCTTTCCTGAGTATTTAAAGCATAACCCAATCGCATCGCGGTGGGTAGCTTTTCTTGTATTCTGTATATATTTCTGTCATTAAGGCGAGGTGAGGTGAGGTGAGGTGAGGTGAGGTGAGGTGAGGTGATATTGGGTTTAACGCCGCTTTCATTAGTATTTCATTTATGTCCTGGCTGCTAGTATCATTGGTTCGCGACACCATTGACTATGCATTGCGTTGAAACCTGTGAGCATTGGCTGGAACAAATGAGCCATGGGTTGTGCGCTCAACTTAAGTGTAGCAGTGTACCAAAACCTAACTGCGTGTAGGACAGGGGCCTTATTCTCGAAACGTTCGTAGCTCTAAGAACTTCTTAAGCCCATTCTTAGCACATTGGCTACGATCAAAGTTAGGAATTATTAACGGTAAGAACGTCTCGAAAATATGGCCTCAGCTACGGCAGATTCGAACCAAGAACTCCCAATCCAAACCCACTAGCAGCTGCGTTATCTCGCTCTAATCTAGCATTGGTGCTCGTTATAAAAAAGTACTTACACAATAACAATGTGCTACATTACTCGCATATCATTGCTACGATATACAAGTGAGAACTTGCATTCAGAGTAAAATACACCTTCGCCATCATTTCATTGCTACTTATAAATCTCACCGCTTCTAGATGAAAAAAACGCTACTCCCCAGGTTTATTTTCACGTGTAATTTCACATTGCCACTTACTAGATGACATCGTTATTCGTAGCATATACAATTAATATCCTACGCATAATCTCGCTGTATCTCATTGCTACTTTCTTACATTACAGCGATATTCGAAGCAAATACATGTCCTCGGCATAATATTCTCGCTTCTCGCTGTATCGCATTGCTACTTACTATATCACATAACTCATTGACTATAATTGTCATTGCAATATAAGCCACTGCTATCGATTGGATGAAGAAAAGAAGAGGAAGTAGATAAATCTCTATTACTCGCCTGTTTGATAAACCTTTTTGTTACACATTGTTAGCAGCGCGGTCGAAATGTTATGTGTCCTACTTACAAGCGAACGTCATGTTATATTTCTTGTAATACCATTTTATTAAAACGTTATTGATTTGTTATCTGACAAGCGGAAGAAAGTTTGATAGAACATCATTCAAAAAATTTTCAAAAGGTATTTCGCCTACCTTGTTGAAAACCTTGCTGTATTTCATAATATTTTCCGTGTAAGCGTAGCAACACGTTACACCTCAACTTCATGGTGCGCGCTGTTTCGCTCGCACAGAAAAATGAACGAAATGCAACAAGACTTGTATTAGCCAAGATGGATACTGGCACGAGTTACGTCTTGCGGAGGAAGTTGTATTGTATAGACAAGTGTTACTCGCTATAGCACTCTCCACTCTCCACGACAGTCCGCGTTTTCTGTTGCTACTCTCTTCATAATACTCCAAAAAGAGTCTACAGTGATGAAGACTGGCGCGAGTTATCACTAGTTAGGAAATATAGAAATTGCTACTCGCTATATCAAAATTCTCCTTGTATACAGTGTTGCTACTTACTATTTACAATACTCCAATGAGAGCCGACAGTGATGAAGACTGGCGGGAGTTATCACTAGTGAGGAAATATAGAAATTGCTACTCGCTATATCAAAATGCTCCTTGTATACAGTGTTGCTACTTACTATTTACAATACTCCAATGAGAGCCGACAGTGATGAAGACTGGCGGGAGTTATCACTAGTGAGGAAATATAGAAATTTCTACTCGCTATATCAAAATTTCTCCTTGTATACAGTGTTGCTACTTACTATTTACAATACTCCAATGAGAGCCGACAGTGATGAAGACTGGCGCGAGTTATCACTAGTGAGGAAATATAGAAATTGCTACTCGCTATATCAAAATGCTCCTTGTATACAGTGTTGCTACTTACTATTTACAATACTCCAATGAGAGCCGACAGTGATGAAGACTGGCGCGAGTTATCACTAGTGAGGAAATATAGAAATTTCTACTCGCTATATCAAAATTTCTCCTTGTATACAGTGTTGCTACTTACTATTTACAATACTCCAATGAGAGCCGACAGTGATGGAGACTGGCGCGAGTTATCACTAGTGAGGAAATATAGAAATTGCTACTCGCTGTATCAAAATGCTCCTTGTAAACAGTGTTGCTACTTACTATTTACAATACTCCAATGAGAGCCGACAGTGATGAAGACTGGCACGGGTTATGACTAGTGGGGAAATATAGAAATTGCTACTCGCTATATCAAATTATCCTTGTATACAGTGTTGCTACTTACTCTTGACAATACTCCAGAGAGAGGCTAATGTTCTCGTCCGCCGTGTAGATGAATCTCTCCACCATCTCATCCCCTCTCGCCTCGCTCAGCGCCTTGGGGGCGTCTGGTAATGAACAACACAGATTGTACATCATAGCTGGACATCCAGTTCAATAGAGATTTCTTTACATACCATGTACCGTATGGTAGACACAATACTGTGATAGTACATCTTGAATATTTCATTCTGTTTTTTTTTACACAAACTGTTATATATATGTTGAATATTTCATTCTATTTTTCTTGACACAAAACTATGACATATATGTATTTTGAATATTTCATGGTGATTTTCATGGGCTGTATAACTTTATGGTTTCATTGATTAGCTATGCATCTCATAACGTGATATTGGATTTAAAAAAAATATATATTTTGAAAATAGGTTCGCATGTATGTCATCTTTCGTAAGTATCTTTAAGAAATATTTCACGATGGTTGCATATGCTAATACCGTTATTTTTTTGTATTATACATCATACTGATTTTTAAAAATATATTGAAACCCTTCTCGACTTATTCCAATACATTGAAACAAATGGGGATATTGTATTCGTTCATCAAAAATACAATGTGTTATTCTATGAAATGAATATCTTGCAATAATTATTAACATCACTTTCAAAAGGCTCACTCACCTTTCGTTGGGTTTGCGGTGTAGAATATTCGCCTTCTTTTCATTTCGTCTACAAATGAAATGATAACATATATAATGTATAATTTTGTTCAGATAGAAAGTACAGTGAAATAGAAAAATGTCCTTAGATACATATAAGATATCCTATTAGATAAAATGGTCTTATAGTAAATTGTTTCCAATCTATTAAAGATAAAATAATCAATGTTATATTAATTTCTGATATTAATATTCCACTATTTATAAATAAATATTTGTTTTTAAAATTATGTTGAAATGTTTTAATATTAAAATTTCGCAATGTACTTTGTGGTGAACTATCATGGAGGATGTCAAAATATGAATTAAGGTTATTTCAAGTAAATATCTGAAAGTTCGAACTTACTCTTGTACAACCCAGGAACCAATTTGAAGACAAGGTCTTGTAAGGTTTTGTCAGCCCTGTAAAATATAAGTGTTTCCTCATAAACATCAAATAACTTTCCTTCTGTAATACAAGCTTACAAGTAATTACATGCGAAGGAGAAATTTAAAACGAAAAATGTATTTCTATGTTCACCATAGGTATATCATGCACAAAGAACGAAAGAGATCAGGAAACATTATGTAGTTCATGGTCCTCAATTTATATTTGATGAATGGTAAACAAGAAAATTTTTAAAATATTTTATCTAAAGTAACAAAAAACAAGTTTCGTGCCATGATCTCACCATGTCACATATATCCTATATTTTTGTGGATGCTTACCTGATATTCTGATGTGGGCGTGTCTTGTGAACCATGACGTCACAGATGGGACAGAACTTGCTCGTCTCCAAGTACCTTAAGATGCATGTCTTGCAGACTGGAACACAATTACAGAATTGGAATTAGTAAACTACAAAATGTACACTGCAGTCGCCACAAGGCCATACCGATGTTGTCTAAATCAGAAGAACTCACTTGAGTAAAATAAATACATTTCCTCAGTGGCCAACCCTGAATTTGAGCACTTTTCACCAAAGAAAATTCAAAGCATAATTGAGCAAAAGGTTGAGCATGAGGATGTTTATAATGTTCGTACACCACTCCGTTTAATAATAATTACATGATGAACAAGAGGCTAATTGAAACCCTTAGCTGTAGATCTGACCTCAGTTCAACAACTCTTCCAATAAACATAAACCAAGCAACGATTGCAGATCCAGGGAAACATTGCGAAGATATACAGCACGGCCAGACACAAATACGACGGAAGTGGCAACATTACTTGCTGTAAACGAGTGCCGTTACGTTCCAGAGAGCCCTGGCCGTCTTGCAACCCAGACGAAGGCTACTGTGGTTATATACAAAGCCCAGTCAAGTTATACACGTCCTCCACTGACGATGCCCTCTCGAAACTACCGTAGCCAACAATTTCAACACTTTCTCTGGAGAGACGAGGAGAAAAATCGAACCGTGGCTATATTTAGCTGGCACTAGGCAGGGAATTGGGATTGTCAGATTAGGGTGAACGGGGATTTCTATGGGGATTCGGCGTGTTTGAGGGAGATAGGGGATTTGTGAAGGGTGATTGGGGTTGGAGGAGGGGATGGAATGATTTGAAAGTAGTACGTCAGAAGGAAGGGGTGGCCACTGACGTGAAAGATAAGCCGTTGTGTGTTGTGTATGGTGACAAAGGGTGGTGGTCGGACTATGGGGATGAAGATGATACGTCGAAGACTTCTCTCAGTGTGAGATTGGGAGAAGTGGGAGAAGGTAGTAAGGGGTCTCGAGTTGGAGAAATCGTGTGCGGAGGGACAGGACGGGTAACCGACATCTCGGAGGTGAAGGGGTTGGCTGAGTCAACGGGATTTGCAGGAGAATCTGAAGGTCGTCATCGCGGAAATTTTGCAGGGACCCATAGTATATTGTTAGAGTGGTTTCTAAGAGATTGGGGGATGGCGAAGCCGTATGCGGGATAGGCCTATGATCAGATGGATGAAGGTGAGGGACACGATGTTGGTGGTATGGGGTTAGGAGATGGAGGTTGAGGTTAAGGCAATCTATCAGAGATTTGTATGTGGCGATGACAGGTTAACATGCGGGTTGATATTATGAGCGACATGAGGGTGATATGCAGATTTGCAGTTTATGAATAGCAGGAAGGTTCGTCGAGGAAGTGTCAACTCATGAAGGAGGACACAGCATGAATAAGGCGAGTCTATGAATTGGCATGATACAGAATCCAATATTTTGGGGGAAATGTATAACGAAACAGGAAATTTCTTGGATGATGTCTGGCAACATTATGGCAATAGGATGATAGCAAAATGGTGATTGGATACAAATCATAAAAACGTTGGAGTTTTGAAACGCGGTGATCTGGGACTGGTACAAATATAGGGTTTTGGGTTGATACAACGATTGAACAAAACAATGAACCTGGAGAAATGTTACCAAACTATGGTCAAATAATTTTAAGTAAAGTTGAGGTGAGAGAAGGCTTACGTTTATACTTGGCAAAAAGATATACGACAAACTCATTAAGTTGAAGTGAAATTCAAGAATTTTTCAAATACATGTATATCACTGATGTTAGTATTATAGTGGCAAGAAAGCTCGCAATGCTACCTTGGCTACACAATGAAGTGAAACCTGAGAGCTGCCTTCAGCGGGAGCTAGGGGTGCATTTGCATTCCAATGTCCAACCGTACCTAAACTTATACCTGCATATGCAACAGTACCATAAAGACGACGAAGTCCTGGAATACAAACCCCCCCCCCCCCCCCCCCCCCCCCCCCCAAATGAGGTTGAATCCCCCATGGAGAGAAGAGATACATGAGGGACGAGAGACTTACAGGAGTGGAGACACTCAATAATGGTGGAGGCGTCCACGAAGTATCCCCCACACAGCACGCATATTACATGCGGATTTAGATCCGTTATCTTCAACCGCGTCGTCCGATGCATCTGAAACAGAAGAAAGTCAATTAAATTTGTTGAACGATGCTGATGGGGTGATAGGAGGGAATTCGTTCCATGCATTGTTCTAAGGTTAACTTTTGTTTCCGAATTTTTGGATGATTCTTTATTTTGTTCTTCTTCATGCTTGTTTCTTTTATTCTTGGATGATTCGTTTTGTCTTCAACGTTTGTTTCAATTGTGATATCCCCTTTTCTTTCATTTTCATGCTTACGGATTTCTTTTATCAATACTTAATTTTTATTTTATTTTTATATAGTGTTCACATTGTTTTAACGCTGAATTCTGTTCTTTGTTTAGATTAAAGGAGTATTGTTCAATTACAATTACAAATTCGATTAATATTTAAATAACCGTGTTTACTGCTTAAAGGGCGATAATTTAAGACGAAAAAAACAAATGAGGCTAAACCAACGTACTGAGACAGAAATGTCAAGAAAGAGTTGCAACTACCATCAATAGATTTACATCTCATTAAAGGTTCCAATCTTTTTTAAAACCACTTTTTAAAACAATTTTTATATTTTGTTATAAAAATTATCAACAGACATTTAGAACCTTAGAAGTTTGAAGCACGGTTTTGAAATATCGATTTCATTGTTATTAATGCCGGTAACAAAATTTGTTTTCATCCCAATAAAGAAGTTGAAAATCTTGTTACTTGATTTTTTACATCATAGCACTTTAACGTTTAAAATGCAATGTCAATTAACAGCAAAAAAACATGTCAAAACGTCAAAAGGTATTTCTCAAGGAAAGATTCTATTTCCTATTACATCACATTAAACAGGAAGGAATTTGTAAAACAGATCATTGGAAGCTGATGAACATTACAAACGCATATAACTTATTTATTGAGGAGCTGTGTTAAGAAAATCTAATTGCAAACTCAAACATTTAAAACAGTCCCTATTACCATCTATTACGAGTTCACAGACAGTGCACAGAGTAGAATCCCTATAATGTTTAACAGCCTTCGGAAGCATGGTGTCAGAGGTCGGTCCCTAATAAGCCCTTACCATGCACAGAGAAATTGAATTGAGCGACAAGGAATGGGTTTGTCGAGGCTTCGGTTATCGTTTATGGCTTTGAACTGCTTTCCATGTGTGACGTTAAAACAGTTTTACATTCTTAATTCGGGAGAAAGTTGTCTCAAGAAACCTGAATTATCGTTATCCTTCATGCATGTAAATTTAAATTTGATCAAAAAATAATTTAAGTATTTTTCTCAAAAATGTACTCTGGTTGACTCCTTGATAATGCTAATGCATCCATATTTTATATTGTTTCTTTATTACAGTCAGGTCGATTTTGAGTGAATTAAGTTTAATTGTTAATCAATCAAAACAACATTTAATGCTTTGGATACATTTTACAATTGTCTGGGCGACATATTTACAGTCAATGTCTCCTTTGCGATAAATTAAACTATAGTAAGTCTATCATACTTCCTAGTCTGGAAACGATCTCTCAATAACAATTAGGAACCTCAAAGATGTAATGGTATATTTTCAGATTTTGACTTTTTAGATCTTGTGTTTCTTTCAGAGAATGTATGTTTGTCTAAGAAGGATTTAACAGGGACGAACTAATTTCTGCAAGTACTGACAGACCATATTTCATGAAAATTGTTCGCGGCATGGGCGGAGCTTCAAAACAATTCTTTATCACATGACAAGACAAGGGAATCCCTAACAAAACATGCCGAATGGATAAATCATGACAAACGGATGTTTTATTTCTTTTTTATTGACTCAAATTACAAACGTCAGTGTTTTGTTCAAGAGCAAAGTGTCAAGCAAATCAAACCGTCCAATGGATGTTTTATCACTCGAACACAAGTTTGAACACAAATAACATGAGATCAGGTTTAATTGGAGAATGTGTTGTGTAATTGATATCAGTCGAATGTGAGATTTTATGGCTTTTTTCATATTCCGTAGAGAAGAGTTTTGGGGGAAACCAGATCGCTACAATGAATTCATCAAATATATTATACTTAAAAAATAGTATGTTTTTAATTTCTTAAAAACTGTAGTTTTGTTTTGCGAATTTTCTCATTAACAGCGTTCTTGTTTTAAGAGTTGAACTTATATATTTCGACGAATTCTGATTTACATTGAAGCATTAAAGTAATTACTAAAATTGGAAACGTTCATTATATATTTTTAAATTGATTGATTGATTGAAAGTTGAAATGTTATGTAACCACTTGCAAAAACACATACGATAATCTACAAAAGGAAAGGGAATCTAAATTATTGAACGATTTTATATTTTGGATACATTTTACAATTGTCTGGGCGACATATTTACAGTCAATGTCTCCTTTGCGATAAATTAAACTATAGTAAGTCTATCATACTTCCTAGTCTGGAAACGATCTCTCAATAACAATTAGGAACCTCAAAGATGTAATGGTATATTTTCAGATTTTGACTTTTTAGATCTTGTGTTTCTTTCAGAGAATGTATGTTTGTCTAAGAAGAATTTAACAGGGACGAACTAATTTCTGCAAGTACTGACAGACCATATTTCATGAAAATTGTTCGCGGCATGGGCGGAGCTTCAAAACAATTCTTTATCACATGACAAGACAAGGGAATCCCTAACAAAACATGCCGAATGGATAAATCATGACAAACGGATGTTTTATTTCTTTTTTATTGACTCAAATTACAAACGTCAGTGTTTTGTTCAAGAGCAAAGTGTCAAGCAAATCAAACCGTCCAATGGATGTTTTATCACTCGAACACAAGTTTGAACACAAATAACATGAGATCAGGTTTAATTGGAGAATGTGTTGTGTAATTGATATCAGTCGAATGTGAGATTTTATGGCTTTTTTCATATTCCGTAGAGAAGAGTTTTGGGGGAAACCAGATCGCTACAATGAATTCATCAAATATATTATACTTAAAAAATAGTATGTTTTTAATTTCTTAAAAACTGTAGTTTTGTTTTGCGAATTTTCTCATTAACAGCGTTCTTGTTTTAAGAGTTGAACTTATATATTTCGACGAATTCTGATTTACATTGAAGCATTAAAGTAATTACTAAAATTGGAAACGTTCATTATATATTTTTAAATTGATTGATTGATTGAAAGTTGAAATGTTATGTAACCACTTGCAAAAACACATACGATAATCTACAAAAGGAAAGGGAATCTAAATTATTGAACGATTTTATATCTAATATGTGAATAAATCACAAGTTCCGCCATAGACGACCAGCATACAATACGACCAACACAGACGATACGATACGCACACAACCAAGTTAATTTACTATTTGACATTTTAAATGAAACTATTCTTTTTACAGAGCGTCATATTCTTGGGAAATAGCACACGGCTGAAATTAATACATACTCGAGTGACATCTTGCCTATGAATCCGAGTTATAGCCCGCCGTTAATAATAAATGGCTTCTTAAATGTCACTATGTTAACAATGTTCCAATCCTCAAAGAGGAAGCTATTGATTTCTGAAAGGAGAGCAGACGACATTGGCCCGAGCAGACGACATCTTGAGCAGACGATACTCAGAGGAGACGAGAGTTGATTTGCAGATTTTAGTAAAAAAAATATAAAAGAAGTAAGTATTACGTGTGCGTCTGATTTCATTGATATCAATTTGGAGTTACTAACAACGTTTTGAGCAGACGACACTCGGAATATATATATATATATATATATATATATATATATATATATATATATATATATATATATATATATCAAAGATAGATCATAAGTCTCACATCCCTTCAGTCAACAACACATATTCCTGAATTCCTTGGAGAACTATCAACTTGGTGGACATCGCGGGGCAACTTGATTTCGTTTACAAAGCCAGCAATCATAAAGTCAGTCTTTATTGAAAGTCTAACAAACGACATTTGCCAACAGACGAGAAAAGTCTTTTGAGATGATGCTCGCAATTTATTTCGGAAACCTCCAGGTCATTATGACTACGTAAGGCCGATCAATCGCTGAATTACCAATATCCAGAACTAATTTTCTAAATGGAAGTATTTTGTGAGTTAACAGATAATAGTAATCTGGAGATGCCAGGCAGCACATAACGTCTAATAGTCTAGGTGCACGAACACTGTCTCCTCAGAGAACAAATTGGAGTGATTTTGTCTTCCATCAAAAGTACACGCATTCTGGTAATATTGGACAATGTGGCTACTCGCCACGGAAAGGACACAACGATCGGGAAAGGTATTGTGGAGACGAACTATGACATTATATTCACCTTCGTATGTTTACACATTTTCTCCCCAGTTTACTGTAGTCTCGTTTCTACCCCCGTATAACTTCTGCTACAAATGGAGCGAGTTAGAGATACAGAATTCTGATTGGTTGCAATCAAAGTTACTTGACAATGACAAGTTACATAATGTTATATTTGGAAAAACTAAGGTTGGATAAACGTCTGTTGCGATGCGCACATATTTCTCACACGACAAAGCTCAGAAGTAAATGTAAGATGATTTTGGACCGGATACAATTAACACTACCCGTGTTCCAAATTATTGCTGTGAGGTTTTTTCTAGAAAGAAGGTATATTACCCACTTGCAACAGAGGTTTAATGGAGAAAATGACTAGAGTACCCTATGTATGAAGAGAATGATTTCGTTACCGTTTCAATATTGATAGATTCCATTTCCATGTGGTGGTTTGATGGTTTGGTTAAAATAACTTTATGACTGAGTGTTTTTATGGAGACTAAATTTGAGGGGATATGTCCATATGTTTACATTAACTACTGTTGCAAGAGTACTAGAGTCCATTCTAAACGTAATGGTTGCACTGTTGTTGTGGTAAGCCCATCGCTACTTGAAGTGATCCACCAAAACAAAATGAATTTTGAATATTTCAAACACAAGGAAATCTAGGCGTGTTTTATATCATACGTGGCGTTTAAGATACATGAAAGCTTTTTATTTTTTTTGTGTTCATATTATTTTCATGAGTATGATTTCAAATATATCTAGAAATATTAACAAGTCGAAAATGGGATCAGGAATAATACCATCGATATCTATCAAATGTATATTTGCAGCCACGAAGATAGAAACGTGTATCAAGGGGGGCTGTGTGCTGTAACACATAAGGATCAATCATCTTATACTCGCCGTGTTTTCCTCATATTTTATGGCTTTGGTATGTGCCAATTATCATCTGCGTTAAAACTCACTCACTAAATTCAAAAGATAATCGGAACGGTTCTGATTTTCATAAACAAATTCATGAAATATATTTCAGTCTCATGTACAAAACTCAAATATTCCCAGACTGTTTTAGTGAAGACTGTACACTCTGGTAGCAGTCTGTGACAAAGCTTATTTCCACGGGTTAGTTTTCAAGGACACGGCTCCTGGATCAGATGAGGGACTACTTTACAGTCCGTGTCTGTCCCACAGTCCCTTGATTCATTACTATTCATTCACTGTGGCCCTGCTCGCATACTGATCAACCAGACTCTCATGTCCTCATGTCGCCCGTAGCCAGACAGTCGACGCAATATGTAGTCGTTTATTCGGGCCATTTGGGCGAATATAACTAAGACGGTGCTATGAAAAGTCTTGTCTTCTTCTTTGACAAGTGTAACATGACGTTGGTGTATTCTTGTTACTGTTTGGTTGATATGAATCCTTCTAATAACTAAGAGCCATGTTGCATTATCGATGATTAGTTGCGTTTTTCAAACTTCTACAATGTCAGTGGTTAAACCCTCAGGCTAACGCAGTCCGAGACACCTCCCAGACGGAACCAAGGTGATTTGAGATGATTAATGTCACTTCCTAATTCAATGATATCACGACGGTCAGTAGACTTGCTACGAGGAATTCCGCAATGTCAATGTGGCTACGCATGGCGACGAAACCTGCGCGTTTGTCTGGACCTATCGAACAATTGATAGGACAGAGGTGAGGTGAGGTGAATTGTAGATTTCAGCCGCTTTGAAGAGAATTTCACTTCTGTTAAGGCTGACAGTATTACTGTAGCGGAAAGCCCACAACACAATTACGGGCATGCACTGCGACAAAATCTGCGAGCATTGGTTTGAACTCACGATCCACGGGTGTTACTGCGCTGAACTGCGTGTAGAACTGTTCCCTACAGTTGCCGAGCCCCTGGCGTGAGGTTAAGACTGAACTGAATGTCATTGTACAATTGTTCTCAAACAGTTTAGCATGTGATACAGTTCTCTTCAGCAGTTGACGAGCACCTTGCCAGTTTCTAACCACTGACAATTTTATCTGAGATCAATTGGTCTCACAACTGCGTCGACCTGAACATTCCTTTAGCTGGGGCCGCATAAGAATAACCTTTGTTCTATAAACGCGCAATAAAGAACTGAGGAGAAGTGAGAAAGCTTCGCTAACATTTCTCCCTGGAGATTGCGTCTGAGAAAATTCAGACCCCTCGGAACTACGGACGAGTGAGAATAAAGCATTTCCGGTTCCTAAACAGACGTCCCATATTAGCGCTCCGAGAAACTTCTAAGAGCAAGGACCAGAGAGGTTATAATCCTCTTTAAACCCCAGAACAATACCTTTGAGTGTATAAGCCTTACACTTGGGTTTCCTGGGAGCTAAAGGCTGCTATCGGTGGACTACTCATAGGCTGTTGACGATACGCTCGGAGCAAACGGATTCTTCAGGTAGAAGACACATGGAGACATTGATATAAATTGAAAACTTTCAGATCACGTGCGAATGTGAATCTTCCAAATAGTGCGAAATGTTTTTAGACAGAAAATACACTCGAAGCAAGTGACAGTATTTTGGATATGTGCACATTGGTAAACACCTCAAATAGCACATAGCAATGTGCGTGGATGATATTATTTTTTATTTTGTCTTGGAAGAATAGCTATAGAAACAACGAACATATTGAGCAAGATGGAACATATGTATCTAAGCAAGAGACTCTTTTGACCATGAACAATAATTACGAGATGTTACAAATCTTGAGAAATAAAATGCCGTATCTTTTGACAAATGCCCGAGTATCCTTCCATCGGGGGAAGGGTTCACATGAACTCTAAAGTATTCGAAACAGCTGAGAGGATGTGTCGACATGAGACACTTACTCCCCCTAATATGGATAATAACAGCATAGACGGTAGCTATGGGAGCGGACGAGTGCTGTCCCTACTCTCCAACAATACACTCGGAGCACTTGAGAACATTTCACTGAGAAGACAGAGCAAATGATAAGTATCCTTCTCGTCGTAACCTGGACAATAACACAGAGGTCTGACGCCTCTGGGAGATTCTGTGAGACGAGACCCACAGAGCTGGACCACGCTGAGCCGGCTCTTCAGCTCCGAGGGTAGAAGCGGAGCAGCCTCTCACAGATGAATCGATAAGATTCTGTCTGAACGGTCCACCCATTTCTTGAACCGAAGGCGAGATAAAGTAATCCCGGGTCTGATTCAATGGCAGTGAATAGTGCTCCGATGGGGCCGGGTCGGAGCCGGAGCTCTCAAGTGTATAATTAATGAAACAGGGGACGACTTTCATGGGGGATCTCAACTCTAGCCTCGGGGCGAGTCAAAAATATCTCCATCAGAAAAACAAATGGGATCGTGCTAATCCCTCGTGCAACTATCTAATCTTCGAGAGGTCACGGAAAGTGCCGAGATGGCGCGAACCCCCACGATTTCTGCCGACCTTTCCGTCGGATCGTGTCAAGCTTCTCAGTCGGTTCTGTCTTCTCGGCGGCCGAGTGATTGAGTAAAATAGGTTGCTAGGTATGACGTCACCCTAGCAACTAGAATTGATCATGTACCCCCCTCCCCTTTCGCCAATAGCAATGGGCATTTTCTCATAAGGGACACAGCATGAGCTGAACGCAGAAAATTGCAGAATGGTTTGCTTGCCTTTCCGTCTCCCATTTCTCTCTATTGTTTCAGCAGGGGCGTAATTTTACAAATTCCGAATGGAAATTCATCTCCTCGTAATTACGCAAGTCGGTGTTCCGTACTTTCGTCATTTGTTATAATTATATCAGTTATTTCGCTTATAAATGAGATTGTTGACGCTTTTTGTTCTTTTCAATTCTGCCAACACATTTCCCTGAAAACAACGAGATATTTGAACAACTTACGACACACGAGGAGGATATTACAGGTGATTATAGTCTGGTAAGAACATATCCTGATAATATGATAAGAACTTATTTTTCACGGATGACATATCTAAAATCAGTCTACATGGCTTACAAGTGAGTGAGTGAGTGAGTTGGGGTTTAACGCCGCTTTCAAGAGTATTTCACTTATATCGCGGCTGCTAGTATTATGGCAGGGAGAAAGCCCGCAACGCCATGTGGCTATGCATTGCGGTGAAACCTGCGAGCAACGGCTGGAACTAGCGAACCATGGGTGGTACTGCACTGAAATTCAGTGTAGCATTGCACCCAAACCTGACTGCGTGTAGAACAGTTCTCTACTGCAGACAAAGTTGCCGTGCCCCTGGCGGGATTCGAACCCCGGACCTCTTGATCCGAATACATGGCTTACAAATACATTTATCTATCCTACATGAAAATTAACAGTTCATAACATTTCCTTTCAATAAGATAACGCCTCAATGCATATTGTTAATCAACCCTTTTACATGAAAAGTGTTGCAAGATCCCAATTGAATTAAAGAGGTTAAACTGATAACTGTTGTCAGACATCACATTCGCTCACACAATCACACATTATGTACATATACGCTTCAAAATGTATCTCAATATCGAAACTAACATAAGCGAAATATGTTAGCGTTCCTTCAATTCTGCAATGGTCAATCCCACAAAATTGAAGGTTTCAATTTATAAATGTTTAATCAAAAGAAATAAGACAACGGGAAGGTATTATGCCATACATCTTCTCTCAATTGCCAGTCAACGAACGCAAAAGTCATTTGTCAACTGAAGTAATTTGGCATAAACAACGCACGCGCTATGTCGTCTGCAAATTCACCAGGAGCACGTGACAATATGGTCACGTGACTAATCGGCACGTGCCAGCTGCGGCATTCCATAACGGAAGTGTACTCGAATACAAGGTGTATGCAATTAAATTACTAATTGTATTTTTTTCGCGTTCCCGTTTTTGAATATTTTCAAATATTATGGAGAAACTAGTAGCGTCCTAAGAGCGTTTAAGTTTTCTTTAACTTACTTCAACGGATGCAATTAGAGAGAGAGAGAGAGAGAGAGAGAGAGAGAGAGAGAGAGAGAGAGAGAGAGAGAGAGAGAGAGAGAGAGAGAGAGAGAGAGAGAGAGAGAGAGAGGGGGGGGGAGGAGAGGAGAGAGAGAGAGAGAGAGAGAGAGAGAGAGAGAGAGAGAGAGAGAGAGAGAGAGAGAGAGAGAGAGAGAGAGAGAGAGAGAGAGAGAGATCTGCATCCCACACCAATGGTACACCAAAGGACTCTCAAAGTCCTGACTCTCTATAGTTAGTTTATTTAGAGTCCCTCGCCTTAGGTTGATTTTATTGCTACATAATCTTACTGACCTTCAGACACACACGCATGGTGTACGACTGTAAAACATTTTCATAACATGTTATACAAATTTTACGTTCTAAAGAATATTTGGAATATGCACGTTATGGATCATCTGCGATAATCCAGGGTATACGAAATTACAATTAAAATGGTGCACATTACATAAAGCCGTTTTGAAAACTACAAGACAATGGATATAAATTACAGTTATAATTTCCGTTAATGCAGCTAATTAAATAAAATACGCCTGCTATAGAAATCGTTGGGAACACATTTACGAGGTTTCATTTCCACCTGCTACAGCAAAACTCAATACAGACTTCCATCCTCGATTTCAGTGCAGTTGGAATAAAGTTGAAATAATCTTTTTTTAAATGTCTAAATTAGCTTTAATATTTTCTAATATTATGTTAATATTTAGAAAATGGGATCATGTCATTACCGTTGTATTATTTTAAGTTTAATGTTAATATTAAAATGCCAATGCCTTAAAGTATTGGCAGAAACCGAAATATGGTCATGTTTAAGACAAATTTCAACATGCGCTCATGCTTATAAACAAGATTAGTTGTTTTCGGTAAAAGTTTATATCACTAAAACTACGAAAATATATAACGGATATTTGCTTTATCTGTTTTTGCTAATACATGACATGTCTTAAATGGACATTGCACGAGCGGCACAGATATAAATTTAAACAGAAACTTGTCATCTCACGAGACGAATTGATTAGATACGTGTCAGATGACAGATATTCTATTGATAATAGTATTGTAATATATCTGTCATTTATTTGAAAAATGGACAGATATACGGAGGATACGGAATGACGTCAACATTGTTTTACAATGTCGTCACTATATCGTTAGTTAGAGGAATCACGACAAAGTTGACAGTTACCTTAATTCATGGATGGTATATAGCATTATTTCTTATTTATTTTATAAAACAGTAGTTCACTCACAAAATATATTAATAATGTGAATAACGGTAATGTATAATACTAATCTTGAAAAATAATAATAAGTTTAAAAGGTAACCAACGATAAATGATTTATTTTTAATTCGTGCATGAGAATCTTGTATTGTATACTTGTGTGATAGTAGAGCGGTTATTTCCCGAATCTCAAATCTGTAGAATTTAGCAATTCTACAGAGAAAAGCCCGTAGTCGTATGTTTATATGTATTCTCTTGAGTCCGATCACATGCCGATGGGACTTTAGTTTCTCATGTGCAAAACGGACCCGTTCTTCACACATAGCTGCAATACTTGAATACTCCTTCACATTCTGAAGAGTATATATTCGCTTTCTAAGCATATTCTAAAGGAAAAGTCCATTCCAAAAATAATTCTGATGGATATTTGTTTTTTTTAAATGAGTTCATTCTCTTTCCATTGAGACTACTCCCTTCATATTTTCTATCATAACCCATGTACCATATAGGCGATACAGACTAGTCTCAGTAATTTGTGTTGTCCTGATCAACAACACTACTTTACAAACAATTCAAATATGTATACAAAATGGAGCTCCAAAGATGCCTTGATCCTAAAGCTGAGTAGTCTAGGCTTGCTAGAATTTTCTAGACTGGGCCGATCGTGAATTGAATATTTTACTATGAGTTTGCATGACAGACTCACAGGCGATACATAATGCCCTAGCGGTGAAAATGTGCAATACTGGCAACGTTCGTATTTTTGTCCTATTAAACACCGTTTAACATCTGGGACCGAATTGCATTGTAAATATTACATGCGTATCGCACACATGAAACATTTCTGGTCAAATGGACGGTTGCAGAACTAACTTCTAATACAACAATCAAGATTCGCCAAATATTTTTAGGCGAGAATGTGAGGTGAGTTCAAGAGTATTTCACTTATACCCCCCCCCCCCCCCCCCCCCCCCTTTGTTGACATGTAACAGGGGCTACGGTAGAAACTCTAAAGTGAGTACAAGTAACATATGTGGAATTGAATGAAATGAGTAGAGATTCATAATTTCTGATCTAAAAGCAATTCTAATGGATATTTATGTTTCTTCTGTCTCTTAACATAAACTGGTGGATAAGTTTGTTCCAAAAGCAATTCTGATTGATATGGCCGTCCTCTTAACTATTCTGAAGGATATTCAGTTCCTAAATCCATTCGATATCCATATAGATACTTCTGTTCTTAAATATATTCTAATTGATAACTTGGTTCCAAAAACAATTATGATGGATGTTTATGTTTCTAAATCATTTCTCATGAATAATTCTGCTAAGAATCCCCTTCTTATGGCTATTCCCTTTCCTAAGCCAAGTATGGTTTCCAAGCAAGCCACGATGCATATGTGTTCTTATATCAATTCAAACAGATATATTGGTTCCTAAATCAATGATAATGGATGATTATCCAAATTCAAAACGATTGAATATTTCTGTCTCACAACAAATTATGTTGGATATTAACCCGTCCCATTCTATAGTCAACCGATGTCGCCAAATGACAAAGCTCTTTAGCGTAACGATGATCTCGCGACTGTCCAATGCATTGGCGCGTTATGTCTAGCATCAAAGGGATTAGACTAAAATTTAGTCTATTGATTTTTTAATCATTGCACTACATCCTTATGATTTTGTAATACGTTTAGTTCCTTATATTCAGTTTATCTAGACTTGCTGAATAAGGATCTAGACTGTATCAAAGGCTCTTATTTTACACTGTCATGGGACAGGACTACAATGGGGTGTGAAGTAGGTATTTATATGCCCCAATAGATCCAAATAACCTTCGTGTCACATTGTGTCTTTAATTGTGAACACTCAAAATAGATTTCAAGGTTAATGTATTATATATATCCATTTTAGAACTTTGTCAATTTGAAATAGTGTAAAGCAACAAGCACTAGCAACAAGGGACTGGGAAAGGGAAATGTCGAATTAGGAGATAACTAACAAGTATTTATAGAGGGGTCTATCCGCCATTTTGGTTTGGTACATAACGTGGAAAGATGAAACCGATGTATTTCTACCAATGTACAACAATAATAAAACATATATATATATATATTCATAGTAATTACAAAGTAATGAACACTTTGCCATCGATCAACAATGCCGTGTGCCATAGCTCAGCTTTTCACGTTCGTAGCGTGGTTGAATGGGTTCATTTAAATTTGTCAATGAATGTGAGCTTGTCGTTATAATATTTTCACATATCAAGCCATCAAAATATTGCCACTAGTTATATATATGTTCCAAGAGGTTTTAGTTATAATCATTTCTTAATAACATATAACATATACGTGTAAATAGCGATGTCCCATCGAATGTCGTTTTCACAAATATCCCCCGATAGAACCCTCTCTCTAATTAGGAGTGCTGTTGCAGGATGGTTAATAGAACAGTCGATGACTGTATTACAGGACAAATAAGTTTATAATTTACCTAAACAGTTCCCCCAAAATATAATTCCATTGAACAAGAACCGAAAAAAGACGTCGCCCTTTTCCCTTAATAAATCGTGGCACTGCAAGTACAGTAATAAAACCCTTGTAAACGGGGAAAATCCGGCGTGGTATTCTTATAAACTCTGTAAACACGGCAACAATGCCAGCATGCTTTCCTTCACGTTATCACCATGGCGACGCTTCCTGCTAATACTGCAAGTCTATCATCATTTACGTCTGCACGACTAAGATTTCTATGGAAGAGCGACGTCGCCAGCTTAGAAAACGTCACTCGCCGAAGCCCTATGACATCGAATACTGCTCAACGCGAATCCAATAGCGACGACTCGTGCTTTTACACGATTGAAGTATGTCGTTAGCCAAGTAGTATCGTTGATGAGCAACTGATAGGCTCGTGTTCCATAGCCAATGGTTTTATCGGGAAGCCCGCACATCTAACATTGCACCAGCCCCAAGCATTGAGTCCGTTCTGTACTAATGATATCTTCCAAACTACCAATTATTTTGCCACAGGTCACAGGTGAACCCGAAAAGGTCAATGATGTCACTAAGGGGTTTCTATACATTATTTTTTGTAAAAGTCATTTTTAAGGAGGAACTACTCAAGAATTATCGTTGCATGGAGATACAAAAATACAAACTGGTTAATACAGCGTCATTATTAAAAAAATATATAGCAAAATAGTATAATGTCATGGTTATGATATCAATCAAAAAGTCACTTTGGGGGCAAAACATAACTTATATAAATTTATACATGATAAGTTGATAAGTGAAATTCACTGAAAAACTGTATTCAACGTTAACATTGTGGTTTGAATTACCATAAGTAAAAGTATTAACCAAGACATAATTCTCATACCATTTCTACATTGTAAATAAATAAAATTGAAACCGATCCAAGATGACCGTTCACATTGAAATTCGCTATGGGAGAGCTCAAGGATGGAACAGCATGCCCCAAAGACGGTAGACATTTTTCATGTTTTATATAGATATATTATATCTACATTAATGCGCTTTCTACTCGATCTTCTGTAATCTCAGGGGGTTCGTTTTTGACATTATTATCATTGTTCACGGGAAAGATAAACCCACTTATGGACAGTTTATCATTTGAGGTGACTAAAATGAGACAGACGAATTCTTCATCGTTTCGCAAGTCATATACATTAATATCGTAGATGTCACTTTGAATTAGCCACACGAGTTTGGTAGATACATTCATTAAATAAAATCACTTATTAAGTAAAGTGTTGAGATATTTAGCGAAAACGTGTAACTTGTTAATAGCTCGAACATGGATTAAATATAATCGTTTTGACGATTTGCTAAATATCTAGTGTTTTAAAATGCTTATACAGTATCAACTTTTAATATTTCAAACAAAAGAAATAATCGAGAGTGAAATTGTGAAAATGCGATTTGTAAAGCAGACCAATTATATGGATTGACGACTTCTTCATTACAACGATGCGACGATTCAATGTGCATTCGTGTGTAACTACACCATAATCGAACCATTGATACCTCACCGGGATAGAGAAGACACCATTTGTTTGATCACATGTTTGGTCGCCCAATAGGAAATGGTACAATAGCCAGCGACACGAAATAGAAAGTACAACCCCGGCAGCATGTAGGCAAGTCTTTCACATTTAAGCATGTTGAGAAAGCTCATTTGAGGAAAATGAAGAAATCTTAGAAGTTTCTTTAAATTAAGTCCCCTTTTTAAATTTGGACAGTGTCAAAGGATCCAGTTCCGAGACTCAAGGCGAGTGTAGTAATAATTACATCCTATTACAGAGTATGACATAAGGCCCGTCCGCCAGCCCGGAACCTTGTGACTGTTTGTCTGGGTTTGTTAACATTTTGAAGTTTTTTTTAAATTTTACTATTAAATTGACAAAATAACACTTTTGGATCTTCTGTTTTACAAGCTTTTTTCATCCAATGCCTATGAACGCCGTAATTATGCAATGTAAATCCCCGATACAACTTAACATTCCCCTGAACGTAGGGGAATTATAATGCATACGTAGACGAAGAACTGGGGTAGTTACTGGTAGGGGGCAGTTTATGGAGGGAAATATCTCTAACGTTCTGCTGTTACGGGGACGGAGAAACAACCAGCGTAATGCCAACATTACATCACCCAGGTGACAATACAAAACTTCTCTTTCAGTGTCATCGCTGTGAAGCGGATAGCCAATCAGCGAGTCCGTAAAAAGGTCACGAGGTCAGCCATTCATTTTCGGTAATCTAATTGCCCATCTTGCGAAGTAGTTTTCACAGCTTTCTATCGACCGGCGGACTAGTCAAAAAAAGCATTTCAAGGACAGGTCAAAATGGAAACAATTCGTTTCGCGTTTTAACTCTCGGGGGAGATTCCAAGTCACGTGATATTTGGTTAAGGTCATAGGTCAGCTAGCTCTATTTGGCTGTGTGGGTTGTTCAATCTCCGGCCGTATGCACGCTGTTTCTCTATCAAGTTCAAGCCAATTGCTAATGCACACAGTCCCTGTTCTACTTTTATTAGTTGACATTAATTAATGAATATCTACTCCCTCCTATATCTCGTTGATTGACAGACTGACAGGCAAACCAGGAGTAATTTATCTCTCTCTTTGATGAGGAGGCCAAAATATTTTCTTAACGGATGACAGAGTGGTGAACATGCTTAATTGGGAAATATTGGTGAAATTACAACTGTGTGAATCAGAGAAGGTTTTGTATGAGTCAAATGGAAGAGAAATTTTAACGATATTTTCTTCAAATTGAATATTTTAAAAACGTGTGTTAAAATCGATTTTGTTTTATTTAGGCAATAAATTAATGAACGCAGTGTCTAATCGTTTATTATCTGGAGTATTACAATACAAAGTCAACACTTCGCGATTTCATAATTTCATTACATCACAAATTGCTATCAAAGATCATTATTCATAATTACGCTCATTATTGATATCAAAGCGTAAATTGTCCATAAACAAAAAACTCACAAAATCTGGACTAAAACTCAACTGATATGGCTTCCACTGTGAAGCCACTGCAATAAAGTTCTGTTATCTTTACCGTAAAGTACAGCTGTCAGTGAAACGTAAATAACGCATATAGGCGCAATTATAGACCCCCCTTATAGAGCCCCACGTGTATTTAATTGCGTTTCCCAGACAATTCGGACAGTTCGCCGACACAACAATTGATACAAATGACCGATGTCTACCATTATAATAGTTAGCAACATAACACTGTACAGCGTTTGAAAAACAGTTTGGAGATTCGACAATGGCTTGTGAGAAGGGAACCTCTTCACGTGAAAAGCAAATGTTGCAAAACGTGTTAATTTCAACATTGTCTGTGAACAGCTGTTATAGGTTTGTTTTGAAATGTAAATGGTGTCAATTTCATATCATTAAAACGTATGCATTTTGAAAGCTTTTTAGAGAATCGTTTCAAAAGCATGTTAAGAAAATACAAAGAAAAAATCGAAGAAATCGTAAAAAGGTCGTTCGGGCATGAAATTAACAACAATGGGCTTCATTAAATTTCGATTGCGTCATAACTCAGAAAAAACTCAAAATATCAATTTTTAACAAAGAACATTTAAATGCTGATGGATTGTATCTCCTACGTTCCCAGACTATTTATTATGTAAGATCAAGACGCAAAACGTAATTCTATCAGAGGTGTGCCTTTAGTTAATTAAAAGCTCATAAATCATACATGCCTTTGAAGTTGCACTCTGGGGATAAACAAAGACAATGGGTAGATTACGACATCTAAGCATACGACGCAGCAGTATTAATTCTCAAACCAGCGGTGAGGGCAAATTAACTTCGGGAACAGCCGTGAAATATAATGACAACAAAAGCCTGGCTACTCGCGATTTGTTATCGCTGTAAACCACGCTGAAGACCCAAGTCAACATTTCTGGCATGGGCGAAGACATTGAATATGTGACGGTTAAATTCCGTTAATACGACCGGGGGAGGACATAGAATACAAAAGGCTGTTTCGAGACAGGGGACACTTGCTTACCCCTGGGCAGCCTTTTTTATAGGTGCTGAATTTGGCATGCAGTCAACTCCTTGTTGTGGTTAATGAAATTACGGTGTACACAAACGTAATAAATAATTTGACAGAGATTCAAAAGTGGGAGGCTGATGTCATCAGTGGTCGACAATATTAGCATATATGTGAGATCTGACAATGCACCAGAGAACGTGGATGTCATGAAGCTCACATGGGGCTACGCTTTAGTTAGCCAAATCTAAATGATGCTGTTCTGCGGTAGGTCATTTCAAAATACACAAATTCAAAAATGTACCCCAGGTCTACAATGAGACCGATCTAAGCAATGACATAATTTCAAAAACACATGACCCTTGCAAACATCTTTCGTTTCCTTAGACGCTCACGCGCAGCCAAATCGTCGACCACATCAGCTCGCCCCGGTCGTCTGCCGAGGAAAGAACGACGCCATTTTGGATATTCTGTTGTGAGCCGAGAGAGGCGGTTGAGAAATTATCGCGCCGCCCTGAGCGCTAAACCCAATGTGAAATATTACGATTTTACGAATTATTGTTAGTTGTGACATAAACTTTAAAATGTACTTACTGTGCCTTTTGCTCGAATCTTCTTTTATCCAAAAACACGGGAAATATCCAACTCAACTGGCGACCCCCAACACAGCAAATCGCCTTTGTCACGTGACCTGTCACACAGCCAGCCGGTATTATTTACTTTGGTTTGTTATTTATAGACTCATCGACATTCAGCCAATGGGCGCTTTGGAGGCCAATCGCTTCGCGATTTTGCTGGCTTCTGATTGGATGTTGGAGCAAGGGAGCAAATACATCGCCAGCAGAGAGATTAGAAGCGAACAATGAGAGAAAATGTTGGCTCTAGGTCGCGTGTTGCAAAGTACAGGGGGTTTGATGGGGGAGATAAATTTTTAATCAAAATGATTCAACGACTCGGGCCAAAATATGGAGGAGAACGAGATTTCGAGGCTATATATTCCAACAATTATACTAAATCTTCGCTAAGGGAGACTTTCCAAGCCCCGCCTTTTTGTCTTGTTTCCAGGCCTATTGCATTTAGATCGATTGGTTTCAACAAAGGACGATATTTATTTGACATGAAGATTGATTAAACTAATTTATTTTTTCATCAGTGAAGAATTAGAAAATCTTTGAGGTAATTTTAATTTTTCGCTGAATCAAATTGATAAATCGCTCTAACAGTATTTCCATGTGAAACAAAGCAAATTGTAGTTTACCCAATTCATTTGAACACATTACGATGTAGTTTCAAATGCTATCGTACTTTTACATAGCCATCTTGGCTTAAATGATAAATAGAATACTATTAGAAAAAATACAAAATTTATATTTGAGGAAAACAAAATAATTATGAATAAATTACAGGAAGATGCAATTGAACTATTGATTGAATTTGAACATAGCCCATACTTTTTCTTAATAATAGAAAATCATCAAGTATACTCAAAATGTATTATTTTCAGCTTAGTTGAATTTGAATATACTTTTTGGTATTAGTTTGAATTCATCTTTTATAATTAGGTTTCAATATTTTATGACAAAGTGGTCAAATTTGGGGCGTATATGACTTGAATATCAAATATCGCATGAAGTTTTCAGAACTTTGAATGACATATTTCTTATAAAGAAATAGAACCATGTTTGATTTTTTTTTTATCAAAACGAACTCCTAATGGTATAAAGGATAGTTTTGTTGTAGAATTATGTTATTGTTTTGAATTGCACTCTGTATATTGTCTCGATAATCTATTATCTTTTAGGATTGTACACATCTCATTTAAGATAGATTATCAATGGAAAACAGTTTTAAATAAATTGCCATAAACCAGGAGCAAGTTCTTAACGAAAATAATAATTATGAATATTTTTAGTTAGCATGTCAAATATCTTCTTTAACCTTTATGGTTATTTATGTTGTCAAGCCTTGTTATGAATAAAACATCATTGAATGCTTGTCATATAGTGACGTTTCATCGTCATCGTCTTGTTATGTATTTTATTTAGTTGATCAAATGAATAAAAATGTTAAATATCATTTTTGTCTAACATTGGTGTTGTCCGATCCTTTAAACCTGTCATAACGGCACTTTCGGCGAATTCATTTGTCCGTTTAGCAAGGTCCAAGTTATCAATATTCGAGTGAACAGTTTACTTACCATTAATCCATTTATGTATGATAAACTAACAAATTTCACTACACACGCCAGATGAACACTAACCTGTCCGTCATCCATTTTCCTTTTCAACATGTATTGATATTTTTCATATTGACAACCCCTTCTTTTACTTATAAGTTCTATATTTAATTAAACCTGTTATTACGCACAATGCCATATTTTAGAATCATTAAATATCAAATAATATATTCGTAATAATTTTTTCAAACATGTAAAACATGTTATCGAAAGTTGTCAGTTATTGTGAAATTACGCATGTAAATGACTCAGGTAGCAAAACTCCTTTGAAAAAATCAACAACGACGTGACTTTAAATCCTCTCTTTCATCAGACTGAGTTATTGTTATTATGCCTACAATCACTACCACAAATTAATAATTATCAAACAGCAGTATCTGGATTACAGCTTTGTTATATTTAATAGACATGATGTTTTGTAGTACATGAAGTGGTTAATGTTTCCCAAAATAAAATGATTGGCGTTAAAACATTGAATACTTTGTCACAGTCTGTTTATATTCATATATTATATATCTTATTATTTTCATTTATTTCAACTCGGCACACCTTTCATATGTGTAAACCTCCAAAAAGCATCTCTAAATCCCTATATTTCTGAGGCTCCTTTAACATATAATGATACAAATAATAATAATAATAATAATAATAATAATAATAATAATAATGATAATAATTATAATAATTTCTCATGAATAAATAAATTAAAAACTACGCTGAACAGTTCTCAATCTCAGATAAGATCATGAACCTCATCATGGCGTCATATAAACACTACACAGTAGACAATAAACAATAATTCTTATTTGAGTGCGTTGATAGAAGGATGAAGGATGATAGGCTGAAGAATATCAAAATCTAAATGTCAAGAATGAAATAGTTGATCCCAGATTTAATTTGACCAGTAAATATAAAATGTATTTCCGAATTCTATACTGGCAAAGTCACAAGAAGATATATACATGACATTCGACGAGAAATGTAAGCGATCTATTTTTCTATCAAAATATAATGCAAAAGTTCGTTCAGACTTATACCAGATACATACCAAGCAAGACTACCATATTTAAGCAAGTCAAGAATGTTTAATGTTAGAAGATGAAGATGTCACCAGTGAATGTATGTATATATGTATCCCCTTGATTCTCAGAGGTTACTTTGTCCTTCCATTTTATTCATTGTATACCGATTTTTTTTCATGCATTAATAAGAACGTGTGTGACATGTCAATTGTTCTTTTCACTTTTTGACTTTCACTTTTGAGATTTACATAAAAAGTTCATAAAACGTTTATTGTCTTCAGTTTTTATACACCGTTCATTCAAACGTTTAATTGTGTCAGTGCTTGAAATTCTTGCTTAGCTTGCTGTATAATTTATCTATATTTTGCCTTTTCTCATATAGAAAAAATAAAATGTTCGAAGAAATTACGATGATTTAATCAGATTCACAAGCATGCTTTCGACCATTACGGGTCATGGTGAATGCATGGTAAAACAATGCATGATAAAACATACATATTTTGTCAAAATTAGTGGGCTGTTGAGACCTGTGACAAATTTAATTTTAATATTTTGTTATGAAGGGAATATATTAACTGGATATGAGTTTCATTTTTATTATTGATAAATTGATAAATTGATAATATATTCACATTACATGCATGGACATTTTCGCGTACAACATTAGTGATTACATAAGTACATTTTCGATGTAACCATTTATTTTGTTATTGGAATGAAACAATAGCGTAAGTCGCTACAAGATTAAACATTTTGTCAATAAATAAACAATGGGGAAAAGAAACAATTATTCTTGCTATATAGACTAATTATTTTTAAATCTGCCCCTCATTTCAAATTCGACATACTGTGTTGCATTTACGTTTACAATTAATGAAATATGGAAATAAAGTTAACACAATATGTTTTCGACATAAAATTAGCCTACTTTTACTCATCGTTACTGCATGATGCATAAAACATGCCAAAATCAACATTTCACTCTCCCATCCCGCCTAGTTGAGGAGATTCCAAACAAACATCAACATAATAAGATAATGCTTCAAAGCCGGAACGTTTATGTTAGTTGGCTTATGGACACAACATGTAACTATATTTCAGTCGTAGTAATCATTATTTTTGTTTCGCGTTGTAAATATAAGTACATTTCAATATAACACAGAACTTGTTTTTGGAAACACACACTGGCATAAGCTGATACAAGAACTTTAAAAAAATCCCTTATTCCAATTTGATTATCTATGAATACATCAGAGTACGTCTCTACAAGCTTAAATTCTGTATATGTATATAGCTCTGTGTATATATATTTATTTTATTTATGTGCACACTATATCCATATTATCCAACGTATATTGATTTTGTAACCAATGTGAACTAATAGATAAATAATTTTTAAACATTAATGAAACGTTTTAAAAAAGGAAACATTAATTCTTGCTTTATAACTACTATACTGTTTTTAAATTTGCAACTTATAAATCTATAGAACTCGTTTATTGCTTATATCTGCACTTATATATATATTGTTTATCTCTCTAAACTGAGGTACAAAAGACACTTTACGCCTCAGTTGGTTTTATCATATGTTTGATTTTCAATTACAAATATCTTATGTTTCTGAAGTCGTACTCTAAAACTGAAAAGTGCAGGCGTTTAGTCATCAGCCACGGATTAATTCTATGTGGTTTTAATTGTTTTGGGGGAAAATGAAATTTTAAATTCATAAATTCTTCCAAAATTAATTTGGTTAAAACGCAACTGTTCATCGACATATAACGCATCTGTTAAGTGAAAATCAATAAATGCGCCTCATTCTGCACACATTTAAAACATTATAAACATGGTAGGGGTCCTGTTGGTGTAAAAATGACTTTATACCCCTTGGTCCTTTCAATGTCTCTAACTCTGCATGTTTGGAAAAAAACGAGTACGATTGTACCGAATCAGTCAACATTGAACATTAAATTATATCCCGGTTCTATCATGTCAATTTGTTTTGTTATTTTCACTGTATGAGTGAAACAATAGGGTGTAAAGTTTCTGTTGTACCTCAGATTATATATTTCAAAATATGTTTAAATTCCCTGGTTCGTGGGAGGAAGTGTTTGATTATTGATAGGATATATATTTCTAAATCTGTCTTGGCAGGATGAACCTAATGGAACGAGCCAGTTTGCATACATGTACAATATTTTTCCTTTCTTTGGCTTCGTACTGTCAGACCTCAAGAAAGACGAACATCTTCTTAATTCGTTGCTATATATTTACTTACAGCTCAGCGTTTTGTGTACATGTATTTCTTCTCAGACGTTAACAACAGAATGAAACTACAACCAAGAACTGATAAACCATTTTTATAAAAGGATAATGTTGGAGTTGGCTTTTTTTTTTTAAATTACATTTTATGAAAGTTTAATTTTGTGATTTGTCATTTCAATGATATTTTCATAATAATAAGATGAAAGTTTAAAATTCAGCCTAAAATCTGTCTTTCTTATGACATTTCAAAATATATTTAAAAAATAAGTCAAATTTAAACACAGGGCGAAAACGATGTTATATAATTGAATCAAACATGGATTTCAACTTTGATATTTTCCGCTAAACTATACATTTCAATGCTAATGTTTATTTTAACGAAGAGTGTTAGCCTGAACTGTTGCATGATGTTAGTTATCACCAGGCGTCGTCGGAGACGTTGACCTTAGAATTTCCCTGGGTCAGCAGGATTGGGTAACTGGGTCAAGTTCATTTCGGCGTGGGGAGCCCTGATCACGTGGAGCATGGGAAAAGCATGCACTAAATGCGGATATAAAACAACCTTGTAGATTGCGTAAACTTGACAAGTTTAAAGCACATGGTTCACGGGCAAAGCATGGACATGGTATTGAAAACCAAACTTAACGTAAATTGTATCAGTAGAAAATATTGTATAGGTAGAAAACACGTGATGCACGAGCAAAACATGAGCTGATATGGGCAATCAAACGAACAAGGGCTCCGTTCCATAACAGCGAGCGCTTATAATCGCTCATTGATCGCTCAAGGTACTGCTCAATGTAGCGCTCAATGTAGCGCTCATTGTAGCGCATTCTCTCCTGAACGACACGGGGCGATTCCTCGAGGTTTGCTCGCCTTGTTACGTAGCGCTACATTGTGCAATCGCGTTCAAGAGAGGTTTAAAAGTAATCGCTTTGAAACCTCTCTTGAACATGGCCAAGGTTGTTTACACGTGAAACACCTGTCCAGTCTTATATGCTAAATAAACTCCTCAGTAACTCGATATAATAAAATTATAATACAATACAATATAATACATTTTCATTCTGTACTGTTGATTTTAACACTTTACGTCCAACAGAATTGGTTTTCTAGGTTATCAAAGTTGGATAATGTTTACATCGTTGGTGTTATCAACGATATCATCAAGCTATCAATCATGTAGGGTCAACGCAACACAACAAAAGTTTCCCTGATGAACACTATGTTGTGAAACCGGTGGGAAATGAACGTAAATGAAAGTTAATCTTCAGTATGTCATTTTTTAAGAATATTTAAAAAATAAACCATGTACTTTTAACTTTTATATATAACAAACAAAGGCTGAAAATCTTTTTTATTCCCGATCGGTTTCACACTAGGAATAAGATGAGGTTGGTAGAGATAAAATAAATTTATTGATACCGTCATTGATATTGTCAGTTGTAAACTAATTCAATTTTATATTGGAATAATATGTAAAATTATATGTGGAATAAATGATCTATGAATTTTTAAAATGATTTCAATGTAATTTGTCAAATCATTTCCCTGTAATTTGTCACTAAACGGAATGATTTCAATGTACGTGTATAGATTTTCGGTAAATGAGGACGTGCAATAATATACTCTGCAATAACTCTCTGTCTCTCTCTCTCTGTCTCTGTGGGTTTCTGTCTGTCTGTCTGTCTGTCTCTCTCTCTCTCCCCCTCTCTCTCTCTCTCTCTCTCTCTCTCTCTCTCTCTCTCTCTCTCTCTCTCTCTCTCTCTCTCTCTCTCTCTCTCTCTCTCTCTCTCTCTCTCTCTCTCTCTCTCTCTCTCTCTCTCTCTCTCTCTCTCTCTCTCTCAAACTGAACTATTCTGTCAATTAAACAGGTTTTGCTGTATCATCTATCATACTCTGTCATTCCAACACGGTCTATATCTTACATATCACAACATCAACCAAACCTAAAACCTCTCTGCCAAATATTTTACATCATTTAGCATTTAACACGTGTACACGAATAGCAACAAGTAAGCATAGGAATCTTGAATATGTAACATTATTAACTCATGTTGAATTTGTCCATTACCAAGGGGATGATTTGGTTGTTATAACGACTTTACGATAAGAAAGATTAACTGCTTTTAAAGGAGGCAACACGACAATGTTGATAATCAACCTGGCGATAAACCTGTCTAACTAATGCTTTCTTAAATGATGCTGTGTTGGCGCTACACGTCGGGATTGCCTGATTATCCAATTTTCTTCCTGGATTTCTCTTACATGTTTAGGGTTTAGCGAATGAATTTGAATGACTGGATTTCCTTCTGAAGCTCTTGTGCACAATTTGCACGAATGAAATTTAATATCTATCTGTATTTTTGTGACTGTTTTTGTTTAACAATTTGCATCAATGAAGTTGAATATATGATGCTAAAGTTTTGCTTCCTTAAGTGCTTGTGCAACATATTTCACGAACGAATTTCCATGTCTGTCTTTGTTCTATGGCTTTTTGTTTTCAGTTATAGCATTTAATAAAAAATCAATTCCTGGCTGTTTTCTTATGTTCTTGTTCATCATGTTTCACCATTGGAAGTGACAATACAAGCTTGGTAGCCTGACTTTTTCACGAATGAAGTTGAATATCCAACTGTATGTCCTTGGTGTCTTACCTATATATATGTTTTCGTTCAAATTTTAATCCTTTAGAATTGAATATCAAACTTATATCCTCACCGTTCGACAAATGAAATTGAATATCCAGCTTTATTATATTTTCTGGGTGAAATACGGCGTTTATCAGTTAAATAAATTCCGTATACATATATTTTTCACTGAGCGAAATAACATGTTATTCTATACTGAGTGAAATAACAATTTCAATCATATGACGTCATCGTAACAATAGACCGCGATAAAGCAAGGCGACCTTGGATGCTCCGTTCATATAATGAACGTAATTTACGAACTATACATAATTTCTTAAATCTAATAAATAGAACATTTGGCATTTCTCGTCGAATACCATGTATATATCAACTCGTGAAATAGAAATCATTTATTTACACTCGTGGCTGCGCCATTCGTTAAAATATACATTTCTCCTTCACTCGATTGAGATATATATGGTATTCGACGAGAAATGCCACATATCCTCTATTTATTTCCTTCTGTTTTCGTACATTGTAGTTCCTTTTCGTAATTTTTCACCATTTCAACTGAAAATCAAGCTTTAACTCCTGACGTTTTCCTGCAAATTTTATTCATCATATTTCACCAATGAAATTGAATATCCAACATTATAATTCGCTGAATTGAAATGGAATAACAAAAAAATCAAAAAAATCTCTGGCTGTCTTTTTTTTCTCTCTTTAATTTTTCACCAATGTACACAGAGAGGCCACATAAACTATATAACAAAAAAAATGCAATATATTTTAATCCACGAGGAATAGATACGACCCACACATAGTTAGACCATGTTTCATAGATCCAACTAGCATAATTTGTAATTGTTGAAACATTATGTCCATGTTTTGAAAAACACGTCTTTAAAGAAATCGTCCTTTTGAAATCTCGTTAACCAGGCGAGATAGAGGAGTGAAATATGGTTTTCTGGCTTGTTTTATGATATCCTATAGCATGAACGCGTCATCGATTGAGTCCAAGAAGGTAGTTTTTTCGACAACATTTTGCACAAATATAATTTCCTATTTCATAATATTTCAACGATGTTAACAATGATGTGGTTATAAACTTCCTACATGTGTAGCTAATGCATTCATAACTGATACTTCATCAAAGTATTTCCAGTGAAGATTTTAATTTCAAACCATGTATATTTTCAGATATTTTCTTCATCCTATATTTTCAAATTGGTTTTACTGAATGAAACATCAACTACAGAAATATCCAGTGTCAGTATTTGAGTATGTCTTTTAAGGGCATCTATAGAAGTGGGATATACATAAGGAAAGATGACCACTTCTTTAATCTGAACATACACGACGTTTTAGAGTAGATGCTTACTCATTCATCGCTTCTTGTTTACAATTTAACAAGTTGTTTTCCAGAACACATTTTCGTTAATGATTGAGTAATTAAATAGCTGATACGACAGTTTCGCATTTTACCGGGTTTCTCATTGTTTACATATTTTGATAATAAATGTCGTATCATCAATGTTCTCAGTTGTACCAACGTTTATTATACCTGTCAGTGGCTTCGACCGTGTCAGTTTTTCATTGCAAAAGAAGGAGAAGAAGAAAAACTATTTTATTTATGTGTCACATATAATTTAAATAAAATATAGTTTTCTTTTATTAATCATAAAGAGTCCATAGCAGTTATACATACCCCACTATATCTAATTTTACCTCGATATGTATGGAATAGTTCCTTTTAAGAATTGATTTTAGTCTGATCTAACCATATATACATATTTATACTGCCTCCTTTATATTTTTAATTCCAAATTTTACCGATATGCCGTATTAACCGTTTCACCCCTACAGACCTCTACAGAGAGTCCAGTAAACGTATTAGCTTCCAGGTTTCTTAGTGGTGAAAGTGTTAAATATAATTTATCTCATATACATTCTGCGTGTGGTTTACCTATTTATTGTGTCAGTGTCAGCTGGTTAATATATAGGAATCGGTTTATTGTCGTGTTCTTTCCATTCTGTTATTTTTTGTGTGTTTTATACTAGTTGTTGAACACATTATGTTCACGTTTATTACCATTTCCTTTATACTTTGGTAATGTAAGTAATATGTCATACTCCTGCCAGTTGATAAAACTAAACTTTGACTATTGAAAGACTATATAGAATATTATACTGTACATTCATCCTTATATGGTTATGCTTGTGGATTAAATTTTCCTGGACTTGCTGAATAACGATACATTCTCTTCTATTTTACTCAGTTATGAGGTAGGACAACATATATCATAACATCGTATTTTGCCATATGCACACCGCAGTGATGCAAGTGTCTTACCATTTCCATACCAGTTGATTACACAAGTAGTTCATCAGTTTCGTACTGGTTTACGATACACGTGTCTTATAATTTTCATCAAGTTATACAAGTAATACAAGTATCTTATCATGTCCATGCAGTGCATGATATACTACTGGTTGATAATACAAGTGTCTTGTCATTATCATACAAGTTGCATGGTTAGACTAAATATCTTATCCAATTGTTTTACCAGTTGATAATACCAGTAGATTACTATTTTCATACGACTTGGTTTTACTAAGTATACATGTATTACAATGTTCATACCAGTTGGTAATACAAGTAGATTACCATTTCCATACAACTAGTTAATTCATTTTTTTAACTATGGTAATACATATTTGTTGGTAATACAGGTATACATTTGAACAGTTCTCTTTACATATTTTGTACTTTTTTCAAGGTATTTAAACCTTGTGTTATAATGTGTATATATGTGTTGTGATCATAATTCTATTCTCTACCCTCTGTGATATTCATTTAATTATAGACATAACCGTCTTTGGATCATTTACATACATTCAATACTGTTTTAACAAAAATAGTCTTCATAATAATGCCATATAATTTGTCGTAATATTATATCGTGTTCTTCATTTTTTTCACTAAATGATTTCCTTACTTCACGTTGATATATTGCAATTTTCCCTGCCTGTTACCATTTTCCCAATTATAGTTACTTTTCTTGCCATTTCCCCACTATTAATCACTATTTTCCATTTTCCCACTATTTGTTACTTCCTAACCGTTTTGACATTATTTCTTACTATAGACTTACAATTTTGCATCGGATTGTAAATATTTACCAATTTATTTCTGTTTGTCATTATCAATGTTTTTGTATACCGATTGTAATTATTTTGCTCGATTATGTTAGAAATGTGTGTATAATTTACCGTTTTTCACTAGTCGCTGCCATGTTACCATTTTCCCACTTTTTGATACTATTTTTCCATTTCCTCTATGCGCTACTATATGTCACAATTTCCCCACTATTTGTTACCTTTTCCCCAACTATTTGTTACTATGTTACCATTTCCCCACTATTTGTTATTATGTTACCATTTTCCCACTTTTTGATACTATTTTTTTCCATTTTTCCTCTATTTGTTACTATATGTAACAATTTCCCCACTATTTTTTACTATGTTACCCCTTTTCCAGCTATTTGTTACTATGTTACCATTTCCTCACTATTTGTTACTATGTTACCATTTTCCCACTTTTTGATAATTTTTTTCCATTTTTCCTCTATTTGTTACTATATGTAACAATTTCCCCACTATTTGTTACTATGTTACCTTTTTTCCAACTAGTTGTAACTATGTTACCATTTCCCCACTATTTGTTACTATATGTTACCATTTCCCCACTAGTCGTTAGATTTTCACCACTCTCCAACTATTTGTTACTGTCTGACTGTTTTGACTATTTATTACTTCAATTTTTTTTTAACAATTTCCTTCTTTTTATCACTATTTTATTATTCACGATTGCTTATCTTGTTCACATGTTTTTATTTTACCATATACACTATAATATGTTAGTTTGTTTACTTTGTCCTCCTAATGTACACGTTTATTGAATAGTTGTCCCTTTTTATACTGGTTGTTATTGTTTAATGCTTTTCCTCGTTAATATTTGTTTTATCAATATTGCACTATTAAAAAAAGATTGCTTTATTTCCATACACGTTGTGATTGTTTTGTTCTTTTCCTGATTTTCACTTTGTTATATTATTTTCAGGTTGCTTCTATTTCATATCAACACTTTTTCAACATTGTGTTCAAATTGAACAATTCCTAATTGCTAACTATGTTGCTTCGAGCCAACATCGTTGTAAACCTACAACATTCACAATCAAAAGTTTAATTACAACAACAACAATACAAATACTGGATCTGACGGAAAAATAACATTCAACATGAAAGCCTCAACAGTGTTATCTGTAATAAACCCTGTCAATTAAGGTATTTATACACGTGTACATAGCCTTTATCACATTGTAGCTGATATTCAATACAGCTTCATGGAGAATAAACCGTTTCTATGACAACCACCATAAAACTACAAAACACATTTGCGGTTTATCGGTTAATGTCATATTGATGGCATTAGATATCTTGAATAGGTCTGTGAACTGACTCGATTACAACAACACGGAAACTGACGATCTTCTCCGGAAAGTAACGACCAATTTATATAGTATATAGCACAGCGATATTAAACGATCGCTAATCCTCAAACACTATTTAAGGCGATTATCTTGGCAATAATTCATTCTCACTTTCATGAGACTGTGTACGTGTACAGGACGCGATGTCTGGACCTTCCCTACAGTCCAAAGCCCCACATTATCAACCCGGGGTCATAAATATGTCCCCTTGGTCAAATAGCCACCCCATAAACTAGTCGCTACTCCTTGAGGCTTATAAAATGGCCAACGTCTGGATGTTTAGAGGGTTTACTGGTTTTCAATATAGAATATTTTACATATAGGTATTTCTCAGACGCAATGCATTCGTGTGTGGATAACTTACGCAATGCACATACCAATTAATATTATTTGTGTCTTCAGGTTTAATAAAGTTATATACCATTGGTTGTTTAGCTGGTTTCATATTCATTATTTGAAGTATTCTATATACTATATTCTACATACATGGTTATTAGACTCTCTTCAGGTCTCCGTTCGTATGTTGCAATGGTTTCGTAGTCCATAATCCATATTCCATATTCCACATTCCACAGTCCATAGTCCATGGTCCATAGACTTTATTCCATTGTCCACGGTCCTTATCAAATATTTTATATTTAATATCCAAAATTCTTCGCATCAGCAAAGAACTCTTTTTCTAATATTAGTTCTGGATACCAAGAATCATGCATGGAATCAATGATATCCGGTTGTGTCATTCCAATATGCATGTGTCGCATATCAATGCCAGAAAGCTTTCAATATAGAGTGTTTTCCATACACTGTTATCACATGCAACGTTTACTAATCGAATAACGTAATACATTTTGAGCTATTGTACATCATAATTATCAAGATAATCATCATCGTCATTAAAATCATCCCCGGCATCATCATCGTCATCAAAATCATCATGATAATTCTCGTCCTCATTATCATCATCATCAAACTTCTAATCATCATCCCCATAATATCATCATTATCATCATGGAACACGGTGGTGTAGTGGTTAGCACGCTGGCCTCTCACGTCGACGACCTGGGTTCGGATCCCGGTGGAGACACCAAAGATTTGTGACTTACTTAGATTTGTGAATACTGTGTTGTTTCATTTGGCAAGGCACTTAATCCACTCAGTCTACCCAGCTGTACAAATGGGTACCTGAATACGGAAAGTACTGATAAAGCGCTGAAAGTACAATTCCTTCAGGGCGCTTTCAGCATACCTTAGGGTGCAGGAAAAGGCGCAATATAAGTACGCAATTATTATCACCTTCCCATCATCATCGTCACCATCATCACTCTGGTCATCATCAAATTCATCACCTGTCCTTCCCTGTCGTCATCATCATATCATCATCATCAACATCAACATCAACATCATCATCATCAACATCATCAACATCATCATCATCATCATCGTCGTCATCGTCATCATAATCGCCATCAGCATCGTCAATGTGGGTTCAAATCTTGCAAGGGACTTGTTCTAAAGAAGAATGTGTTTTATTTCAATTGTTTTCATCATGCTCTCTTCTTATCTGTTTCAATTACAATTAGTTTAAAAATTATAAATTAATGAAAGCATCGGTGGCGAATGTTTTCTTCAATCCGTTAAAAGGATGTCCTTTAAAATTGAAAGGAAGGATAAAGTCTTATACAAAATGCAAGTATACAATAAATTCAACAAAATGCATGGTGAAGATATAAATAATCATCTTTTGAGCACCATGACGTCACAGAAGACAAAACCTCACATATGAATGATGCAGGAGCTGTAAAAGGATTTTGTTTTGAGTTAATTTATCTGACCTGTTTTTCCTGTGAGACACGGTATGTCATTTTGACAGTTTTATAATCTTGCTGCATGTTCGCCCTGCATGTCTGTATACAAGCAATTGTAAACACATTATTTTTCTTGACGTATCTTATTTCAATTGTACATAGGAGCATATCCAAAATCTTCATTCAGAAAGCAGAACGTTCCAAGAGGGTCAGAATTTAAAAACATTATCATGTTTACATTGCATACATGTACATGAGAATAGTTTGTCCTTTGATAACATTTATGGACTTTTATAGTCTTACACTCAGACTATGAAAAAAAGTAATTTATTCTGAAAATATCACCATTTTATTAAATATTGAAAAGGAGACTGTAAGAAATGGAATTTTCTATAAAAAAAGGCTTCTTTTCAATATTAGTGTATTAAGTGTTAGACTAAGACTTTTATTGCAATAACTGTCCCTTTTATTTAAATACATAAGGGTTGATGATGGTATTTTAAGAAAGAGGATATAAGAATGACGTTGTTCCCTAGCGTTCCTTTCATGGGCAGAAATTTGATTTCACCGTAAATTATATTTAGAGAAATTTAAAAACATAAAACGTATGCCCAAAAGGCATGTTTTCTGTATAATAATTTCTTTATTGTGACAAGTATTCTGTCTTCGATGAAGAAATCATATTGTATTAAACTTCGTTGGGATTTTCAATGTTGAAAAAAAAGGCATATTTTCAACAGAATCAAAAATGAAATAATCAGGATATAGTTCTTTTAATTCTTTGTCTTTTCAAACATATATGTGGGGTACTGAAATCGCTATTTCAAATTGTTATTTTGGACAGAATGTTTTGCAGTTTAGTATTAAATTGATGAACTATGGAAATGAAAACAATAAAATATGCTGTTTACAGTAGTACATATAATTAATCTGGTTTCGCATTGTTAGTGTAGGACGTCGTACAGAAAGCAAATACCCCATTGCACTCTTCTATCTTGTCTAGATTGTTAACCAATGATTTTTAAAACGTAAGTTTTTCCGAAACATAAAAGATAATTGTTCACAAAATGGAAAATGTTCATTAGTTGGTTACATGATGTTACTGTTTCAGTCCCATCTATCTTATCTTGCGTTTCTGTAGATACAGCTTCGCGTCTTTCATTTCGCATCATCGTGTATTTATAATCGCTGATGGTCTCATTTGTGTGCAGGTTCACTTCGTTTTTCCATTCCATATCGCTTATTTACTTTGCAGATATGTGTGCATTTCTATTCTTTTCGTTGCAATTCGAATTTTCTTTGGTAGGCCTGGTTTGGTTTGGTATCCAAATCTCCTGCTGTATTGCTATAGTCACAATGGCCTTCAGGTTTAATATGTCAGGTTATATGAATTCACAAGCAACTAAAACAATGACATACATCAATGGTTAGATAATATATACATAAATATGCAATCTTCCACGTGTTAAACATACTTGAAAAGACCAATACACCGGTCGAAATGAGCTCACCGTATTGTATTAAAGAAGATTGATCCAGTCAAAACCATCTGATGTTTACTCTTTTCGATATATAACCTTACTTCACGTGAGAAGCAATTCATATAATAATGAGCTGAGAGATATTGTACTCAATTATGTTTGTTTATATATGTTATCTGGCATGAACGTCGACAATGTATAAAAAATTATAATAAGATAAGATAAGATAATAAGAAATTGATCATCCATAGGTATCATATATGCTTAATAACGATAAATGGATCCGTTCTAACCATTGTTGGTAATTTTTCTCATGTAATTGAATTTCTTTTAAAACGAACTAAATGATATAGAAAGTCTATAAAGTAGGAGGAATACAACAGCTTGACAAGACGGGGTTATCCTCTATGGCAATAGTTGTTAATGTTGAGAAATAGTGAATAATGACGACTGAAAGTAAAACAACTTGACAAAGGAGAAGTAGCAACAGCATGACGGAGGAAAGTAAGAAACTGGAGTAAAACAAATTTAAGACAAAAGGCAGAAGCAGACCCTCGGTGGAAACGACAATTATATGCCTTATACAACTGCATTCCAAAAGTGTGTAACTTACTGTAAATATAATATGTGATAACTTTAATGCGCCTATAACAATGTGTTAATTAAAACGAACAGTTCGTGATTTCACTTCATGAGAAACAAATTCAATGTGTTACAAAGAAGACTATATTTCCATGTATTTTTGGCCCTAACGTTTCGGCCAGCGCGTTGACAAGGGGTCAAAATTTGCAATGGTCTTTTGACCTTCTGGTCTTTGTGATGGCAAGAAATTCGGTAATGCACTTTGAAAGAATATGAAATAAATCGTAACATAGAAAGACGAGAAGATGAAATTGAAGAAGAAAGGGGGTGAAAGGGAAGGAAAAAATGAAAAAGAAAAGTTTAAAAGAGATCATTAAACAAGATAAACACAAGATAAATAAGAAATTCTGCTATACGAAATGCAAGATGTCTCGAAACCAGTTCTGTATCGTGTAAATGTTTACTATTTTATCACACTGCAGAAATGATGAAGCATATGCACCAAAACATTCGGAAATTGCATTTTCTACCTTTAAAATGCAGATATCATTTGCTAGATACCATTCTGTTTCAAAATCTATCGTATACAATATCTCCTGATGTAATGATTATAATCGTAATATTAAATTACTACATATAACATATAATTTCTATATTTTGTTTTCATCTTAGGGAAAAATAACTAACAAAATATAATAATTTTATATTTACAGTGACCAGATGTTCCTTCAAACAACAGATTTTACAATAGCATTTTTATTACAAATGTTATTAGGATTTGTACGATATGGTCGAAGGGATAACCAACTGGACCGGATATTCAGCCATAACTAGCTTTAAAAATTGTGCAACTTCATAATGTTTATGACAAATTAACACACTGCTTTAAAACGTTTTCATTCGAGTGTTTAACAGACGCCCAACACTCCTGACAATGCTTTTAAGAGGGCTTACATTCATAATGTTTGTGTCAAATATTTTCTTTCCAAATTTGCCCCCATTTTCGTAATAATAACAGCCCTCAGTGCGTTTGATTAATATTCCGTAACAGCGGTCACGTGACTTTAACAATAGATCGCGGTGACTCATTGTGTCTTACACGAATGCATGAGTAATGTTAGATGCACGCTTTTCACGGGCTCTCATTTTGATTGGGTATTACGCGCATGTGCAGAGAAGGGTATTATTCAGGTCACGTGGATCTGTCTATGATTTCTTATTGAAAAGATGGATTGGAAAAACGCACGAAACGAAGGAGGGTGAGGGGTATTTGAAGTGCTTTGTGTAAACGGACCCAGTGATTTTTGTACGAAGCAATCGTCGTCTTTAAAATCAATGACTTCAAACGAAGAGGCAGTTTTTGAAATTTGGCTAATTTTAGACGTGAACGGATTTTGTTCGTGTTTTCGAAATTCTTATTTTATTTACTACCCACTTTAAACACATTAGTTAAAGCTGGGAAATATCGCCTTGATTAAATTAATTTAATCAAGTTATTATTTCATTAATTTTGCTTTGCATAGAAAGAGGACAGCTTGATCAACCAAACGCTTGTGCGACTGAAACGCCCTTATGAACTATAATTTTCATAAGACACGTGCATTTAGATTCATATTACGCTATTTAACATCAGAAAATTGGACTTCACACTTATTTATCATGAAATGAATACCCTGTGATTAAATACGACATGATTCAAACATTTAAACTATTATTTGTGTCACTCCGTATTGTATGTAGAGTTGAATCAGGTATATAAGTTTTAAACTTTATTTTTCATTTATTATTTATATGTTTAAAGCCGTCTATTCCAAAGGAGGATTCAAACACAAATTATGCCAAGTTGAAACGTTAAATCAAAGCGAAAGTAAGCTTCTACACACAACATACGGCCGTAAATACGCGGTTATTGACAACAAAACTGCTGATGATGTATAGTATGACATGAAAGTCAGTTGAACAATTTAATAAAAACAAACACTTAGAAAATAAAACTACTGCCATGGTAAGAAGCCAAGATAATTTATACATTTGCACTAACCATAAGAAACAGCGCAAAACTACGTCATTTACACTCTGCACAAATATTGAAACTGAAGTGTGTGATGTGCACATACATCTAAATACTGACGGTTTGTAGAACGACAACAAGGTAAGATGAGAAATACTTTGTTGAAACAAATACTTATTTATCAGACTACTGAAAGGAAACTAAGCGAAAGTAAACATTTGCACTCACCACAAGTACTGACGATGAAGCTGGAAACTGCATTGGTAGACAAGAGTGTATTTATTTTCACATAAATACTGACGATTTGTAGAACGGCATCCTGGCGCACTTTATTACAAGGAACAATTTATTACAACCAGCGCTAAAACAACAACTAATGATATAAGAAACAATGCGAAATTATTCATTTGCACCTGCACAAATAGTGAAGATGAAGATAAATTAACGTATGTTAGGTGCTTTTTTTTTAATACATGAACATACATGAACATACATGTAGTACAAACGTTGTTCAGTTGAGGAACATTTTATCAACGTTTGGCAAAAGGTCAGCTTTAATTGAACATATCAAGCGTTATTGCCTAGTTGGTCAAAGAATTCAATAGACACGTCGATTACATCATTTTGATATCAACTATGATTTTACACGATCATCATATTATGAGAGCTTATAGAAAGCACTGCACTGACATACTCGCAGAGACACGCACATCTATCTATCTATCTATGTCAGAACAATAAAATAAGTAATATAAAGGTCACGACATATATCAATGTAATCACTGCCATCCTCATAGACAAACACAATATTGATCACCAACCATTTCAAACTATACTAATTTGATAATATTTATAATAATTATAATAATTTCATTTCAACAAATTATTTCACTCATCCAAATAGCAACCACGGCAACTCAAGTCATATTAGAATTGTGTATGGAGTATACTGTGCTAGAATTTATTGTTTTGTGAGATGTGTAACGTCAACTGTAAAAGCAAGGTTGGATGTTTTGAATTCATTAGAGGGTAGTCTTTATCAAATTAATAGAGCGAAAGTAAATGCATAACTTACCACTTGTGTTTGTTATAATTATCAACGTATATCAACTACCATTTAATTCGTCACATGTGATTCTGCACGATGTTTATATTTTAGTGAATTGTTTTAAAATGTCAGCTTATGAATTGAAACAGACATATACAATATTACTCAACGAATTAAGCATGTGTATGGAAATAAAAGGTATCTTAAAAGAAAGAGACGATATCATTTTTGTTTTATAGATATCGAAACTGTTCAAAGGTTTCACATTGTTTCTATGTTAAAAAGACACACGTCTGAAACTGAAACAACTTTTATGATAGTCTGCATTTCATTTATAAATTTCACACTATGTGAATGCACCTGAATGCCTAAAAATATAAAGAGGAGTTAGGTATACATTTCACTTTATTTCAAATTTGATACCCTAATGTATCTTAATCACGATCATCATATTATGAGAGCTTAGGCAGTAAAGAGGACTATCTGAATAATGGTTCATGACGATAAATCTTTACCATTGTTTTAATTAAAGAGTAACCTTATACTCCTAAATATCGCATGTTTTAACAAAGGACCCTTTTTATGTAATCCACTCGTATATTGAAAACATATACAATGAAAATACGATAAATACTGAGGTGTGTTATATGCTTGCAGCTACACTTGATGAATATGGAATATACATGGATCTAATGAAGCACTTTGTTCAAATACAGATTCAAGCATCATAGGTTTTATCCAAATTATTTTTGTAATTGAACTAATTACAAAATTTCCTTCACCTATATAGTTGGTTATTTTTTCAGGTAAACATATTTGTTCCCATTAGAACATCACCGCAGTAATTTCTACCAAGTTAAATTTCAGATTCACGGACAATAATTCCGTACACATAATATGTCAGAAATGTTATTAACCTGCATGGATCAAGGGTATCGTCAGGATTATCTGCATGGTAATTCCCTTCACCTGTAGATGTAACAGTGGCGGAGAAAAACTTGGAGCATCACAGAAGTCATAAGGACAAACTCATTTCAATAACCAATTCAAGAGTAGTTGCGATGATCAATCAATCAATCAATCTTTATTTGCACTTAAGGAGGCCACAGGCCTATAGTACATACATGTATATACAAGCCTAATTCAAGAGTAATAACTCCATAAAAAAAATATTTCGAGAATGGCTTTCGAACTCGATGAAGAGAATCAAGAGGACTACCTACATGCTCACTTTCATTCACCTGGGTGTAATAACTTCCGGGGAAACTGTCATTTGAGCATTATGGCGGTTTTCGTACGGTTTTAAGTTCAGTTTCAGTTTGAAGACGTAAAGTGTCCAATAGTCTTACAAATCCCAACGACATTGCTGTTATTGATATTGCCAATGAAACACAGAAGTGTTAGTTCGATCAAATAAACTCACAATAACTGGGAATCGTATTACTATGGTATATTTGTCAAATGGAAACCGGGACATGGACTGGTATACTTGGACACTTACTTTATTGTCATGCTAGATTTGTTAAACTAAATTTAATTGTGTAGATTTAGCAGGAGAGGGATTATTAAATTTCGGAATTTTGTCAGTATAGCATCACATTATATCAATACTGTTTCTGAATAGGTACACAAAAAGGAGTTAATGATATAAAGATGAGCCACTAAATAAAGCTTCATTAGCTTTGGCTGGTTTCTTTGAAATATTTCGGATATACTATGCAACTGATTTTCAAAATGTCCATAGTTTAATGCATCGGTGTATTTATTGCATTAGACCGATTTATAGTGTACACCCATGGAGAAAATAAATTATTTTCAACAAATAGACGTTCACATTGTCACTAAGTTGTATTGAACATACATACGAATCACATTTTCTATATCATACGAAAACAAAACCTTGCATGCATATAGAGATATGCATTTATATACAACCTCAGGTCTTATTAAGCAAACCAAGAATAACAGTTACTGCATTCATTATATACTAAAACTTACATGTAGACATTATTATGTACAAAATAACGCTCAGGTATGCACTCGTCTCGTTTACACCTGTACTCAAACGTTAATCCTTTTTTACTACCTGTGAGACTAAGGCAGGTGTCTCGACAAAGACCGTTAGCCTTGACACGGCACAGAAATGTCATTTAAAAGCCGATGAAATACTAGAAATATCAATGTGGGATATACTACGTGTTGTTGAGACATGGGCGGCAAAGCTCTGCTCACGTCACCGGGCTTAGCGCGGAACCTTGTGTGACGTCCTCTACACTCCTGATTGATCGGTACAGAGTTTTGTTAGGGCTTTGAGAAATTGCTTATGTAATTTGGAATATGTTTACCAAAATGTGTTTTTCCTTGTATAATGAATTGATATGGTGACGTATGGCTGGTGTTTATTTTTTTATATGAATTTTAATGTATCATTCTCTGTATCTTCAGATGATTATATTGAGGATATGGTAAATAAATACGTAATGTAATTGGCTATTTGGTTTTAGAAAATGTATTTCGTTTGCTTAAACGTGTATATGGTAAAGCATCTTTCATTTCGTTATGGATTATATTATTTGCGCGTCTTTCTAGTTGGTATTTTACGGCAGATGCTTTCATTAAATAAGTAAATAGCTATATACGTACATGTATACTTGACTTTGTAAAAAAATAAAAGCCTTTAATACAGTCTAGATCTTCATTCAGCAAGTCTAGATAAACTTAATTCACATGGAACTGAAAGTATTAAAGATATAAAATTATAGGGATGAAGGTACAGTAATTATTTGAAAAATTCCATAGGCTAAATTTTAGTCCAGCTATACTATAAGAGATTATACACATATCCCTCTATCTATGTAAGAAGAATACGATAAGTGATATAAACGTGAACATATACGAGTTTAAACACAGTCTGTCATTCTCATATGAAAGAAAACGACAAAATATTGGTTATCAAGCATTTCAAATTATAATAATTGAAATAATTGTATTTCAGTAGATTATTTCACTCATCCAAATATCCATTTATACAACGACGGCGATTCGAGGCGTCTCAGGATCGTGGACACAGTACTTTGCTAGAATTTATTGTTTTGTGAGATGTGTGACGTCAACTGTAAACGCAAGATAATATGTTTCGAATTCTTCAGATGGTTAAGATGATCACAATTTAATTAAAACAAAACAAACATTGATATTGTTGGTATATGTTAAAATAAAATGTACAATGCATCAACATATCAAATAGTTTGCCATCATAACAGTTTAATTCGGTTTTATTAGTAAAGTTGTCATGTTGGCAAATGTTTGGATATTTTTTATTCCGGTGTCGCTTTAAATGATATATAAGAACCTTCAAGAAGAATACATACATAATTTACATCCATGCTGTAATACATAATCTAAACAGATTTTACTCTGTCAATTATATATCTTCCTGTCACGCAGACCCTTTTTTAAACGACATAATCAACAACATTTCCGGTACAGTTAAATACGAAGCTACTGATAATGGAACAGGCAAAATATAAACAAACAATGTACAGAATTAACATAATTTTAACGCCATAAGAGAGTCTTTATCAAAGTAAGAGAGCGAATGTAAATGCATAATTTACCACTTTCGTTTGTTATAATTATCAACGTATATCAACTACCATTTTAATTCGTCACATGTGATTCTGCACGTTGTTTAAATTTTAGTGAATTGTTTTGAAATACACATACGATATTACTGAACGAATTAAGCATTTGCTTGGTAATGAAAGGTATCTTTTAAAGAAAGAGAGGAAATCAGTTTGTTGATAGATATCGAAACTGTTTATAAATGTTTCCACAATGGTTCGACGTTTTCATGCATGAAACTCTGACAACTTTTGTGATAGTCTGCGATCCTATAATAAGCGTCATGCTATTTGAGAACATCTGCATGCATAAAAATAAAAAGAGGAGTTAGGTTTACATTTCACATTTATTGTCTTAGCCTAGAAAAAATAATACACTGATGTATCTAAATCGTGATATACTGTGAATGTCTTACGCATATACAAATAAGTATTCAATTAACAAATAAAATATCCATACAAGTATTTTTATCTTAGAAATACTGCAATAGATTTTCAAATTTCATGACACATCTATTTGTATATGCATGAAAATCATTCAATCATTTATTTCATATCAAGGGAGCATTGTAGAACCGAGTTTCACAAAATTTCCTAACAAGAATTGTGTCAGGGTTATTTAAATCCAGATATATCATACATATCGGTATGTCAACGTGCTAAGACACATTTTTTTTAAATGTATTTAAAATACAAACAAGAAATAATGTTAACAAATATTTCAATAATATTTCCACAGAAGATTGTTTTAACTCATGTGAAAATATCATAAATGAATGAATACCTGCACTGCACATCAAAGACCAACATGATTTCATATTAAGCCATGCGTGTAAACATAAGGATAATCCTTGTTAATCAGTAACAAGAAAACAATACAAGTTTAATAGATTCCACGTTTCTTCATTTGATGCAGTTAGATTTAATCCAGTGACAGGTTGTTATAAAATAGATATATACCTGATGACGTCACGATTCAAGACGCTTTGAGGAGCATCATTTCGTTATATCATAGTCCATCAAGGTTGAATATCTTTTTCAGAGAGAATATTTTAGTAAACCGTTTAGAATACAAATCGTTAGAAAGATTAAAACCCAAAGAATTTCCAAATAAAATGGACATGAAAAGACGCATTTGAAGTTGAGAGTATTCAAGTCGTATCTATAAGTTGTTTGTGAATACTTCATTGCATAAAAAACTGTTCAAATAACCCGATTAAAGGAGCTTACCAAGAACATTATGATTTTCATCCCAATATTGGGGTTTATTATAATTAAACACTCATCCCAGCTGGTTTGAGACTATGTTATTAGAAAGATACTCCACGCGGAAACGAAATAAAGATGTCTCTGTCCAACCATTACTGATTGAAGATGAAGTGTGTACGAAACAGGGGCTATAAAAAGCTCAGTCTCATTTGCATAAATGTGTTCCCTTTGTTTTCGCATCCGTAAACACTTATCATGAGAAGGGCCCTTAGGGGTATTTGCGCATGCCCAATGCCACCTCCGAAGCATTGATAGGGTCTTTTGTTGTCCTCAATTGATGAAAGAATCTCAATTGTTGGAATTTTCTACCCAAGGAGAACGTCAAACCACCCCAGGCGTTTAGCGAAGGGAAAATATAGAGTTTAGTTTTCTGGGTTATGCCTTGTCGGTTCAGTTTGCTCTCCTAGAGGGCGCTGATGCTTGCAGTGCATACTGAATAATATTGAGTAGCGAATTACTTACCGACTTACTTATTAATAGTTCATGAATTAACAACTAGGTTATGTGTGCTTTTGGAGTTTGTCTCTGTGTTTTTTACGAAGCCCGTGTGTATAGATCTGAAACTTTATCTTATACACGAAAAAAGAATTACAGGTAGGCTATAATACAAAAGAAGTAGGCTATAATACAAAAGTAGTAGGCTATAAAACAAAAGAAGTAGGCTATAATACAAAAGTAGTAGGCTATAATACACAAGAAGTAGGCTATAATGTAAAAGTAGTAGGCTTTAATACAAAAGAAGTAGGCTATAATACAAAAGTAGTAGACTTTAATAATACAAAAGTAGTAGGCTATAATATAAAAGAAGTAGGCTATAATACAAAAGAAGTAGGCTATAATACAAGAGAAGTAGGCTATAATACAAAAGAAGTAGGCTATAATACAAGAGAAGTAGGCTTTAATACAAGAGAAGTAGGCTATAATACAATAGAAGTAGGCTATAATACAAGAGAAGTAGGCTATAATACAAGAGAAGTAGGCTATAATACAAAAGAAGTAGGCTATAATACAAGAGAAGTAGGCTATAATACAAGAGAAGTAGGCTATAATACAAGAGAAGTAGGCTATAATACAAAAGAAGTAGGCTATAATACAAGAGAAGTAGGCTATAATACAAGAGAAGTAGGCTATAATACAAAAGAAGTAGGCTATAATACAAGAGAAGTAGGCTATAATACAAAAGAAGTAGGCTATAATACAAGAGAAGTAGGCTATAATACAAAAGAAGTAGGCTATAATACAAGAGAAGTAGGCTATAATACAAAAGAAGTAGGCTATAATACAAGAGAAGTAGGCTATAATACAAGAGAAGTAGGCTATAATACAAGAGAAGTAGGCTATAATACAAGAGAAGTAGGCTATAATACAAGAGAAGTAGGCTATAATACAAAAGAAGTAGGCTATAATACAAGAGAAGTAGGCTATAATACAAGAGAAGTAGGCTATAATACAAGAGAAGTAGGCTATAATACAAAAGAAGTAGGCTATAATACAAGAGAAGTAGGCTATAATACAAGAGAAGTAGGCTATAATACAAAAGAAGTAGGCTATAATACAAGAGAAGTAGGCTATAATACAAACTAAGTAGGCTATAATACAAGAGAAGTAGGCTATAATACAAAAGAAGTAGGCTATAATACAAGAGAAGTAGGCTATAATACAAAAGAAGTAGGCTATAATACAAGAGAAGTAGGCTATAATACAAGAGAAGTAGGCTATAATACAAGAGAAGTAGGCTATAATACAAGAGAGCCATCATCCATATGTGATGCTCAGATATGACATGTCAGTTTCATAATAATCTTTATTATATAACTAGAAATGAAATATGTGAATATAATGAAAATAAAATCCATATTTGCAACTAAGCAGTAGAAAGTCATATTTTCACTGCAGTGAAAAATTTAACATATATTTTCACTGCAGTGACTAACGTTTGGCCGGGATTACTTTTCATGATTGTCTCCCTTTGAAATGAAATTATCTCCCTTTCTTGCGATGAACGCCAATGTTGTGATGTTTCAATCAATGACTGTTGACCTTTTGTGGTGTTAATATCATATCCAATATTCCTGAACTTCATTTAGTGTTGATATATTGTAAAGTTGTTCTTTTACTCATGAAAAAGTTGCTGTATCACTTCGCGTTTGAAATAACGACACAACTTGCGTTTTTCAATGTCTTAGAAGTCTTATATAGTAGTGGTCTTATATTCATGAACATTCACAACATATTTATTTTTGTAAAACATTGTCCTGTTTCATATCGCTATTTTTGCCGAATTATTTTCTCACTGCACATTTACCGTGAACTTCAGCGGGGAGTTGTTAGGATTATGTCAATCAAAACTGCTCTCACCTTTCAATATCACGTTTTTAATTGTTTTATGGCTGCGCCACTCGTGAACATATCACTTTCTCACTCCACGAAATGAGATTGAAATGATATTCGGCAAAAACAATGAAAAAGTATCTATGTATTTATTTATATATCCGGATGAAACTGCATTGGAGCGGCTTTTCACTCATGAAATTATATGTTTCATGAATACAATATGTTAAAAACTAATACAAAATTTCAAATTTCAAAACATTATCTGTTCATATTTGTGAGAAAGACAATAATTTTAATAAACCTAAAAACAGCCGTTTTCGAAACTCCTTATTGATTGTCTTATGACGCCCTATACAGTAAAAAAGCGTCAACAAATTTAAGTCCAAGAAGGTTATTTATTTTGATACAATCTTTCTTCAATTTAATTCTATATTTAATGAGTTTTAAAGTATAATTATAAACATTCTGGCCAAAATCCAATTTGAAATAGCAATTTCAAGACCCCAAGTATATACCTGAACTGACATAAACAACATTTATAAATAAAAGCATCATAGTATATATATGATTTATATATTATTTATATATGCTGGCACCTCTAAAAAATGTCCCTATAAAAAATCCTTTAAAATCGATTTTCTCCGGAAGCAGTATTTTGTTGAAATATGGAAACTTTTCTTTTGCGGTTGAATGTACACAGACACCTTACAGCCAATTAATGAAGGAAGTACGTGAATATCTTTTATTTAAATATTGAGATGAATAAAGCATTACAAATAGTAATGATACAGGTTAAAATGTAACACAAAATATGTAGCTTAACCTTAAGCTATTGATATCATAATTTCATAAACCAATAATTCCTGACAAATTCCATAAAGCAGACTGCTTTTGGAGACAATTCATGAATGAATTGGATTAATTTCGTCTAAGGTTCCTTAATACGATATGCAGGCATGGCAGTAGCCTAAAATTTAGCCTCTGAAATGAATTGTTTCGTAAAATTCAAAATTTAAAAAAAATTAAAATTAAAATGTTTAAACACCTGAGATTACAAGATCTGATCTGAGATTCTGTTTATTAAAGGGATGGTTCTGTCGCCATATTGGATTTATTGCATTGCGTGACATGAAAACGCACTATATTGTACCTAATGTTACAACATTTTAACCACTAAAGACATACACTGATGGAATATTCATACAGTAACACATAACATGTCATAAAACTAATAAACAATTTGCTGTTATGCTGTAAGGAAGTTTTCCCCACTCGCAGCGCCGATGAATGGCTTCAGTTCTATTTATATTTATGTTTTATTTTTCAACAAATGTGCGCTTGCGTTTATCAAGTTGTGGAATATAAAGTCATCAAAATATTACCTTCATTACTATCTTTCAATTTGACTATGCATCATGTAACCATGTATTAATAACATATATGTGTAAACAGGATTACCACTTGAATTTCGTTTCCACAAAACATACCCCGATAGAACCCTCCTTTTAAATGAGCTTTGTATAGTCTTGTTGTAGGCTTGCCTATATAGGCGATTAACATGGATCTGGATGGGATGGCAGACTCGCATGAATAGTAAATTTTAAATTGGGTGTTATCGATACATGGGTACATGTTACTTAGGATAATTGTATTGTTACTGATTAAAAAAACATTAAAAGAAAATAAACGGTAGTATGACCTCGAATTTCGTTTCCACGAAAACATGTGATTTTTCTTGACCTGGAAATGACTAAAGTTAATTGACATTTCGGCAATAATATGAAAATAAAATGTAATGCATGAAAATAAATTAAAGCTGAGTTTATGATAGTCCTTTATTTTCAAATTGAAATTAGGCTCTCTTATAGAATTGCCTCGGCTTTTGTATTAGTTTTGAGTTCGGTAAATTGAGTTTGGTGAGTTACTGCCGTATTAGTTAAAGATACATCCATTGTGTTGTTTGGGGTCACATATGCCAAACGTTATAAAAATGTGTTATTTTATCCAGCAGTTCTGACGTTTGCCGAATTTCTACACATGTATATTGATGTTGCTCGATTTAAATTGGAAAGTAGTAAATATGATATATTTGACGATTGGGAATGAATATGAGTGAAATTGGTTCAATTGAAATCAGTTGCTGACACGTATTAAAGCGAAATAACAGTTTATGAAACACAATGGATGCATCTGCAAATATGTATTTCTAGGAATAAATCTATGAAATATCATTTCTTTGATGAAAACATAACTTCACTATTAAACAAAAACAATACGTCGTAAATGGGAGAATGCTGCAATTTAAATTAGTAACAACGTGTTAGAACTGCGTTAGTTGTGGGTATTTCATTTTAATTACTAAAGGATTCAATTTGTACGTCTCTTGCTAAGAGGTTAAATCTGAATGTTGACTAATACTATATAAATGTCCAATATTAACTACAAATCTAATATTCTGTTATTTAAAAGACGAAAATACTTTATTACTAAAAGCGCAATGACTGTCGCATTATTTAAAAAATGTAACTTAAATGTGTGCTTAAATTCAAAATTATCATGCCGAGTTAGCATTTTTACGTGTAGAAGAGCAATAAAGACTGCAGAAACAGCAAAAACGTTATTTTTTTTTCTTCGTATTACATATTTCCTTACTTAACCCTGCAACCTTACATTGATATATGGTTATGTACGTCCATGAGATGTAAATGTTTTACAGTGGTTGAGAGAGATGGGATGGGTAAACCGTACTGACACAGAACAGGGGTCAGGGAAACTTACTTGCTTTGTTTTTCTACAGCATAAATCACTTTAACGTACTCGTGTGTGTTTATGTGAAGATGAATGTGTCTATAAGAGAGAATCGTGAGGAATTTAGGTCTGTCTCTGTAATTTGTACAAAGTCTTTCTCTATCTGAATATTTTTTCTGAACAGAGCCATTTTAAATTGTTATTATTAAGATGTCTTACATAATGTGTCTAGGCACAGAATAAATCATTTAAATGTTTTCATGTGAAGATGAATATCTGAATATTGCTCGGCACAGAGACGTTTAAAACTGGTGATATCATTCATAATACGCTGATTTACAGCATACATCACTTTAACCTGCTTTTATCTGTATGTATGTGAAGATGGATGTTTCTCTAAGAGAAAATCGTTAGGAATTTGGCTCTCTTGGTACTAGTTATTTGTACACATTGTTTCCGGTAATTTGGACATTCTGACACATGTGTGTTACTTGTCTATTAGCGATTACTTTTAAACCTCTCTTGAACGCGATTGCTCAATGTAGCGCTACGTAGCAAACGAGCAAACCTCGAGGAATCGCAACGTGTCGTTCAGGAGAGAATGCGCTACATTGAGCGCTACCTTGAGCGATCAATGAGCGATTATAAACGCTCGCTGTTATGGAACGGAGCCCTTGCTGTTTATTGTTCCATCACCCTGCTCTGTCACAGTATCTGTACCCGCAAAGCATCTCAATCCACTGATTTTCCTCGCAGCTATTGCCTCGTATATCGCTAACAATAACCAGCCAATAAAATTACTTCAAATCGAGCAATATTGGCAGTGCTATATGATTGTAAGATCGATTTTTAATGACGACATTTTCATTGGCTGAAAAGATATACATGTGTAGCTACATATATCGATGTGTAACCAGCCATGAGCTGTAGGCGACAGAAGCTGAGAAACAATCAAGGTATTGAAGTAAATGTGTTAGAAATGGAGTATAGGATGGTTTTGTTTTGTTTTTGTTTTTATCTAGGCGGGGGACAGGGGACACGTCCATTCTGTAAAAAGATCTTATATGACCATGCACATATATAGATCAATATTGACGCATAGCCATTTTACAATAATTATATTGGCAGATTTCTTACACACATTTAGGTGTATTAGACACATCAGCGAACTGAGAATGTGCATTGAAATGACACCCCCGAGAACTGAGAATGTGTATTGAAATAAGATCCCCGAGAACCAAGAATGTGTATTGAAATGACACCTTAGCGAACTGAGAATGTGTATTGAAATGACACCTCCGCGAACTGAGAATGTGTATTGAAATGAGACCTTAGCGAACTGAGAATGTGTATTGAAAAGAAATCACCGAGAACTAAGAATGTGTATTGAAATGACACCTATTGGAAACGATATCCCTCACTGATATGTGTTCTCGTTTCAGTTTGCCAGTTGCTAAATATTGCACTTGGTATCACTACACAATCATCATTGTGCACTATTAGGTTTCCCAACTTTAGGAATTATCGATATTTTAAATGTAAGATTCCTAAAATGACCCCACCCATCACCCCCGTTGTATATCATAATTTATTCAACTTACGAATGATAAATTTGTTATGGTCACCTCATCCCTACTCAAGTAATGGCCAATGACTAATAATATTAATATAATGTTATTAATTAAGTATTTCCGTATTGGCCCAGTTACAGGTCCGGACCGAAGACCTGTAACTGGGCCAATACGGACATACTTAATTAATGACAATTTTATCAATTTACCTCTTTTCATTCTATTTGCACAACACTTAACATCTCATTGATATTGAAATAATATTTAAAATCCAGATTGGTAAACAGATATCATGGGTCAAAGTTCTGAAGCAATAGCTTCGGGCTCTCACCAAATGTGCGACTGCGCATGCTCAGACTCATATTGGCCCAGTTTGTCTCGTATTGGCCCAATGTGTCTCGTATTTGCCCAATTTGTCTCGTATTGGCCCAGTTTGTCCGTATTGGCCTAGTTGTCGAATCATATGTCTAGGCCGTAAATACCGTATACGTGCCATAATATTGATAGTTAATTAATAACAAGCGTTATTTACTATGCATAGCCTTGAGTCCAAACAACATCTTAATCTAATCGCACCGTCCTACCATCTCTATGTCTCTGAATACACCCTTACCCTACCCCCCCCCCCCCCCCCCCCCCAAACTAACCGCAGCCACAAACAGCTGGTCTGAATTTCACGTGTTTTCACCAATATAGCGTATTTGAAAGCCTATATGGACGGTGCGTATATTTGATATCGTACACAGGCTATATAAATAGGCTGTGGATCGCTGACACATGCTAACGCTTTAGGGGGAATTCCTGCGGTCTCTATCGTCTTACCTCCTCCCGTGAAACGGCTACCCCACAGGCTATATAAACAATAGAGTAAAGCTTTTGACATGGATCCTCATTCCATGTGCTTTTCGTTCTGTCTCATATAGACTTATCGCGCCGTGGCTTGCTCCTCGATATTGACACGCGAGTTGCCTTAAGTTACGACCTCTGACCCCTGTAACCACGCCCATAAGAAAAATGGGAATATATTTCGATTGTGGGTTCTGCTTGGGGTCATTGTCTTAGGATTAGTGTTTGTTATGGAATTAATCGGTGACATGAATTGTGAAATTCTGTATGGCATTGACTTATGATAACTGTTTGTTTTACAGTTAAACGTTATAATGAATAGTATTTGTCTTCATGGCTGTTTGTGTTACGGTAAAACGGTAAAAATAAGTTGTGTCTGATTTATAAATGGTACGAGAGAAAAGAAGGTAAAGTATAACTGTAGTTTTGTCTTTAGGGTACTGAGTTATGATAGCTGTTTTATTTGGGAATTTGAATGTCTTCAAGATTCTGACTTATGATATAAAAAGTTTTTGGAAGTAGAATCAATTATATTTTTTAGTTTTGCTCTAAAGATACTGGTTTATGATAACTGTTTTTTTTTTAGTTTTACATTGAAATATAATTCGATTGTCTTCATGACGCTAATTTATTATAACAATATTTTTTGGAGTAGAATCCATTTTAATTTGTTTTGTCCTCAGGACACTTACTTACACTGCGTTTTGGAGACAAAAGGATAAACATCTTATTCTAAGTTTGTCTTAAGGGGACTGCTTTCTGCTGTTTTAATATGAGTATAATAAGGTTTGTATGTAATTATATTATATACGTTATATATTCTATAACCACCGTGTTTTGTAAGGTCACATACTTGATATTGATAGTAATTTGATCGGCAAATAATAAGAGACACCGTAAGTCAATAATCTTTATTATTGCTGTTTACAACATAAGCCTGGCTTATAATAATGTAATGACTGAAAAATCTATTGACATCACCTCACCAATCTACTGCTGTGTAGACTCTATACTCTAGATACTAGTATAGCATAAATTTGGACCGAGTGAATGAGTGGGTGGTTGAGATTTCTGCTAAACTAATCAGCATTTCTTTGATCATTAATTAATCATTATTATGCGCGAAAATACCCCGTGCATATTTGTCACTTTTGATAATTGCGCGAAAATTACACCCAGCGAAAATAAATGAGTTTACAGTAAATTATCGAATACACGCCTATGAACAAAACGTAACCAACGCGTTCTTTGTGATTTGTTTGAGATTGAACTAACTAATGAGAGGTGATTTGATTGACTGTTCTGTGAATTTTCGATTAAGATAATAATTCGTTTTGTAATGATTTAATCGAGCTAAAAAAATTCTCATAAATATGGAAAACGTAAACATACAGTTTTTGTTGGGATATCAGATTACAACTTAGTTTTTAATTCTCACTTGTTAGATTATACACTTTAATCTGCAGTTGACTTTTAATGTTTGGTGTACCAGTTGTGCCCCTATCTGAGCATAATAGTAAATAATTCTACATAGGATGACAAAGTGTATACATGCTCCAATTAGGTTTGCAGTACTTTTATCTAGTCATATCATAGAACATTGTGTTTGGAATGGTTTATCAACCTATCTGAAGAAAACAAAGATTTAATAATATTCTCTAGTAGAAATACACAGCTACGGTTCAGTGTGTCCAACGACCCATATGAAGCAAGTCTGCTTATTTCTACAGTTAGGCTACGGTATGCTCGATTTGGAACAATGTCGCCGATTGTACAACTACATTTTGCTGCAACCAATCACAACTCACTATTTCTAGTTGATCCATGGGTTACGATGGAATACACAAAAAAGTGTTCAAATTTTGAAATCGTGAAAACCGAGATCGTGCCGTCAATTCAGAAAAATATTAACAGGTGGCAGTAACCTGATATTTTGGGGTATTTCCAGGAAGTAATTCATAAACGAACTAGAAACCCCAACATTACCCCCACCTCCTCACACACACAAACACCTCCTCACACTCTCACATAGTCTCTGAACATCCATAAAGACCAATTCTATTCGTGATTTTTAGTAAACTTAACCTCTTAACATGTTTTTCATGGGGCGTCTACAAAAACAAGGCCATGTGATAAAAATACTCATCTGTGGACTGTAGCACAAACTGCATGCATGGTGCTAATACCAACCTCTTTAACAGCTTGTGTTCGTTAACCACCCATACCATGCTGTAGTGTCCGGACTTGATCGTAAATAAATCACACTAAAACAAAGTATTATAGTGGATGAACTGCGGCAATGACATCGTTTCCAACACCTGCTTGTCTGCTGATGTATGTACTGTACATGCTATACATGCCAATACAGTCTATCGTATTTGGTAAGTTATTGTTTGCCTCATTATTCCGTCTATTAATGGATGCAAAATAATTTCATAGACATACATTAATATTCAGGACTGAAAGTAACATATAAATGATTTCAAACAGTTGAAATATAGAAATATGAATTACAAGATGACAAGATTATATGATTATTTTAAATAACTATGAATACGAAATGTCAGATGAACATCCAGACTCTGAAATGAGGTTGTGAAAAATATTAAAAGTTATTAATGAAAGTGAAACTTTCTTTTCTTGTTATGTAAATATATTTAATCTTACAGAACCAATAAAGCTAAATTTGCACAAACGTCAATTACTCATCATCCACGAGTTTTGTAGACTAATAGTTGGTCTCCGAAATAAAAATAAAAAGGAAAACGTTTCCTTATTTAAAAGAATAAAGTATAATAAAAAGCTGTGATATTTCTTCATTGTAACGTTTTATCAAGCTTCAAGATTTGCCAACATGTAATAGACTTGCGTGGGCTTTTATTCGACATAAGGATTTTGAAAACAGACTAACACTTCAGTTGCTCAACTTTCTAGGAGAAATACTAGGCCCATCATCTCGCACCTTTGTATTATAAAAACACCGTTGAATGTTTAATACCATAATCTGAGTTGATACCTCATAGTAAACAGTGACAGTTTTGGTAGCTCTTTAACGCGTCAAGGGACCAATCTTACACTTACACTTCACTTTTTATTTGCTTTTGTAAAATATTTAGTAAGTGATCAACTGGGTGAAACAACATCATATATTTCCTCTTATACTCATCCAATGCATTTGTGATGAACTTATTCTCATTTAGTCGATATGAAAACTTTTATTCGAAAATTAAAGAAATTTGAATTTTCAAAATTTGACCCCCTTCTGTCCATTTCATTATGCCATATTTCATGAACATGCACCACTGCCCTGATGATGTCAACATATGTTTGAGAATGATTGTTTTACACATGGATAAATGATGATTCATTGTCATTACATGTTATGTAATTTTATTGATGTTACAATGAACGCCAATTTACATGCTGTTTGATTAGATACACATGTTGTAGAAACGACTCTTGTCCTAAAAGAAAGGTACCTACATAACAGAACACCTACTAGACAATCCATGGAATAGTGATATCACACCAAAGCCCGTCATAATTAATGACAACTTCAAAGTGCTCAAAAACTATCGAACTGCACAAAATAAGTCTGTTATTGAACAATAAAGCGTTGTATCCGTAAATTATATTGCAACTCTCGGAAGCACTTCCCAACTATTCATAAAATACATCAAAATGATAAGAAAGTCAGTCTATTATTGAGCAACAAGTCGATTTGCAGTTACTACTGGAAAACTCCGCAGTCTGTTCTCATATTGTTCATATATAACACCAAAATAAGGAGAAACACATTTTCATTTTGATAAATTCATTTTCGACCCATTACCGACCCATATGATGAAAAGTGTTAATTCGACTTATGAAATATGAGAATTTACAAGCAAATGTCAAAAACAAACCTAAAAATATTTATATTTAATATATATCTCACTTTACATATGTAAATGTGTACATGAAGTCTCCCCCTGACCTAATTTTATATCATGGTGTTTTAATGAGGTGATCTATATATTTCTGAAATAACAATTCTGTGGACAAATTACAAGCCTAATATCTGAAAAGAGGGACTGATACTACAAGGGACTGCTACATAGACTAACTTTATGTTGACACATGTCAATCTGTTTGTAAATTTACAAACGTTTGCATATTTACTTGCTAACTTGTCCCTGCTAACGAAATTATACACGGGTGCAAAATTTCACATGGAGTAACTTTGCACTACCTCTAGATTAACATTTTGTCCCTGTAAAAGATTTCTTAAAGAAATTTAACTTTTTGATATTTGATAAAAAAAAAAGTAAAAGCAAAAGGAGTTCTGAAGAATACTGACACTGAAACAACTGGACTGGCCAGCATTTCTAGACTTACGACGGCTCCATTCATGTTTTGCTCTTGGGTCTGGACGACAGACTACACTAAAACCACAAGTAGTGTTTTGCCTGTATGGTTTTATTTGCACTCTTGTACACTGTCATGATCATGGATAAATGCGCTATATAGGAGAAAATTACTATCATAGTGCAACTTGTTATTGGAACGTGTATTATAGCCCATATGTAAATTCACAGGTTTACCAATATTTTGGTAACTTATTTTTCAATGAATTCGGCGGATAAATTCGTTATATTATGAAAATGGTTTTAAAAAATGCATGACTTTTATTTTAACCAGTAATGATTTTGTGGACAAATATGTCGATATCTGGAGTTATGAAGTTATGAAGTCATATATATCCGTGTATCTAGAAACAATGTTATCCTTACAAAAAGTAGATTCTTTTGAAATGTATTTCCTAATATAAGCGCGATTCAACCGGATTAATATCAAAACTAAACATACCCATACTAACATAAATATTTCATTTCAATAGGAAAATACACGCTGAATAGATGTAATCAAATTTTAAACTGTGATTTTTTTAAGTAACAAGATTCATATTTTATAATGTCTTCGTAACCATATCCATATTTTATAATGTCTTCAATGCTTCATTGGAACTTGCTTTTACTCATAGAGTAAACTGACGTCATGTACATGTAAACACGTAGCAAATATACATACACTGCACTCGACAAATGCTCAAAAAGTAAACATGGGTGTAAATTATGTCTGCTTAAACGAGAAGAAACTAGTGAAGGTCACACATCAGCAGGGGTGAGAGGTCAAAGGTCAGAGGTGTGTTTACATTGATACGGTCAGTGGCGATGGGGGTCAAGGGGGTTGCTTGAGGCTGTGAAATGTCCCCGTCCTCCTTCATTATGTGATCGGGGTCGACCAGCCCCCATTTTATAGCTTAGGAGCAACTATTGTGTTTGTGGTGAGAAGGGGAGGTATAGTTCTTTCTATTTTGTAGACTGCTTAAGAATGAATATTATAATCACGTGAATACATTATTGTGAGACTAACCGATTTTAGTTTGGCGTCACGTTTCTTGTCAATATTCCTTTGGTCATTTAAAAAATGACAATAAAATATCCAGTACTTTTCCTACCAATGAATTGTATTTGATCTAAAACATTAATGTTTTGATAAATGTGAATAAAATCCGGGATTTACAAAGATTATTGTCTAAACATTCAAACATGAATTTGGTGACGATATCGGATCTTGATGAAAGGAATATGAATTTCCTTGATGTACGGGAATATCACCAGGACTTCCTCTTCTACACATCCTCACAAAGAATATATGAAAGTTCTAATTGTATCAAACGAACAGAGAATTATCACTTTGCTAATAAAACTAGAGCTTCAACTAACAACACGAAATGTCTAGTTCTGCCAATACATCATCACGTCAACATGATATTCCTATATTTCTATTGGCGTATCAGAACATTACCAAGATTCAAGCTTTTTTATTTCTCTAAATCCACACACGGTGGTACATGAGCAATTTTACCGAGATAAATTAAAGATATAGCGCATGCGCAAAACATGGTAGCATTGAACAGAAGACCTCCAGACCTATCTGAACAACAATCATATAATTATTTACTAAAATAACGGATGAATCACCTGCCAAATTAGAATGTTCATATTAACTGAGAAATCACCGATACATGAATATTCCTAATTCTGGTGGAATTTCATAAACTGTAGATTAAATGCATAATGTTACTGATTCGTCATCGTACAAAAGTGTACTTTCTAACTTTAAGAGAAATTGTAAGTTCTGCATTACGTCGGAGCGTTGTCAGAAAGTCATGAATATTCGAATGCTACTAATGTATCACCAGACAACTGTTCTTTCCTATATTGAATTCTTTAAGCGCATCGCCAGAGCATTAACACCACCAGCGAGATGTTTTTCCCTTCAGTGAATTACATTGTATAAGAGACCGTTATCTTATGTCTTTGATTATATATAGGAACAACCGCCAGAGCAACAACAAAATTTGAATTCCAAACTCTATCGGAGCATCTTCAGAAAAAAACTTCCAAATTTAGCTGAAGCATTGTTAGATAAATCGAAAGTTCAGAATTCAGTGAATGAAAAACAAAATTGAAATGCATTCCGACTAGTCCTGTTGTTCAATGAACCACGTCAGCGAGCTCGCAATATGAGTTTCCTTATTCCGTGGAATGAACGTTGTGTTTATTTCAACACGTGCATGTTGTATATATCTGTCAATCACAGGTGCAACCTGTCATCACGTCAGACAAGTATCACAGTCACGTGACATTTCTCCTTTCATCACGTGCCAACAAGAGTGCGCACGCATCCTATATCGCCATGCCATCAGAATGCCTGCTACCTCTGCGAGTTTCTGGAATCTGTAAACCAAGCCTAGAATAATCAGTACTGATTTCCTGAGACGCGAAACACATGGGCTTAACTCCATACAGAGGCCGGGCCCTTTGAAAACGCTTTGATGATAACATGCTTTTGAAAAATGTCTTTCTGTTGAGAACCCAAATTTAACCCGCAAGAGTTAACGATTACATCATGTCGCTCCTAAATACTTTGAAGATATAATAATTTAAGTAATCTGTCAAGAATACTCGCATTTTCTGACGCATCAGGCCTAACTTTGTCATTTTTTGCAAGTTGACAAAGAGCGTGATATAAATTGTGTAAATCTAAACCTGAAGCTCAGTTTATAAACCATAACGCTTTGTACAACAACTCCCCTCTGTTCCCGGTGGTGATGAATGTGTTCACCTTATACAAACACACTGTTCCCCTTCTCCTAAAAGCAATGCATATGTTAAACAGACATAAGGGTTAAGGAAGAATGGATGGAAATGGCTATACCCCCACATTCAATTGTCCTTCGTTTTCAGCGAAATACAAAAGGTTTTGCAATTAAGATTTCTCGAAAGCTACACACAACCAGTAGACTCAACATATGCCATGCGCTACCAGTCGAGAGTGGATCTTTCTTCATTACAACCTCAAAAAGGGGATAAGTACTGATTGACCCTGGAAGACGAGAGCTGTTCACAATGGGAGTCGATCGCCTCGTCAACATTGGACCACCTACCACCAACGCCCACCACCCCACCCCAACTACCCCCGTCGTGCTTGAGCAAGCATGTTTTGGCGTTCATATAACGCATATGATCAAAACCTTTCACTTTGATATTGGACAAATGGCGTTTTCTCATACGCCGCACATTGGCTCTCATTTGGAATCTTAATACGCATGCGCGAGCAAAGAGAGCGACTTGTGCTTTCGTCATCAAATTGTGTTAATTATTACGCTTCGATTGTTTATTGGACGTGTATTTTGCTCGTTATGTTATCAATTACGCGTACTTTTGTGAAATACAGTAGGCAGCAGACAAGGTTATTACTTCTCTCCTTTATTTTGTATTGTTCCGGACTATTAAACTCGTTAAAGGGTCACTAGACCATTCATCTGGAATATTTAATGGGATTTCAAAACTATTAAGTCCATTTAACTAAGCAAATGATAATAAAATGATACATTTTGATAATAATTACGCGAAGTGTGCATATTTGTTGAAATGAGTTTGATATTGGATATAAGAGTTTATGTTGATTCTGAATAAATAAGGAAAAAAATTATTTAAATTCCGTTAAACTTCACAATTATTCTTACTAATTGGTGCACAAAAACAATATTTTGTACATACTTTTTTACAATGTGTAACGATGGTTTCTGTAGATGTTGAGGGCTTTAGATTTTACAGAATTACTTACGTGAAAGTGTATACAGTAACTAATCTCAAGTCATATATTAGACATTGATTAAAACAATTGGAAATAAACTTCATGAAAAAAGAAAATCTGTGTGTTTAAAAAAAATGCAAATAAACTCTCAACTCTCAAATAAGTTACGCAAGTTACAGGTTACTTAACTTTAAATGTCACTTATTCTAATGAAAAATTACGTAACATTATAGTGAATGGTACCATAAATAGAAATATATAATGCCTAAAATTTTTCATAATCTGTGTCTGTATAGTGTGACTATTTCAATTCACTAGCATAATTGGTAACGATTTGTTACAATGAAAACTTAAGATTTAAGAAAGAAGTTCGCAGTTAAGGCTGCATGAAGTTCCTATCGTTAATCTTTATTTAAAGTTTAAGTGATAATTCAAACCTGGCAGATAATTTACCTGCATGAAGAATTATACTCATCATTAACAATAATCTTAACTTGTTACCCTTTCAATACCCTATTCTAGTATTATTGCTACTGTGTAAAACTGTTTGCTTAGATTTTAAGAACGATGTATGAAATTATATGACCCTCCCGGATGTGATAATTCAAGCCTATAAAAATATGAAAGTACAAAATAAGTTCTTTAATCGGCATTTTAGAGACAATTTTATGCATATAAAACTTCTTTATTCTTTGAAGGCGACGTTTCATTAATATCAATATTTTTAATAATTAACCAACGATATTACATAGACTTAATACATGGCGCCCAATAACTGGCAATAATGATACAAATTTAAGTTAAAAGTTTAACGTAAAAATCAACATGTTTGAGATTAAGGGTTACGTCCTATTATTTAAATTAAAGTGATAGTTTAAAGCTAAAAATGTGAGGCTCTTAAATAATTTACAAACAATAATAAATAGACTTGTCATAATCAATAATCATGATTTGTGACGCTTTCAATTCAAAACTTTAAATCTTTAAATCAAGGTTTTATATTTAGGAGGACCTTTCAAGTTAAAAGAATTTTAAGAACAAGATATTTTGTGTCACAAGCTTACATTCATACATAATGACACGTTAAAATTATACTACAATAACACCCGGCCATTTGACGCACGAGGCTCTACAAGTACAATAGATAATACATTTGTACACATACACGCATCATAAAAATCCCTACAGACAGATAATTTTATTAATGTCTCACTTGTAGTTACATGAAATGAAATAATTAGTGTAAATATAAAACATAAAAATCATAAGATGTCCTACAACCAGTCGCTCAGCGACTTACGAGAGACAATATAATCTTATATAAATACACAAATACAAGATAAAGGACCAAATATACATTGTATGTCGTAAAATATATACATATGTGAACAGCTCTAAAAAGCTTAAAACTACCTTAGCCATATAAAATATCACGACGTTTGATTAAAATGTCATGGCAGGTTTTGGAGACGATAAAAATTAGATCACTACACTACCCACCCTACGAAACCCAACCCATCCCAACCCAACCAGTGCATACTAGAGATTAAAGGCACTGTAGCACGTTTTTTGCAAATTTTATTTTTTCAAATTTCTCATTTATAATGATTGTTTATGTCATTTATATTTACTTTAGAGGGTAAAACATCTTATTACACAAACCAATGATCCGTAGTGGTAATAACGTTGTTGCGTATAAAGCCAAAATTGCATGGCGGCCATTTTATTGTGAACACATTTTATTATATTCGAATGACAAAAAAAATTCCCATGGCTTTACGGAACCATGTACACTCATTTGCAACTTGATTTTCCGAAGAGAGAAGGGTGTTTTACTATTGTTGACATTATTTTTCAAATACATTTCATCGACTTATTTCAGCAAAAAAACGTGCTACAGCGCCTTTAAATAAACCGCGATCCACCCCGATCCCTTCGTGTACCATAATGTGCTATATCTTTATCGAAATCGAATCATCATGAAGCACCATGCATGATAAAATCAAACCTTATTGTGTTCCCACGAACATGTTGATTTCACATTGACGTATTGTTAAATTGGGGCTGCCATGCAGTGTCATTTTCACGAATATATTCCATATTCGAAAGAATGCGATGTCATCAGTTTACAATAACACAAGGGAAGTAAAGGCGGTATTAGGTTAAATACTCTTTATCGTCAATGTTATATACTTCAAATCATTAAATAAATCAACAGTTTATATAATTCAAAATATATCACTGACCTGTCAAAGGTATAGTTCTTATTTTGTTGATCGTTCTTTAGAGTAAAATGGCCTGTTAAATCCGTTACACCAAAGTGCCCAAAGTTCACGTAAAGGCAAAGTTAACAACGCACAGATGAACATGCATACATTCAAGCATTTAGACAATACCATTTAAACACACGTTTGTCGGATTGGTAAACTGAGAAAGTAAAATAGTCAATATATGAGTTTGTAATGATGTTTTTTGGTGCAAAATAAGAAACATTATGAAATGAAATATCTTATACACTTAGAGAAACCTTGAACTGCAGCATTGTAAGTTGTATAAAGAGTCAAACCAGGTGGAAAACTTTTTTCTATATTTGATCAACAAGATTCAAAAGTAAAAAGCAGACTTTTAGAATTCCCACACGAACGGTCTATAATTTTGTCACTTTTCATTTTCATTATGTTAAAGCATTAACTGCATCTTTATCAAATCTAACATTGAAATTCCAATATAAATGAAGGCATTAAACTAAAAATGAATCTATTGCCATAATTGATAGATTGATAATTATTACACTTGAACACTTAATAAACCGGGGAAGAACACCCGGAAGACCGGGGTTCGATTCCCGGTCGCGTCATACCAAAAGACGTTAAAAGATGGGAGTTGTTGCTTCCTTGCTTGGCGCTCAGCAAATAAAGGATAGAACAACGCTTGAACTGGCGCTGCACTGTGGCTGCCGGGGGCAAACTGCCCAAAACAAATTTCCAATGTACTTGTACTTAGGACAATAAAGTGTTATTATATATATTATATTATTATTATATTATAATAATTGCTTATAGCAAATATGCTTTAGTCCTTTAACGAAATGCTTTAAACTGTGACATTCTTTTATGGAGCTTGATTTCGTAGTCTAACACTTCTATACTTAATATTTAATTAAATGGTTATATTTAAGAATACATAATTTACAGCGACTAAGTGTTAGAGTAGAAATTTGCTTTTATTATAATATACTTTATTATCATGATGATGCTATTCAGATGATCATTATAATTACCCGGACGCCCAATAATGGAAGTCGACTACATAAGAAAACAAGAATTTGAATGTTGTCTTTTGTATTGTAAATAATCATTGTATATTGTTGTACACAATGTATCTTCAGACATACACTCATGCATTGTAATCTGCATTGTATAACATACTCATCTATTTTAACCTCCTTCATCCAGTTTCCACAAACTTGCTGATATATTATGCTTTTTAAAGGTTGTACCCCACATTCCACCTGCCGGAGGAATAATCATATACTTTGATTGTATATTTGCTCAGTTTCTTTTTTCACGTACGTTATAACATTTATCTTATTTTATTTTTTCCCCAGTTGCAAAATCATGTTTTAAAGACATTTTGTTCGACATTTATTTTTATTATATTATTTTCAAAGTTATAGTCATTGATATTTGTTTAATGCTTCTCCCTTTAAAGGTGTAGTTTTGGCATTTTGTGTACGTTATGCGATGCGATTTTCTTACTTACTTACTAAACTTAGTTATTTCAAATTCCTTTTTTCATTTTCAAATTACGTAATATGATTGCAAAATAAATGTCCCTTTTTATATACTTAACTGATGGGTCATCGTTTTAACAATGACCAAAGACACTCACGAAAACAGACTTTTTTCTCAAGAGACGCACAAAGCGCACGTCAGGACGATTACGGATTCCTGCGTCAAGTACACTAATGAAATATTGAATAGTGCGTGCAACCTGGCTGACAACAGACAACAGGCAGAGATAAGCCGGCACATCAGTGACTCATCAGGGGCCCCATTAGGGTTGCTGAATTTAAAATGTAACTTCATTAACCTATATACCAAAATTATTAAACAAAACAATTCGAGTTATTATTTTCAAATTCCAATACTGCGTTACCAAACTATTAAAAAAATACACAAACAATGATGTTTAACAATATAACCCCGAAAGGGCCCCATCGTTAAAATTCCTAGTGGCACTAATGGTCAAAGGAAAATACTTTTCTACTCGGGGGAAAAAATCTATCATTTGTGTTTAATTTGAAAAGGAGTATTTTAGAGTGAATTACCTCTCCGTTAAAATGTTTCCGCCGTGTATATTGCCAGTAGCAATATGGAGATGACCCCTGACGTATTCCAGTAATTGTGGCGTATTTAGGCTATTTGCATGTATACGATTTCCATGTAAATTGAATATTGCTACGAACAAGTATATGCTAAATGTTTAAAGATATTTTGAGTTAAATAATAAGAGTATTCTTTATTATGCACTCGTTTTGGGAACGGATGAATATTATATTTGCTTGATACATTTGTATTTATTTATTTGTAAGAAAAATATATAATTTTCATTTAAGTAAATATTTAGGAAGGAAGAATTGAATACATATACTATGAATTCATTTTATTAGTATTATAAAGGTTGAATATCATATCCTTAGATTAATTTTACACAATGACAGCTTTTATTTATGAAAAGAAATTGAACATTCAGCCTGTGTTTTTAATGAACACTACTCATTTATTACAGGACATGAGAAGCTCTGAAAAGGGGACGCGATAAAAAGAAAACCCAAATGTTTTGCCCACTACATGTGTATACATAGTGACGTGTCTGACCTCAGACAGTTTTAGACCTCTCTGACAATCTTTGACGCTCTCTGACAATCCATGACGCTCTCTGATAATCACTGACGCCCTCTGACAATATCTGACGCTCTCTGACAATCTCTAACGCTCTCTGACAACCTCTGACGCTCTCTGACAATCTACGACGCTCTCTGACAATATATGACGCTCTCTAGCAATCGCGGACGCTCTCTGACAGTTGTTGACCCTGACACTTTCCGGCAAACATATGTGTGGACATTAATTTATAAAAAAAAGTATGAAGTATCTGGCTAAAATATATCAACAAAAATGCCAAATAGTTTAATCCATCAGTGATTATACCACTGAGACGTAGTTTCCTCTGGTCTCAAGAAGCCAACCTAACTACATCTTACATTTTTAAACATTATATATCCATGTATTATACGCCTTTTGAAAAATCGTTTTCATACCCAGTAAACTATAGGCGAGAAAGGAGAGTGAAATATGACGGTCATCAGGTTGGTATGCTAGGACGTCCTGCAGGAATATCGTGTCAATGAATTGAAGTCCATGAAGGTGCATTATGTCGACATCACCTTTTATTAACTCAATTTCCATATTTCATAAATTATCACTTAAACACCAAAACTTTGCATAGAACCACTTCAAAACAGCGATCTCAGCATGCCATGAGTGTTTGAACAGAGATAACAAGTCACCGTATCATACCCTGAGGAATGCCAACATATGCTTATTTAATACACCAAACATACGCCTGTACTTTGTCTAGATTCTGTTGAAAACGCAACAACGCAAGATATGTTAATCAACGAGTGTTGGACACGACTGAAAAATAGTTCCACTGTCTTCCTAAAAGCTAAAAAAGCATAATTTGTAAATTAACTGTTCATATTTCTATAAAAAAAAAAACGCACGGCTTTTAGAAAAGAATCTCCTTAAACGGACGAGATAAGAAAGTGAAATGCGGCTTTCTGGATTGTGTTATGACCTCCTACAGTAAAGATGCGTCATCGATTTAATATCAAAGAAGATACATTATGCCGACAATATAGACAATAAAGAATGCATGAATTCGTGATCACAGCGCGTTGGAAAATGAACCAATTTCAGACAAGGCTGCTACCGAACTTTCGTAATCAAACCTGTCTCGTTCAATAAATGCCAGAGCTAAATTATCTGCTGAAGTTGATATCAGAAAATGTCAGTCACAGTTTGGCGTTTAACCTCTATACACGGCGTGATTCCCTGACGAATTGGGTTCATTCATGGTTAATTCACGAGTTCGAATCCACGTGATCGGGTTTCTAATATATCTTAATTATCTTTCTTGTCATGTAAAAGCCATTCGGAATCAGGCAATATGAATGATGGATAAACTTACATATATGAATACTATTGGTTCACGTGTATGCAATATAAAACAAGTTTGTAATATTGATTTAATGGTATACATGACAGCTGTGATATACATGCTATTGATGAAGTATGATTTAAATGGTTCTGATATTTATTTAGATTTTGGATTCTGAACATGACCTACTTTCAAACTGATATTATCACTAATGATACATTTTTATTTATTAAATGATCTTAACATATTATTTTGTTGACTATTGCTGTGGAGCTCTCTCCCAGACAGCATATATCAAGCATTGTGAAAGTCTATCATGCTTCTAAGACACATCTGTTTCAAGAAACACAAGGCCTGGGCGCTTTTGAGCACTGATTGTGAAAAGAACGATTTACAAATATCCAGTTTATTATTTATTATTATTATTAAATATTGTTCGGTTCCTTTGATGATATGCGTGTTAACGATTTTCTTTTACACTTAATTGCAAATTTTATATGAAATCTGGTATACACTAATTGATACATCGATTGAGGTTACGCATACAGATGCAAATTAATTAAGTAACACTCACATTGTTACAGCAAAATCGTTCCGAAAAGAAAGAAGACAACGTGTCAGGAAATCAACTCTAGAGATATTAAGTAGGACAATCATGTAAAGCAGTGTTGAAACGAAACAAACGGTTCACTATCATTGAGTAGCTGCTTTTACAATATAGCTTGGTATTTTGGTGTAAAATGAAAAATGAAAGTCAATATTTGTTGCTGCAATGTGATTTTACTTACTTACTTTTCAACAAAAGTCACTCGTTAAAGTTGCATGAAATTCGTGAAACTGTCAAATTCAATAACAAATACGGTCAGTATTTACGGTACTGACACGATATTAGTATTTTCAATGTATAAACAACTGATCTATCTGGTTGATAATATCATTCAATTTATCATAACATACCCAGTTCAGTTTACAAAATAGGGTGTTGCTCAATTAATGTCCATGTGTATATAATAATAATAATAATAGTGCATATTTATAAAGCGCACATATCCACGCTCGAAAGCATGCTCAAAGCGCTAAACATATAATGCTAATAAATAATGATAATAGTGATGCACATTTGAATGTGCTCACTTCACACAAACAGCAATAACAAATCAATGTGTACAATTGTTGCAATTGTGAAAGTCCTTATGAACCATAAAACTGAACAAAAAGATAGGCTTTTAGACTTGATTTGAATGATTCAAATGTTGGACATAGTTTCAGATTTTTGGGAAGAGTGTTCCACATGTTAGGAGCAAAATGCTCAAAACATCTCTGACCAAAGCACTTGAGGTTACACTTCGGCACTGTCAATAGATTCTGATGTTGTGATCTAAGCTCCCGTGTTGGGACATAGGCTGATATCAACTCTGATATGTAGGCACAGTATCACTGAGTATGGACCAATATATATATATATATATATATATATATATATATATATATATGCGCACATACAACATATACATATGTGCATATACAACTTCTGTCGCGTTACTGCTGTGACGTCACGCTTCCTTACTATCCCAGACTTGCAGAAGCAAAATCGACGACTTAATGAATTATTTGAGTATTGAATGTGTATATGAAAGAAACGTGGTCATAACCACTAGTTATATGTGTGCAATTTCAATGAACGTCCATGTATATATATTATAGTGAAACCAAATAAATTTTCCCTTTCAATACCCAAATTATAACATTCTCTCATTTTTAGATAATTACGTTTTGCACATATGTACTTGTTACCTTGAAACACAATAATTAAAACTTCAATGGTAATTTAATTAGATAATAAGCAAGAATGTTACATTTTCACATGTATTTACATGAATTTTTTTAGAAAACTTAAAATGAATCCTTATTTAAAAACTTAAAATGAATCCTTACATCTTTTTTAAAAATTCTCTCAATTAAATATTTTTCGTTGATTTCGATGACAGGTTATTTAAGCATGTTTGGTATGTCTGTTTATTTATTTTCTTTTCTTCTAATGCAGGTCACGTGTTACAGTTTACATGAGTTAATAAATAAAATGAAAGGAGGGTCGTTTTGCCAAATAAGCACATTTTTTGAATACTTTGAATACAAAGCATTATTCTATGTACATCTATATCTTAAATGTAAATGATACTGCCTAATGTAAAATATTATGCCTGATAAAAAGTATATAAGCAATTAAATGTTTGGATTTTATACAAATCATGATTTACATAATTTAAAGAGAATTCATCTATATGATGCAGAATGTGTATCCAGACATTATTTCATAATGCTAAAATCTACACAATGTCACCATCGTCTATTATCTAGACAGATAATATGTACAATTGTCCATAATTTACATACACTTCCATAATTAAATTACAATATATATGATTATTTCTGAAATGGCAAACATAAATATACCAAAATGTTTTCATCAAAGAATGCCTCTGTCATAAATTCTCTTGCAATATGCTTATGTTTTCCATGAAAACATACGAAATAAATCGATTTTTATCACATAAATATTAACACTACTATTCTCATGTTGTACGGTGCTGAATGGTGTGCTGTGCATGGGCCTGTGGTCCCGTGAATATACAAGGCTCTCTCTCACCCATACACATGTACCTCTTTGAGCATGGACATGTAGTCTAATTCACAGGTGTGTACTCTGCTACTTAGACTAGTATGCCTTGAAATATGCCATGCCTTGCCTTGTTAGGCAGTAATATAGTGCTGGCAGTTAATATTAGCCCGGAGGCTTTAGGTTAGTAAGAGTTAGTAAGAATGTGTGGACAATAGTTGTAGTTTGAAATAAAACTACTAAAAAATGCTTGGTTGTTCCTGATACCGGGTTAGTGATGATGATGATATGGATTTTCACATGACGCACTTTTCCATTAGAATGAATGCTACTCACATATCATAACCCTGGCGGAATTACACTTTCGATACTTCCACTGAAGCTTTGGGTCCGTACTTCCGTAGTCTGTCATCCAGACCCCTTTACCCTTTTTAGACGAGGCAAGTCTACTACAAGGCAAGTCTATAGAGCTCAATCTGAAAATGAACACTCCTTTTATTCTACTTTTAATTTATTCATACTTAAAACCTTATCCAAAAAATCACTTCAGAGTCTTGAATGTTAGACTAGTACTTCTCCTGCTCAGGTGCCCATTGAAACATCTGGATTGACTGGGTGCAATGTAGATGATGTGCCTTACCCATGGACTCAACACAGTTCACGAATGTTTGGAGTCTTCATAGGGATTCGTACTGATTTAGTGGCCACCATGTTGACCACTACACCACCGTGCTCCACATATACTAAATATATAATACGCAAATCCCTTGTGCATGGAAACTGTAACTTTATATATAATTTCCACTACACTGTAAAAATCGCGTTTAGCAATTAAACACCACCGTTACATGTTTAATGCTCCACATGTTTAGGATAGTGCTTAATGGCTAAGCACAAGAACGATATTACATCTGTTATTTAAACATGAAGAGCTTTTAAACACATTTCTAAACGTGTTTAGACATACATTACACCATTGGCTAAACACTTTCCTAAACATGTTTGAGAATTTCCCCAATGGGTCGGGTTACATTGGTCAGTTTGGGCGGGAGAGTTAATTAAGAACAGATGTGCATCCCTGTGGCCGCCATATTTCTCCAGCATCCTCTTTTCTATTTACACGTTGTTGATGCACACGTTTCTGGTCATTCGAAGTGCACATGAAGCCAAAAGTTGATGTTATTGTGAATATATATATGTCTCTATGTTCCCTGAACGACACACTTATGGTTCCAATCAAGACTTTGAAAGGTAGGTTGATTTGAGATTTCACAACGTCGTCCGATTGCTTCCTATGTTGTTTTCATTTGTCAAAGGAGATTGTAATGAGTCATTTAACGTACGTTTATTATATGCTTAGCACCAACAGTACATATATATTTAAGTAATATTTGTTATTTATATAAATGATATATATGAGAGTTCTGATAATGTTTATATATCTAACATGAAGTAATATCCATAAACCACATGTTACTATCGAATTCCATTGTAGTGAGGTTTGACTAGTGTAACTGGTTGTGTTTAATTACTTGAATTAAGATGTGTAATAAGGGTGTAGATGTTTAACAATTGTATTTGCTAAAATAAGTTCTTAAAGAAGCATATGACAATATGTTCATCATTAAATACTTGGTTGATGCTCATATATCTCATTTAGGACCAGACCAGTATATTTAGATGTATCTATGTTATGCAGTTGGAGAAGGAATTTTCTTGATGACAGTCTGCCTTGACAAGAAAGATGATGTGATGAAGAAATACAAGAAACTGTTAGCATTGACTCAGCTGTGGTGAGTAAATATTGAACCAAATTCCTTTATATTTAAAGACTATCACAAATACATAACAATTGTAAGGATATATTTTGGTAAAAAAAATGTTGTATCTGCCATTTTATTTTTGACTCTTTTGTGACTTATTTTTGCCCTTTTTGTAGGAAACCAGAACTGACAGGATCAGTGATTACAGAAACGTTGAAGTCCTACTAAAATAATACCAGTTTTTACTGATTGATCACTTGATTTGATGTCAGTTAATTTTTCACAACAACCATTTGTATATACCCAATTGAGTTATTCCATAACATGTTACACTTTACTACATTTGTTAAAATGTTTTCAGGAGACTGGATATGTTCATCTATTGTGTTATTTTTGTCATGTTGCATTTCGGTGGTAAACTAAAAGTTTCTTCATTCATGTTTCAGGTGAAGGATGCCAAAGAAGATATAATGCAGTTTACAAAAGACCATCCTGAATCTCAACTACCTTTCCAAATCCTTTGACTTATACAGATCTTTTAAGGGAGTAAACTACAAAAGCTTTGTAAACATATATATTACTATAACATGTTTTCTCCAGAACAAAGGGATTGAGCATTAACTTTTTTTTAAAAAAATGATTCTGATGGTGTGAAAATATTATGTTGAAAACACCCAAACTTATTTTAAAGGATTTATTTAATTATTAATTCATATGCAGAAACTCATTAATGTTAAACATTAGGTAATAAGGATTAGAATGTTGCTAAATTGCCTTGATTCTAAAACCACTTTTTAAATATTTGTGTCTGAAAATTTAACTGCCAAATGAACATTGTTCAAGCATATATAAGCATATATATTATATGTAGATACCTTCTTATCCATGTATATTGTGAGAATAATGGTTGTCTTATAAATTTAATATTTGGTGAAATCGATGAGTTGATTTGTGTATATGGTTATTTTATCAATAATTTTTAATAAATCTTTTCGAGAAATTCCTGATTTTGAGTCGTTATTAATCACCCCTATAAAAGGGGTGATGCAGACCAAATTTATTTCTTGTATCATACACTTATATATTATATGTACTTATATAATTTTTATTAAGCGCCATGAATTTTTTGGTGATGGCGGTGTGTAAGATTGAATTACAAGATATAACATTGGTCTTCATTGATTTAAATATTTTGTATAGTTGCAATGCTTTATTTTCAGGCGTGCTGGAGAGTGTGGTTTTGTGTTGAAAAGCTAAACATAATACTAAGCGCGTATCTTGTCCTGTTTTTTTTACACGTTTAGACCCATAAACACGTTTAGATACCTAAATTTGTTTAGGGATGTGTTTAGTTGCTAAGCACATTAATAAACGTGTTTATGTAGCTAAACGTGATTAGTTGCTAAACACATTCCTAAACACATTCAGGTAGCTAAACGTGTTTAGGGGTCTAAACGCGTAAAAAAAACAGGACAAGATACGCGCTTAGTATTATGTTTATATGCTAAACACCATTTTTACAGTGTACTTGAGTAATGGGTAACATCAATTAAATTAGACGGAATATTACTTTAATGCTGAGTTTCTTCACTCACTATGTTAATCTGAATTCAGAACAAAACACAGATTTGATGTGAATACTTTCTTAGGAAATATTCAGATATGATTGTTTTTTGTCTTTGAGATTGTATAACACTTGCATGAACAAATACTGCCTTTCACGTAAGTTTCATAGTAATCGTCATCGTTGCCCTAGTTGTAGCTAGTCTACTCTGGTGACGTTGTATACATTCTACATTAAAACCCTCTTCACACTGTGCGATTTGTAGCTACAACTCAGAAATCCCTGCTCAAAATAGTGTACTCTCTCAAGTTGATGACGTCACCGATTAAAATATATTTTTTATTCTACTTTCACATTTTCATTTCAGAGACCAATTACTAAAGAGAAACAACGAATACAGTTTCGCTACATCCCTTATACCGTTATAAACGTATAATTTTATTGAAGTTGTGACCCTTAAATCCGTTATGTCGTTACAAATATTCCTATATCATATCAAAATTGTGACCATATTAACATCCGATAATTAGTTATAAACGTTAGTTAAGTACATATTGCAAAGATTTCAACGAACAAAGGTCGGGGCTTCTTTTACATCCGTTTGTTAGTTATATGTTTACATACTCATAAGCGTAAACGTCCACTCTAATTGGACGTCTTTTGTAATTTTGTTTCATGTTAAATCAACAACACTTGCTTCACAGAGAAGATCGCGGATGGCGTCTTCTTAAAATCCCCAGCGTTCATATTAATCATCAAAGTATTGGTATTATGAAGAATCTGTTTGATCCGACAAGATATGTCAAATGTATTGTTTCCAATTGTTGTCATATCATTGATCAAACAATAGATTAATCCTGAGAGTAAATTTGTCAAAGGATAAAACTTATTAACCTTAACATTTAATTCTAAATATTTGGCAACGTTGCTAATTCTGACGTCATGTTGCCAAATGGTCATATAAGCGTTTCACAGGCTCCATTGTCAGAACGAAATTAATAAGACAGCTTCAAATTGTATCATTCGGCTTTTGTTAATGATTCAGATGAAATCTAATCCCGTGCAGAGTGAAATATTTTACCAAATAGGGAGAATTCTCAACGACAGGTCATGTGTCAAATAAGCGTTGAGAGGGAATCCAGTTTCGTTTTAGACTAATTAGAAACCGCGAGACATGCTGTCAATCAGGTTGAAACAAAAATTAGGATCGGAAATATTCCGGGCTCGGAGGATTTAAATCGTTTCGTCCCTCAATGTCAGTAAATTACAACCTTTATGAAAAAATTCCATAGTTGTAAATGAGATCTTTCCGTTTCCATGTCACAAGACGATCCTACTTTTGTAAAAAAAAAACGATGTCTTTAATCAGACATTGTGAGGGACATTATTTTGCCAAAAAATTTACCTAATTTGTTAAACCGTTCCTAAGTAATTTCGCAATTATACCGTTTCAACAGTCAAGATGACATCTATTACGGCCATTGTCTGACATTAAAATATTCACGATTGTGATCGTCGTTAAAGATGTCAGTCTTTGTTCAAAATAAATTATGCATGAAATTGGATTTTTTCTTAAACCAAGACAGATTTTAAAAAACTGCATTAATATTATGTTCACAAGCCTTGACAAAGTATCGCTTTACTAAATAGTAATAAAAACATAACAAAATTCGAGTAATGGTACTTTACTATCAACGAATAATATATTGTCTTGAAAGGCATACGTATATCTTCATGGCATACATATAAATTAGGAGAGATTAAATATTGAGCCCGAAAAGAGATATATCATACATACAAAGTTAGGGATATATGTATTTTTTTATATTTCAAATACAAATTTATTCATTTATTTCACACTTATAAGTGATTAATCATAATAATTCCAATATCCCTAACTTATTTGTCCAGTATATAATACTCGTTAAGCATAACAAGTACACATGACTTATACATTACGAGTATATTTCAATCTATTATTCAGAACCATAGACTATCACACGAGTGCTCATGTTGTACTGTAGTCTGTCATCCAGACCCTAGAGCAAAATATTCAATTGGCGACCAACCCGACCAAAATTATAACAAGTCTAGATTACTCAGCTCTGAAATTAAGGCATCTTTAGGGCTCCATTTGGTATAACTATTTGAATTGTTTGTAAAATGTTGCTGGTAAGAAAAAAATTATTTCTGAGACTAAATGTTAGTCTAGTTGTACTGCATCGTGTATGTTTACGACACGATTCTCTGTATTGGGTTTGCACGAGCAATAGCGAGGGATATACATGGAGCAATATCAAGGCACTCATATATTCTTTATTCTTACAGACGTCGTAAAAATTAACAATATTCCTCGAAGCATAGGCTGATGACCAGCCGTCGTCGCGTTTAAAAGGCTACGACGAAACATCGCGTCATAGGATTGTTATTGGTTTCAAGTCACCATGACAAGGGATAATTATGAACAACGTTATGCTTCTTAACTACTAAATATTCATTATTACGCGAGTAAGTGTGCTATACATGACGTATCGGTTATATACCAGCCTCTGGTTACATACACATTTGCACGGGTCTCGTTAGGGTCACATGGTACACTTTACGAGTGTGATAATTTATTTATTACCCATTCTATTCCATTTGAATCGCATAAAAATACGTTGAAAGCGGTTTGCTTCTCGTGTGACAGCCTGCTGCAGTGACGTCACGATTTTCTTTATGGCGTCACAATAGCTCTCGCGGAAACAATCTGAGCTTGGCAAAAATAACACGTGCACATGTGCACATATAAACATTTTAATCGATTAATTTGTACATAATGGTAATACCATTTGATACCGGGCTTGCAGCTTTAATATGAAAATTAAACATTGTCATTTTGTTTATAAATCACCTAGACCTAGCAATGTTTCAATTTTACGATTGAGCCCAACTCGTCGAGGTTGAGTTTAATTGCATTTAAAGAGATCCTACTAAACACAATTCGATGAGGCATTGTCGTTTCTGCACTTATGCTATTATTGTATGATATACACAAATTCAACTTGGAACATGTTTCCCTACCAGATTTATAAAACACGGCAGCTATAGCATCTGTACCCGCTTGAATGATATGCGCCATCTGGTAGGCAGGACATGTTCGCAAAAGTGCTCCTACAAATTTCATTTAGGGTAAATCTTGTGCAGGAATTCTTAAAACTACTTTAATGTACCATGTACATTGTATTGCAATAGTTCTTCTTCTCTTCCTTTATCTTCTTTTCACTTACTCATCATATCTGGTTCTTGAAACTTTACTGTTCTACCGACACTCGCAGGTTTTAATCTAACAAAGACAAAATGGCGTTGACGCTCAAAGTTCGAATCCCGCCAGGGCCAATGCAACTTTGTCTGCTGTATAGAGAATTGTTCTACCATTCACCATTCAATGTCCGCAGGTTTTAAGGCAATGCATAGAGACAACTGTGCTTCGGACTTTCTGTCCTTACACTCACCATCTAACACGTTGGAAAGTATACCTCACGGATAAAAGGAAGGTATCACATTTTGGCATTTCCACATCGACAAAGGAAAAGTTCTCGAAATGAAGAAAGACTATAAGAAGTATACTTAATAAATTAAATAATATGCGAAAATTGGACAACATGTATTTCAACGTATATTCGAGATATTAAAATATATGAATTATTTGCTAAAGTTCATCATTTTCAAAGCTATAATGCATGTTATTCAAAACGTTATAAAGAAACATTTGAAAATGGATACTGATGATAACATTTTTGTAAATATAAATCTTCCTTCTTGAACAACAACTGCATATGCGCTTGGACAAACTTGCGCATGCGTATTAGAACAGGAAGTGTGACTATACTAATGTTGACCTACTTAACATTGTCACAATGACCTGTGGACGAGCTCAGCAAAACTGACAGGTCTTCTCCACACAAACATCCTGTTATGACATTTGCAATTGACAACAAAATCATGAATCTCCCCTACCTCGTGCAACCTGGCTCGAACGAAGCATAATTAAATAGATCAAATAAATAATGTGTATATGATCTATATATATATTTTATGAATCTGTACATAGAACAAACGTTGGATTTTAAATGTTTGCAATGTATTTCATGTATTATAGGCCTGAAGCCTCTTCAGTACCGTAATCAAGTTGACAATCAAAACTGATCTATGTACGTAGGATGAATTTATGAAGATACATGTATATCGCGCAGTATCGTTTGGCTTGGGTGTACATTAAAGGTACATCCATTGTGTTTCATAAATTTGTTTGGGCTTAAATACGTTCCAACATGCCATATGTGCTGTTTACAATACAAACAAATTCAATAAGCTTGCATATTCATCCCCAATCGCCAAATATGTCATAATTTCTAGTTTCCAATTAAAATCGAGTAACATCATTATTCATCTGCAGAAACCGAAAGTGCACGTCCTATTTACACGCACAGTATTTATATGACCTACTAAACATTATCAACCCAATTTTTCTATTTCATCTGGTTTAAATAAGATTCCAAAATTACGTTTGACTCATTGACGCGCGCCACACGCGGTGCATTGTCCGGTTTTCGATCAGAAATCGACACTTTTACCTTCATATTGTCAATATACTAAGTCGAGTATCATCAAAATGGTAGTTTTCGGTAGCAGTTGGAACTTCTCGATAAAGTAAGACCATTTATAACGTTTGGCATATTTGACCCCCAACAACACAATGGATGTACCTTTAATATGTCTAAGTTTACAAAATTAAATGTTCAGTATATATTCACGACGAACGATATTGGAAATAATTTCACTACGCTGATTTATAAAACGAAAATGTTTCAGATTTCATGTATTCGATGTATTGGATATTATATTTGATCATCTCAAATTAAGTACTGCTATTTAAAGAAGGTAAGGTCCTAAACATCTATAATGTCACCTTTTCACCTGGATAAAACATCTAAGTTTAGATCTAAACTATCTGAAATTCCTATTTCTCAGAAGAAATGAAATGCCGATTAAACAAAGGAGTGAAAAGTATCATCCGTACGGTAAACATAGCCGGCATCATAAATTACCATATCTGCACATGTGCATGCATCACGTTTGCATGTTAACCATTGTTTCTGTGCGCGCTTATGTAAACTTCTTACGCTCGTTTGATGGTAATACAAATGTAACACGTATTTTATACGTGTGCTCAATCCACCTTTATAAAGATCAAGGTGCGACAGCTAGACTGTATACACAAATGTACAAACATGTTGCTTGTTAAACAATAGGAGAGAGAAGAGATAGAGATAGGTTCCAGTTTACATATAAATGATAGCGAGTCCTGAGAGGGCTGCACAGGAAAAGAAGTTCTCCGAATGTCTTCAGTCGGCAGTTTGGCGTAGTTACAACATGTAAATCCTGACTATTTGTACATTGATTGTAGGAACGTGGGTGTGGTGTGAACATGTTCAACGTGTATCAAATATTGGACGATACACTTGCAAGAGCAATAATCTCTATGATATTGAAATTGATCATTACGATACAGAAATGGACGGAATCTTCAAATCTTCAATCATACCTTTATGATGCATTGTTATTATGTAATACTTAACAACAATTATCAAAACATCTGCAAATGATATGAAATGATATGCACGTGTTCATGAATTTATGAATATAATGTAGTCTGGAAGTCTGGTGAAATTTAACATTTGAATATGAAAAAGAAGTCGATCCCGAAAAGTAATTAATTTCAGAAATACTGAGTCTGTATTGACTCCCTAATAAACTAAAATTTAGTCTATTGAATTATAGTAATAACTGTATCTTCGTTCCTGTGATTTTATTTCTTGTAGTTATTTGTTTCAGTTTGTCTAGACATGCTAAATAATAACGGCCCAGACTTATTAAATGCTCTTATTTGTACCAGCGACACTCTGTATAGAAAGTCCCTGTTTGTACACAGTCAAGGGACAGGACTACTCTCGGTGACCGCGAAGATCATTACCAGCTATTAGAGGCAGTTTCTGAAATTATCTGCCCTTGGCTCATTAAGTCAAAGTGGAGCTGGCCAGCGTTACGCTTGAGCTGTGCTCCAACTCACTGCACAGCCACTGCAGGGGGTTGGACCTTGTTGCGTCACTGAGGCTAAGTAAACACATATGGGTATTGCGGATCAGTTAAACTGAGCTACTGGTTCTCGGTGGTCAGTAGTCTGTCCTGTAGAACTTAGCTGAAAATATTCAACTGACGACTAGCCCAGTCTAGAAAAGTATATCAAGTCTAGCTTCCTCAGTTCTAATCAAGGCACCTTTAGGTGTGATCAAAATTAAACAATGGTTTGGAGTACACTAAATTTAGTCTATGGAATTTAATAATTACCTTACTATCATTCTTGGGATTTTATTTCTTTACGATTCGCTGTATTAAAAAGCTATATATTGTGTTATAAATAGCAATGGGGCATTACAAGATTTGAGGGACTCTTCTTTTTAAAAAGAACAATATAATCCACATATTTAAAACTATGAAACTAACAGTCAAAATTGTGTGGTTTGAAACACATCTTGAGTATGTAAACTACTGCCACATTGGCATTGACGTATTGATACCCTTCTTCGATGTGTATATTAAAATACACGTGTGTACAAAATACAAAACTGTTTATGAAATGTAGTTACACGATCATCTATTGAATACAGTTATTTATTCATAAATACTACTTTTTAATTATTTTTTAAACCCTGAAATGTTTATATACACTTAATTAAGTTGAAACCCTTACTTTTGATATACACGATTATTCTTCACTAGTATGAGAAAAGTTTAACAATATCGATGAGGACACGCAACCAATCATGGTCGTTCCATGCATGCTGCTTCGAAGTCATGTTCTTTCTTCTATTGATAGCTAGACACGTGGTGACCACATGTGTGGGCATAAACTGAATCTAAGTAATAAAGGCAGTATAGTCCTTATCCATGACTGTAAAACGTCTTTAAAACAGTTTAGGTGGTTTTTCAGCAAGTCTAGACAAACTGAACACATGTCCATGTCCATGTAAACACAGAATAAACGAATACATGCATTTACCTTAATATTAAATATTTATTTGTATTCATATGACTTCTTTCGACATTAATCGACTAACGACAATTATATAATGGGTATCTCTACTCATTTCTATCTAATACGTGGATATTTAATCATTTATTATTTCAAGATATAATTCAATAATATAAAATGTAAAGCTTGTTCTACTTTAAACCATTCTGTTATGGTTACACGTTTATTTAAACGTTGCATATCAAATGTGGAACGAACAAGTGATAATATTCTAAAAACAAAAAAACAACAACATAGAATTCCCATCTGCTTAAATAATTGTGTGATTATCCATGCCCTATTTGGAGAAAGATTAAACTTTATGTTACATTATACATGACCAGGTCTCTTATTAAACTATTGAGTTCAGTTTCCAGATAACCATATGACAATGTATATTGATCTCCAGTATCTGTATCTGCAAAGGGCTTACACGTACGGACGTGTAAATTCTATTTCTGTGAAACTCCAAAATTTCAATTTTCTGTAATTTGTATTTCAATATCAGCTCAAACTAACTATGAATGTTCTGCATTGCTTATAAACGTATTTATTTATTAATATCGAAAACGTATAGCTATATCTCTATGGGCATAAAACACTGAAGGAGGAACTTGTGTCAAATATGCTTACGCTAATAAAGAATAATCCAAGCAGTGCTGAAACTACTTTTCGAACTTTATCTAGAAAGACATTCTCAAACAAAGTCGACCATTTCAAGATTACATTACAAGACAAACATAATTAAAGACCGCCCACTGTGACGGGTTACATAGTCAGGATCAGCGAAGCATGACAACGAATAATTCAGATTTTCCCTATTTTCAAATGTTCCAGGAACAATGGGTATAAGTTTTAAATCGGTTTAAATTACATATCCTTAAAGGACACTTTCTCATCTTTGTAACGCAGACCTTGAATTTGCAAACACATTATTAGAAATATATGATTTGGCTCGCGAAAAACAGTCTGTTCCACAAGTTTTTATCAAGATATACATGTTTATAAGGGCCGAAATATAAATGAATATGCCATTGGAAAATCAGCTCGGGAACAATCACATTTTACACCATATTAAAACGAAAAATATCTACCGAAAGAGCATAGATTGATCTTCATAACCCAGACCTTGAATTTTAGTTACGCTAACGGATTCTTTAGTTATATGGACATAAAGATGTGTCTCTACAGTAATCATCTACAATAGCTATGGCTCGTTAAAGGGGATTCTCGCGCATGCGCAAAAGGGGGTGAGTATAATAGCTGGTAATGTGCTTTAGTAGGCATTCGAGCATAACTCTGGTGGTTCTAACCCCTGCACTCAGCACGCAATATTTGAATAAGTCACTATTTGGCATATTCTCGGTATATAAGTTACTCGTCATTACTTCACACGTACCTCTGTTATGTATGGGACGTATTTCTGGCTTGTCAGAATGTTCTAGTGAGGAAAGTTTACAACATGAAAACCGTCCGTATTTCTATCAACTCAAAATAAGTATGTGCGTATCAGATACGTGAAGGAACTCATATCTTCTCAGCGGTTACAGAACAGGCCGCACGATCTTTTGAAACAGCGCCACTGATTGCACAACAAACTTTGATTACAGGCAATCAGCATTCGCGTTACGTGGAATAAATGACTTTCGTTATCTCGCTTGAGAGGTACTATTTGGTAACGAGAATCATATTAATGATCAACAACCATCTCTCTAGAGATGTCTCTTTAGAGGTTACTGTTTTCTTATGTTCAAGTATATTTTGATTTTGAGAAATTCGAGCGTTACTCTCGGTACACATAATTCAAGGAGGTTTCTATTGGTTTTAATGAATGTTTCATCGCATCCATAAGCATTGTCTAATTCATATAAATGAACATTTCTATGCCTCGTATATAATATATATACGTTTTATCCTAATTCGTTTAATCATTTGCATACATGCATACCAATTTGAGCTATAGTTTAGGAGAGCCTGACCTCTGACACTTTAATTTTGAGACCAAAATCACGAAATAATTTGTATATTACATGGTATTGAACGACGCAAGCTAAATCAATCTCGGAATAATTTACCAAATATGTCAAGCTGTTTCTCAAAGCATTGTTTGACAAATGCGCATGTTATTTTCTTCACCTTGGCTCAGATGTCTGGCCGTTATGCAAGCCAACAAGGTTCTCAAATTTATGACATGCGCGCGCACTCACAAACAACTCTATTTATCAATTCAACAACAACCTTGGTGCATCCGCTCTGATACAATGTTTCTCTTTTATCGATTCGGGAATAATCTCGGAAATAAATATTTGTCGAACCGTCAGCAAATGACGTCACATGCGCTTGAGAAGAAATGGAAATTCGTCTAACGCAATTATCTACCAGTAATACAATCTCTTGCAGGAGGACTAAACGAAATCTGACGTCGGTTGAAAGGATTTGGCCAAACGTCAATATACGTTGATTAGTATGTGCCACGGCGAGATTTCATTCTGTCGTCTGCAACCAGCACTTATCGTCTGCTTCGGTGAAAATGCTGCACGGATTCACGTCTGCGTTTCGCCGTAAATCAATGCGGAGCGAACCAGTTTCTAGCAACTAGGGCGACCTCATTTCTTCGCAATGCGGCGGTATGTTTACGTTTAGGGAACCTCGCCAAGAACACGGCTACTCGCGCCAAAAATGTTATCAGTCGGCTATTTCTGACAAAAGCAGACGATCAATATGGAACAGTCTATTATTTGAAGGGGTGTTAAGTGTGAAAGGAAAATTCCAGCATTGCATGTTCGCATGTGTGTGATTAATGATGTTGTTTAGTGTTATGTCAACTGTTTTGTAATGTTTTAATTTATGTTGTGTGGTATTAATGTCAACTATTTTGTAATGTTTTAATTGATGTTGGAAAATCATTTATTAAGCTCAAACGTGTATCATTTTGATGGATATTTTGTCGATTTACAAATTTTATTAATATGAATTATATATGTTTTTGAATAACAAAAACTACCATATCATTATAATGATTGGCATTCATTCAGTTTGTGGTGACTATTCTTGAAGTCGTTCACTTTGACCATAAATGAATATTATGCTATCAAGAAATCGTCCAATTACGACTTTTTATAAGTCAAATAAATAGTCGTTTAATATCTTCTAGCATTTTAAACAAAAACAATGAAGTACGTTTAAAAATTAAAGTTGTGTTCTGTTATACATTTGCCTATTTGTAATGATTTGTTATATAGATATACATATCATATCATGCTCTGCTTGAAATTAAAAAAATCCCCTTTTGGTAATAATTTGTTATCTTATCGTGTGTTATCTTATTCATATCAAATTATACGAGAAGATGACAGTTATACACTTAGTTGTAAAGTTATTACGTATTTGTTCAGGTAAACTAATATAACCAAGTGAAATATGGATTGAAAACAAAATATTAAACATTATAATAATGTTGTATTTATACAGGCAATTCGACTTTAACATACTTGAGATTTCACGAAATCGCAATACATATATTCAATATTTAAAAAAATGGAAATTTTTAAACTGGATATTAACTGTTACAATAATGCTATATGTTCCACTTTTTTGTAGTTTAAACTTGACAAATGCACACAAATACATAAATAACCAACATAAAAAACCTATTGCCAGATTATACAACAAATATTAATAAGTAATATATTTGGAATCTCTGTATATTCCATCATTAAATCTTATTTATTGCAATTGTGTCAGCTGTGTCGACACTTAAATTCATATATGTACGTATCAGCAAATATGGTGAAAATCATCTCATGATGTTAATCAAAGCTCTAATGCATTTTTTCGGTTACTAACATTTCATCGATAATATTTTTGAAATTACGGATTATGAAAAATGATAAATGATAATGTAAGTTTTGAAAGTACCTTTATTTTTTTTATTTTTTTTGAGTCAATGAATTTTCGCCCTCCACTGGATTTTGGTAAAGATAGCGGACTTTGATAAAATATTCAAAATATTGTGAAACTATACTGTCAATTCAATTAACTAAAAAGGAAAACTATGAAAAGGGATACATGATTCGTAAAAAAACACATATAAGGGACATCTTATAAGTTAGTAAAAACACGATAATGTAGTTTACAGCTATCAATTCGTATCTTAAACCTATTTGGTAAAATGATTTAGACAATTCATCTAAAAGATTTTGGAGTAATACATTTACATCATCGACGTTAAGTGAAAAGTAAACCTAGTTGTAAAGCTATATAAGACAAAGTGAACATAACTAGTAAAAGTCAAGAAAGGAAATGTCTTTCCAAACATAAAAACGTTATATTATATTATATTAAACCTCCTTACAGTGTGGAAACCATGCATATACATGAACATATTTTATACATTTAATTGAAGACATACGTGAATATACAATAAGTTAGTGGGGAAATATATACAGCTGCGTTTACATGAATATCTTAATTAATGTACACTGCCATATATGAGAATGCCTATTCTAACTCTTAGAATCTGAAAACAAATATTGCAAATGAGCCTCTGTTTTCTGAAAATACAATTTCTTTTTGTCTCCTTTCAATGTTTAATAACATGGTGATATTTTAAGAATAAATCCTGTATCGAGTTTTAGTGTAAGACTAGAGCATGTCTTACATAGTAGGTTTACTCATAAAGAACATGTTTCCTGAGGTTAGTGGAAAACCTTCACGGTAATCCCTCATGCATGGTCAGACAACATTCTCGTATTCATACGATCATCTTATAATAGAGTAACATCGTTTAGATTGAGTACACATTATAATATTCATACAGTTTTATATGACTAAGAGAAATAACTTCTCATTCACATCCGATATAGATATAGTAGTATACCCATACATTCAAATACATCCAAAAACACCTGTATCCAAATTATGTTATACTTATGTACGTATGATGCCAATACTTCGAGTTCATTTACTCTAATGAGAAGATACATCTGAGAGAGAGAGTGAGAGAGAGAGAGAGAGAGAGAGAGAGAGAGAGAGAGAGAGAGAGAGAGAGAGAGAGAGAGAGAGAGAGAGAGAGAGAGAGAGAGAGAGAGAGAGAGAGAGAGAGAGAGAGAGAGAGAGAGCATTAAAGTTAGTTTGTAGAATATATAGAGTATATAGAATAATTAGTAAACTATTAACATCATAAACCATTGACAACATTTTGTATAATTCAATTTGGTATTTCTGCCCAATCATTCACTTGAATTAATTAGTTTCCGTCTTGAAATTCTGTTTCTAAATAGAATCTGTTTTCCCCACTTATATGTACATTTCCACTGAAATAATTTTTAAAACAACTTTTTTTGTGTAAATATTTGAAAATCATGTCAGTTTTAAACGTTGAAGATTTTGTATCCAAATAAAGGTAAATAGGTTGTGGTAATATTATAATGAATAATAGAGACTATTTTATCTAATATCAATTCTATCTTGCCGATTGGTATTGTATGAGAAACTGATATTGCTCGATAAAATTATATGGGAATGTTAAATACTTTATTGAATAGACACATTGACAATAACTATGAGGAAACAGCACCTCTAAGTGAATCTAATCGAAGAAAGTATCCGCCATTTGGAATTTTAGCATCACGTGAAACGGGAAATTTCGTTTCCACAAAAGTACCCCGATAGAACCCTACAACGCCGACTCAAATTGAAAGATAAAATAGTTCCTGGATAAAAATAACAATCATATTCTGAGATGCAAAGATGATATAGTTCCCGGCAATAAAAGCTACAATAGTTGAGATGCAAAGACAAAATCACCCTGAGACACGAAGATTAAATAAATTATTTTTGATGTACAAAGGGAAATAGTTTCGAGATACACATTTCGAAAACGTGGAATTTAAAATGTGATTTAATCTAAAATGACATTAAAAACGAATTGCTCCTGGGAAATAAACGAAAATGGAGTGAAATAGTTCAGTTTATTTGAACTAGATAAAACATATATAATGATGAAAACGTAATTACAAAATCGGTTGATGAAGTTCCATTGAAAGTTAATTTATAGTGTTTTTCAAGACTTTAGCGATATTTTCTATGCTTATTATATAAACAATAAAATGGACATTTTTCAAGATTAAATATAGCATTATAGCATTTCATAATATGTCCCGGTTCTAAAATACTTTTAGTAAAATTTCATTTTCAAATATTATTGTTCATCCTTCCTATCATATTCCATGTTGACGTTTACTATTTATTTTATTTTCGAACTATCATTATTTACTCTAATCACATTATGTAATGCCGTTACCTGTCATTGTATCTACAATATATTATTAATAATCATGATGTGGACATCTAGGCCGTATATTTCGATCCAGTTCTAAACATATTATATCAAATCTACAGATGTTTTTTTGTGTAATTATTAACTTTTAACTTATTAACTAAATTATGTAACGTTTATGTTATTTACAGGAATATTTCATGATTACTAAATAAGTACGTTGCCAACATTTCAAAAGTTTAGGGATGGAAATTAATGTCAGTTTCATATATGCCACAAGTACAGGATTGGAAGAGAAAAATGTCAGTCATAAATTATGTCTGTGTACTGAACGTTGACTCGGCACTTTATGACTTCTCATTTGCAATTCACATAGCATAATAAAAACTTACTTTAAATTCCGTTTATTGCCTACAGTTATATACGCTATCTTTGAAGTGAGTTATAAAACGGATAACGGCTTTATTAATAACTTACACACGTAATTATAAAACCGTTGAGGCGGGAATTGTTAATATATAATTGGATATGATATTTATTGCTAGGTTACAAGCATGTTTCGTTGCATCTGGCTTTATTTTTATTTCCAATATAAATTCAAAATTTAAAGCTCTTTCCTCCCTATAGATATCCCCCACAGGTATTGCTTTAGATAGTTTATTTTGAAGAGTGAATAATGTATTATCAATTGACGTATGCTGTTTATGAAATTAATTTTGAAAGATGTTTTGGAGTTAATTTGTAATAAGCTTAATTAATAAATTTTGTAATATGACAGCGATATTTGGTTTGGTTATAAATCACATACTCTACCGAAAATTCTCTCTCACAAAAAGACAAGACAAATATTATGTATACATATATATAGCATTGCATGAAAATGTATATTCATAAAGTTAAATGAAGCTTTACTGACATACATTCAACTCGGTTTGATGTTACATCTGTATGTCCCTATCATAGTCTTCAATGCATTATTGTCTGACCTTCAAACACAAGTCAAAATGAGGCTAAGCATTCAACACATTTGTTACATAATGGTATCATGCATACTCTTGACACCTGACATGTTCGAAATAGGTTTTATTACAGATAACGTAAGTCACATTACAACAGCAATTATTCGCAATTCAAATTCATACATACAGCTTTTTGCTTTTATCAACGATACACTTGTACCACGTGACCCAGTTTTACGGTTGGCCATAAACATCTACAAATCCACTCGATATCGTCGACAATTTTTATTGCTACAGTTTTTCAAGTACTAATACGCCAAAGTGTGAACCCCTCTCGTTTAGACCCTCAACAGATGACCTGTGTAGCTTTATTGCACAGCGAGTAGAATAAAAATAGGTCAAACGAGTTTTCAAATATTTGTACACGGCAGCTCTTGCTGTCTAACCTTCCATCCCTTGATCATAATGGATTCTTCCATCGCCCTAGAAACCGTTGCCACTGGCGATCGGGAAGATTCGTTCTGCCTACCGGGTTTAATGACAGCGCACATGCAGGCTTGATTAAAACAGTCATTACGAGGAGGCCCTGACGGGGCCGTCTCAAAGGCTAAAGAGTCAATATTCCGAGAGCTGAAGCTTGATCTGCTTTGGGGATATTCGACTTAGTCGTTTTAATGGAAACTATTATCGATGTCATAAGCATGCAGTTCTTACTGAATCGATTTATTATTGTTCACAATATTCAGGAATTATATGCAGGGAATTTATGAAACATATCTTGAACTAAATTCGATTATATCTTTTTCCATATAGGCATACTGCGTTTTTGGCCACACGATTGTGCCACGCAACGTAATGGGTTAATGCATGCTGTTGACAAGGAAAAACGAATACTACTGAATTTGATATATATAGTCTGTGACAGGATACCTTGATTTAGTGTTCAACTTTATAACTAAATAAATATGGAGTATTTAAGTTTGATGTTAAACAACAGTTATCATTCTAGAGTTAAGTATCGCCGGATATTACATAGTGTCTTACACAGTAACATATATCAGTTGGCATGGTAGTCTCTAACAGTGTCAAACTAATTTAAGTTTCTGTATAACAAAATGAAAAGAATTCCATGATAATGGTAGTTTAAATGTTATTAAGTATTACTTAGTTTCTATCTTTCTTACACATGGACATACATTCAATAATGCCACAATAAGTTTCTTTTTAACAAAATGACAAGCCTTCAAGATAATGGATGTTTAAATATCATCAACTATTTCTTAGTTTCTTTCCTACACAATGACTTACATCGATGATTGTGCTTGTTAATAATAGTGGCAGAATGTCCAGACTGTACTTACTTAAACAACGAAAAAATGGTATAGTTTTAAACAGTTTCTTTCTTTCTTACAGTGACTGACATCAGTGATCATTTTGGTTTTTTAGATATATATTTTTCACATATAGTGTTCAATAGTAGCATATAGTTCTCATTTTCCTTCTGAACACAGTGGCAAAATCAAATGTTAATTGCAGTGTTAAATATTACTGGATTTTTGTCTATATATCCTTCCTGACACAGTATCAATGATCATATAAGTTGTGTTTAAATTGCTATTATGTCTCTGCTTCTCAACAGTTACAGTTACAAACTCACATAACAATGCTACTTTTGAATATTACCATATTTTCACGGTTCACTGTAACACAGCCACAAGACTCCATATCTTTTTCAGTTTCTGGCAAACAGTGACAAACCTTAAAAAATGATGCTAGTTTTCAGTGTTACCGTATCGTTTGCAGTTTCTTTTTAACACAGGAAGACTCCATGATAATGCTGCATACAGAGTCAATGCACGTTTTTAATGTTATCACATATTTCTTAGTTTCTTTCTTTAACATACTGACAAAAACCAACAAAATGACAGTCACACATTTATCACTTTCCTTTTTACGCAGTCATATGACTCTATGTTAATGCTAGTTTTCAAAATTACCAGGTCTTTTAATATCCTTTTTTAACACAGTCAATTATAATGCTAATTTGCAATAGTTCCAGTTCTATTTTAGTTCAGTTTAACTCAATGGCAAACATCAATGATAACCCCTCTTAGTTTATATATTTAATAACAAAGTGACAAACATAAAAGATAACTTTTCTTAGTTTATTTAATAACAACGTGGCAGACATCAATCATAACCTTTCTTGGTTTATTTAATAACAAAGTGACAAACATCAATGATAACCTTTCTTAGTTTTTTTAAAATAAAAAAAGTGATAACATTTATGACAATACTAGATTACAATATTACCAGATGTATAGTTAAACTTTCAAATGGTCAGACAAGGTATGTTGAACGTGTTGCACATCGTATACCATCACTGACAAGTATGCAGCGATTCGTTGATTTAAACATAATAATTTTACAACCACATGTCCCTTGTAATCTGTATGTCTTCTTCTATTGGAAATATCTATATGTTTTACCAGCACACATAATTCAAGTTTATATAACGCTTTTTGATAGTCTAATAAATATGAAGATACAAATTCTTTTATTATTTTGTTTTATCTAATCTTTAGTTATATTTTTAAAGTATTATTAGTTGAGCCTTAGCGTAAACTGAGTTCCTACGTAAGAATTAAGAAACCAGATGTTGACAAGTAGGCCTATTTAGATTTTTACAATACATTATATTTACAGAAATTATATTTATGACAATAATCATTTTATAATATTACATATCTAGAACTATTTCAGAATATACTTTTCGTCTATACATAACACATTCCTATATTTATACACGTATATACAGAGAGAGAAAATGGTTGCAAAAAGTTTTTATCACCAGTAAAAATTGTTTGATAAGTGTGTCATATATGACAGAAGCAATATCTACGAGTTTGACAAAGTACATTTGAAAAATGTGATTTACTGACGAATCTTGCATTATTAATGACACCTCTAAATTAAAGAAAATACTGAACTCATAAAGATCTAAGATTAAATCAAAACTCTCATGATAATAACCTTTTTGTTGCTAATTGTCAATAAGTGTTGAAAGGGGGGATGAAATTACATGATAAAATATTTTTGATTTGTAAAAATCAATTTGGAAACAACATTTTTTGTTTTCGTCCTCTGAAACCTAATGTTTATCGCGTTACTTCGGCACAGAAACAGTAGTTATTTTGAAGAAATATCACTACTATTGCAAATCTAGTCGTAATTTCTTGAAAGGTCAACGTGAATATTTTTTGAAAGAAATTATGTATCCTAACATCGCCACAGCATGACATTTTAGGTATAACTGTTGGGGGGATATCCCACTAATTTTACTGTGTATGTATATACCGCAAATGACTTTGTCCGATGTACTGAAATGTCATTATGTTGCATTTGTTTTGCAAATAAAAACTTCAAAATCATTTAAAGAAATATTTGTTACCAAAGGGAGATAATAAACGTAGTATGACTTATGCTATTTTACAAAACAAATCCCTCGTACAATTATTTACTATAATCTATTCATTCATTCAAACATTATTTTGTCGTATGTATTTCCACCATAGTCGCATATTATCTGTATTAAATAGCTCATTAGAAGCCACGTAGCATATTCACACAAAAGCAGTTGGAAAACATTTACACCCTTTTTAAACAGCATGGGGAATATAAAACACAAGCACATATGCACAGTACGACTAAGTATTTTGGTCTCAACGAAAATCGTGAGGAAATTCATCTTTGTGTATACATGTGAACATGCTATTAACCAATCATCAAAACATAAGCTGCATACCGAAAGTGTGTTCACCTACATGAGTATATTAGCGCAGATATCATGTAAATTGACGCTCATCGTAACGTCAATAAAAGTGGATGACATACAATTACAAAGAGTCATCATATTTCCATGAGTAAAATAATCATTCGTAAACATATTCCGTCACGTCAGTGGTGCATGTTTATGTAATTTGGCATAAAGAAATAAACAGAAGGGGTAAATATGTTTAAAATACATTTTTTTAAAATAAATTCGAATAAAGTTTTCACACCGACTATATGAGAACAATTTCATCACAAATACATTGAATCACTGTAAGAGGAATTTTGACCCAGTTGATCACTTACTGAATATTTCACAGAAGAAAAAAATGTATTTTTAAAAGAAGGACCCCTGGTCACTTCAAAGAGCTGCAACGTCTGTAACTCTTTACTATTTGAAACATCACATCAGATTATGGAACACAAGCTGTCTTCGTATAATGTAAAATGGAAAGTGGTTGGTTTAGTTTTCGCGTTAATACGATGCTTTAAAGACATGCCAAATTACATGATAGTTGCACTGAAATACACAAGAAGGTGAACAAACTTTCGGTAAGCAGCTGTTTTTTTTTTTTTATTGTTAATGGTGTTATGTTGTTATTATCAGGGGTGTTATGTTAGTGTTCAGGTGTTATTTTGGTGAACAGTAATAACAAAGAGTACCTCCTCTATTTACCCTTTACATGAATATTATTTAAATGGCCTATTAAACATTACACAGCCAAACTTGTCTTTGTTCATTGTCCGGATTTCGATCAGCAATCACTACTTTCGCATTTATATCGTCACTATACTGAGTCGACTTGTATTAAAACGGCATTTTCGACAGTCATTACTTTTCTATAAAATAACAATTTATTAAGTGGCATAGGTGACTCGAACAACATACTAGATGTCTCTTTAATTTGATCCAATAGACGTACTGGCACATTTGACAAATGCTCCAAATGAATATTATAATTAAATTGATCGATATTGGCTTCGTTTCAAAGTTGAATTGTGAGCAATCTATATATGTGTTGATTATCGTAATAATTATTAAATGCAAAACAAATTAGAGATGTCATACTCTTCATGTTTAAAGACATCAGTTTCAGATTTTTTCGTCGTTGTTTGATTATCAAATTATTCATTTTGAAATGAAAATCAAATGAAAATTTATAGGTTGTAATCGGACAGTTGTTACATCTAAGTTATCCAGTGGCGGGTCCATAGGGGGGAGTTAAGGGAGTTAGAACCCGCTTTGAACACTTAAGTCATTTAAGCCTTGACAACATTATTATTTAAACCCAGGGTAGATTTTGTAACTGCTACCGGTAGGATAGTACATGTTTAATGTTCGCTTGGTGTAATCACCTTTATTTATTTATGATTACGCTTTGATTGTTTAATCACTAAATGATCCTCGAATGTGGGTTCTAGTTTTGCATTTGAAATGTCCAACCGCTTATACATTTATCATATATTGGTATAATTTCTCCGACGAGTTGTATATATATTCAGGTTTGCAAATATAACGTACATGTAATAAATAGACAGTAAATGAAACAGATTCTACATTTAAGTCATGAGTTCATTAATACACACCATTATTTCCCTAAATCGTATTCAAGCCATGGCACCACATCCCTCTCACTTAAATTAAGTCCACGACATGTGTTCCTTTCTCTAAATAAGGAAACACTTTTCTTTTTCCTGGGCTGTCATTTACACATACTTTTTCGTTCGTTTTTTTCAACAAGAAGTCAGGAAATGATCATGATCCTCCAGATGTACAGAATCACTGACATTAACTAAATGAACAGTACGAGTTCGAAATTTTACATCTACCTATATAAAACATTTGTTAAAACAAGTCACGCTGGAGGAGTCAGTTGGTAAGAGCATCAAAAGGTATTAAATCTTCTTGGAGGTGTCTCACATGATTCGACCCCCGGGTGCAGTAAATCACATGGCAATTGATCCCTTCTGTCAGGCCTCCCAATCCTGAGCGAATTGGTAATTGATTAAACACTCAAACTACCCTGCGTCGCAAACTATTAGCTCCCTGGTCGTATGACCAGCACAGGGCAATTTCCTCTGGAGAGGAAATCTGAAACCAATTTCTGCCCCTTGGGCACGAATAAAGAAACCCTAGCAAGCCCCATGGTCCCTCAAAAGCACACCAACTTACATCTTGCAAGGGGTCGTGTCAAAGGTTTAAGATAGATTATAGAAATGTTTTAACGTATTTTTAGATATGATTTGATCTTACTGTGTTCATTATAACATTTGTATGTAATCTTACATTGTTTGACAATTTTACTGTGATAATGAAATGACATTTATTATATGATATGGTCTACATTTAGACACTGAAAATGGTATTTATACTTAAAAAATCAAAATTTTTAAAAATTAAAAACGGCAAAGCAGCATCTGAGAAATGAGAATTTCAACCCAAATCTAGGTTTGCTTTTAAAGGTTGGATCATATTTCGAAACATATAAATCATAAATAAAAACAAATATTTATGAAACAAACATTGTTTATTCTCCATAAGAGTGAACACATTGGGACAATACTAAATACTACTTATAGAATAACCAACGTACAAAGACATGGCGGGTTTAATGCTTATAATAAGCAAGAATTTAACATACATGGATTAATGATTTTTCTCAAATCATGTAAATCAAATACTAAATTCCACAAAAATGATCACCTTTCTGTAGGAAATTGCCAATTATAAAAAAAGAGGAACTTATTCTGATATTTTCATCACACAAATATTGCTAAATTTCAACAAAATAAAAACATTCGTGTTTATGTTGGATTTTTTAAAAGTGTTTTAACTATGACATTTTTTTTCAAAAATTCAGTATTTCCATCGCATAATATAAGTCCACAACAATTTGAAAATGCAGTGTGTCAAATTATTTAAAAACGAACTAATTCCAGGTCCAAATATAATAAGGAACTACATTATTTCAGGAGCAAACATTTCGATACATTCATTACATCCTAAATCAAAACCAATCGGCGAATTCATTAATTCAAGATTTTCAATGAATCAACTTCATTTCAACATTGGAATTTTTTTAAAGTCATATATATATAGATGTTACTTCAAGAAAATCTGAATTACTCAAAAACATACTCAAATAATAACATTTAATTGCAACTGAAGTAAAATGTTTTCCAGCTGAACCAGAACGTTAACGATGGCCCAAGGATAACGATTTTGTAAACATATGAGCACCGATAGATTATATAATTCGCTTGCCCCAATATACTGAACCATAATTTCTTTAAACCTATTACATTTAATTATCTACATAAATTAGGAAAATTACGACTTTATCAGATTTTGGGAAGAAGCCTCAGCTAAGTGGGAATTTCAGACCAAAACATAGACTTCATAGTTTACAAGAGGTTATCACGTTTAGGGTGAAGTTAAGTTGACATTATAAAGAGAAAACGAAACGACCTTGCATTTAATATCACTTTTATTAACCGGGTTAATGATTTTCAATTAAACGAGCGAAAGCGACTTAAGTACGAAATCATTCACGAAGTTTAAAAATGTATTATATTGAAATCAGTTTAGTATTTTGTTTATCACTGGCCCAAATCAATCTAGCGAAATTGCTTAAAGTGTGCTAAAACTAAGATTTCCGCGAATCATATTCCATTTAGACGGCGCTTTGACCATTATGACGTAAACAAGGCACATTATTGTGACGTCATACTTGCAGGTGTATTATACTAGTTTAATATTGCCGCATAAATATTACACTGTAGTGTCTTCAACGGGCGACTTATAATATAAAATACTCTCCATAGGAAGACTATAGCTTCAAAGGAGTTGTAAGATGTTATTTGTTACATTATTTTTTAATGTTAGGTACTAATGGAGAGAATAAGAAACTAATTAATCGATTGAAAATAAATAAACTTAAGTGGTACATCAATATCGTTTACTACTGACTGTTATGTGATATTATTCTTTGAGGCTGTTGAGTCAATTTACAAATCAAAATATTGATACATAAGAAAATAACCTCAAACCTCAAACTTATATTTTTCAAATATCCACAAGGTACTGAATGTTCTGTCAAAATAGTATATTTCATATTTTGTTTACCTTACTAATCATTATCCTAATATTTCCAAGTTAAACATGGTTATTAATACACATTATAATCTGGGCCGTGTTCAAGAGAGGTTTCAAAGTAATCGCTCAATTAGCGATTACTTTTAAACCTTTCTTGAACGCGATTGCTCAATGTAGCGCTACGTAGCAAAGCGAGCGAACCTTGAGGTTTTGCACCGCGTCGTTCAGGAGAGAATGAGCGCTACTTGAGCGCTACATTGAGCAATCAATGAGCGATTATAAGCGCTCGCTGTTATGAAACGGAACCCATATATTATCTCCTTAGATGGTTTATTCCTGTTGATATGGAACCAATATCAAGATTGTAAAAATGGACATTGAAAATGGCTTTTACATTACGAAAGTTTCACTGTACCCAAAACATTTATTAATTTTAACCAAGGTATTTTACTATTCTTTTGAACTTTTTCAACTTTTTTACTGAAATAAATTGATTACAATGCAAACAAGATAATACGTTGTCAATAAATAAAGATTATGTCGTTAACGAAAAAATATTTGCCCTCCTTAATTATACATTTGCCCTAAGCTTCATCATTCATTATTAATACTTTTTAAAACAAAACAATAATCAGTTCGAATTATTACATTGTTCTCTTCGTTTGCCTTATGTTTGTTTGAGTCATTTATTGATCAAATTATTGATCCAAGAACAAAAGATCATCTATGGACTATACCAGGAATGATTCTTCATGTATTTACAAATGCCATATCAGTAAACAAACTAGCACCAACAACAAACATGAAACAAACAACAACTTAACATCAGAAGTCAGCGGTTTCAAGTCCAACTGTAACTGGGCAAATAACTCAACTGTAAAAGATGGTTTTGTGCCATCATTAGATAAGAAAATTAAATGACTTAAATCAACAGTGTGCATCATATGCAATTATAAACAGCGTAATTCACAAAGGTTGCATAATAGTGGTGTCACGATAGATACAAAATAGATCGATGCATCGATAATTTATCTACGATTATAAATTTTTCAGCATTGGATCTTCATAACTTTTCATTCTATTTTAAAGGGACAGTAGCACGTTTTTTCGCTCACATAAGTCTATGAAAATGTATTTGAAAATTATTGTCATCAATACATGAATAGTAAAACACCCTTCTCTCTTCGGAAAATCAAGTTAATAAATTAGTAGACATCGTTTTGTTATTCGAAATAATAAAATGTGTTCTCAATAAAATGGTCGCCATGCAATTTTTGCTTTATACGCAACATCGTTATTACAACTTCGAACAATTGGTTTGTGTAATAAGATGTTTTACCCTATTAAGTAACTACCGGTATAAATGAAAAATTTCATAAGAAATGGGAATTATTTTTTTAAATTGCAAAAAAACGTTCTACAGCCCCTTTAAAGTATAAAGAGATTTTCAAATTAATGACCATTGCTGTTTTTGGAGTTTAACTTGCTGGTTATATAAGTTTTCGTGTCAAAACGCATTTATTTAATTATTTTACGTAACCGTGGATATAAAAGATTGAAGTATCGATTCGACTCGTGATTTATATCGTTATACATATCGTGAATCGTTGCATCTCCAATAATTGTTTTCACAAAAATATATATTTCATAACGCTTAATGAATTTTTAAAATACAAATACTCAAAACTGGTATATTAACAAGGCCTAAAACTTCAAATTATTTTTTCAACAGAGCAAAATTAAAATGTTTCAAAACAATCTAACAAGGAACGAAAACTGGTGTAAAACAGTGTAAATCTGCAAAAATGCAATTGTCGTTTAACTGACTTAACATTTATCTCTAAAACCCACTTTCCTTTACATCTTAAACTATTGAAATGATGGTTTAAACAGAGAACAAAATAATGAAATTCACTGTTTTTGATATATTATTCATATTTGTAGAAAACATTATCTCTTTCAAATATTGTGTTGCACGTTATCAACGAGCAGTTTGTTATCAAGCAATCACAATTCATTTATCAATTATTTTTCGAAAATAATTTCGAATTTGGAAACGGAAATGAGAAGAAATTGTATTATTTCTCCAACATCTATCCAAAAACGTATATGACACAAAACAATAAACAGGGAATTCGTTGAAAGAATCGAAGGTTTGTTGAAATACTGGGGAAACATTCGCATACCGTGCTAATCACAGATCGGTGTCGGAGATGTAAATTGGACCAATAGATTTTCGCCTTGAATTCTCGGATAAGTCAAGCGGCTCGGACTTGACGTCCAAGGACAGCTGTCGGTCAATACCATTGGTCAACGGTCTCTCAATGATGGTATTGTTGTTGGCCCGATCGTCAAATTTTGGAAGTTTTGACATTGTTTTATGGGGTTTCATACCATTCACGTTGACAACGTTGTCTGTTCGAACACGATTGAAACCATTTGGTTTCTGCCAGATTTTGGCGGGAGAGTAACCGATGTATGAGGTTCTACTGATGGAGTTACGAGATGCTTCTTTGTCTTTCGATTTGCCGTTTGGTACCTTGGTGCAGACGAACATGTCGCATTTGTCCTTGGAAGACAGCTTAGTTTGGTCGAGTTTCGTTGAAATTGTTTCAACTTTTTTGGTTTCATTTTTGACGTCCAATTTGGTAACATCTTTAGAAAAGTCTTTTGACTCTGGAGGATTTTTGGATCTCGAATATAAATCATTCGGAACGTCACTCTCCCGCTTAGCAGACATCTCAGTAGACTTTTCATTCGGTTCCGAATGTCTTTCAACGATCTCTTCCGAATGTGCTTTCACGGTTTGTTCTTTCACAGGATGGACACGTTTTTCGATTTCTTTCGATTGTTCATTTCCGATCTTTTCCAACTGCTCTTGGACGATTTCTTTTGTACGAGATTGGTTTAAAGGTTTTGCCACCGCCACAGTCGCGTTTACGCCCTCCTTGATTTCCTTCGAATCACAAACTTTGTCTGACCAAGTTTCATTTTCAACAGGTCGTTTTGATTTAGGCAGGCTTTCTTCCACATCCACGTACGTAATTGTGCTATCACTTCCTTCACTGGTAATGTGAATCTGTTGCGAGTAATCCGGATGCGGAAATGGTTCGTAATCGCTGATGTCGCTGAACATGTCATTATTCTCACAAAGCGATTTCCCAGGATCCTTCACGGCGGCAGCTTCGTCTTTGATAACCTCCACTTTGACTTTCTTTACTTCATCCGGGACATCATGGTCACGTGACATCTTTGCTGCAGACGACTTCCGTTTTTTAAACGGTTTCTCGTCTACGATGTAGAACAGCCGCAAAGGTTCTCTCTGCAAGAATATGAACAAGTCGAAATGAAACCATATCTGTCTGCAAATGCATATGATACTAAATTATCATCTCGTAAACGTCATATCATTTTTCATAAATGAGGAAATGGTGAACCTGGCAAGGTAACAATAGAACGAGACAAAAACACAAGAAGATTATGAAAATGCAGAGGTTTGTTTTTTAGATTTCTTTGGTGCAAAGGAAGAAGTATGCCAGTGTCGATATAATCTGTCGTGCAAACCTCTATGATTCACCAATGTGGTCTGAATCTACAAATCACTATACAAGCTATCAACAGTTAGCCAAATTGATTATTGGAGCTTTTATGTCAATTCCTGTAGTATCTCGTCTGAGGCGCTGAATGTGACGTCACTCACTCGAAACGTTACACTTGCTGACTAAGTCTGCAGTGCCTAAAATTGAATTTAAAAAAGGTATGATATATTTCTTTTAAGCAATTCTTCATTGCCGTACAACCCTCGTTCTCGCTCGTTCTGGTAATACAAAAAACTAACACTCCTTTCGTAAAAATCATATGACACATTTACTCGTGTAATAGTCTCGATATACGCACCCTCCGCCAGGTGTACAGGTAAGCGATGTCCAGGAGAGTGAAGGTGTCCGTCAGGGACTCCTCCGTGTGGTACAGGTCCACCTGGCGAGTGCAAGGGTATGTTATAAATACTTATATCACATATAGATCGTGTACTTACAACTTCATCATAAGTTTGTGTTACTGTCAGACTTTCATATAAACCGTTGTATGTGTTAGAGCTTCTCAGAGCTATCTTAGGCGTTAATCACATTACTTAAAGATACACTACGGTTCGGCGCATATCTTCAATCTGTCACAACTGCATCCCATGTTTAATTATTGTTGAATTAATGTTAAACGGAGGTTGCGATAGTAACCTCTGTGGGAAGATATATGTTTATACATTATGTAACTTTGCTCGTGGATTGAAATATCTTGTATTTTGTACAGTGCAGTTTTGCACTTTTGTTATCTTATAGCTGTCTACTGTACACCTCACTGGTGACCAGTTTAACATATTGTAGAAGGATGTTGGCACCCACTCTATACCTTATAACATTCTGGTAAGGAGAATTTGATGCGGATGAATTTCTTCAGCTGTGCAACACTCATAGCAGACGGACACAACAGATATCGGACGTCAGCAGGCTGAAGAAAATCCAATTTATGATTAATAGTTAAACAATTTTCAGAATCAATGTTATCACACCAAAGAAATAGATAGTTCAACAGTATTTATCGAAATAATGTTAGTGTAATTTTTTCTCCTGTTATATATACTGGTGTACTTAATACAATACGAATATACCAAAAATATGCTTATTTCATTTATGATATTCATATTCCTAGCATAATTCGAATATTTAATTAAGAATATTACCTTATTGTCATCATCGTCAGATTCAGGGGGCAGGCCGCTGGAAATAAAATGGACACAATATAGAATTGATATTATGAAAACAGGCGATGATAAACCATTGCAGAATGAAACCTTTATAATTATTATGTTTAACTATATTAGTAAGTGCTAAACTGACGTTGTCTTCTGGTGAGATGGCTATCTACCTTAAAGGGAGGGTTCTATTGGAGTATATGTTTTTTTGTGCATTATACGTGAAATAAGAAAAACGCTGTATTTCACTTATTTTACAATTTTACTAATAACATCATAGACTTAATTATTAGACTGAATGACTACTCTTTTGAATGAAGATTCTCTATCCATTGCCAAGTTGTCAAATCTTTATCATATGTACATTGACATCAAGATATTACCCTCAGGTCAATTTCCCCGCGCAAGGCATAACTCTTGCCAGTCTCCATCACTGACTGCATTCAGCCATGTCACATTTCCGTGCTAGAAAACCAGAGTCCACTTTGCATTTCAGGTGCAGCGCTCCACTTATAGCAAGGGAAAGAAGGGAAATACTGCATGGAGACTGGCATAAGTTAAACATTACCTTGGGAATTTTTACCTCAGGTATATGTGTCAATTTGGCTGTTATTTGTAAAGTTGTCAAATCGTAAGTCATCATATTATTGGGGTACTGCTGCGGTTTCGGAGATGTGCTAGGATCATTTGGGGTATATGGGGTAGTGATGGGTGATTACGGGAGGTGCTGGGGTATGGAGTGTTAAAGGACGAATAACTTGGGTGTATTTGAGGAAATACATTTGTAGGGTTTCCCTCTACCCACTTGTGACTCATCTGGAGACAGAGACTGATGCTCTCATCTGGTCGCACCACTTCCTTCTCCATAACAGCCTCCCCTCTCGCCTCCAGACACATCTCCACCCCACCTGCAACATACGTGAAGAGTGAGGTAAGTCTTTAACTTCCCTTTGAATAACCTCAAAAAACACATATCCACCGCAGCTGCAACATACGTGAAGAGTGAGGTTAGTCTTTAACTTCCCTTTGAATACTAGTAACTTCAAATAACACATAACCACCCCACCTGCAACATACGTGAACATGAGTTAAGTCTTTAACTTCCCTTTGAATAACCTCAAATAACACATGTCCTACCAACCTGCAACATACGTGAAGAGTGAGGTAAGTCTAAACTTCCCTTCAACAACGTGAACAAAATCCAATTTATGATTAATAGTTAAACAAATTTCAGAATCAACGTTATCACACCAAAGAAATAGATAGTGCAACAATATATTTATCGAAAAAATGTTAGTGTTTTTCTTCCCTTTCAACGTGAATGTATGAAGAGGTATCAATTATGTGTTATTTAAATCGGCGAATTGTATATGCGTTGTTGTGATTATTACGTATTGCAGTATACATCACTTATATATGTGTGTGTGAATATATATATACACTTCGTCAAATAATAGGGTATCTTCTAACTTCTCCACGGCTAACTTCTATTCTGTACAATTTAGCTGTCCTTTCCATTTTACCATTTTTTATTTATTGTCATCAGTATACTTAGAACCCGTCCACGTTTTGCCATTTACTCTTCGACCTTTTACTATTCACCATTAACATTCTACTTTGCTCTTTCTCTTCTACGTTTATCATTGAATAATTAACATAATACAATGTGAAAGAACATTTGTTTGTAAACAATAGTTGTTAATGCATTACAAAATATAAAAACAAGAAGTATCATAATTCATGTATTAAAACCAACTCACCTTCAGGGCGAGAGGCGTAGAACTCCCTCCTCCTCCTCATCTCATCTGGAAAATATAAAAAAAATCAACATAATTATGGTTTGACCCATTAACTATTATTTTACAAGAATAGGAGGGCTCCGGACACGGTACAGTCCTGTTCCTGTGATCATAATGAGTTTAGTTTCATTTACATACAGCTTCTTGAAGTCATTATCATTGTAACGAACACGGATGATATGAACTTGTATGTTTCTGTCGTGTTAAATCCACATTTTATTTTTTCCGAAAAACGTGAATAGTGTATTAATGACGTCTTGATTCTAAATTTATTTTAGTTATTCTCCGTCGTCATATTCAATTATAAATGCCTTCATTCCCAAAACACTTTTAAAATCCATATAACTCATTTATCATTCATAATCCACGCTGTTCACAATGTATCCGTATCTCAATTATGTTAGTAAAAGTAAAAGGAATACATTTGTACTCTATCATATTTGGATAAACACACGACAGGGGTAGTTTTTATAGAGTCTTATTTCATAAGATATTGTCGTATGTGAATTTATGCGATTAAAACCTAGTCAAAAATACAGTCCATTGCGTAGGGTGTTATCTTGTGTCCAGACACAAACTTGAGTAACCTCGAACTTCGTTTCACAAAATGATCGTATATTTTCCCTTTGAATATGTGGTTTCCTTTAAAGCTATAAGCAATATAAAATCAGGTGATTTAATTCAATGTACGTGTACATCTCAACCTCCAACGCACTTGCAATATGTTACACAATGCCGTCAATAACACCTTGTACATTCATCATAGTGTACACTGCGTATATTGATATAACCAATGTATTTTAATAATATTTCGACTTCTCTATCGATCCTTAGTAGCAGGGGTCTAATGTATGACACGAACATGTGACGATATGAAAATACGTGATCGTCATTAAATTTAAATTAGCTGACATCCATGTAGCAGGCCACTTATACTAACACGTTTCAATGCAGGATTAACGTCATTATATAGGACGGAGTCGTTTCGGTATACATTGTACAGGGTCATACATGTATGTATGTTATGTCATATGTGTCATAACTTGTGTACATTAAAGGGGCAGTAGCACGTTTTTTCGCTCAAATAAGTTGATGAAATGTATTTGAATAATAATGTCACTAATAGTAAATCACCGTTCTCTCTTCGGAAAATCAAGTTAAAAAAATTAGTGTACATGGTTTCGTAAAGCCATGGGAATAATTTTGGTCATTAAAAATAATAAAATGTGTTCACAATAAAATGGCCGCCATGCAATTTTGGCTTTATACGCAACATCGTTATTACCACTACGGATAATTGGTTTGTGTAATAAGATGTTTTACCCTCTAAAGCAAATATAAATTATAAATGGGAAATTTGAAAAAATAAACTTCTAAAATATCCCTTTAACATTTACTTATAATCTGATAAAATACTTACATCTACATATATTTGCACTTACGACTTTTATTGTACATTTTGATCGTATTTATCTACAACAATATTGTCGTTTCGGTATAGGTTCATATGTATGTCATAATTATCTCATATGTGCCATAATTTGTGTACACCAACTTCTAAAATATCCCTTTAACATTTACTTACAATCTGATAAAATACTTACAGCTACATATTTGTAATTACTGATTTAATTTTCAATTTCGGTCGTACATATACATTACAATAATCAATCCTTGAATGTCGTTTCGGCATAGGTTCATTAAATGTCATATGTACCATACTTTGTGTACACCAATTTAAAAAAATAATTCTTTCACATTCACTTATAGTCTGATAAAATACTTATATTTACATATTTCGCACTTACGACTTTTATTTTACATTTTGATCGGGCAGTACAACAACATTTTAAATTGATAACCAATAGCAAACATGCAACCATATGAAAATTTGTGTCAATGTAACACAAATGGTCATATAGAGGACATCTCTGTCGCAGACAGAAATAGATTCGATATAATATACAAAATACATAAAGATGACACACCAACCTTCAAAGAGTCCAGGAACCAACTTGTACACGAGGGTCTGTAGTGTTTTGTCTGCCCTGAAAATATTCAAAGTCATAAGAAAATATAAGAACATTGTAAGATTCCACTTAGAAACATAAAATGGAAAACCAATCATGGATATATATAAGGCAAACAATGATTAAATGGTTCATCCACGGCCATGTCGTTATACTTAATTCAGTGATTATCTAAACTTTAAACACTTGAAATTGATAACAAAATCTTGAAACCGCAAAGTACATCAAACCCAAACACTGCGATTCAACAATTCAATTATACAATTTGTCTCCACTTTCTATTAAACGAATGTAATGTCTCTCGTGACTAGGTACCATAATAATTACTTTAAAATCTGTAATTGTTGCATGACAACTATATGGAATTGCAGTCAGGGTGAACATGTGCCTTGTGGAAACAGAAGTCTTATGACGTCCAATGTTCCAAAGAAAGCGCCAATGACAAAAGGCGAACATGCGCAATGAGGAAGCATATGTTATATCACCCATATATGTTATATCACCCATATATGTTATATCACCCATATATGTTATAACACCCATATATGTTATATCACCCATATATGTTATATCACCCATATGGATCGAGGTAAAGAAGGCGCCATTGAACAGAACATTTCACCTGATGAAGGAGTGAGTATGTACTCCGAAACGTCGTGTATTATCACATTAAAAAATTCCTGTTCAGAAGGTCAGTTATCTATTAGAAACTATACAAACGTATTATATAATGAATACTAAACGGTCCCGTTTAAAATATGTTATGAGACGAGTTGTTTGGTGATAACGAGTTAGATGCCGATACCAATTACGAGTTTCATAAATGTGTTATTGAACGCGATCGATATTTTATTTATTACTCGCTGAATTAAATCACGCTTATTTCACATGAGATATGTGTGGTATTCGACGAGAAATGTCAAATGTTCTATTCATTAGATTTAACACATTATGCACAGTTCGTAAATAACGTTTATTTTACGAGAATCAACGAGCGCTTTTCTTTATCGCGTGTTACGATGACGTCATATGATTGAAGCCAATGAAGGATGAAGGTGTTATTTCACTGAGTAGAATATCACGTTATTTCACTCAGTGAAAATATGGAGTAATAACATCACCTTTGACACAAATTCATATGGAGGAGGACTGAATATGTACCTGATGTTGAGGCGAGGTGAATATTTATTATCTGCTAAGCGATGTGAGAGTTTGAGAAAATATGTTCTCATCACTGCAGTTTGATATCACTTTCTCAACACACTGACAATATCACAGATGGGATGACGTCATTTATTATATGACGAGCAGTGAAATACTGGGATTTATCAGTGAAATAAACTGTCTATCAAGCTTCAGTGAAAATAACTTATATTTTCACTGCAAACAGTGACTGATATAATTTGACGTCATAAAAAGATGGTCTCACGCGGCGAATTGGCTTATGACGTCACAGTGTTGCTGTGGTGACGGGCTGTTCCTAGCGTGAGGTAGAAAAGTTATATATTTTCACTCGTGGGTGCGCCACTCGTGAAAATATAACCTGTCTACCTCACTCGATGTGATAAACATGGTATTAGTCAAGAAAAGACAGATATCGTCTATGTATACAATGGTATGACGTCATCGTCGTTACTAAGTGACAGAGCAACAATGGTATGACGTCGTCAAAACTCGCTAAATTGAAGCAGTTTTGGACGTAAAACACCATATTTTCGATCACAGAAGCATATAATAAACAGAAAAATTTGTACTTTCAGTGTGATATCACTTATCTCTCATTTCGTGACGGGGTAAAGCCAATATTTTCACCACGTCACTCGATGAGAGATAAGTGATATCAAAGTGAAAACACAAAATATCCTCTATTTACAATATGTATCTGATATTGAGAAGGAGATAATATTTACTATATTTATCTGATTTTGAGGATTGAATATTGACAATATTAACCTGATTTTGAGGACTGAATATCATATATTATTATATTCACTTGATGTTGAGAATTCGAAGTGATGATTATTTACAATATTAATCTGATGTTGAGAAGAGGTGAATATTTACAATATTAACCTGATGTTGAGAAGAGGTGAATATTTACAATATTAACCTGATGTTGAGAAGAGGTGAATATTTACAATATTAACCTGATGTTGAGAAGAGGTGAATATTTACAATATTAACCGGATGTTGAGGAGAGGTTAATATTTACAAAATTTACCTGATGTTGAGGAGAGGTGAATATTTACAATATTTACCTGATGTTGAGGAGAGGTGAATATTTACAATATTTACTTGTTGTTGAGGAGGGGTGAATATTTACAAAATTTACCTGATGTTGAGGAGAAGTGAATATTTACATTATTTACTTTTTGTTGAGGATGGGTGAATATGTACTATATTTACCTGATGTTGAGGAGGGGCCTGGTCTTGTGAACCTGTACATCGCAGATAGGACAGTATTTGCTCGTCTCCAGGTATGTCACTATACATGTCCGGCAAACTGGAACACAAGTTACATTCTGATATAATATAAGGTATTACAAGACTCGTGTGTCATGTAGCCTTTGTGAAACGTGTGTAAAATGTTGTGTCTTGCAACAGCGTAGTTTTTACACCAAGTTTCGTAGAGTGTATTAATTTCTATCTAAAACATTTCATTTAAGATTCAAGATTATTTATTGCACAAACATCCCTCATTAGGTCAGAGAATAAAGCTGTAACAAAACAATATTAACATTTACATGGCAGAATGGCAGTTGGGGACATTAGGGAACAGTAATTATGATGAATTGTTATAGTATGGGAGATGCCATCTTAAATCACACATGGAGAATATAAGTGATGTTATCAACCTAATTTCATCTCTATGTTGTAAAATAAGTTTCACCAGGTCTAACTTCTAAATTATTGACATTGAGGCAAGGTGTCTTAAACAGTTTCTCCCTGTGTGGCCTGTTGATGGGACAAGTGACGAGGAAGGGTTTCTCATCTTCAACCTGTTGGAGGTAGTCTTTTTTTAGTTATTTTTTTGGAAAATATTAAAAAGAATCCTTTTTTTTTACAGAAAATTCTTTTTCGTACAGTCTCCTTTTCAATATTCGATAAAATAGTGATATTTTAAGAATAAATAGTTTTTTCAGAGTCTGAGTGTAAGACTACTGCTCTCTCTCTCTCTCTCTCTCTCTCTCTCTCTCTCTCTCTCTCTCTCTCTCTCTCTCTGTTTGTGTGTCTCTCTCTCTCTCTCTCTCTCTCTCTCTCTCTCTCTCTCTCTCTCGCTCTGTGTCTCTCTCTCTCTCTCTCTCTCTCTCTCTCTCTCTCTCTCTCTCTCTCTCTCTCTCTCTCTCTCTCTCTCTCTCTCTCTCTCTCTCTCTCTCCAGTACAAAATGGGTGCTCAGTTATGTGTTTTTGTTAGAGAAGACACGGTGAGATGGAAGTGATTTTGGGTATAACGAACTTTTCAAGAGTATTTTACTTATATCATGGCTGTTAGTATTATTGCATGGAGAAAACCCGGCACACCATGGTGGCTATGCATTGAGCCGAAACCTGCGAGTCGGATTCAGTAACGTCACATCGAAATCAGAGAAGCTAAAATATAAGACTTCGTTCACAGACAATGATTGCTAAGGGAAATTAACATGTACTCATGAGCACATGAGGCATATTGACACTGTTAATGTTTTATCCTTTAGATAACAAACCGTCATTAGTTTATCAAACACGTAGTATAACCGAGTGTGGCTGTACGGATAGACACAATTCATCAGGAGGTAATAGTTCAAAACATAACCAGTATGAGCCCACCTAATTAATATTAAGTCCAACCTATATTTTATGGAATCAGCCATACTGTTTTTACCGATAAAGAAATTTTGAAATATAACTTCAAGCCCTGTATGTATTTCAGTATGTCAAAATTATTAAAATCGGTTTACGTGGTTTCTGTGAACCTATTGCTGTAGTGTTTGTTTCACTACTTTGTTTGTAAATCAGGTAAGTGGTGTAGTGGTAGTCTACCGGCCTCACGACAAAAAACCGGGTTCGAATGCTGGTTGACACCACATGTTTATGACCTAGGGCTGGTACTGTGTTGTCTTGTTGGGCAGGGTACTTCATCTACATTGAACTCAGTCCACCCAGCTGTTTAAATGGGTACCTTGACAAGGGTATCGGCATCGGCATCGAAAATACAATTCGTCTAGGGAACTACTTTACCGCCAGCAGAGCCTCGCACTTGATATTAGGCGTGAACAAAGTCATTAATACCATATACCTATTAAAACTACGTACTGCAAACGTGAATATGAATTTTTTAACGGACCAATCCGAAAATTATTGACCCGGCAGGAAAATGCATTTGACCTATCGTTGCAGGAAGCAGATTAGTCATCTTTCTTGGATCTATTTTTAGAACGACATGTTCAACAATCAACGAGATTATAGTTCTCGAGAAACCGGAAATGACTTTTTGACAAGTTGAAACCGGAAAATTGAGTAATATTCGAGGTCGACCTTTGATAAGTTGGTTTCTCTAAAATATGAGAACGCATCTCAAGGAGCACTGCAACATGGAGATGTCTGGACCCAAAACGGAAACTTTTGAAAATAGATATTTAAATTTTGAAAATTAAAACTGCATAAATACAGGACATTTCCTTTTAAGGGTCGCGTGAAAGTTTGGAGGACCGATTGTGCAATTCAAGCTCTGAAATATGAATATTACAATTTTATCAAAGTTTTAGAACCAATTACACCGAATTGAAATTTTAGAGAATCTAGATTAGTTATAGTTTTTAAGCTTTGGTATAGAGTGAGCGAGGGGAAATATGGTTAGACGGATTTTGGTGATTATAACTAAAGTGGTATAAACGGTGTATGTTACTAATTTAACTTTTTCGCGTAACTAAAAACTATTGCCGAAATAGGACTAAGATAGCATTGTTTAAAGCATCGACATGTAATATAGAAATTATCAATAATCCTGACACTCCAGTAAGTCTAGTAGCTTAGAAAAAGACAGTGGAAGCAGGCAGGGATGACGTTTAAGGGTTCAATTGTTCATAGTAAACAGAACAGAAAATGCTAAGTGTGTACTATGGTAAATTGTTATCATTCACTCGATGAGAAGAGTAATTGTCACAAGCATTTACACTGTAAATAAATCTTCATGATTTATTCACAAATTGTTTGTGAACTTTCAGCAACTTTCAGAAATGTCAGTCGAAACTAAATGATAGTTTACACGTTTCAAGTACAGTTTAACAACTTTTCATATACATGCTGATCATAAATTGCAATTGAATATGGACATGTTTTCTTTTAATGAAAACAAAATATCATATTTGTTTTCAAGAATACTATCTATCCTTCTAAAACGTATAATGAAGTTAGCCCTAATTGAGCACGCTTTCCCCATGTCACGAAAAAACGTCTTGCAGTGAAGCTATGTGAGTATTTCTTTACACAGCGGTGCTTACATAACATGAAAAAGTTTTACACTCGCGGGGTAATACGCTGAAAACGAGCTCTTTTTGCTGAAAAACGACACTAAAAGTCTTCCCCTTAGAATGTCGGTTTCAATATTTCTAGATTTTCAAAAGATTAAACGCGAAGCCGAATAACTATCATCAAGCTATTCAAAAACCGGCTTTCAGCATTCGAGTTCGTTTTTTACTCGCCTAAATTCCTTTCGGGGTTTCACGGGCACGATCTTCATTCACAACTAAGTCACGTGACTGTCATGTGATAGGGTCGTCTTGCCATCAATCACTGTCGACAGAGTAACTGATATTGACACTCGGTCAGCGAGTACCTTCGTCAATAGGCGGTGAGGCTCCACAGGGATGCGCCCGTCTGGATATCTGATCTCTTTGAATTTCGTCGGCGAATCATGACAACTTTAGTGATTTTGGTTTTAAACCTCTTTCAAGAATTCTTAAATTTTCTTATGTAGTATTACTGCAGGGAGAAAGACCACAACAGCACTGTGATGTCGCATTGCAGTTACATCATAAAGTGTCGACCGAAACCGCTTTGGGCGCTACTCTGAAGGATATTAGAAGAATACATCGTAAGCAAACAAAATTGTCAGTGACAATTAAGTATTCTTTCGCAGTAACAAAGACGTTGAATTTCACAAATGGTAAAATTACTGAGAAAGATAAAGAAGTTGTAAACCCAAAAACTAGTTTCTTACAACATAGCTTAGTGTTTCACAGCCTAAGTAAATCTTCTATCGCGTAACTTAACTCTTAACGTTATAAAAATTGTGTTATTTTATCGAGAAGTACAGACTATTGCCGAAAATTGCCATTTTGATCTTAGTCGGCTCAGTATACAGACGATAGGAAAAAGTATCGATTTCTGATCGAAAACTGAACAATGCACTGCGTGTGGCGCGCGTCAATTAGTCAAACGTAATTTTGGAAACTTATTTACAAACGACTAAAAGAAAATTTTAAGTTGATAATGTTTAATAGGTCTTATAACTACTGTGAATGTAAACGGGCGTGTAGTTTCTGTTTCTGCACAAGTATATTGATGTTGATCCATTTTAATTAGAAACTAGTAATTATTATATATTTGGCGATTGGAGATGAATGTACAAGTTGAGTGAAACTATATTTGAACTGATACCAGCACATATTGTTGGCATGTATAAAAGGCAAATACAATTTTAGAAACACATATATGCACCTTTACTGCGAAACCTTGTCTCTCGCATCAAAAACTAGTTTCTTACGCCATAAACTAGTCTCACATCGCTTATATACAACTGCGATGCTCTTTCCGTGATTTTATTCTCAATGCATTCTAATGATGTCATTTAAAGTTATATCCTATACATTTACGATTAGATATGAATAAAGGAACCAGTGATTAGAGATATTTTACTTTAAAAAAAACCTATTTTCGATGTTGGTCACATGTACAAGATTCATGTTTCTAGTCTTGTTTGTAATTTCCAGATTTAAATAAAATATCTGGGTTTGTTCAGTGACAACGGTCTAGGATGCTTCACTCACGGCGATCAACTTTGATTAGTTACTATATCCAATATTCATGGTAAAACAGTTCACTGCTTGCTACCTACGCATGTTATCAATGTTATCTCAGCGTCAAATGAATTTTCTTTTATATCTCTCTTATCACATATCTTTGTCACCAATTCCTTATGTCCTTGAACACAGTTTGAGGATCTGCCCATAGTGTACACGGATATAAAACAATAACTATATAATTTAGAAGTGTAAACGCAATTCCGACAAGGACAGGATCTAAGTAATAAGAAATAATTGATATACATATGTAGACATAATACTAATGAGAATATACATATTGTTCCTCTCACGAGTTCATGCTTAATGCGCTACTCATACACGTACAGTCGTTACCGCTGTCTAAAATAAACGAGAGTTAGGTGTAGCATTCGCCAGGTACCCATTTGTACAGCTTGTCTAGATTTACTAATCTGGTCCATGACTGTGAAACCAGCTTTAAAGGTACATCCATTGTGTTTCATAATATTCCAGTTGGCTTTAATACGTGCCAAAATACCATACGTGCTGATTTCAAATCAAATAATTTCACCCAACTTGCATATTCATCGCCAAACGCCAAATATATCATAACTTCTAGTTACTAATGAAAATCGAACAACATCATTATCCATATGCAAAAGCCGAAACTCCACGTCCCATTTACATTTACAGACTCAGTAGTTATATGACATATTAATCATTATCAACCCAAATTACGTTTGACTAATTGACGCGCGTCAATCGCTGATGCACTGTCCGGTTTTCCATCAGAAATCACAACGTTTGCCCTTTTAATCACCTCTTTATTTACTCGACTATCATCAAAATGGTAATTTTCGACAACAGTTACTTCTCGATAAAATTACATCATCTATAACTTTTGTCAATTTTGACCGCCAACAATACAATGGATGCTCCTTTAAAGGGTAGGAGATATTCTCCTAATAACGCAACGGCTTCACTCCGATAAATAGATCAAATATTGATTCAAAGCTTCCATTAAATGTTATGTCGCCTTAACCAGAAGCACAAAATGTCAAACGTTGAACAGTTATCAGATGCTTGAATTTCCCAAAACAGGCATCAATATCTCTAAGCTTATCATGTGTAAATATATAAAATTTCAAGAGAATAAATCAATAATTCTGTGCAGAAATCTCATCGCTGCTTACATTTATCCAAAATGTTTACATATAACATATTGACTTTTCGGCAAATTGACATACCGTACCATCGCTGTTATCATATATTCCCTGTCGATATTAAAGATAACCAGAACTGTTCTCGGTGAAATATTTTTCGGAAATTCTTACTATAATGTAATAATAATAATGATGACAGGCAGACAGAAAGACAGAAAGACAGGTTTATTACAGTATGAGGCCTCGGATCCAAGATACATTATTGAAATCGAAGTTATATATTGCATGCATTAATTTTAGTTGAAAGTTCACAAGTTTTCACGACTTGCGCTGAACACCTTGTACAGGACATAGCTGTGGATTGGATTGTCTGTTTTGCAGAGGTTTGCATGAGTTGGGTGAATTTTTGTAATGATGGATTTTCAAAGTAATATTTCCTGATGTACATTTTCCGATTTTCAAATTGATACTTGGCACAACACAGGAGAACGTGGTATTCGTCTCCTACAAACTTTTCACTTTGAGTCGAACACGTGGTATATTTTTATGACGACCGGTTTCTATTAATAAGTTGAAGTTATTGCAACGGAATTAAGTAACGGAATTTAGCTAAATACTTGATAACATCTAGGAGAGATTTAAAGAGCTTATAACTGCAACATTTTGAGTTGAAGTGATGAATTCCTGGGTTAATTTATCTTTCAATCGTTGCTTAAATTCTGATAGGAAAAGATTGACGTTTCCAACTTGGTGGTGTATCCATACATGTCCGAATCCAATGATAACATGAACAACTAATATCCAGCACAATTACTGATTCACTTGTGGTACATTATGTACATTACCCTGAATAAATTGTACTTTCGGTGCCGCTATGAAGCGTACTTCCTTCGTTCAGGTACCCATTCAAACAGCTGGGTGGACTAAGTGCAATGTGAATCAAGTGCCGTGCCACGGGCACAACACAGTATGAGACCGAGGTCACAAAGTCTTTGGTGACAGAACCGGGATTTGAACCCGTGCCTCTCCCTGAGAGGCCAACATGCTAACCATTAAATCACTATGTTTCATTATATCAGTAATACTTATACTATAGACAAGAAACGGATATTTATTAACGATAAACTTCTTTACTTAACAAATCCCCATTGTTAAATTATGTAGTTGATAATCCATAAATATTCTTGTCTTATCCATAATACCAACTTCTCGAATGCCCCTCCACCAGTTTGATTATATGCTATGTAAAAAAAAACGTCATGTTGTCTACTTTATGCAATCTTTATCATATGTTTTAGAACTTATATAATAACTGTTACATGCCAATCTGATCTGGTGATATCATGATGTCAAACTGATCAAACGTATATTTGTTAATAGATAAGATCATTTCCCAAATTAAAAAGCATCACTATTTTCCTTCATTCTTATTTTTCTGTCCATCTTGTATAAATGATGCATATGCTACTTATGTAAATACTAGAGAGACTGTTTGTTTAATTTGTTTATCTTGTACGGCCCCTTTCCTTATGATTATACAATAATATACTTAAATGAAAACACCCCCAACCAAACCATGCCCTATTACATAACACATCACAACATCACATCACAACATACGACAAAAAACATCCCAAACCACATTGCACCCTACTGTAACAAAACCCCACACCAAAGCACATTGCACCGCACCGCAACAAAACCCCACACCAAACCACATTGCACCACAACGTAACAAAACCCCACACCAAACCACATTGCACCGCACCGCAACAAAAACCAACACCAAACCACATTGCACCGCACCGCAACAAAAGCCACATCAAACCACATTGCACCGCACCGCAACAAAAACCTCACCAAACCACATTGCACCGAACCGCAACAAAAGCCTCACAAAACCCCATTACACAACCAGACAACTCACTAATTATCTCCTCGCACAATCTCACACCCAACCACAGCACGCCATTACAACACATCACAGGGCGTTAGTCAAGACACCATGTTGCACACAACACCATACTATACAAAATCACAACACAAAATATGTCACAAAACAACACAACATGAACCCAAACCCAATCAAACCACACAACATAAAACACATCATCACACCTCATCCCAGGGCATGAAACAGGACACACAACACACAGCATATGGCACACTAAACAAAATCACCACACAGAACACAAAACGACACAACATGGCCCCAAACCCAACCACACCACACAGCAACATAAATTACAGCATCACCCTCACCACAAGGCATTAAACAGGGAATCCTTCCACAAAGCAACCTTTACTAGGCAACTTAACATTAACTCCTATTCTTTAACACAGCGCTATAATGTTACGTTAATGACTTACGATCACCTTATAACTTTTTGAAGAGAGTTCCACATACAGAAGCGCCATATGACATACTAAATAAAATCAAAATCAAAACACAGAACACAAAACAACACGTCACAACTCATCCTGCCAAACACCATCACACAATACACCATACATATCTTAATGAGACGTAAATCTATGTTAATATTTAAAAAGAGCACTTGTTGACAAGGTCAATAGTGAAGTTGTAAACGTATAGTGACAGGAAAACGCCGCTGTACTTTTGCATGTGCCGCCATTTTGGTGGATGAGCTCTCGGTTTCGGCTGCTTTCCTTGCTCTTTCGCTGATATGGTTTCCGTTTCGGAAGATTACTTTTCGGTTTAAGAAGCAATTTCTTCAAGTTTTGATAAATTATTTTCACATATGCATGATTTTTGTTCAATTTGAGCGTATTTTCCTTCTATTCGGCAGATTTATTCACCTTTTGTATGGTAGGCCTGGTATTGATACTAAAATATAATTTTGTCTCTCACAATTCCTTAGGAATGGCTTGTGTATATAATGTAATGTTACTTGAACTATGTATATATGTAATGTTTGCGCAAGGTGAGACGTTAATCAAATATCTGTCTGTCTGTCTATCACATATAGTACCTCGTCACATCAAATTTGATATTTGTATATAAAATACGAACTTAAAATTTATTTCATATTCTTATCTAAAGTATCGTATTTTACAAGTCTCGTTATTGGTTACAGGATACGATGCAAATGGGCTATTTCCTTGTGCTTGTAACTTCGTTTTTGAACTTCCTTTTTATGACACAGCGATAGTATTAAGTTAAACAGCTTACGTCAACAAGCCAACTTAAGATTCGCGGTATGTCATATATTTCTGTGACAAACAAATTTGGCATAAACTTAGTAAAAAATCATTAGAATTGCATATTAGCATACTAATACTAATACTAGCAACTAGTATTGCTTAGTTTGGTCACCAACATTCTATGTTATGACTGCAAAACTGCTCTGTTTATTTGCCCCGATTGCTGGTGTACTCGGATAACTAGACCTACTCAATACAATATAGACTGTGTGCGAGTCCCAACACACACTGTCCCTAAGAAATAAATTCAGTTTAAATCGTATGAGCTTGCTTACCCGAGAAATGTTTTTCCTTCCAAAATTTAGCGTTATTGTTTAGGTGAAGTATAACAATTTCAATATATTTGCTGCAATATGTACGGTAAATGATTTTAGAATATATCCTATGATTTTATCTATTGCGATGATATATCGTCTATTTACTTATTTCGATGTTATGAAATCATTCTGATTGTATATATAAGCTCATAATATATGTGCATGCTACATGGGATGAATTATTTGAGAATATATACTATATGTTTGATCATGATAATAGTTTTTACTACTTAATGTATTATCGTGAGCTATTGAAGAATGCATTAAGATGATAAACTCGCGTGCAAAAGAAACGTCGCATACAAAAAATACCCAACATATTTCAACCCACGAGCGACAGAGTTACGTCATGTCTTCAGAAGCCAACAGAGCTAAGTTTGAAATTTCAAAACATCATCTGAGAAGAACATCTCCTTAACTAAACGAGATATAGGATATATAGGATATATAGGATATATAGGAATATAGGAGAGTCAAAAGGGGCTTTTCGGCCTGTGTGACGTCCTGCAGTAAACAAATATAAGTCCAAGCAGGTTATTTATGTCGACATTTTATCTCATAATCTATGACATCATTTCCATATTTCATAAAATTTTACCTTAAATACCAAACATTATGTAAAAAAAAACCTTTGAAATAGCGATTTCAGTACCCCAAGTGTGTTTAAACGGACATGGTAGTCAAAGTATCATAGTCTGGGCCATGTTCAAGAGAAGTTTCAAAGTAATCGCTCAATTAGCGATTACTTTTAAACCTCTCTTGAACGCGATTGCTCAATCTAGCAAGGCGAGCAAACTTCGAGGAATTTGCACCATGTCGTTCAAGAGAGAATGAGCGCTACTTGAGCGCTACCTGAGCGCTGCATTGAGCAATCAATGAGCGATTATAAGCGCTCACTGTTATGGAACGGAACCCAGATGTATGAAATTGTGAGTACTTATTTACTAAACATGTCTATCGAATACATTCAATATCTACTTTCCCCGAAACCATTATTTTGTGTTATACTATCTTAAAAATGTGGGGACGTTTCTTTTGCACGTGGGTATATTATCTATTGCTATGCTATTTAGTCTACTTATAGTTGGTGAATTATTCAAGAATGTATTCAGAACGCATTATCTATCACGATGATATTTTATCTACCTCGTTTACAATACGCTAAACTATATTTCAGAAAATATTACGATAATTAAGTATCTATGACATTATAATGTGTATATTAAGTGCATTGTTTTGAATTATTTGTGAAGTATATTAACACAATAAAATATCTATGACATGATATTTTGTCTACTTCGTACATTGTTTTGAATTATTTGTGAAGTATATTAACACAATAAAATATCTATGACATGATATTTTGTCTACTTCGTACATTGTTTTGAATTATTTGTGAAGTATACTATAACGGTTCAATATCTTTGACATGATAGTTTGTCTACTTAGGGCATTGTTTGAATAATTTTGACTGTTATGTCTTGGTAAGTACGATGATGTTTATCATAACGAGGATGTCGTTAGTCGTTAGTTTATTAGTCGAGAATGATCTGAAAACAAACTTTAAAGGAGCAGTAGCACGTTTTTTTCGCTGAAATAAGTTGATGAAATGTATTTGAAAATTATTGTCACCAATAGTAAAACACCCTTTCTCTCTTCGGAAAATCAAGTAAAAAATGGGTGTACATGGTTCCTTAAAGCCATGGGAAAGGTTTTTGTCCTTCGAAATAATAAAATGTGTTCACAATAAAATGGCCGCCATGTCATTTTTGCTTTATACGCAACACCGTTATTACCACTACGGATAATTGGTTTGTGTAATAAGATGTTTTACCCTCTAAAGTAAATATAAATGACATAAACTATCATTATATATGGGAAATTTGAGAAGAAAGAAAATTTGCAAAAAACGTGCTACTTCCCCTTTAAGGTATCGCTATAGTTCCTTAATTTGCATCGTTGGAAAAGGAATTCACCGTCAAGTTTCTCTCAGTTTTACACAAGGGGAAAGATATAGTACTAGTTGGTTCTCACTTGAAATGTTTGTGGACTCTCAAAACAATTATATTTGATTAATGAAATTGGAAACCTCAGTTTGAGCCTTTAATGTAGCATATATAACGTAATATTTACAGTTACATGATCTTTGTCGAGAATTTCCACGAAGATAAAAACGAAATGTCAAATTCAGTATCTGCTTTGAAATTCCAAATACACATTCAAGTTTTGATACATACTCGAAGGCAAAACAATATACAGCATAAATAGCAGGTATTATCAAAGTTCTAATACAAATACGAATATTACTAAATTATATATATAAAATATATTATTTTTTTGTAAATACGAGAGTTAGAACTGTTAAGGAACGTTTCATTTCAGAACTTTAGCCCTTTCTACAATTGTTTGTAAAATATTGGAGGAAAAGTTAGTGAGCAATTACTTAACCGATCAGTACATTTAAAGGGACAATGTACCGCCGACCGGGGTCTTTATGGAGTTATGGTAAGCGTGTTCGGCTTCGGATCAAGAGGTCCGGGGTTCGAATCCCACCAGGGGCACGGCAAATTTGTCTGCGGTAGAGAACTGCAGTAAGGTTTGGTTTGTAATGCTACACTGAATCTCAGCGTAGTACCACCCATGGTTCTCTAGTTCCAGCCAATGCTCGAAGGTTTCAGCGCAATGCATAGCCACATGGCGTTGCGGGCTTTCTCCCTGCCATAATACTAGCAGCCGCGATAAGTGAAATACTCTTGAAAGCGGCGTTAAACCCCAACTCACCTCACCTTTATGGAGTGAAATTCAAAGGACGCTACCGTTTGTTAATTATGCTATATTTGCTTACCGTGCAGGATATCATGGGGACGGAATTCAAGGGAAACTCCTATGTGTGGCATTATGCTATTGCATACCAGAACATCATGGATACGTTATTCTAGAGAAACTCCTCTGTGTGGCTTTATGCTATTGCATACCAGAACATCATGGAGACGTTATTCTAGGGAAACTCCTCTGTGTGGCATTATGCTATTGCATACCAGAACATCATGGAGACGTTATTCAAGGGAAACTCCTATGTGTGGCATTATGCTATTGCATACCAGAATATCATGGAGACGTTATTCAAGGGAAACTCCTATGTGTGGCATTATGCTATTGCATACCAGAACATCATGGAGACGTTATTCAAGGGAAACTCCTATGTGTGGCATTATGCTATTGCATACCAGAATATCATGGAGACGGAATTCAAGGGAAACTCCTATGTGTGGCATTATGCTATTGCATACCAGAATAATATATTAATACAAATAACAATTGCGCTCATGTTACGATACAGAACAAGAAAATACGTTTCAACACTGACAAATTTGACGAGCAAATATTGCTTAAGAGATTATGCTATCACGACGGCGAAAGTGTTTTGCTGTGACAATGCGTCAACATATGACGTAAGTAATGTTCCGTATAAGCGCTTTAGAGATGAAGGCACGGTGTATTATTCAAATTTGAAATTATCACAATCACGACGAAAAAGTGATTTGTCTAACCGTTTTTAATTCTGTTGGATATTAAATTTCATTTCGAAACAATCAGAGATATTACAGGCACTTCTAGGCTATATACACAGGGTCCTCAAACATTGTATACAGCCAACAGTATATGCAGTCAGAACCCGTTTATCCACGCTATTTTGGTAACAGCTGCAAATCGTCCGGATAGCAAGTCGTGCGGTTAAACGAATTTGTTTTGCATAGAACTGCACAGAGAAGATTTGAAATACTACCTTGCGGATGGTCGGTTTTTCCGGACAAACGGGGTCCGGTTTAAAGATGTCTCACTGTATACATTTTTAAAACTCCGACTTAATCTTCCTGCTACTTCACTTTCCATTTATAGTTTTATAATAAATTGTCATTTGAATGAAAAACTTCAGTAAACATCCCTGAGACAATATTTAAGACAAGGCCTGACACTACATAGACTTGCAGTAAGTCTCTGAAATGAAAAATCATGTATATTCCAGAAAGTAATGACCAAATTGAGAGAGAAAAATAATACAAAAGGAGCCTTCGAGATCATTAAACCTTCCAGACTTGCTGTGTGATAGACTTTATTTGCCTTTTATTTAATAAGGATTTAGACGAACGATTAGAAGCTAAGGGTAGTATTATCTGGTTGGAGGGATCGTCGGAGGCCAAGTACAGTTTGACGTGTACCAAAAATAAAATATTTCCGGTTCAGTGAAATGATTAAGACGCAATTGTAACAGCATCATTTGTGATTTAACGTGATAACACGCTTGGAATTCGGTTAAAATGGACTTGATATAGGAGTTGCATAATGACATCATGCATATCTTTATTCTGTTTTAAATTAAATTAAATTACAGAATTGGGTTAACACGGAATATATGGGAAAGTTACGTGATGGAAATAACATCATGTATATTATTATCTTCTTGTTGACTAACTGTATTTTGGTAAGTTAATAGATGTGATTAAATAACAACCTGATAAAAACTTTCATTTACATGTTATGGACGAAAGAATATTACTCCAAATCGCCATGTTCATAAAGTGAGATGAGATATACAGCTGCATCCCAAAAGTTTATATACTTACGGACGTAACTAATAATTATATAAGTATATGTTTTCATTTCAGAAAAGATGACTGAATATATAAAACAGAATCTAAATATCTGAATGAATTCACTCCGTAAAAAATTTTTGGAGTGACGAGCTAACTTCATTTTATATTTCCCTGTTAATCTCTCGAATAACTTCATAACTTTCATAATAATTTAATATACATGTGATGAATATTTTCTCATTTAGTCGACATAGAATGATAGAAAGTAAATTATCGAAATTTAAAAAAGGACACTTTCTGTGTATTTCATCTTATCAAAGTTCGAGATCTTGCACCACTGACCACAGACCACCGACCACTAACTACTGACCTGACGACCGCATGGTAAGTTTGGATAAATTACTGCACACATAGACAAAGAGTCAATCTTTGTCAGTGCAGTTTGCAGTGATGCAATTGACACTCAAATGACATCAGAAGTACATGATATTTGCTAAAGTTGGTGAACAAACTTTCTGGATGCACCTGTAAAGACGTCAAGACAACATCAATTTGACATCGGGACCGTGTTCAAGAGAGGTTTCAAAGTAATCGCTCAATTAGCGATTACTTTAAAAACCTCTCTTGAACGCGATTGCTCAATGTAGCGCTACGTAGCAAAGCGAGCGAACTTTGAGATTTTGCACCATGTCGTTTAGGAGAGAATGAGCGCTACTTGAGTGCTACATTGAGAGATCAATGAGCGATTATAAGCGCTCGCTGTTGTGGAACGGAGCCTAGGTTGTCCAAAGAGAGAAGACATCGGGACATTGAAATAAAATCAAGACATTAAACTATGCGTGATAATCATATATCTATCTATCATCCTTTCGTTTGGTAAACCGCTATGAACATTCTCTCCCAATAGACCACCCATGTTAGTCCTTCCCATGTTGAATTGACTTACCGTAAATAAATTCTATGCGTTATTATATATGTATTATAAATGTATATGGAATTACACAGAAAAGATCAATATTTATCATATTTTGGTAAGAAATAGAAAATCAAATATTTTCTATTGAAAACATGATATTCATATACTTAATAATCAGAAATATTATCTGTATAAAACAATTCATGTGCGGTTTTGTTTTATCAGGGATGCAGTCTCCTACTTTCGGTTTTTGGTTCTATTTTCAGTTTCTCATTCAGACAAATCTGTCACCGATGAAGTTACACTTGCCATTACATACTTTTTGTGCACGATCGAAATGTTGTAAATTACATTTAGCTTTGACAAATCAATAAATGCTTTTAATTCTATTTTCTTAATATTTGAAATAATTTGTGACGATATTAATACACAGCATGGTAATATGATGAAATAAACTCATTTTTGTTTTTACTACCATCATTGTCTTAATAGAACCAACTGAATATTCAAGTTTGTATTTGAAATTTCAAATTCAAAAACGAATAATGTTTTTAACCTTTGATGTTATCACCACAAAGATATCCATTCAAGTTTTTCATCGGCTTTTTAAATTTAGTGAACAACATTTCGTTGTAAAATACTAGTTTGGTTATTTCATAAATTTCGGCTCAAGACCATAAATTTGCTTTTAAAAAATACCCATTGTAATCCTAAATAACACGTCAATTAAATGTTTATCCAATGTCGAAGTTCAAGGTCACTATTTATGATATCACTTCACTTCACTTTACGTAACATTAAACACCCACGTTTATTGTTCGGTTATGTGGTCGCATTTTAATGTCTTTTAAACGTTTTTAAATTATAAGATTAAGGAGAAATTTTTTTTTACCACAGAGTTTTGTCTGATTCATCTGACACGATAAACAAATTCAAATTCTATACATTTTCAAAAACGCCACCAACGGTGGTCCATGAGCTTTACTATTACATATATCAAACCGCAAAATTTCCAAGTTGACAAAGATGCATGGGCAAATGCATTAGGAGATAAATCTACTGTGTTTTCAATTTTTTGTGAGTTTAACGTCGATTCGATACCAATTAATATCATTCGGAGCTGGTAGAATAATACTTACACAATTAACTACATAGATTTTAGGATTGAAATGGTGTATGAAGTACAATGTTATAGTTATTAGGTCTTCAAGACAAAGTCATGAAGACCTATTATTATTATCGTGTTTTAAAAAAAAATATAATTCATTATTTGTACCGAATTTTGTCCGCAGGATTCCCGCTTAACGGCTCGAGCGATTTACATGCAATTTGCAGGGTTGATAGCTTGTGGCTCAAACTGGTTTTGTGTCGAGCTACTTTATTGATTTTCGACTTCTTTCTTGAGTTATCTCCCCTTGAAGTTAAAACTTCAAACTTTAATAGCTCAAGAACTAATCAACAACATTCCCAATCGATTAGGCCTATAGCGGTTTTCGGCCGTAATAATAGATTTTTTGCTATTTTGAAAAAAACTGAAAATGTGATGCATTATTACAGTTTTGAGGGTATGCGTCTTCAAAAATCTTCTCCTAAATAAGGGCAATACATACTGCTAAGTGTGATAGGTCATCGGAAAGCTATTTGAATTTAGTACAAAGTTATTTCGGTAGATTTGTTAATTTTGACCTTGAATTCGAGTAATCTGCCTTTGAATATTGACCTCTTTCAAAAAGGCGTTGTTCGGTTGCATTTTCAAAGGGGTATAACTCTCTTATTAATGATCGTATGTCACAATTACTTATTGTCATCTCTTACTAATGACTAGTGTAACAATTCCAAACATATCATTGTGATATAAAAGTTGATAGTTTGCGCAAAATTCGGACATTTTCCACAAATATTAAAAAGATTAGGATTTTGAGATTTTTCGAGGGGTATAGTCTTTGGAGAATTTTTGATCGCAAACCACTGAATATACCAGCACCTTTATTAGTTTATTTTGAAGGAGAAACGTCATTTATAAAGGACAATAATTTTCAAGAACGTATCTGTCATAGTGTTTGTGTGACAAGTCATAGAAGATTGTCATTTTTCGAAAATCGCCATTTTCAGCAAAGTTGAAAGGGTCATTACTGCTTCATTTCTTACGCTATTGAAATTTTACTCAAAGCTACGTATGCACAAATTCAAGTCCAACAACTTTTCTGTTGTCAACTTTCATCAAAAAGTTGATAGTTAAGCCTCGAACATCGCAAACGTTGTCTAGGGGTCCGAAATTGAGCATTTTTTTGTATTTTTCTGAATATTCAGAAGAACATAACGCATTACATATGAATGCAGTCTAAATGATGGTTACATCTACTTAAGTGGAAATTAAAGCACAACATTTTCTATACTACACTTTAGTATGAAAATATTAACCTTTTTGTCTTAATCATGAGAAAGATCATGTAGGGGTCCATAAATAAGCGATTGTTCCATTTTCAAAGGGTCATTGTTTTTGGAGAATTTTTGTAAAATAACTATTGAAGATAGAGACATGTTTGATAACTCATTTTAAAACATAGGTACTGGTGAATAACCGAGAGTCCAACATGGAGTTCAAGTTCAAGCAGAAGTCTTGAAGACCTAAGTATTGCCTTGGAAATCCTAGTTATAGTAGGAATTACTTTTATTCGTTCTTTTGAAAATGATCTTTATATATGAATGAAAGATAAATTACTGAAGAAAATCGTGCATTTCTTATAAAGAGGAGTGACGACCAAATGGTATGACCAACTTTGTCCAAAGAATATAAAGAAATTTAAACATCTTCAATAAATAAGTTTGTATTAGTTATCATATGTATTAACCTGTAGGTTGTTTTTTTTTAATACAAACAATCATCGGCATCAGAAATCATTTCGTCAAAATAGCACTTTGTTCATGAAATATGTACAATATGTAGTTTATCTAACGCCTATAGAGAACCACATACGCTTGTCTATTTCCAATAGGCGCTCGCGGGTTTCAACCTAATGATTGTACAATGAGCCCATGGTTCTCTATTTATAAGTATATGTCGTTTTGAAGGCATTTTAATGGTCTTAACTAAGCCTTTTCTGTTATGAATCACAATGCGATTGTGGCGCGAGCAAAGCTACCATGAACAGCTAAGGTAACAAGGCGTCACCACCCTGTGGCACACACGCGAGTGTAGACAGTTTACACTGTGGACTACCACCGACAGCTAAGGTAACAAGGCGTCACCACCCTGTGGCACACACGCGAGTGTAGACAGTTTACACTGTGGACTACCACCGACAGCTAAGGTAACAAGGCGTCACCACCCTGTGGCACACACGCGAGTGTAGACAGTTTACACTGTGGACTACCATTGACAGCTAAGGTAACAAGGCGTCACCACCCTGTGGCACACACGCGAGTACAAGGCGTCCCCACCCTGTGGCACACACGCGAGTGTAGACAGATTACACTGAGGGCTACCACCGACAGCTAAGGTAACAAGGCGTCCCCACCCTGTGGCACACACGCGAGTGTAGACAGTTTACACGGAGGGCTACCACCCACAGCTAAGGTAACAAGGCGTCACCACCCTGTGGCACACACGCGAGTGTAGACAGATTACACTGAGGGCTACCACCGACAGCTAAGGTAACAAGGCGTACCCACCCTGTGGCACACACGCGAGTGTAGACAGTTTACACTGTGGACTACCACCGACAGCTAAGGTAACAAGGCGTCACCACCCTGTGGCACACACGCGAGTGTAGACAGTTTACACTGTGGACTACCACCGACAGCTAAGGTAACAAGGCGTCACCACCCTGTGGCACACACGCGAGTACAAGGCGTCCCCACCCTGTGGCACACACGCGAGTGTAGACAGATTACACTGAGGGCTACCACCGACAGCTAAGGTAACAAGGCGTCCCCACCCTGTGGCACACACGCGAGTGTAGACAGTTTACACGGAGGGCTACCACCGACAGCTAAGGTAACAAGGCGTCACCACCCTGTGGCACACACGCGAGTGTAGACAGATTACACTGAGGGCTACCACCGACAGCTAAGGTAACAAGGCGTACCCACCCTGTGGCACACACGCGTGTGTAGACAGTTTACACGGAGGGCTACCACCGACAGCTAAGGTAACAAGGCGTCACCACCCTGCGGTGCACACGAGTGACTAAGAGAAAGAACGGGTTTAAAGCGTAAGCTACCACTAACAGCTAAGGTAATAAGGCGTAACCTTGCGACACACACCCGGTTGAGAACAGAATTTTTCAAACTGCAAGTTACCACCAACAGTTAAGCTTACAAGGCGTCACCTTGCAGTAGACACGCAAGCAAAGATAGAACAGTTTAAATTGCAAGCTACCAGTAACAGCTAAGGTAATAATTCGTCACCCTGCGACACACACACGGTTGAGAACAGAACTTTTTAAACTGTAAGCTACCACCAACAGCTAAGCTTACAAGGCGTCACCTTGCAGTACACACACACAAGCAAAGATAGAACAGTTTAAATCGTAAGCTACCAGTAACAGCTAAGGTAATGAGGCGTCACCCTGCAGTACTCACACGAGTGAAGACATTCAATGATTGACGTGGCGTCGATGAAATACCCTCCACACAGTACGCACACCAGGTGATGATTTACTTCCTCCAGACGAGCCCGCGTCGTTCTGTGCATCTTTCTTCTTTCTATCCTTCCATCGGTATCGGAGACCACTGAGCTCTATATGCTGTATCCGGAAATAGCCTCAAATTGCCATATCCGTTCGCTCACTGCAATGAACAAACAGTTAGAATGTAGCACATGCAATGCAGATCCATATGCGTCAATCATTACAGCACATGAAGTACATGAAATTGACATGCTATGCATCGCAGCGATATCTATCTTCAACATAACGCTCACATTTAAACAGATCTCATAAAAATGCGTGTCACATCGCAAGATAAGCGTCTAGCTGTAGCTCAACTTCATTCGCCCTTTAAACACGGTGAAAAAATTAAGTCCATAAAATTAAACTATCACCCACTCGTTTTCTATGCGGGTTTCACTGAAGCGGGAAAGCTATGCTGCTGTGTCGGCAAACTCTGTACTGTTAAGGTCAGAGTTCAGACGTGGTTTCGTTTTAACCAATGAAATCGTATAGTTTAGAAATTCGGGACAAGGAAATAAACATGTTAATTTGAATTTTTTAAAAACATAATGGCCTATCAAGAAAACTTAGCAATAGGACATAGCTAGTTATTCTCCTCTATTCTACATAAGAATAAGAACACTAGATAATCTTCTTTACAGAAGAATAAGAGGGAACAGATAGCTCTGTCTTTAATATTACATAAAAAGTTTTGATATCCGCCATATAGTTTTCTTCTGGGGATCGTGTTGACTGTGGTTATGACCTTTCGTACAATAAAGCTTTGATTTAAATAATGCAAAATGTGTTTCCCAAATAGCTAATTTATAACATATGAATAACAGTTTCTAACAGAACATGTATTTTATGAACATGTAATTTATCACGCTAGTGAAACAAACAAGTGCATATACTTATGCTTTCACTTCGTTCTCTTGTTTCGCTCTCATTTTCAAATTATTTAACTGTAAAAACCTTCAGATGTTATACTTCTACTAGATTCAGAAATACGACCAAATACATAAACACATCTACTGAAAACAAATCCATTTGTAATTCGTCTCATTGTATATGTAAAACAACGTAATTAGGTTAACCAAGGCCAATTCACGACATATCCGTATCAAAATATTTTTTTTAAATTTGAATGTTCTGTTTGTTGACACACTTATAATTTAAAAAATGCCTCGTATCCGAAACAAAAACATCAAACATTAGTAATTTAAGAAATAATTGCTCCGCAGTTCTGAAATCGTGTGACTGTCCATGTTTCTAGATAATATGTGGTTCTTATACTTTCCTTATGTTAAAAGAACGTGGATGCTCAGAATTGATCGCTGCTTCCACGTCACAGATTCGGTTCATACTGTAGCAACTAGAACTAGTTCAATAGGAAACCCAAAACACTGTACTATGGTCATGAATGGTGGAAGAGCTAACGAACCGTTGCACTGTACGCGGTTACAGTTGAAGCTTTTAAAAACAAAGGATTGGTTAAAATTTAAAAATAATTCTCATGATGTTATTACATATGCATTCTAGAATAGAATTTAATGTAATAATATACCATTATATATTCAACCAAGCAATCCGTTTCACAAAAAAGGTTGCACTTTAATTCAGTAGCGTTTCATCTATCATTCAGATAATTTAAACTATCGAAATCTGTTTTGACCTGTGAGTGTTTGTGGTTACAGTTGAAGTTTTAAAAACAAAGGATTGGTTAACATTTATAAATAATTCTCATGATGTGCAGAACATAAATGCTCACAGGTTAAAACAGATTTCGATATTTTAAACTATATGAATGATAGCTGAAACGATACTGAATTAAAGTGCAAGTTTTTGTGTGAAACGGATGCCTTGGTTGAATATATAATGGTAGATTATTACATTAAAATCTATTCTAGAATGCATTTGTAATAATGAAATAATTTTCATTTTCAGATGTCACTGATGTCATTGATGTCCACCATCATTAACGGATAACTCTATATTAATAATCATATCCGTATTCTAATTAAACGTATACGAAGTGATGGAATTGATGTAACATAAATAATAACTCTATAAATAATCATATCCATAATCTAATAAAACGAATGGAGTGTTGACATCTGTGAAACATAAATAAGACGAACATAACTAGATTAAAATTATCATATACAGTGCAACAGATGTTAGTTTACAAGTTTGCATGTATCAACATATATTTACAAAACGGCGCCTAATGTAACGGTTAGTAGGACCCCGACCAGTACCGGTATGAAGAACAGTACATATGCATTGAAAGGAGACTTCAAACTTTTAGTTTTATCACGTTAATGCATTCACAATGTGTTTTCGTTAAAAGGTCAGTACCATTGAGGCATTTTTGGTTAATATATTTGAAAAATACTGAAAAAATCCTGACTTGTAATGCTCATAAAACCTAAACTGAAATGCAAAAGAAAATGCACACTTCAGTTGGTTTTATCATACATGTATGATTTTCAATTACAAATATTATACTGTTTTGACGTCGTATTCTAAAACAAAATAGTGTTGACGTTTAGTCATCTGTCAAAGAATGCTTCTACGGGTGTTTTTAAACAAAAATAAAATTCATGAATTGTAAATGTCAGTGTAAATATCTTTTCTTACCCCTGTCTACATTAATTAAATACAATATAATGAAGGAGAAACGATTTCTTCATATTCTTCTATACATATACTTCTTTACTGTAAGAATGCGACATTTCGGTGTAGATCAAGAAAATGATACTGAACATGATTACAAGGGCCCGGGCTAGTATTGGTAACGGAACGAATGAAGACTTGAAGTACCACAAAGTGTTTTGGTTGAAATTCAACACATTACGAACGACGTGTTTGTGTGTAAGCAAACTTCGAAGGGGAATTCCCGATGGTGCATTATGTAAATATGTTAAGTGAAACACTGTTGGTTTGAATGTAATCTTACAGTACAAGAAAGGACTGCGGGGAATCCCGTAGCGGTATGTCCCCTCGAACTTCCTTTCCTCATGTCCCAGTCCTACCTTTCCTGAAAACGTGGGAAACGGGTGATACGATTAATTACTGAGTTTAAAGGGACACCGCGTCAAAAATGAAAATCAGATCATGTGTATCTACCTATGTTGATTAACATGTCTGCTAACAAGTCACAGACACCGAATTTCAGACAATTGACGTAATTGGTAATAAAAACTACTGCATGTAGACGGTGAAGTGAAGCGTAACTCGTTAGCAGACACTCTAATCAGCTTAGTGAGATAAGATGAGACTCATTTTTATTCTCGACGCAGTGTCCCTTTAAGGACTGGCAAGGTATATTTGAATTGTTTACACCGTTTTGCAACATTTAAGAACCTGGTTTTCCCAATCTGGGACATTAAGCATGCAGAGGGTTCTATCGGGTATGTTTTGTGGAAAGGAAATTCGAGAGGACATTCCTACTTCCTCATATTGGTATAAATACATACTTATTGCACAATCCATGTGAAATGTGATACTGAGAGTTATGTTTTTATGGCTTTATATTTGAAAATTTTATAGTGGCAAACGCACATTCTTTCAAAAATAAAAACAAGGAGAAATGAAGCCACTCATCGATGCTAAGAGAGTGGAAAGCTTTGCTTCGGCACAACACGACATTGTTGATTAGTTTTATGATACAGTATGTGTTACTTTGTGAAATATTACATCAACGCAGATTTTTTGAAAAAGTAAATTTACTGAAAATTCAGCGTTTTTCGTTTTGCAAAAAGCAAGATAGCGGACATTCAGCAACGGAATTGCGACAAAGAAATAAAACAAATAACAATTTATGCATGCATATATCTATAAGATTATTAACGACAATGACGGGAAGTCAGTTTTTGTGGTATCTGTCAAAGCCGTTTAGTAAATTTGAAAGCTTGAATGAACAAACGGACGGCGAGATGACACCCCTGTCTTGTTCCAACCAATAAACGTGTCTAGCTTTGCGAAGCATTCGTCCACTTTTTAACATTCATGACCAAGGATGTCGTGTGTAGAGAGTATATAACATGGAATGTACAACAGGATACTTCTTGTGGTGACGAATACTGAGGGGGTACTCCCATTATATGCATGAATTCGAGACGTGATTATATTATTATAAGGAAGGTTCGATCGGAGTATTCGTCATTTTCATTTCCAACGCTGTAGTTTTACCGAGTTTACAATTTGAAATACTTAAACATAAATATTGATAATATATCAACAAACTAAGAAAGTCGAGGAGAAATGGTCGTGTGGTAAGCTGTTGGTCAATGCTGGCGATAGTTGCCTTACTCTGAGGGCGTAGGTTCGAATCCCGCATGGGACTCGGCCCGAAAGTACAAGAATTTGTACTATTGAAGGTAGTGTTATCCCAAATATGACCATGTTATATTTGTTCATTATCTAAATGGCAATTATTTCTAAAACTAAGAAAGGTTTTATGATTAGGCGTGTCGTTGTTATGTTGTAGCAAACGTGCAGTTTTCCACATTCGTAGCGCCGCCGTTTGCAGTGTTTACATTTGACAATGAATGTGCGCTATTCCTTGTGTAACTGGCAAATCTAAAGTCATCAAGGTATTACCTCCATGTATATGGTTTAACTGGAGCGTGGCTTGTATATGATTAAGTATAGGATTGACAACTTGAATTTCGTTTCCACAAAAATACCCCTATAGAACACCCCTTCGAAACCGTTAGCGTCAGCATCGAAAAGTCGCACTCTGGCAATAAAGAAGTTGTCAATTCATTGAACTCTTTCCCCTTCATTTAAACTTATAAATGCCCCTTAAAGAAGTTATTAAATTGTTTAGTCTGTTTCCTGGTTCGGGGTGACATAAAATGTTACTTAAATTAAATATTGGTGTAGAATTGCAATTTAACCACATTTCAGAACACAGCGTACGTTTGAATATTCTGAAATCCGGATACTAACAACGTGACAAAATTGGTGACCGTGCGAGCCAAATAATGTTTTTTACCTGATGCTCGAAGCCGAAATCAATTAACAAGTCTCTCGATCACTCATTTGAATATTCTGTACGCAGGACAACATGATTGTGACAACACTAGAGACACCGTAGGTCAAACAAGGTTTTAATATGGACTAGATCTGGAATTTCGTAAGTCAAAAGCAGGAAACCTGTAGACGGACCTAAGTCCATACATTAACATTTGCTTTTTAAAAAATATTCCTTTCAAGACATGAAATGCAAATAAAGAACAATTAACAACATAACAAAGTTGCATATAGGCATGTTTCTAGAACTATATACACAGTTTGGTTGACAAGCAATTAAACTGAAACAGAAAGGTAAGGAGGTGTACGAGTATCTTGGTGCTAAGGGGACAGGAGAACTTCGGGTATCTTAGTGCTAAGGGGACAGGAGAACTTCGGGTATCTTAGTGCTAAGGGGACAGGAGAACTTCGGGTATCTTAGTGCTAAGGGGACAGGAGAACTTCGGGTATCTTAGTGCTAAGGGGACAGGAGAACTTCGGGTATCTTAGTGCTAAGGGGACAGGAGAACTTCGGGTATCTTAGTGCTAAGGGGACAGGAGAACTTCGGGTATCTTAGTGCTAAGGGGACAGGAGAACTTCGGGTATCTTAGTGCTAAGGGGACAGGAGAACTTCGGGTATCTTAGTGCTAAGGGGACAGGAGAACTTCGGGTATCTTAGTGCTAAGGGGACAGGAGAACTTCGGAAACCTATATATCCTGAAATAGTCCAACATGGGTCCTGAAACGTGGTATTTCAATTTTTAAGATTTTTATGTATAACCATTGATTCATATACATAATCAATTTATTCAAAATGATATTTATGTATTGGAAGCATGTCCTCTGAAAAAAAATGGAGAAAAAAACGTTTGCTGGAAACAAATTATTTCAATCGTTCACACAAAATTACTAACATTTTGAGGATGTTATGAAATGTATTTAGGAACACGTCTTCAATGTTACCATAGTTCTGCATGTAAAAAAATGGTATTCTAAATCGTAGGCCTAATATGTATCAATCCAAACGATCCATAATTGATTAGATCCTTTAATAAACTTCTAATCAATTCTGAACTTGATCCAGAACTTTGTTTTAGTATGTATTAATGATTAACTGTATTGATAAAGATGAATGTGACATGTAATATAGAACTACTTTTCTATAGTGCTCTTCAAAAATTGAAAGGGGCGGACGTCCTGGTGGATCAACTAAGTAAAACAATCCAAATAGTATACATGTATGTGTTAATTCTTCACAACTCTAAACAGAGGTTGTCGACTTTCAAATGACATGAAATTTTGTCAGGTTAATGAACAATATATAGCTTTTCAACCTTTTTAAGATGTGTAATTGTTAAATGTCTACCTATATTTATACAAATAATTTATAAATCAAAAATGTTTATTTAAATTTGATGTTCACATTCATCTTCACTCTATAAACAATTCAATTAATTCCTGCAAAGTAAAATGATAGCGTATACAAGTTTGTTTAGTTTGAAATATTATCTATTCTTCCTTATAAAAACAAGAGAAAGATTGAGCACAGTTCACTCTTAATATCTCCGCTTCCAACATTGGTCCAAGAAAAATGCTTCAAAATAGTAAATGACACATGAATGTAGATTATATGTAATGAGATTGGTAACATTCGAACAATTAATGTCTGAGTTATGAGCGGAAATTGACTTCCTATTAGAGTCACTGTTCACAATAAAGTTTCTAAAGAACTACTCACTGGAAACGAAAATCCAAGTTGTTTCCATGAAAACGAGAAAAAAAATAATGTGAAGAAGTTGAAAATACCAAAAGGCACATCTGCAAATGACGATTGTTTCATACACCAAGTTTCGTTGTGCTTTGCCCTCTGGTTTTTTATATCTGCTCCGGAAACGAAAGCCCATATTGCGTTTGCATGGAAACGGCTAATCGGCTAAAATAAAATTCCGAAGAAGTTGAAAAATACTGAAAGGCACATCTACACTTGTTCATTGTTACACACACCAAGTTTCGTTGAGCTATGCCTTACGGTTTTTAAGACCTGCTCCGAAAACGAAAATCCCAGTTGCGTTTCCATGGAAACAGGGAAAAATGAAAATGTGAAGAAGTTGAAAATACCAAAAGGCACATCTACACTTGTTGATTGTTACACACACCAAGTTTCGTTGAGCTATGCCTTACGGTTTTTAAGACCTGCCCCGGAAACGAAAATCCCAGTTGCGTTTCCATGGAAACAGGGAAAAATGAAAATGTGAAGAAGTTGAAAATACCAAAAGGCACATCTACACTTGTTCATTGTTACACACACCAAGTTTCGTTGAGCTATGCCTTACGGTTTTTGAGAACTGCTCCGGAAACGAAAATCCCAGTTGCGTTTCCATGGAAACAGGGAAAAATGAAAATGTGAAGAATTTAAAATACCAAAAGGCACATCTACACTTGTTGATTGTTACACACACCAAGTTTCGTTGAGCTATGCCTTACGGTTTTTGAGACCTGCCCCGGAAACAAAAATCCGAGTTGCGTTTCCATGGAAACAGGGAAAAATGAAAATGTGAAGAAGTTGAAAATACCAAAAGACACATCTACACCCCCCCCCCCCCCCCCCCCCCCCCCCCCCCACACACACACACACACACGAACACACCCCACGCCAACTTTGTTTAAATGTCGCACTTCTGCAATAAAGAAGGTGTAAATCTATAGAACGCCTTTCTCCTTCATCGAACAAACTCCTAAATCCCTCTTAAAGTTACAAATATCAACTATCTTTTTTCTATATTGATTTTCTTTCAAACTATACTTTTGAAGCAATTCAAATAACTATATTTCCACATTAGACATTTTGGACGATAAACATAAATATTGCCCAAGTCTGGTATCTTTATAACGTGTTTATTCACCTTCATGAGTTACATCACAGCGTCCATGTATCTCTTACATACACAGATTGTTATCTTATAGTTGTTTCCTTTTCAGAAAATAATCTATAAATTATCGACATTAAAATGAAGCAAAATTTATAATTAAAAGTTATAGTTAAACACTGAATGATGACGGCTTGCAAAGGTAAAGTGTGGGAAACGCCGCTCAGAGCTACACCCTATAAGCGTTTTACAAACTAAACATTAACAACTTAAGAAACTACAAACACCACAATATATACAACGTCTTGTCTTCAGCTTAGTGACGTCTTTCGTTTCTTTTCTTTTTTTTAAATAAGTAGTTAAATGAAAAGGTGAAATCTACAAACTAGTACAGCTCCAATATTTCTAAGACATACAGTGGTGCTCTTACATATGCCACTCGACTCTTTCGTCAGAGAATACTCGCTATAAGGCATGGTTGTGTACTTTCACCCATGTTGATATCGATGTATCATGTTAAGCGCCCATGACCTCAATGACATTATGAAATAACTTCTATGAAACAAACGCGAAAATCGTTTTAAATAGGAACAACCTAGAAATGAAATATGTTGTGGTTTACAGCGAAATAATTTATATTCATTCATTAAAACAAATATAAGTATTCCAACGACGAAAATATTTGGACCATCGATTGGATTTTTTTTCTTTTATCAATCTAATTATGATATTGAATTTAACAACGAACTTGATAATAAAATACTGTCCAGGAAGATAAAAACAAACAAGTATCAAACGATTTATCCTATAGTTGCAGTTGTAGAACAAAATATAATAAATGATATCATATAGCTATAGTTCATCTTTTAACACGACCAACTAAAGAACAAACAATTATTAAAATATGTTATGCCTTATCCGCCATCAACATATATACGAGAGCAACTCAAACGACGAACAAACAATTATTTAAAGATGTATCCTAACTATAGTTTATCATTCATCAAACTTTTAATGACTTTTAACGACCTCAAGAACACGCACATATTTCAATATTCATATCATCTATAGTTTACCCTTTAACACACTATTGAGTATGACAATTATAACGACCTCGAAAACACACATATATTTCAATATTCAAAATAATCAGCTATAGTTTGCCCTTCAACACACTTTTAAGTATGACAATTATAACGACCTCGAAAACACACATATATTTCAATATTCAAACCATCTATACTTTACCCTTCAACACACTATTGAGTATGACAATTATAACGACCTCGAAAACACACACATATTTCAATATTCAAACCATCTATACTTTACCCTTCAACACACTATTGAGTATGACAATTATAACGACCTCGAAAACACACACATATTTCAATATTCATATCATCTATAGTTTACCCTTTAACACACTTTTAAGTATGACAATTATAACGACCTCGAAAACACACATATTTCAATATTCATATCATCTATAGTTTACCCTTCAACACACTATTAAGTATGACAATTATAACGACCTCGAAAACACACATATATTTCAATATTCATATCATCTATAGTTTACCCTTTAACACACTATTGAGTATGACAATTATAACGACCTCGAAAACACACATATATTTCAATATTCATATCATCTATAGTTTACCCTTTAACACACTATTGAGTATGACAATTATAACGACCTCGAAAACACACATATATTTCAATATTCATATCATCTATAGTTTACCCTTTAACACACTTTTAAGTATGACAATTATAACGACCTCGAAAACACACATATATTTCAATATTCATATCATCTATAGTTTACCCTTTAACACAATATTGAGTATGACAATTATAACGACCTCGAAAACACACATATATTTCAATATTCATATCATCTATAGTTTACCCTTTAACACACTATTGAGTATGACAATTATAACGACCTCGAACACACACATATATTTCAATATTCAAAATAATCAGCTATAGTTTACCCTTCAACACACTTTTAAGTATGACAATTATAACGACCTCGAAAACACACATATATTTCAATATTCATATCAGCTTTAGTTTACCCTTCAACACACTATTAAGTATGACAATTATAACGACCTCGAAAACAAACATATTTCAATATTCATATCAGCTATAGTTTACCCTTCAACACACTATTAATTATGACAATTATAACGACCTCGAAAACAAACATATTTCAATATTCATATCAGCTATAGGTTACCCTTCAACACACTATCAAGTATTACAATTATAACGACAAACTAAAGAACAAAGTCCCATTTAAAGATTTAACTCAGCTTTACTCTATCCTTCAACGAGTCATTAAGGATAATTATAACGACGAATTGACAAATAAATTATCATTTTAAATTTTATCCTAGCTATATAGTTTATAACATTCATCACACTTTTAACCGTGACATTTCAAACGACGAACTAAAGAAAACACAATTATCATCAAACGATTTATCCTATAGCTATAGTTGATCGTGTATTGATCAAATGTGTGACAATGACAATTGTAAAGAACTGAAGAATAGACACTTACGTAAAGAAATCCTAGCTATATAGATGACCGTGTATCAATTTGAAGATCACACAATTGTGAAAGAAATCATAGATATATTTCATCGTATTAAACTGAAGAACATACAATTATGTAAAGAAATCCTAGCCAGTATGCAAATGATAGTTCTATCTCTGGCCTATCTAGCCTTGCTGACTTTGCATGTATATTCTTATACTTGTAATAACAAAACGATTGTATAACCGCCGCCTTTATTTGTTATATGCAATGTATGTATGAATTTGAAATGGATTTTTTTTAAATATGAACAAACGAAAAAAGAAATCCTACTTATAGTGTATCCTTCATGAAGCGATATAGTGACACAACGTACAACTAGAGACCCACGATAGAACAACAAGGGAAATATCATACGCAAGTTTGCGACATAAACACAACAATACTCTTAAAACTACGATTACCTCTTATTTGTTCAATATCAAATGACATTCATATATATAAACACGCAAACAATTACCCACGAAGACAAACGGTGGATTTACACTTCACTATATTCATTGTCCTTGGAAATGAATTCGAGTTCGTTTCGTTATTTGCCCATAACAAACAATTCTAACGACGATAAAAGTGAAAAACACAATATATTCCTTTACACAAACATGTTCGTAATAACCTACACACAAAATTATTAGGAAGAAAAACTATGAATTCGCTCTTCATTGAAATATGCACACGTCAATTTCACGACGACGGGCGTCGTTCCCCCGAATCATAACAAAACATTTTGACGATGACCAAAGGGAAAAATGCAAGATAATTTATCAACACAAATCAACAAATATTATTACCTACGAAAAGGTGTTGTTGATTCGTTCGCTGTGCGTTACACTTCACTTAATTTTGTCCTGTCTTCCTCGTAACATCTTTTTCATACAACTGTTTAACGGCTGTTTGCTGTCCTCTGAGGGGACATAGTTAAAATACCTCTAAGGGCGCTGAGTGCACCTACAACGGCGAGGTCGTCTTTGGCAACGTCACCTGAGGAACGTTTCAACATGCCCATTTCAACAAAAGAGATTGAAAATAATTGAAATACAATTTAAATCAATTAAGTTGCGAACAATTTAGGGGGTCCTTTTTCACGAAACTTCCGGATGTTAATACTTGGTACTGATAGGGGCATGTAAATATGATTGAGTGGCACACACATAGGTGAAACTGTTTACAACTTCTCCACAAACTCCTAACAGCGCTACAACTTTCACCAGGAGAGATCGACGCTTGACAATAAGACACATCGGTCGGACTTAATAACTAAAGCACAGACCACCCAGTGGCTGACCGTACCAACAGACCGATTAGCATATCAGCAACACGAATGGAGATCAGGCGAGCGGACAGAATTGACGCCATCTTGAATTGAGCAATCTTCGAAGGCAGACGACACGAAGTCAAATCTGAGCGTGACAGCTCCGGAGAAACCGGATCCCGGTTCGGAAAGAGTCTAGTTCGGTCCGAGTGGGGTTAAGAAAGTTGACCTACCTTTTTCAGGTTGCTGAAAGGGCAGGGGTAGCCTGTAGCGCTCCGCTGCGCTTAAACTAGGTTCATTCTTGTATGCTTGTCCGCGGTGATCACGTGATCACGCTGGCTACACATCGCTTTTAGCCAAGGTAGAAAATTCACACAAATTCGCGCGCATTTTTTTTATTGTGAATCGAGTTGTTTGCATTGTGTGGTGTAAATTGCGGGAAAACTAGCTTTTAATGGATGGTTGATTATGGAAGGTGACTCAATGATAGTTTTAAGGTCACGGTGATTTCACAATATGATGCCTCGTGGAGTTTTATAACGACTTCTCTATCGATGCGGCGTGTAAACCAAGTGCTTTAATGAACGCGATACGCCCTGTTTATTTAAAGACACACGGACACATTTTTGTGTTTGTAAATATTTTTTCCTGTTACTTGTTTTAGTTGAATGGGCGAAAGCTGTTTCCGTTCCGTTTTTATTTTGAGCTTCTGTAAAATATTGCAAACAGAAGACCGGCGTTGCCAAGCAATTACATTTTCCTGTCCTCGAAGAAACGCATTCTTATTTCATCGGGTTTTAATTTACTAGTTTTAAAAAGTGTTTATTGTTATCACTTAATTTTATTAAAACAGTAAATATTGTTAGGAATGTTACTTTCTAAAGTATCTGGTGGACCTAAAACGTATCTCAACAGGTATATTCTCATTATGAAATCGGTACCCTTAAATTTTCCCAAAATCAGAAGACAACTTATTTGAAAATGTAAATTATTCCTTTTTAAGACAGTAATAATAATATCATTTTGAGACAGTTCGGCAAATCTCCAGTAATTAATGAAAGGTCATTTTATGTCCTGTGCATAAATTCATTAGTTACAGTTCATGAGTGTGAGAGATCACAGTCTTAACCAAGAATAGAGGAACATAGATATAAAGAATAAGAAAGAACAGAGACAAATGTAGGAAATAAAACAAGACAGTAGAGGAAATGAAAAAAATGAAGAAGAAGGAAAATGAAGAAGCAAAAGAAGAATAAATTATAAGCGAAGAAGAAAGTAAGGCACACAAAAAAAGAAATTCAGAGGATAAAAGGAAAACATAATTTTAAAGATCGAAAAGCAAAAAGTAGCAGAAGAAAGAAGTTGAAAAAGAAAAGACAAATGTATATTTATACGTATTTATTCTCAACACAAGTATAAGTCTTGGGTAGAAGAAAATCGTAAAAAAAAAGGTAGTAGAAGTCTTTGAACGGCATTTGTAAGTGTCATACATAAGAAGAAGACGATTGTCTGTATAACGAATTCTTAAATGTGAAAATATACATTTAGACGACATTATCCAGAAAATATTTCTGTTCTTAAAGGGGCAGTAGCACGTTTTTCGCCAAAATTTTTTTTTCAAATTTTCCATTTATAATGATAATTTATGTCATTGTCGAATGACAAAAACCATTCCCATAGCTTTACGGAACCATGTACTCTTGTTTTTTTAACTTGAATTTCAGAAGAGAGAAGGGTGTTTCACTATTGGTTACATAATTTTTCAAATACATTTCATCGACTTATTTCAGCGGGAAACGTGCTTCTGTCCATTTAAGACGTAAGATGAATGAAAGAAGGAGATAACGAAAGAAAGGAGGAGGAAATAAAAGAAACAAAAACAATCCAAACAAGTTTTAGAAGAGAGAGAAAAATAAGACGAAAGCAAAGATGAACACATCTAAACACAGTTCAATGAAGTATCCAATCATCTAATGACGGACATCTATAAAGACAGTTCAATGAAGTATCCAGTCATCTTATGACGGATATCTATACAGACACTTCACTGAAGTATCCAAACATCTAATCACGGACGCCTATAAAGACATTTCACTGAAGTATCCAATCATCTAATGACGAACATCTATAAAGAAATTTCACTGAAGTATCCAAACATCTAATGACGGACGCCTATAAAGACAGTTCACTGAAGTATCCAATCATCTAATGACGAACATCTATAAAGAAATTTCACTGAAGTATCCAATCATCTAATGACGGACATCTATAAAGACACTTCACTGAAGTATCCAATCATCTAATGACGGACATCTATAAAGACACTTCACTGAAGTATCCAATCATCTAATGACGATCATGTATAAAGACACTTCACTGAAGTATCCAATCATCTAATGACGGACATCTATAAGACACTTCACTGAAGTATCCAATCATCTACACTGTCGACCAAAAGAAACGCCTACCAGATATCTTATCATATTTCGTAAAAACTATACAATGAACAGTTTAGCAAATATTATAGCATTATGAAGTTGCACCGTTTCTGCATAATATATTTAAATTTCAGATGTTGTCATGTCGCAAAAGAATGGTGAATGTTGAAATGAGACAACAGAGATTGTTTAGTTTTCGATCACTGCCTGATCAGAAAAAACATTTACAACAGATTTTAATACAACCACGAGCAACAATATAGGCGAACATTCGCATTAAAGTAGTGATGACGCTACAGATGTACGTGGTTACGGTGCGCAAGTGAATCAACCTGGAAATAGCGGTTTTAATCGGGCGTCGTTTTCATGAATGTTATTGACTCGAATCACTGTTTTTCCACGATTTCAATGGACTTTCATTAATTATTGTTTCAGCATAACGTGGAGACCTCCATTAAATATATTTCAGGAATTATTTTATTTTTTCATTTTAAGGAAAATCTCTTTTGGCCGACAGTGTAATGACAGACAATGTATTACACATGGAGCAGTTTGATACGGACCCATTTCGGCCCACTGAATAGAGTCCATTTCAAATCTGATTATCAGAAACATTGTAAGAATTTATTGACAAGATTATTCTCTAAAGAACCAACAGTTTTTTCTCTATTCAGTAACAAATACAAACACATGTAAATTTTGTTGAGATTTGTGAGTAGGATCTTTGACAATACCTATTCTTACAACATCTTATTTGTGATGAAAAACTCAAATGTTTGACGCCGAGGGGGAAAGTAACGATACCATATTTTCAACTAAGTCAAAGACAAAATATTTCTGCCGGTTAAACTCGTTTTTGAAAGTCTATATAATGAGGATATAATGTCGTAGAAAGGACATACAAATCCATTCGCGAGAGTAAGAAACTTGTTCAACTGTTCAACTGTGCTGAAATTGCTATTTCAAAGGGTTTTTTTTAATAATGATTAGTAGGTGAGATATGGAATTTAATGGAATTTCAATAGATTAAAATTTTGTTGTGAACAAGCTTGGCACTCTGCTGTTCAAGATAGTCCCAAGGCGTGTTTATATTGTATGTATACAAAAACAGTTTTTCCACGGAATTGTACATTACTGTTTTAACATGTGATACATTTAGACATGCAATGGCTCGCTTACGATGTCTAGTCATCTTAGCGTTGAAACCGGTAGGCATAATGAGGAACCTAGAAATGAGCGAATATGCAATGTATGAAAATGTAATTATTTAGAAGATGAATATCACTTTATTTTAATTCGCAAATGTTATGATGATTTAAGAAATGAATTTATTCCTAAAAGATATTTTCAATTACCAAGCAGACATAAGTTTTATTTTTTAATGTCGTCATGTAACCCAATTACTAGGGGTGACTATTGACCCAAAGAGACTATTGCGATAGCGATAGTCTATTGCCACTTACTATTGCGATACCGATAGACTATTGTAACTCACTATTGCAATAACTATTGGATAGGGTTTTTTGTACAAATACTCAATAATCAGCTAGATTTCTTACAGGTTTTAGTAGAAATGTTTAATTTATGCAAGGACTATGGAACCTAAATCAGTAAAGAAATTATAAATATATAATATATATATATATATATATATATATATATATATATATATATATATATATAGATATATATATATATATATATATATATAGATATAGATATATAAATACTTTTTGTCATTTTGCTATTTCCTATCTCTAGTTCTTCCCTTTTGACATTCTGAAATGAACACTCTTGAATTAAATGCAGTGAGGCTTGTGTAAATCAATCATAATTAAGGGAAATTTAAAAGTTTCGATAGTATCGATAGTTAACCTTACTATTGCGATAGCGATAGTGTTTTTGTAAATACTATCGATATAGTACTATTGCCAAGCCAACTATTGCGATGCATCGATAGTTCGATGTATTGTTACACCCCTACCAATTACCATCAAGCTGTTAGCAACTTACACTGTTAAAGCTATGCATTTAAGACCATCTATTCTATAACACACGCGTTAAGTACATATGGCCTACATACTTAAATTGAATAACTTCTTTATGGAATTTATGTTAGCACAAGATGTTGTCGGCATAATTTACCTTCTTGGACTGTGACGCGTCCTAGTTACAGTACGCCATAAAAACAAGCCAGACATCAACTGGACAACATAAGTTATTTGATGTTTTATTATTAATATTTCATTCGAATGTCAAGTAATAAATACATCAGTATTTACAATTTCAAAATTTCAAAATATTGTTAATTATATTAATTTTGTCCAGCATATTCCCCTCTACTATCTTTAATTTCAAAACGACGATATTTTTTTTTCAGAAACACGAACAGATAATGTTTCAAAAATATAAATTTAGTTGAATTGATGTGTTGACATGAATTGACATGTCGTTCTATGTGTCAGGTATCTAAATCCGGTGTATTAAAGGCGCCATAGCACACCGTTCTTACTGAAATGAAGTTTTCTCACAAATAGATAAATAAGTGTTACCAATGGCTGAATAATATTAATATCAATATTAATAATAATATTCCTGAATCAATCAAAAGAGTTCTAAAACGAATGTTCATGTTTCGGTTAAGCCATGCATGCGCGTCCATTTCCTATCGAGCAGTCATTTTAAGTTGTTCACATTAAGATGGCCGCTGCAAGGTAGTTTAGTGATCTACTGATGCAGCGATACCTAAACGCTCGAGTATCGAATATTGTACAATGATGGAATGGTCAACTATGAGACCTACAAATCTACCTCTCACACTGAGTTCCACAAAATTGTCGCTTAATACGTCGCACCAATTTCTTCCAAAACGGATGACCTTTTTCTATATGGATACGGCTTATCGGGTCCTGTAATGAGATGTTTTATCTCCTTACGTTACTATATATTGTAAAACTCTAATGATAAACGGCAAATTAAAACAAATATATGAAAAACGTGCTACCGCGCCTTTAAATTTTTTGTTTTGTTTTGTATCGTTTGCTTTGCCCCTTGGAGTCAACGTACATGATAAACAACAAGTTATTGACATTGGCAATTTTATGATTGATTTTTCATCAGTGGGGCAATGTGCAGTGAAGGCTTTTATCGGCGCTGTGAGCGTGGAAAGCTTCGTTGCGGTATAATAGGGCATTGTTAACCAGTCTTATGGTATTATTTGTTATTTCGTGGATGTTATTAATTAAGAAACGAATATTTAAAATTAGTAAAATTACATAATTTTCTTATTTAACGTAATACATTAAAACAAAGTGGTGGATGCTTAGGAACGTACACTATCCTTAATTCACTAGCTCAAACAGTCTGAAAGATGCAAGTTAAACTGGTATAAATGCAGGAGCTTGTGACGTCACGAACTAACGTAGCTCTTATTAAATATGGTTAAATTATTTAATCTATATCATTCTGATGAGCATCAATTAAACTTAAAACACACTATGAATATTATGTCTCATCTCAGAGCTTGTAAATATATATAAAAAAAACATCCCGTGATAGCGATGTCATAACTAACTAACGTAATGCTAAAGTGATTAAGTAGTCTTTATGATTATTTTGTATACCCCTTTTTAACCGCCAGTATCGCGTTATGAGAATGTATATCGGTCACATGGTATTGCTTATTCCAACGAGAAGGGAGAATAAAGATTAAATATAAAGCCTGATATAATAATGGAACTATAAGTTCTAACTAATGTTGCATTTGTCTTGGTTTACAGGAGCTTCTGATATCGGCCTCGGTATATACAGCTTTGAAAGTTTTACGAAAATTATTTTACTTTATGTAAATATGTCGAACTATTTGTTGCAAAGTTCACAAAGCAGTAACAGTAGACTTGCTCAAATTTAACAGACTTACATTGGCTATATTTGACGTAAATGTCTGAGCGACAGGCTAAGACCATGGCAATTATTATTTATGCAGAGAGAAAGCCTACAACATAATTCGGATGTTAATAAAACCTGAGAGAGCAGACAGCAGCTACGTTTAGTGTAGAATAGTCGTGCTACTGCACTGGATTAACCAGGGGATATTACAAGAGTTTCCATGTGATATTAAACGAGATTGACATTTGGTATTAACCGAGCGAAAGCGAGTTTGATACTTATTACAATTCACGAGATTGATAACATGGTATCGGATGGAGTTATTATGTTGTTCAGTACTCGCCCTAATTATTCAAGCGAGAATAGCCTGTAATGTGCTCTCGCTCGGAGGGTGAAAAAAATCACACGTTTCGTAAAAAGTAATATAAAAACTTAATACTGCCATGTATTATATGAGTAAATCCATTGCATACTACGCTTACAACACTGGTGACTAAATACTATTATTCGCTAGAGAGAGCGATGGTTTGGGCCTAAAAAAAGAAAAGTTTCTGGTCTTTACAGGCTGACAAAAATGATGCGATGACGCGATTTTTTTTACGACATTTTTTTTTTGGAATAAAGTGATAAACAAACAAAATTTATACAATTATTTATATAAATTAAGTACAAACCCTCTTAAATATGTGTTACTATTCCAAATAGTCATTATTTCACCCCTACACTCCATCTCAACAGGAAAGAGTGGCATTTTCTATGTTCAAGCAAAGAATTCCTTGGTCCAAGGCTAAAAAAATATAGTTATCTGCCCTTACTTTTGCTAAATCCTATTGAAAAAAACAACCTGAGGCGTGGGTTTGAAACTGATGCGGGCGGAAACCAGAGGACATTGGATTTGATCAAATACCAGGTTTATTTCGTCGAGTGTTTGGGTAATTCAATTGTTTATTGTTTATTCCAGTATCAAGGCCATCGGCCCATGTACATATCTATATACATGACTTGGCGAGATTAAATATCAAGTAGTGTCCTTCTTTTTATGAGTGACAATCGCTGTTGGAAAGACTTTAGATTAAAGAGAGTTTGGGTAAAGTATCTATTGAACAAGTGGCACACAAGATAAAAAAAATAATGTTATTTTACAAAATTCATAAAATGTTATATATAATATATAATACTAACGATAATATCTTATTAAAAGTAATTTTACATAGTACATATTTAAGTAAATCTCATTTGCTTACGAAGTAGAAAGTAGTTAAATTACGTTAGTTAAATTATGTTATCCTAACTATAGCTTGATAGACATTATATTTCACTGATACATCCCACTATTTTTTTAAACTTAACTCTTTAATCTAATTAAATAATGTTTCCTATGTGTTTACCTTTATTAAAATATATAAGATACCCACGGCAATCAAACACAGGCGGTCAATGGGACCGACAGCGTGCTTTATGAGACAATAAAACATGCTCGTGATTTCAGACGTCAGTTAGAGCGTCGCTTAGCAAATGACGTAATATTTTACGTCACGTTGATTGTTCAATGCTAGCGAATGTGTTCTACGACGGGAGACATTAATATTTTACAAACAACATAATAGCTCCACGTTTTTTTTAAATATAAACGCGAGTAACTGTTTAGGGCATCTCATATAAGAAATAGAAGACTCGTTGTCGTGCTTTATCGTAGAATAAAACATAGCAGAGAGCATAAAACACTCGTTGCTGCGCCCTTCGTGTTTTATGCCCCCTGCTATGTTTTATTTAAGAAATAGAAGACGAGTTGGCGTGCTTTATCGTTGAATAAAACATAGCAGGGAGCATAAAACACGAAGGGCGCAGCCCTGAGTGTTTTATGCTCTCTGCTATGTTTTATTCTACGATAAAGCACAACAACGAGTCTTCTATTTCTTATATGAGATGCCCTTTAACAGTAACTCGCTTTTATATTAAAAAACCGTGGAGAAATTATGTTGTTTGTAAAAACTATTTTTCAAAAATATTAATGTCTCCCGTCGTAGAACACATTCGCTAGCATTGAACAATCAACGTGACGTTACATATGACGTCATTTGCTAAGCGACGGCTCTAACTGACGTCTAAAATCACGAGCATGTTTTATTGTCTCATAAAGCACGCCGTCGGTCCCATTGACCGCCTGTGTCTTATTGCCGTGGGTATCTTATATTCTACGATAAAGCACTCCAACTCGTCTTCTATTTCTTAAATCAGAACCAGTGTTTGATAGGAACATTAAAGTATAATTAAAATTCTGTCACGCTTAATCAAAAACATTATTTGCTATTTTACTGTAAATAATATAATAATGTTTATTGAATGTTATTCCGTTGGCGGTCTCTTTGATCTTTTTGTTATAGAAATTTTCTTTCAAAGAATAAAGAATTTCTGTCTGTTTTCTCTTGGCCAAGAAGTAGATTTACCTGAACTTTTCAGATTCTTGATTAGAGAATATTTGGTCAACCTTTTTGTCGTTATTTTTCCAGATATACATTGGTCAAATTCGTGGTCAAAGTTTCCTGTATAGAATGGACAAACAATGCAGCTGACATGGTCAAGCTTTAACCCCGCAACTGGCAAAAATAGTTCAGACAAGATCAATTTATTTCTAAAGCTATGTTTGTATGACATACAAAAAAGCACATTTTATGATTAGATTGGCAATTTTTTTTTTCAAAATGTTTTTTTCCCCTTCGGCCTTTACCGAAACATCTTTATAGAACATATAAGAGAAGAATTATTGATCATGTTCATTTCAACCTGGTTTACTCGTATAGGTACTTTTAAAGGGGCTGTAGCACGTTTTTTGCTAAATTTATTTTTCTCAAATTTCCTATTTATAATGATAGTTTGTGTAATTTAAATTTGTTTTAGAGGGTAAAACATCTTATTACACAAACTAACTATCAATAGTAGTATTAAGGGTGTTGCGTATAAAGCAAAAATTGCATGGCGGTCGTTGTATTGTGAACACAATTTATTATTTCGAATGACAAAAAAGATTCCCATGGCTTCACTGAGCCATGTACACTATTTTTTAACTTAATTTTCCGAAGAGTGAATGGTGTTTTACTATTTGTGACATTATTTTTCAAATACGTTTCATCGACTTATTTGAGCGAAAAAACGCGCTACTGCCCCTTTAAAGTAGTGTACATGATACATAATGTTGGTTCGTACAGTTGTGACCAAAATTACATTTTCTTAGTTAACTTACCAAAAGCGTTTTGGCTAAAACACAACAACGCAAAAAGGCGAGGTAACATAAAAATACCACATTTGAAAAACATTCAAATTCTACAGTAAACCGTATATCTAACCTAACGTGTATATAGGGGATATCTGTTTTTCCTTTACAAATACCATGTTTATCTCATTGAGTGAGGTAGAAAAGTAGATATTTCACGAGTGGCGCAGCCACGAGTGAAATATATTAACTTTTCTACCTCACGAGATGAGATAAACATGGTATTTGTCAAGGAAAACAGATATTCTATTTATTATATCATTATTTCTGTGTTTTACGTTGAGTTGGAGTGATTTCAACGGCAAAAGTACAGCTGACAATATGACGTCATAACATTGTCCCGATGACGTCACGCCAGTGGTGATAAAGTTTATCGTCACTCAGTAGAGTGGTGATAAAGGTTATCACCACTGTAGCTTGATAGAGGGTTTATTTCACTGATAGAACCGAGTATCTCACTCCAAATTATGTAATAAAAAGCTGTCACCTTATAGTGTCAGTGAAAGTGATTGTAACGTCAAATATTCGAATGGCGTGTACGATGTTCAATTTGACTTGTCATCAGAAAAGCACACTGCGCATTGTTGACAGATTAATTCCCTATTTGCAAAATATATTAACTTGACTTTCTATCGGATTTTGGTGTCATGTATAGGGTAGAAACAGTAGATGTTTAGTCTAACCGACGTGCCATGTACGAACAACGGGCGCTTCTATCCGAAAGTAAATTATACAGCGAACTGATGCATTCAAGTAACACCGTTCTCCCCCTATACATATGTTACCCTAGATGACTAGGTTGTAAGTAACTATCTTCTTGATTGCGGTTTAAATTCACGATACCTTCCCACACTCAGCTAGCGCTTGGCTGAATGAACGGTTACATATGGTACCCAGCATATTTTACTGGGCAGCAGAACCTACATGTTTCTCCCCCTTGTACGCACGCCAAACGAAGTGACCACATATATATTTTACCATGTGTACGCTGTATTTGTAGTTTAGTTTTAGAGGGTTACATATATGTAGTGTTAGGAGAGCTTTGTTACATAATATAGTACACTTTATTACATAACTTTATTATAATTATTAACTTTCATTGATTATATATTCATATTGAATTCTAATTGCTTAAGTGATGTTTCATGTTCACAGTTCTGTAATAAAATATCTCAGATGTCCCCAAAATCAATTGCTTTGTTTTTGCGTGTAGTTAATTTAAATTCACTTGTGAGAGGAAGAGAGGGGAATGATAAAACCGTTATTCTACGATTAATATTACAATGTATATCTGTAGGTCGAAATTGAAGGAATTATTTTAATGCCTTGCAAAACTGAAATCGACATGATCAGTCCTTGAAAATATTTGAATCGGACATTGTCCTAAACTCGGTCAACTGAGCCCGGCCCTGTATTATGAGTAATTACCCTAGATATATACTATAAATATTATCGGAAATATTTTGAATACCATTGCATGATGGGAATCGGTAACTGATAAGCACATTTGACTGTTATTTCCGGGTGTTGATATAGACCGGATTTTGCATTAATCATGGCGCCACCTATTGTACTGTCTGTAAGCTTGTAAACAAGGTGTTTATTATTGAACTATAACATAGCCATCAAATAACAAAAAGTGTTGTTTAATTTAACTATGTAAATAACAGTTATTAAGGTAATTTGTTGATTTTCAAAATTTCACAATTTTAATTTCAATTTTAAATTTGAACCGATCACGGTGTTAATGTATGCAAGTAGATTTACAAGTTGGTCGTTTATCCAAAAGTCTTATATGTCATGGTAAAAATTGACAACTCTTTTTTACATGTTTAGAGTTAGGTGTATTTATCAAATAAATGGGCCATAGCGATAATTCATGCAAGCAAATACAAGTTGATATAAAATCCAAAAGTCTCAATGCCATGGTATTTATTTTCACTTTGGATCTAAATGGTTTTATCAATAAGCATACGATTACTTTACTTTAGGATTGAAAGATCGGTGACCAAAAAGTCTTAATTTATAGTAAAAACGTAAAAAATTATTTTCACTTTTTAATTAAAATGTCTAATCAATCTCCGAGTTAAAACACCTAAGCTTATCGTTGACCTTTGATCCAAAAGTCTCATACAATAAAGTAACACATTTTTGTACATACAGCAAAGTAGTTTCGGCTATACTGACCGGTAACGATCGATATATTATTATATTGTATACAGTGAAACTATGAAATAACATTTGCTTGATAACGGTGTTAGAATCAACATCGAAACGTCGCACTGCTGCGATAAAGAAGTTGTAAATCTATAGAACTCGTTCTCCATCAAACCAACTTCTAAATGCCGTTGAAAGAACAAGAAATTAAATAGCATCACTGTAGTTTGATAGAAGTTTACTTCACTGGTAAATCCCAGTATATCATTGCTCATTACATAATTAGCAATATTACATCGTATACTATACTGTAGATCTTTTTGTTTTGGAATGAAGTTGAGCGATATCGGGATTAGCCCCGCGTTCAAACGGTATTCGTTGATATCGTAGCGGTTAAATTATATTTCCGGGAGAAAGCTCAAAACACCATTGGACATGCGGTGTAGTAAAATATGTGAGCAAATAATGTTAAGTTTACCACCTCAAGCTCAAAATGTGAGGTGTAGTTTTGTTTTTATCAATAACTTAGTTACTATAGTTTCCATGTTTTATCCATCTGCCCAACACTTATTCTTAATTGTTAACGACATATATGTTAGTACATTCTTGAATATTCACTGGTGCTTATTAATTCAAGTCAGGGCGTTAACCTCTAATATAAATTTTCTACTATATGATTAACTCACATATTTCAAATGGACTGCAAAAACAATGACCCTAAGTAACATAAAAGGACCATGTTTCAATAATTATAAGAAAAATTGACATAGAAAATTACATAAATAATATAAAATATGTTCTTTTATCAAAAATTACTCCGGTCACCCACCCTTTATGCCATAGGCTTGTAAAAGACGCATTTTCGTTATTTAGTCGCGCTAGATAAGTGATGGTTTTAAATTCATTTTCAAACCTTTTTACGGAAAAAATGCTTTATTTGTTCAGTTCAAGACGGTAAACCACATTTTGATATCTAATCAGTTAATGTTGTTCTCCCTAATTTGTACCAAATAAGTGCATATATATCTGTATCTGTCAGTTGAAATAATTACTAATTAGCAAATATTGAACATTAACTAATCGCCGACATATAAAGTTAACCAAGGATATACATAGGCTCTATGAAAATCCTCGAGTTAACTTTGCAGAATGCAGAATTTTCAATCCCTTTCTCTATTAAAACAAGAGTCATCGGAAGATGACATATCCCACCGGTCCCACGTTATTTGTAAAACACATCTTTGAAAGATAATTGTAATCCTATCCGTACTTTTGTAGTTTTGCTCAGGGAGCAGACCTATCTCTGAACAAAGTTCAAATCAAACACGTTTCTATGGAAACGGAAAAAAGAAATTTTCAGAAATTTGAAAATATCAAAAGGCAACACTTCAGTTTGTGGGTAATACAATTGCAAAGTTTCATGAAGATATGATGAAGGACTTTGAAGCTGTGCTCCGGAAACGAAGCTTGTTCTGAACAAAGTCCAAATCCAACACGTTTCTATGGAAACGAATTTTTTTTCAGGAATCTCACAATATCAAAAGGCACCACTTCAGTAGTAGGGTAATACGAATGAGGAGTTTCAGAAAGTTTCATGAACGGTTTTCGAGTTGTGTTCCGGAAACGAAATGATTACGGACGGACGGACAGGGCGACGACTTTATCCCACGAGAAGGCCTGTCCTCTTATCGCCTACACCCCATATTGCCTACAGCACTATCAAAACAAATTTACAGACAAGTGCATGCACATCACACAGGTACCCTGATCCCTTGAAGAAAATAATGAACTCTTCAAACATTATAACAAAGACAGAATAAATAATGAACAAAAAACTTTAAAATTGTGCGTCAAATAAATTTATTTTCTTTCTAAGTGCAAACTGAAACTTCACTGTTTGATTAAATTTTGACGTCGTAACTTTCAAATAATCGTTGGAGGTAACGGTTTGGAAAAAAATAGTAACGGTTTGAACATAACTAAAATAAATTATTAATTTTGAAAATATATGGCTTTTTTTTTGTTCTAAAGTGTGATTGTGGAATTTGATACACTTATATATCTTTTTAAATGATTACAACTAAAACATTTCTGTCAAGTTAGATTTTTTATATATATAAAATCAATGCTTAGGAAATTCATGGTAACGGTTTGGACAAATGTGGTAACGGTTTGGAACTTTTTATCAGGTTTTATATTTGATTTCGAATCATCTACCTAGATAAATTTTTATAATGAATATATGTTAATATAGAATATTTCATCAAATGATTACATTTTTATGAATGTCTATAATTTTTTAATGTTTTTACTTACATAAAGCAATGTTCTAAATTTTATGGTAACGGTTTGGAACTTTGTATCAGATTACATACCGGTGGGATAAAAAAAACAACAACAACTAATTAATATTTTGAAAACTCTAGTTGGAACTAACTAGTTACAAGCTAATTTAAAGTCGGATCTTATTTAATATTTATTAGCCGAGTGCAATAAAATATGTCATTTCTGTTGTGCTTTTATGGATCACGCTGTCCTGCCCCATGACTTCAGCAAGTCCAGATAAACTGAATACATATGGAACTAAAAGTATTATAAAAAAATACAATCATAAGGATGTAAGTACAGTAATTTAAAAATTACATAGAACTAATTTCTGTCACATAAACGATAAACTATATTTTAGTCCAACGATCATGTTCAACTCAACACTACGGCTGAAGGGAGGTAACTCTTCGCGTCTAGACAAGCACGAACAATGCGGCAAAAAGCACGTGGTCGCCAACTTCAACCCATTGTTTCTTAACAGTGTGAATAGACAGAGTTCATCATCAACGTGATATTAATAACCTTATATAATCTGCATATACTAATGGCATTGTCCGCTACTTCTACACAGTCAGAGCGTTATCGTCTTAGAATTGTGTGGCAGGGCGACTAGATCTATATAGTCAAGATGGTCTTGAAGACATAGACTGAAGTTCATACCTTGACTTCAGCCTAGTCTGCTAATTGATCACCTCTTGAAAAGCAAGTCTAGATTTGATCTGTAATTGCCAATTCTCTCAGGCTCGATTCATTCCAATATTTAATCAATTAGTCATTTTTAAGAAGAAATAATTAAAAGATAAAACAAAATTAAAACGTTAGTAATATTGTGTGATAAATAAGTTACTAATAATTTATTTTTGTTAGTCACGTAGATAATGTCTAGATTTTGTAATAAATGTATGTATATACTGTGGCAGATTTAATTACAACAACATATTTATTATGAGAATGTTTAGGTAAAGGCCTACAGTACACTTTGTAAGACGAGAGACAGTCACATGTAAGATTTTGGGGTTTTGGGACAGAATACGCACCGAGGATCATATCATATTGATTTTATATTCGTACAATACTCCAGTTATAACTTCAAAGAAGGGTTCTATCGGGGTATGTTTTGTGGAAACGAAATTCCAGAGGATATTCCCGTTTATACATATATGCTATTAATACATTAAAACACCGTTAACTTGAAAAATGTCAATGAAGGTAATATTTTGATGACTTTATATTGCACAACTTACGCACATTTGTTGAAAAATAAAAACACTGAGAACTGAAGCCATTCATCGGCGCTGCTAGTGGAGGAAAATTCGCTACGGCATAACAGCATATTGTAACTGTTTATTAGTTTAATGACACTTTATGCGTTACTATGTGAATGTTCTATCAGTGTATATATTGTATTATTAAACAGTTGTAAAAGTTTAATCAATATGTGTTTTAATAAGCAGATTCTACAATGTAAAATTTCTTGTAAAATATTATGAAATTGATAGGTTTTTAAAAAAATCTTTTCTTTAGGCATATTTTACAATTATTCAAATTCAAATGTTAAGAATAGCATAGATCTACCTTATCACACATGTCAAATTCGTTCAAGTGATTCTAGATATATTAGCTTTACGCGTCGTTGGGGTATGTCCATTCAGCATTAAATAAATCGTACACACCTAAAATAAATTCTATTTCGGATAAATTTGGTAATTTTTTTACAGTTTTTAAATTTAAATCAGGTATATATGTCAGGTATATTTCGTAGAGTCCTTATTTATGTGGACAAAATGTACCTCTTTATTCTGGTTGTTCCGGTGACAGTACAGAGGCGTGTTCAGTACAGCGAGTACTCGCGAGTATTCGCCAGTACACGCTTCTGAACGACAACGAGTTCGCGCGTACTCGCAAATACACGCGTGACCACTTTGGAGCAGTCTCGCCAAGCGAGTATTTACGATTGCCAAAATGGAGTCGCGTGTCACAAAATTTGATTACCTCATTTTTCTTTCTTTTATTACCCCCTCAGTTGAATTTAGTCAATTGCTATGCGCAAACACCTTTAGTTTCCAAAATGGTGATGATATTCTGAAAATATCTTGGGAAGTATACTCGCGACCTCAGGTTTCCGTTCAGAAGCCGTTCGCGGGTACCCGCGTACACGCTGAGCGAGTACTCGCGATCCTGAACACGCCTCAGCTATAACGTGAATGTATGTTGTAGCGAGAGTGTGTGTAGTCATAATTCAATCTGACTGATGTTTCACCCTGTTTTCAACTGATTCTAGATTTTCTAATAGACTTAATAATAAATAATGTGTTTTGAATAATTCAAAATTACATTTGACTTTCAAATATTTTATGGTTTTTGGTGTTCAATTAATTTTACTGTAACCAAAGAACACCACAAATCAACTTGTTGCTTTATTTTTCGTTTTAAAGATCTTGTAAATGTAATATTTTTCACCTCACAATCAGCAGTCGCATTGTTTCCCGCAGGTTTAATTTTCGCCCTATATTCGCGCAAAAAAAAAACATGATCCATACATATCCACAATATCTATGCCTTAGTGTGTCACGACCATCTGGGTGCTTTGTGAATTGAAACCTTCTTCCTAGACTTTCGAAACTCTCTTAAGAGATAAGAGAAATTCGACAATTTAGACCCAGATATGTACATGGTCATTACCATATTTTCCCAAATAGACGTCGGGTCTAAAAATAGATAGACGCCGGGTCTCAAATCACAGGCCAAGTTTATCGCAAATAGCTTCTTCCGCAACAGAGATGAACGACTTCGTTCGCGGATATGGAAAACTAGTCGTTCATCTCTGTTGCGGAAAATATTTGCGCTAAACTTGGTCTGTGCTCAAATAGACGTCGGGTCTCGAATGGTCGGAGGGGTTTGGCTGTTTGAAAGAAATAGACACCGTGGCTGAAGGTGGTCTGAAAAATAAGACGCCGGTGTTCTACTGGCAAAATTGCACAAACAATGTATCTTCTCGAATTTTCATCTCCGCCAAAAACAAAACACAAAAAAAACTGATTGTGCCGACTCTTTCGTGTTAAAGCTTTTTATTTTTGTTCTTTTGTAACGCCATGCGAGGCAGTGAATAATTATGTGCCTTATGCATCTTTAATCAGCATATGATAATGTGTAGAAACACAAATGAATACGTTATTAAATGCATATTCACGTCCACATAGTACATGTGTTAACTTTCAGAGCTCAATTGTAAGAGGTAGCACAGTATTTTTCAGTTTAACCATTAGCCTACTCCATGTCTCTCAACTCTCCAGCCTAAACGATCCACAATTTTGTTAATATTTTGTCAGTTTATTCGATTTTCTTAATTTCTCACCCTATACAGAGATTACTCGTGTCATGTAATTTGAAAGATGGTGAGAGAAGGTACTCTTGAACTATTGATATTTAGGATTAAACTATCCACGACATTGGCTTCTCTCTAAGACTTTCTACACGTCGGTAGTATTAATACGATTACAAAAATCATAATCAAAGTTGTTCCACTTCACGTTAAAGCTTTAGTATATATTTGTCTTTCTTGTGAGAAGTCTAAAAATGGTCTTAAAAATTAAATGAAAGTAAAAATCATTTTGAGTGTTTATCAGTTATTGGTATTTTAAATATCCATTCAAATAACTAGACTTGCTTAAGTTAATCTGGACTGTCACCTGTTCAAACTATTTTGATACAAAGTTGTTGTACATGAACTGTAACTGCGTTTATTAATATAGGTTGTTTACAGAAGAAATGTACATGAAGGTTGAAACTTTAATGAAATTGTATAGCAGCACGTCCTTTGGATCCAAAAAAATATTAAATTATACGAACATATTATATTTTACAAGAAAGTTTATGAAAAAATAGTTTATATGCTGCGTGTTTAATTTAAGAGAATACAATTGTTACGTCTTTATATAGTATACCGACATACCTTCATTAGTACTCCTCCATGACTGTATTATTAAGAGCCTTTAATACAGTCTAGATTTTTATTCAGCAGGGTTTAGATAAACTAAATACACAACTGGAAGTATAAAAAATATGTAATCAATAGGATGAAGGTAAAGTAATTAAAAAAAATTCATAGACTAAATTTTAGTCTATACCTTCATTTAAGAACTGAGATAACCATTATCAGAGGAATATTATTACTTTTAACGTTGCTTTGATGATCTAGGTTTATATTTTAACCATGTGAAGTTTGACATTTATTCAAACGTATACACGTCGTGTACATGTCATCGACGTAGAAATGTAACATTATATGCCGTTACACAATCTGCAGTAGTTTAAACTATTGTACTTTTTATCGGGACGACCACTCGGGAGTCCCTTAATTGCGGGATTCGAACCCATACTCTCAGAGTCAGGCACAAACCGCCCGCACTGACTGTATAAACAGCTAATCAAATTTATTTTTCTATTATGATTTTATGTTTTTAATAGTTAAAACCAACGATTGAAAATAAGAAACATTTTTAAAAACATTTTAGTTTAACTCGTGTTACGGTGTTTTTATGTTTACAATATTGAAACGAAGCTGTGAAAATAAGGAGAATTACAAAAATAATTTATAACATGTATACACAATTAAAGACTTCTTTACACGGTATTACGTACTTCGGTTTACGTTATTTTAAATATATAGAGCTGGTATATCGGGAGTTTCCACCATTGTTTGTCCTTTTTGCATCCTTTTAAACCTTGTTCTTAAAGGGGCAGTAGCACGTTTTTTGCAAATTTTATTTTTTCAAATTGCCCATTTAAAATGATAGTTTATGTCATTTTTATTTACTTTAGAGGGTAAAACATTTTATTACATAAACCAATTATCCATAGTGGTAATTACGGTGTTGCGTATAAAGCAAAAATTGCATGGTGGCTATTTTATTGTGAACACATTTTATTATTTCGAATGACAAAAACTATTCCCGTGGCTTTAAGGAACCATGTAAACTCATTTTGTAACTTGATTTTCGGAAGAGAGAAGGGTATTCAAATACATTTCATCGACTTATTTCAGAGAAAAAAACGTGCTACTGCCCCTTTAAACGCTACGTTTTACAATTTGTACATATTTAAATTTCCTTTTAAATTCAAATCGATAGAATATTCACAAAGTAAAACATAATTGATCATTATAATTGATCAACACAGTCCACGGTAAAACCGTGTTTCCCACACTACTAGCGCCGATGAATGGCTTCACTTCTCATTATTTTTATATTTTAAATTAACATGCGCAAGTCTAAATCATTTTTAAAATAAATTAAGTCATATAAATATCAGCAATATCTTTCAACCTGATTGAATTATGACCTTGTAATAATACTATACACGTGTGTGTAAACAGTGTCCACAAGAATGCCCTGATAGAAATTTCCGTTGAAGAAATCAAACAAGCTCTCAATGTCATTTATCTGATCGTGTAGTTGTCAACGGAACATGATAGGTTAACGTTTTATTTAAAATAGGTATATTTTTTTTTAAAAATCAAATACATGTACATATTTTATTTGGCGTATTCGCACTTCTAGAAAGAAAAGTACATATTAGTTGAAAAACGTTCATAGAAGAACAGCGCTTGTCCTGGTTAAAATAAGAGCAATCGCATCGCATTTGTGTCACATTCCATTATTACCAGTTTAAATCATGTAATGCTTGATCGGGACTGAATGCATCTGTGGCCCCCACCCAGTTTAGGGTCACGTGACCTAGAAAGCTACACCGGAAGTATTGCACTCAATTCTCCTGTGAACGGTTACGCGCTTTGACATAAGGTCACCGCTTTTGTAACGCGACGGTATGCAATGGGGCTCCATATGGATGGGACTCCAACTCAATATTTTCAATTTTGAAAAATATGTAATTTTTTAAAATAACTTTTAAAACGTATATGCCTTTGTATAATGTTCTACGAGCAACAGACGTAAAATGTTAAATTAGAGTATACGTTTTTACAGGTGAACATTTTCAAAATAAAAATATCTCCCTTGAATCAACATTTCACGAAGAGTCACGCATTATTATGTTCAAATATTGTTTGATGTAATTGCGTTAGATTATGATTTTTTTTTCTATTTTTAGTCGAATTCAAAATGTCAATTTATTCCGGATTACAATATTTATTTTAACTGCCTCAGAATATAGGCTTAAACTCTTTCTATTTTGAGTCGAATTCAAAATGCCGATTTAGTCCGGATTACAATATTTATTTTAATTGCCTCAGAATATAGTCTTAAACCCTCTCTATGTTTAATCGAATTCAAAATGCCGATTTAGTCCGGATTAGAATATTCATTTTAATTGCCTCAGAATATAGGCTTAAACTCTTTCTATTTTGAGTCGAATTCAAAATGCCGATTTAGTCCGGATTACAATATTTATTTTAATTGCGTTAAGTGCTAGTTGTGCTGTAATATATATTACGCGACAAAACATGACTAACTCAACGGTCTGAAAATAATTGATAATGATGATAGGCAAACTCTTATTTTTCGACGAATTATTGGTATATTAAATCATGGTAAGAAGATAGGAAGGGAGATTGTTTTACGGAAAATATTATTTCTTTCTTTTATGCATCTCTAAGTTTTAAAATAATATATAATACGTTCCCATTGGTAAACATATGTATTATGAAGAAAATGCAATCTTATTTCAAATTTAATAACATATAGCGAAACATAATCATTCAATATTAACGGTTATTGTTATAAAAATTTAGACTGTTCGAAATACTATAGATATTGCCCCTAGTAAATTTATTTATATCATGAAAATGTTAGTTAAAGTTTCAATTGATTTTTTATTGATTTTATTAGAAATGTAGTTTTATACAAATTCATAAAACAAATTCTTAAAAATTTAGAAAAGTATTAAATAATTTTTATAAAATGTAGTAAATATTAAATTTATAAACACTATATATGTACTTCGAATTAACTTTTCGTCTTGTTCCCAAACGATTGATAACATGACTTCAATGATTTAAATATTATTTGATTGATGAAAGTCGTTTTGTTTAAATATATTTTTTTGTTTTAAATAAATAACATATTCAACATAATTTTTCAAATTATGTTTATTAAGTTGAGTTTGCGCATTTCATTGAGCAGGACTCTGAGTATTAATTGTATCTCATCTCTTTGTATATTAATAGAAAATACGGGTCGGTTTTCGAGGTGTGTTTTTGATGTTGATAAATATTGTTAAATGTTCAAAACTGATTTCACTGTATGCATGGGACCTGCTTCGGCAGGAATTATTTTTTAACGGGTATTGGTTACGCTGTTTCACCCGGGTACGCTGTGGTCGTGTTTTCGGAAAAGTTGTAGTTGTAAAAACCTTTTAATTCAATGCAAAGTCTACTTTCTATGTACCTTAAAATGGGTAGGCCTACATGATCAAGACAATATGTTCAAGCATAATTTCCTCACTTCTGACCGAAATCCCTGCATTATTTATATAGATATGGCAAATATATATAACATATTCCTCGAAAACATTGACTATTTAGCTATTATTCTTTAAAATGAACGATTTAAACTTTGAGAATTAGATACACTCTATTGAAAGTGTACATCACTGTTTGAAATGATACTTTGCTTTATCATAGTCACGAAACGAGTTGAACATTTTGCCTGTTGATGTACCGATTTTTTTAACATGCGACGTAATTTGAACAACGTGTTACGATTTTAGTTACACCTTTAGAGCTACATCATGATTTATCATTTGTAAAGAAACATGGACTAATCTTCAAATATAGTACATTAAACATACACCGTTTGGCATGTACAGCCTTATCTTTGTGTATAGATGGATAGAACCATTGACGATAGAACCATTGAAGAGGAGGACAGTATGATTCAGACAGGTAACAGCACGGATTTATACTTCATCAACGTGAGCAACGTTTAGGAGGTCCAAACAGTTCCTTTACAGTCATTCTCATAGCAACTGCACAATTCAGAGACAAACAAAGTCACGACAGTCCAAGAAAAAATTGTCAGCACTCGGTTAACAATTTTAGATTTTCAGGCCTAGTTTGAAGTAAGGTACCCTTAAACGCCCCGGTAATTTACGTTCATGAGTAATAATTAGACTAGTAAAACATAAACCTAGAGGAAATTACTGTTTTGTTCTTGTTTCGCGATGCGATGGAATAACTCAACACTTCCTGTTCTTCAGCGCATACAAAATAAAAGATATTTCAACATCCGAGCGATACATATGACTGTAAACAGTGTAGCATCTTGTCTTCAGAAGCCAACTAAACTAAATTTGAAGTTGAAGTTCAAATTTATGTGAAACACACGTTTTAAGAAATCCTCATTTTGATAGGAACGCTAAAATGTTTTATAATGACGACCTACAATGATAATGATGCGTCAACAAATTTAAGTCGATGTACATTTAAGATACATTATGTCGACAGTATCTTATACTAACATGATCTACTGCCAATTTAGCAGCTTTGTATAAAATCAGTATTGTAGGAACATTTGTCGCAGTCATTTTATCATCTTCTAAAGATGTAATAAAGTTGTTTTATTCCGTGTCCTTCAACATTTTAACATTGCGAACTTGTTTTCTAAAATTGAAACACTGTCATTTACTCACGTTCAAAAACGGTAATGTCAAGTTCAAAATACGTAACCTTAAAAAATAGGGTGCTTATGTTTGAATGGGAATGTTGAAATAACGCGCGAATTAATTAGATTGCATACAGTTTTTACATGAAGATAAGAGGTTTTGAACACTATGTCCATCAGAATTATTAAACAATAGTACTTAATTAGTGAATAGTATGTCTTGAAAGTGAAACATATTTTTGTTTACAATAAATGACTTCTTTGTTCATAAAAGATGACCAATGTTGTTGAAATTCTACCAACGTCTTAACAAATGTATAAGAGATCAGCGAACAGTAACAAGTATTACCTTAGAAGATCTGTCTCTTTCAGTCACGTGTTTTTCTAGTGTAGGGGTACCTCCTCGTTGCAAAATCGGAACACCCGGGTGAAGCAGCGTAACAAATACCCGTTAAAAAATTATTCCTGCCGACGCAGGTCCAATACAGTGATTTATTTCTGTGATGTTTTTGTTTTTAGTGTCAGGAGCAGGGTCTCTTATATGGGGCCGCTTTATATCGCATCAACGATAATTCCTACTGTTGGACATATTTCTGTTTAAATGTTCCCTGGCACTAAGACGAGACTACCGCGCTATTCGGTTTACGTCAAATGG